>CM032335.1:10755845-11955845 GCA_019022515.1 Quercus aquifolioides | reverse complement strand
TTATTTTTAAAAAATTTTGATATCACTTTTATGAGAAATGAAAAAAGTTGTCAAAACATTAATTGTTTTTTTTTTTCCATAAAAACTTTCTTTAATTGGATTGTTAACTAATACCTTACGGCACTTGTTAACATGACCTTTTATAAAAAGTTTGGCAAATTATTCATAAAATAATAAAAAAGAGCCCTTAACATTTACCATTATTCCTGCATGTTATCCATATGCCATCTCCAATCCCAGCATAACATGGATTTGTTTACTTGGCATTAAATTAGAGTGCCACCTCATTGAACCAAAACCAAAACGAAAATGATAGAAAAGAAAAACTAAGGCTGGGTTTGGATTCATGTTTCGAGTTTTGCACTTGCGTTTTACTCCTTTTTTTTTTCTTTTCAAGCCGCGTTTCAGTGGGACTTGAGCAGTTACGACTACTGTTCGTGCACTGTTTATGAACAGTAGCCGCAACTTTTGACCAAGTCTTTCATGAACAGTGCATTCGTGCACTATTCATGGACCTACAAACTTCACTTTTCAGTAATTTTTTAATTAAAAATGGGTCCCACGACACTATTCATACATTTAAAAATTATTTTGCTACAATGTTTTCAGTTTTCAGTTTCAGCAAAATAAGTTCTATTCAAACGGACCCTAAAAATACAACCCCTACCCCATAAAAAGTGGGATAAATGCGTGACTCAAATCATCTTTATAGGTGCACGGCTAAACAAGGCTGTGGCACAATAGCAGGGACAGAGGTGATAGAGAATAGAAGAGATTAATGGGAAGTGAGGGTATGTATTTGAGGGTATATTCGGTGTTTTGAACCCGTAACAAGTGAAATAGGAGAACGTGATATCAGTTTAAATTTGCGTTTTGAAAAAAGTTGCCCGATACTGTGAATTGATAACGCGCTTTTTTAGCATTTTGTAAAAACGCATTTCCTTATAAATCGCCTAGCCAAACAACTTATAATCAGTGTTTTCATTAATTTGGCCTTTATATATATATATATATATATATATATATATATATATATATATATATACACACAAAGGCTTATTTGCTGATTTGTCACTATTTTAAAGAAGCGTTTATGTTTTTTTTTTTTCCCCCTGTAACTATTGTCCAAGAGACACAACTAAACGCCAATGGTACTAAGATTTTTTTTTTTTTTTTTTTTTTTTTTGAAAATGGTACTAAGAATATTAAAAGGTTTTACATAAACAACCAAACGAAAAAGTTATAGATTCTCAAAAAAAAAAAAAAAAAAAAGTTATAATATTTCGGTGTTTTTAAATGTAAACGTAGCAGCCACATAGTACAATGAAAAGTAGTCAACAAAAATTAAACATTTCGCTTTTATATTATACTAGTCGCTAAACCGTGCAATGCACGGGAATAACTACTGGATGAGTTTTAGGGGAAAAAAAACTTTTTTTTTTTTTAGTTAGAGTAATAAGCAAAAATGAATGAAATTTTTTTAAAAATAATATCGAAAGAAATAGCACAGAGTTTTATTAGTTAAGTAGAAAAAAAAGCAACATTGTTTTATTTATTAGTTTTTTATGAGAAAGAATAAGAAACAGAATGTTACGTCTTTAGTTTAGTTTGTATTGTATATATAGGTATATACAAGATATAGGAGCAAAGCCACATAGCCCCTTGGGGGGTGGTACTGTGGCCCCTGCAAAAAAAAATAATAATAAAATAATAAATAAAATAAAATAAAACCCACTAGTGTATATAGAAAATTTAAGAGTGCCAATTCTATCCGAATGGGGCGTAAAACCCCAGTTTTACGCCCATCAATCACATTGCGCCACATCGGCTGATTGCAAACTAAAGAATAAAACTTATCACACATAATCTTGCCTCTAAAAATTCACATACCAAAATTGTATCTTCCTCAAAAGTCAAAACCAACCAAACCTTGAAGCCAGCTATGACACAGCCCTGCCGCCGGAGATGCTGCCCAAAAGCCTCTGGAGAAGTAGCTACTGACCTAAGTTTCTATTTTCTCGATTTCTCTTTTCTTTTTCCCAATTTCCATTATCCAAGAGGTACAATCTTTTTAAGATATATATCCCATCTGGGTTATGTGCAAGTTTGTGGGTTTGGCTCAAGGTTTGCATATGGGATAAAGGTGTGGATTTTGGTGGGGAAAGACAAGGATTTGGCGTCTCCGCTGTTTGTAGGTGATTAAATTTTGAAGCTTTTGCTTTTGCATGTGTGTTTTGGAACCTGGGTTCTTGGCCTATTGTGGTTGTGGAGTTTGTTTTTGTTTTTAAGGTTTGGTAAAATAAAATTTAGGAGGAGGAAAAGAGATGACCAAATCATTGACCTGTTCATGGTGTCTTTGTACATAGCAGGTCATTAACTATCTCTGGAGTTGTTCCAACCCAGCTTCTCAAATCTCCATTCCTCTTGGCTAGTGTCTTTGTTCATGGTCTCTTTTGGTGCTTGTGTCCTGCTCTTCCTCTGTTCTTTTCTCTTGCTTTGTTTTTGGCTGTAACGTTTCTTTCTTTTATGAATGAATATTCATTTTCAAAAAAAAAAAAAAAAATCACCGTTGGTGGTGACTTCTTCAGCTTCTTTGTGCCTCCGATGACATCACTGTTTCTAACATCAACACAAAAAGTTCGTTGTTGTTGTAGTAGTTGTTGTTTTTTTTTTTTTTTCGTTTTAATGAGATTTTTAATTAGGTGTTGACGTGGCGTTATATTATTGGTGGCGTAATCCCCTTGGTTTACGCCACATCCGGACAGAATTTAAACTCAAAATTTAATTAGGCCCTCCCAATGATGAACATCTGCTCCCTCCCCCATATCTCTTCAATTCTCCCAAGCTTGCTTTAGTTTTAGGCCTCTTTTGTACTCCAATAAAACAAAACCTGGCCCACCTTACATTTGAATACCCAAAAGTCCAAACACTTCATAACAAAATTTCACTTTATCAACCTATTCTCAATCTCAAAAAAACCTATGGAAACCCTTTCTTTATTATTCTTTTTTTTTTCTCTCTTTTGTGGTACACTGCCACTAGTACCACTACCAACCCCCAAAACTCAGCTCATTAGTTACAGTAAAAAAAAAAAAAAAAAACTGATTGATCATTTTTTTTTTCTTCTTGCTTTCTAAAATAAATCACTCAACATATTTCTTTGTCAGATTTCAGGATTTGGAACTTAGTGATTGGTGAGTTTTCTTCTCTTTCTTCAGCACTACACCTTCATCTTTTTTGAGTGTCTTTTTTTTTTATTTTCTCAACTATCTACACCTAAATATTCACATGCTCTTTAATTTTTCATAGATTTTTAGAGAAATATATGATTGAAGGCATGGGGAGGTTGTTTGTGATGAGTCTTGAAGGGAAGATCTACAGTTGTAAGGATTGCCACACGGCCCACAACCATCTTTGCACTTTGTGAAGACAGTTTCTAAGGTAAAATTGTTTTGATTTATTACCTATTTTTTATTAGTTAGATATCATGTGGTTATGGGTGTTGTTCAATTGTTTGGTTTATGTTGTGTACTTGTGTGTTTAATTTTTGTTTTTGTTTGAGGGGTTATTATTAATTAAAGTCATATTAAAAAAAAAATTAAAATACAGGAAAATTTTAATAATAGGAATGATGATGGGTTGACTGTTTAAATTATAGTGAAAATTTTGTTTTTTCTTGAGTATGAATAACATCCATATAATTAAGTAAAAATTTCTAATTAAGATTTTATTTTTTTAAGTTCTTTTCATGTTAATTTTTGAGTCATATTCTTAAAGTTAAAAGAATTATGAGCAAACGAAAAAACAATCGATGCATTCTTTAAGAAAAAAGATGTTAGCAATTCAGAATTTAGGACACCTGTGACTGTAGAAATAAATGTTGATACTTCAATGCCTGATGAACATCCCTCCAAATGTTCAAGAATTTAATCTGAAGAGATAGATCGTGATCCAAGATCACGTACACAAATATGTAAATTTCCTATCAACAAACAAGATGAAATCCAACGAGCTTATCTCAAAGAAGGTCCATATCAACCTAAAAATATAGACTATCCATACAACGATGATAATCATCATCGTCGATTTCAAGCTTCAGGGTTTGAATCACATAGTGATTGGTTGGAATACTCACCTTCAATGGATACCATATATTGTCTACCTTGCTACCTTTTAGGTAAGAAACCAATAAGTCGTCCCAGATCAGATGCATTCATTTCAACAGATTTTAATAATTGGAAAAAGGTGAATGATGGAATGAATTGTCCTTTAATTCGTCATGTAGGGAAAGATCCAAACTTCCCACATAAAATTGCTGTGAAATGTTGAGAGGATCTGAAGAATTATTCACAACATATTGACAAGCTAATTGAGAAACGAACGTCAAAAGAAATAGAGAATAAACGGTTATGGCTTAAAACCTCAATAGAGTGTGCTCGATGGCTAGCATTCCAAGCTTGTGCTTTTAGAGGTCATGATGGAAGCCTTGATTCAAAAAATAGTCTTTGGAGTACATGCATTGAGCAGTCAACCCCAAGCCTCTAAGTGCTCTTGGATTTGTGAAAATGCTCTCCAATGATTCTCAGCACCAACAACAATCAAGACTTAATAGGTGAAGAAGGTGAAACTAAAAATCCCTTCTCATAGATATGAAAATGATGAGAGGGGAAGAGAAGAAAACTGAAT
This sequence comes from Quercus aquifolioides, assembly GCA_019022515.1. Lineage (NCBI taxonomy): Eukaryota > Viridiplantae > Streptophyta > Magnoliopsida > Fagales > Fagaceae > Quercus > Quercus aquifolioides. The sequence goes on along the minus strand of CM032335.1, from coordinate 11,951,159 downwards.
ATATAAATAGGAGTATAGCAATTTCTACAACTGGGCTATTACCACTCCAATACATATTGCCTAGTTTTTCAACATTGTTTATTAACTTAATCAATTACACATTCACAATTTTAAAGTTATAAATTTTGTTTCCACTTCAAAAGACTTTAACAAATAAATATACCACGTACTAAGCAAAAAAAAAAATTGTTGTAGGTAAGGTAGCTATCATAAATCAAGGGACCAATTATTTGTCACACAAAAAAATGAAGTGTCTTTATGCCATCAAATACGTGAAGAATAATTGCCCCATTTCCGCAGTGGTGATAGCTTTCCCTTGCATTTAAAGTTTAGCCGATTGACTTGATTCACCTGATTGAAATGATGAACTAGTTGAATTTAAGTTGTCTCTTACATCCCCAGTCGGTCTCCCCGGTGATGATGATAGGAAAGGCTTGGAAGGCATTTGTAAGCAATCAACTTCTCCTTCAAGCATTTCTACAACTTTGTTCATTGAAGGACGGTCACTAGGCTTCATCTGTATACACCATAATGCAACTATAATCATCTTCTTAGCAATTTTCGTCTCCTCCTCTGTGCCATCTTCCATTTCTATGTCATTTCCTTCACTAAATTGGCCATAGACCCAAGTTGGGAAGTAAATTTGGCTTGGATGGTTTGCAAGTGCATTCAAATTCTTTCTTTTGCTTGCCATTTCCAACAATAACATGCCAAAACTATAAACATCAGCTCTATAAGAAACCCCTCCAATGTTTTTATAGAGCAACTCTGGAGCTATGTATCCTAGTGTTCCCCTTGCAGCAGTCAAAGACACTATGCTATCATTCGCTGGATAAAGTTTTGCAAGCCCAAAATCAGAAACTTTGGGAATGAAGTTCTCATCGAGAAGAATGTTATGAGGCTTGATATCAAAATGCAAAATTTGCATGTCACATCCTCGATGTAGATATTCAATTTCACAAGCCACTCCAAGAGAAATCTCATATGTTTTCTCAATACTTAAGGGGATACTTTTTTCTCGAGAAAAAATGTATTTTTCAAGAGAACCATTAGGCATGAATTCATATATAAGGGCACGCTTTGGCCCTTCAACACAGAAGCCAATGAGTTGCACCACATTCACATGGTGAATCCTTCCAATTGTTGCAACTTCGTTGATAAATTCTTGTCCGTTAGCTTTGGAGTTACCCAACATCTTTATGGCAACAAGAGGACCACTTTGAAGCTTTCCTTTAAATACAGTGCCATAGCCTCCTTCACCCAGTTTATCCTTAAAACCTTTGGACATCTTCCTAATTTCTGAGTAAGAGTACCTAATTGGCATGAGGTTAATTTGGCTTTGCAAAAATTCTTCAACAGCATCATACGATGATAAATGCCTCCTACGCCACTTATATATCAAAAAGGCCACGACACAAGAGGTCCCCAAGACAATTTTTGTTGCATGGAATAATAATACTGTACAGGAACATCACAAAAATAACTATTAGAAAACAAATTTATTGTAGCTTTGCTATCAGCTTTTTTAATTTTCACAAAAATACATGTTTAAGCTTTAAATTTTGGGCTGTTTTCAATTTAATCCTTATGTTTTGAATTTGTTAAATTTGGTCCTTAATCTCAGTGATGGAAACTACTTGCGTGGTCAAATGTTTCCACAGCTATCATGCTTAAAAGATGACATGATTAATAAAATAATAATAATAAATTAATTGGCATTAAAAAAAAGCTAAAATCCACATTAAAAAAAAAAACTAAAAATAAATTTTATAATTCCTCAATTTTAAAAGAGAAAAATGAACAAAATAAATTTTTTTACTAAAATCCCGATGGCATTGTTTGAGTAGAATCCATTTTTTATGTTACTTGAAGTGATTCTAAATAGTTCGAAGTAAAAATTTGTTTTCGAGGATTATAATTTTGGATTTGGAAATGCCTAACTTAATAGGACCTTTTGAGAAGTGCATAAGTTAACAATGAAGATGAGAAAATACCTAGATTATAAAGCCTACCTTACCAAGCAAGAAATGTAAAAGATTTAAACCTACTTGATTAAATAAGAACACAAGGGAAATAAAATAAACTTACAAGCCTAAAATCTATTAGAAACCTAAGGACTTACTTGATTTACCTACATCTCTATATAGAAATCGGACATTTTGTGTTGTGTGTGGTCTTTGTGGTCCCTTTTCAATTAAAATGCATCATCTATTTATAGGCAAGAATGGTAGTTATTTTCATTTCATAACTACCCCTCAAATAAAAGGGGATGTTGTTATTTGTAGTAATTAACTACTTGTACCGTCACAAGGGTTAGAGTCAAGTGATTGTTGTACTTTAAAAGGCCAACTTACTTGAACCATTCTAGCCCTACACATGTACAATTGCGATAGCAGTAGAATAGAAAGATAGAGCAAAGAATTTTGTAAGTAATCTGTAATGAAGTGTTTGGATGACATGATTTGGGCATTGAGATTTAGATTTGGATGATTAAAATCTAAATATCTTGTTTGAGAAGTTTAAAAAATGACAAATCCACTAAAAATTTTAAACATTTAAAATGCTTGGATTTGAAATAATTCTTGAAATCAATGCATTTCAAATCTATTAATTTAAAATTCAAATCCAAATCCAAATTTAAGTTTCTAAACACAACTTAAAAGTTCATCTTTGTTTTCTTGGTAAAAGTATTCTCAGGAGGACAGGGTCACCGTGATATTTCTACCCCCATTCTAGGGGTTTTTTTTTTTTTTTTCCACATATATCATTGTGTTTTTTGCATGTGTTCTGTTTAGTTCATTATTTCCATTCCATTCTAAAGCCATTTCTAGCTAAAGATTATGGTGATTTAAGTTTGCTAGTAGTTTTGGTTTAGGTGTTTATTCCTAAGATAGACTCTAAAAACTTTCTCCTACTCCTACGTACGCTACTATTATTCCCTTATCATTACAAACATCTTCCACGGGCCATAAATAACTATTAAAATTCATGTACTTTATATAAATAACTCAATCTCCTTTAAATATTTGAACTATTTTCTTAGCAATTAGCAAACTAACAGATCTCAAAACATAATTCCTCACGTTTGAATCTTTCCCTTTCTATTAAGAAGGAAGATAACACAACCAGAGAAAACAGTGTCGTTTTTATTTTTTATTTTTTTTTTGAAAGGAACAGTGTCGTTTTTAAATAAAGAAGTTAGAACTTTTCTTATGACGCTGCCATATTGTTTAAATGAAAATTGCAGTTATGAAGGAACGACACCGCATCTATTAAATGAAAGGAGTGGAACGCTCGTGACTCTAATACCCGTCCATTAAGCACCTCCTCTACGTGTCTAGGGGTGGCAATTTTTACCCATATCCATGAACCCACCCATTACCCACCTTATTTGGATAAGTCTTAACCCAACCCATTTAATATTTGGGTTAAATGGGTAAAGACCCATTTGGTTATTTAATTAGATGGGTCTAAATAGATAAATCCACTAATACCTACTAAACTCATCTAAAATTTAAATAAACAACATAAAATCTAAATTTCTAAAAAATGACCAAAATACCCCTGAAACGGGGAAATGTGCAGAATAACTGCGGGTAAGAGCAGTATTTGGTTAGTTAGACAACGCTTGAAACTATAAAGGAAACTAGGCATCTCGAGTTTTAGAAACTCGAGATACCCTTTTTAATCTCACTCCACCGCGTCCCGGACCAATTGGTGAGCTGGACTAAGTTGTCCACTTGGATCTCGAGTCTTTAAGACTCGAGTTCTATATAACAAAACTCGAGTCTTAAAGACTCGAGTTTTTTTGAAAATAGAACTAAAAAACTCGAGTCTTAAAGACTCGAGTTTTTTTGAAAATAACTTTTGTTTGTTTATTAGCATAGATCTCGAGTCTTGAAGACTCGAGTTTTCTGAATATAACTTCCTCTCCTCAGTCCGAAAAATAGAGCATAAAAATTTTAACACTTACACAGCCTGAGCTACTCGCCCAGAACTCTCACTCTCTCACTCACCACTGCCTATCACTCTCTCACTCACCACATTGCCTCTCACTCTCTCACTCACCACACTGCCTCTCTCTCTCACTCACCACACTACCTCTCTCTCACTGCTCTTCCCTCTCAACAATTTCATATCTCAGGTAAGGGTTTTTTGATTTGATTGTTATTGTATTTGGGTATTAGTTGTCTATGGGTGTGGGTAAGTTTGTGATTGTCAAAAACTTATTTTTGTGGTTGGTAAAGTTGTGTACAAAGGTATTGTGAGATTTAATCTAAATTTACTCATCCTTCTTATCCATGGAGTGTGTGGGAAGCTGTTATATGCAAAGTTTTCAGCAAGACTATGTTCATTTATTATTGTCACCTTGCAAAATGTTCTTCCATCAAAAGGAATACGATCCTTGTGGATTGGTGTTGTATGTGTAAAGCTAGTGGCAAATTAATTGAATACCTAAGGCTTTATTGTTTTATTGCTAGAGATTTGTAGTCTTTTACCTTTTCTTTATTTTGAGTGGGTGATACCTTCAAAGGTTACTGAATTGTTCCTTATGTTTGGAGGGCAAAGTAACGGATCAATATGGAATGCTACTCTACGTATAACATGGGTGATTTGTAGAGAACAAAATGATAGTAGTATGAGTGAATGTTTGCTTGCTTGCTTTTGGCTGCATCCTCATTTTTTTGGTTTATAAATAGATTTTCTAGACAAGATGAATCTTAAATGTGGTCTTTAGGTGAACCTTTGTACACATCTTCTGTACACATCAGGGAACTTCAAAATGTTTTTTAACTAACATAGTAACTTGACTTTAACAGGTTCACAATGCTTGAAATTGATATAATCCTATACCACGGTGGTCCGCTGAAGAATGCCAATGCGAACAAGGGATTGCCATTTGAAGGGCCGGGTATAAAGAGCTATTATACCCAAATTGATCGTAGGTTGAAGACTCTTGATGAATTGAAGATGATGGTTATGGAAGAGTTGTGTGAGAATCTTGCTGTGCACAACATACAAATTACTTATCGTATGCCAAATGAAATCCTGAAGCACCGGATTAATTACAAGTATATGGCGATAGAAACAGACAAACATGTGAAGATCATGTTTGACAAGTTGGAGAGAATATTTGAAGTAACTAATATTGAGTTGTACATACAGTTGGAGCCACGTGCAGAAGTTGGTATCGAGGAAATCCAACAAACACAAACAAGTTTACAGGCTACAGTTCCAGATGCTCAATATGAGTATTTTACACATGTAGAGCATGATGATGTGCATGCCGATGATGTTCATGCTGATGATGATGATGATGAGGATGAGGATGAGAATGATGATGAGGATGAGGATGACGATGATGATGACGACTATGTTGATGAGAGTACTGACATTGACGGTGAGGATTTTGTCTATAGAGATGAGATTGAAGACAGGATTGAGAGAGGGGACTTTAGGGACTTTGAGAGGGACATTGATGACAATGAGACATTGGACAGTAATGAACCTAATGCAGACAATGTTCTTAGTGTCCAAAACATTACGGACACAATCCCTACCTACGCACCTCCTGCCTTGTCATTTTTTGCAAATACTTGGGAAAATATGGTTGACCCTTCACATATTGAGACACCATTTGTGTCTACTTGGAGAGAAGGGATGAATTTGTGCAAAGGCTTGACTTTTGCCAATAAAAGGGAGGTGCAGCGTGTATTAACAGTTTGTGCCCTCAAGGAAAACAAACATTTTTTGATCAGTAGGTCAACCATAACAAAACTTTGTGCAAAATGCGTGAATGAGTCATGCAGGTGGTATGTTTGCGCAGTCATGAAGCCCAATCTCCAGGGACTATGGATGGTCATCGTGTACAAGGGCCCTCACATGTGTATACGGATTAGGGTGCGAAATGATGGTAGAATGATGAATTGTAAATTTATTGCAGCAGACATCCTTAAGCAGTTAAGTGAGGATCACACTACCCCAATTAAGTATCTCAAATCTATGATAGAGTCGAAATATGAGGGCCATAAGCCCTCTTACTACAAGGTATGGAATGCGAAACAAAAGGTGATTGGGAAGCTGTTTGGGAATTGGGAAGAGTCTTACCAAAGGTTGTAAAAGTTGCTTATGGCATATATTGATCAGGATCCGACTACCCAGGTGTTCTATCGTACGACATCCACCGATGAAGATGACACTGTATTTTTGAATTATGTGTTTTGTCCTTTCGGTCCAAGCATTGATGGATTCAAATATTGCAAGCCGGTTATCAGTATTGATGGGACCCATCTGTATGGTAAATATCAGGGAAAGTTGTTGGTTGCAATGGCAACCGATGCTAACAACAAGGTATTCCCTCTTGCCTTTGCTGTTGTGAATTGTGAGTCAGGGTCCAGTTGGAGGTGGTTTTTACAACGCCTCAGAGATAAGATTGGCCACGTGATACCTGACGAATGCATTTGCATAATTTCTGACCGACATCTCGGTATCAAAAACGCCATTGCAAATTGGCCTAGAGGGGATGATGGAAGAACACGGGTATTTCATAGATATTGCCTTCGACATGTTGCTAGCAACTTCAACACACATTTTCAGAACTCAACTCTAAAGTCAGCTTGCTTGAAAGCAGGATATGCTATTCAGGTAGTTAAATTTGATACCATAATGGAGTCCATTAAGCAGGTGGAAATGGAGGCCATTAGGAATAAGAAGAAGGTGACGGGGAAGGATGGGAAGGAAAAGAATCAAGATTATCTTCCATACACATACCTAATGAGCGAGTCTGTGGATATGTGGACCCAGTCACATGATGGTGGGAGACGTTTTGGGGCAATGACAACCAATATATCAGAGTTCTTCAATGGTGTACTGAAAGGTGCACGGGGCCTTCCTATTGCCGCGTTGGTTGAGTTCATTTGGTCTAAACTCGTTGAATATTTCCACGACCGGCACAAAGAATACCTCAATGGCCTGTCAGAGGGTAAGAAATGGAGTCAATATGCCTTTGACACGTAGGAGGGAAATAAGCATAAATCTGAGAGACACTATCTCAAGGCATTTAGCAATGAACAGATGATATATCAGATAGTTACTTCATTCACGTGTAGCGCAGGAGGGGGAAACCACAGTTATGAAGTTCGGTTACGGGAAAGAACATGCAGTTGTGGGAAATGGCGAAACATAGGGATCTCGTGTTCACATGCAATTAGAGTATGTGACTATTTAAATATTGATTCGACCACATATATTCACCCATGTTATGGTTTGGACAATGCCCTTGACAATTATCAGCATGCATTTGTGGTTCCCAAGTCACAGTTATTGTGGAGGGATCCCATGGGGCCAAAGTGGTTGCCTAATCTAGCATTGTTGCCGGCCAAAGGTCGACCAGTGATGTCAAGAATAAGGAATGAGATGGATGGAGTGAGGAATAAGGATCGAGAACCAGGATGGCGGAGGGAGGACGCAAATTTGATAGAGAGTCAACCCAAGCAAACATGTGGATTGTGTCATGCTTTCGGGCATAACCGTAGAAAATGTCCGCAATCCCGTGGCGCTTCCACAAGTGGTCATGTTCCACAGTAGGTAGGTAGATGGGAAAATTTTTTGCATTGGTTAAATAATTGTTGTTCATTCTACCATTAACTAATGTTTACTATCTTGTCTCCTAACGTGATTAGTCTACGTTTTGCAAGCATGCTTCCATGGACGCCGTTTTTGTTGTGCAAACTGCTGATCTTAGGAAAAGTGACTACGTTGTATTGGCACAATTAACTTTTTGGTTTTTGTTGAATGTACTTGTAATTCTCTATCCAATGTACCTCTATGAAGATTGTGATTTGAGTAGTACGGTTAGAACTGCAAATTAAGCATGGTTGCGCATGTTTAGAATGTTGATATATTGAGAATGCCTTTTGTTGCATTTGCATTGTAAAACTATATTTATGAATAGAGTGTAACAGTTTCTATAGCTTGGTGCATGTACACATTTCAGTTCCTGATTTGCCTGCATATGTAGGAAAAAAAAATTCCTAGTGGAATTCGAGTTTTATAAACTTGAGTTTCGCTAGGAAAAACAGAGCAAAACAGGGCAACCAATCTGCCTGAACAGGGGATTTGCCCAAGTAAAAAAAAAAAAGAATTTCCCAGTAGAACTCGAGTTTTATAAACTCGAGTTCCACTGGGAAAAACAGAGCAAAACAGGGCAACCCTTTTGCTTGAATAGGGGATTTGCCCAAGGAAAAAAAAAAAAAAAGAATTTCCCAGTGGAACTCGAGTTTATAAAACTCGAGTTCCACTGGGAAAAACAGAGCAAAACAGGGCAACCCTTCTGCTTGAACAGGGGATTTGCCCAAGTAAAAAAAAAAATTTCCCAGCGGAACTCGAGTTTATAAAACTCGAGTTCCACTGCGAAAAACAGGGCAAAACAGGGCAACCCTTCTGCCTGAACAGGGGATTTGCCCAAGTAAAAAAAAAAAAAAAAATTTCCCTGTGGAACTCGAGTTTATAAAACTCGAGTTCCACTTCGAAAAACAGAGCAAAACAGGGTAACCCTTCTGCCTGAACAGGGGATTTGCCTAAGTATTAAAAAAAAAAATTCCCAGGGGAACTCGAGTTTATGAAACTCGAGTTCCTCTGAAAGGATCTCGAGTTTTAAACACTCGAGGTCTTCTTTTTCTTTATAAAAATACTTTAAATGGGACAATATTTTTTTTTCTTTTGTACAAATGGGCGTTTTTTATTAGCTGTTGCTTTTTTTTTTTTTTTTTGGTTGCTTATTACTATTTTATAAGAAAATTACCCATAATTTCCTTTTTAATATAGAAATTGTTTGCCATCATTTTTTCCAAATCAAAATCATATTGTTATAACTGAAGTTGAGATATGAGCTTTTTCAAGTCGAGCTTAAGTTCAAGCTCAATGTCAAGCTTTTGAACTCGATACAATACAAGAACATATTAAGTCCAAATCAAAATCAAAATCTTTTTTTATTTTTTTTTAACTGTTTTCATTCATCAAAAATTCCTCTTCGTGCAATTTTCTGCTTTGACATCATCTAGCAGGCCTTATTTAACAATAAGATAGCAGTCTAGGGAGTTTGCATAAGTTAAGAGCAAAATGAAAAATCGTGCAATTGTGGGAAACAATACATTATATGCCTTGAGGAGAATAATAATATAATGAGAGAAATTACAGAGAAAAGCGTGAGGGGAAGAGGAGTTGAAGAACTTCCATTTACGGAAAATGAACACTATGGTAAGTCCTTACTCCTTACAAGAATTCCTCTGTAGCTTTGGGCCCATTACATACATTTTAACCGTTCTCAATACAAATATGAACATATTGGCAGTTCAATTCAATTCTAGGCACTTCAAGTAACTTTCTAGTGCTACCCGTGAACAAGGCAAAGCAAATTATGGTTAAATTTCTTGTGTAGATGAAAATATCAGGAGAAGGCTGCTTTGAATAAGGATTGAGGGCTTCAAAGCAGGAAAACTCCCTTTTACAACAAACTATTTTATAACAACTGGAAAAACAAACTAGTTGGTCCATCGCCAAATGATCTAAGATCCGCAGGTTTGACCAAAGCCCTGCATAATGGGCACGTTCGCTCCTAAGATGTGAACTATCTATTCTCGAGATTAAGTCTTTGTTCTTTTATACTGTTCACGCGTTTCTCTTACTAATTTGATTGACCATTGTAATTTGAGATCTTTATTGAATTGCCCCCATAGTACATTACCAGTGTACTTTGATTTGCTTTTTTTTTTTTTTTCAAATAAAATTTTCGTTAATTACCACCCAAAAAAAAAAAAAAACTATGCTTGAAAGGATTTTACAACAACTTGCATGTGTTATAAAATTTTATTGTTACAAGTGGGGCAAGGGGATTTGAATCTTGGTTCTGCTTATAAAGGAGACCAGGCATTGCTATTGAACCACAAGACTCCTGGATAAATAAGATTAATAACTTCAAATGGTACATGAGAAATTTTATAGACAATTTTACTCAGATAACATCCACACGCAAATAGAAACTATATTAAAATTACACTCATTATACCATTGCTTTCTCCTAAAACATAGAACTCCAAAAAAAATGCTTAATTAAACATGGAACTTCTACACTTAATGCCATATAAGATTATCGCCTTGCCAGTAAGAATTTCAATCAAAGCATTGTAGTAAAAAGGATGCTATAGCTATCCTGAGAATGAAAGGAGCTTACCGAAGCACCCTTAGCCCCTGATGTAGTCATGAGAGAAATACAGTTCTTTCCAGAGGGTTTCAACAACCCTCTGGACAACAGCTCTTTGAAAAAGTCCTTGCTTACTTCTTCATTCAATTTACTTATCATCTTCCGATCCAAGTCTGTTAAGGCAGATTCTCCGTTACTGCGTATTTTTTTTTCAATATTCAGTTGCAGAACATCTGCATCTGCACGTAACATAGGTCAAGACATCAGATATCCATCACAACAAGCAAGTCAAACAAAATGATACAAAATAGAAACATAAGTAAACACAGATATTTCTCAAGCAACTCTCTGTGGTTGAACATGCGGCCAATCTTTAGTTATCCAAGAATTAACATTTGGCCTAATACTGATTATTCCTAGTTATCAACCACATTAATCAAGCTAGTATCACATTGGCAGAGGAAACAAGAAGTTTTGATATAGAGCTTTTCCGCGTGAACAATAGAATACCTATTTTAACACTACCCTTGTCATTAACAAACTTAAGATGAACTTCTTCTCCAACTTTTGCACAATCTTGAAGTTTTTCTTCCCTCTCATTGTCTTTCTCTTTCATTAACAAAAGATCATCTACTCCACATGTGAACCCATGCACCTGAATCATACAGATTATATAATGCAAGTTTAATCATCTGTCAAAACAAACTTGCCACAGAAATTGAGAAAATTCAATGGGGAGTTAAATTGCAAAATAGGATCTAAGCTGGCTGACCTGCAAAAAAGAAGTAAATAAGCGACTTAACGCAGAAAGCAGGACACCTGCAGTATTTGCGCCATAGAGTTCGTGCACTGTATGAACCAAACCATATTCAGCAAACTGAGCCTTGTCAATCACGCCACGCACCAAATCATTCTTATGTATCAACAACTTATCTTCATCAGGCTCCTTCCTCGTTGGTGCATCTTTGTCTGCCTTTTTCCCTTGACTTGTTTTCTCTATATCTAGCTCCTTTTCCTTTGATGCATCTTTATCAGACTTTTCTTCTTTGTTCAATTTCTTTTCATTTCTATTAATCTTAAAAAAATCATGTGGAAGTTTCGCGTCTTTTTCAACATTAAATGGCGGGCGACCCTTTGTAATATGATTCAGCAAGGCACTGATTACCTAGAAATGCAAAATTAAACAAAACTATGTTTAGACTCATCTACAATATGTCACCAACTCTTGTTTGAAATCATGAACAGATTTGTCATATTCAATTCGAAGGTCCAGGAACATCAAACATAATCATTCTTCAAACAAAATCAGCAGAAAGAAAAATCAATTGTTAAACTTTGAACTAGTCTTTACATTCTGTTTGAAACAAAGAATTCTTTAGAAGATTTAACTAATGCTAACCTGTTTCCCTGTCCAAAGAGGCACCGGTTTCCATATTGCAGGCGGAAGGGGCTGCATCTCATAGTCAGAGTTTAATATGCAAACTTTCTGGCCAAATTTTCCATTAAAAGAAACTGGACTTGCAGCTGAGAGGCCGGCACAATAAAGAAGTTGGTTGAACTCATCAGCACTAAAAAAGGTATCCTTCTTTGTAAGAAGTACAGCACTTACTACATGATCCTGAAAATTTTTGAAAATAAGGGATAAATTTCAGACACATTATAATTATTTTATTCGTAAATTTACATGCACTCAGTGGGTTTGATGACTTTACCCTTCACGTTTCTCATTGAGAGGGGGGGGGGGGGGGGGGGTTGGGGTTTGAGGTGCCATTCAAGCTAGAGCTCATTAGCAAAAGTTATTATATTATAAAACAAACAATAAAAAAGACATCCGATTACGGGAGACTATATTATCCAGAATAATATACTGATACCTGAATCAAGGCTCTGATGGGTTCACCACTTGTGGGCTTGACATATTGATTATTTGCATTTACAATGTTGTACGCTTCAGCACGAGAAATTTCATCTTGTGGGAAATGAACATTCATTTCATCACCATCAAAATCAGCATTATACGTACTAGAATTAAAAAAATTAAAAAAAAAAAAAAAAAAAAAACTATTAATCACCACATGCTTGGAGGAAAAACACAATAGTTAACCATAATAAGAAAGAAAAATTTAACATATGGACACACATAAATGCGTCCACATGGTAAATCAACCTGCAATTTGCATAGTACCTGCAGTTTGCGTAGTGCATACGAAGTGTTTTCTCCCCCTTTAACACTCGAACTACATGTGCCATTATACTAGGCTTGTGGAGAGTTGGCTACAATGAAAAAACTAAATTAGGAGAACCTTCCCAACAAATTAATAACAAGTAAAAAATCCAGAACAATTCCAGAAATTAATATATAATAAAATGTAATAGTCTACTTAATTAAAAATAATAGTAAGCTGCTTCACATTACCATCATTATATTGAGCACACAAAGTAATTCATATATTTGCATTCGTATGAACAATAATAATTTTCACTGTACAATAATATTAGTCTTATTTTGGCAGGCCCCACACACACCAAAAAAAAAAAAAAAACTTTTCTCCTCCTGTTTCCACTGTACTTTCAGCAAATTACCAATCAGCAAAGTGCATCCAAACACAATTCTCGACAAGATCTGGAGCAGCAGAAAACGCATGCTTCAGAGGTTTGTCCCAACAGATGTCATTCTAAAAATGAAAACACCTACCTTCACCAACTCCAAAGAAGACATAAATTAAGAAAAACCCCATCACTTTTGAATGGAATGCCTTCTAAAATTCAAACAATAAGGAAATAAGAACCCAAATGCAGCTGCTGCTTTGGGGCCTTAAACAGAATCCCAGATCACATGGATTTTCTATAATGGCCATTAGGAGGATAATTATTGAGAGATGGACTGGGGTACAGTTTACACAAACCTAGAATTCCAACAATCCCCTTACCATATTCCTACTTCAATACACAACTCCAAGGAATCTCATTGACTGTCTTTTTCAAGGGTGTGCTCACAGCATTACTCCTACAACAAAGAAAATTGCAGGTCTATTTCCACTCTATCTAGGATAGTTCTAATTTTTAATCAAAGGAGGCCAAGTTTCATCTGCCTCTGTCAAGAGGGCTGAAAAAAATAAGGCTGAAATTATTTGCACATTGGAAAACCAACCTAGGGAGTCTTGAAGGATGTGAACTGTCTATTCTCGAGATTAAGGATAAGTTGGTCCATCGCAAACTTATACTTTGCAATAGGCAGAACTAAAAATGGAAGAATAACATACCCTAAGATTAACTCCACTGACAGCATAGAGTAAGAGTTTGACACAATGTCAGTACGGAAAATTAACAAAATCACATTGAAACCATTGATAATCATCCTCAACTTGTAGTACAACAGAAAAAGTTATACACCTTGGCAGAGGTGGTGATGAACCATGCGCTTCGAGTGGTTTCTTCTGGCCAATCGAAGGCTTTTTGGGAGATGTCCTGGCATTAATACCAGCAGAAGAGGCTGTAGATGGGATTTGAGTGCCTAACTGCTATATTGCAGAGGCAAGAAGCAAGTTAGCCATCATCAACTATGAACAAATGATTACATGACACATACATTTACTTTGCATAATTATATTTTTGGAGTAGAAGATAACAGCCATGTGGAAATTAGAACTCTTGCCAGAGAGTCAATCCTTTCTGCTGAGAGAAACATTGGAACAGACAAGGAATATACAAAATGTATATTGAAAATTATAATACCTTCTCAACAACGGATGTGAGCTTGAAAGTTAGATACAACCCTGTCATTAAGGATGAAAAGAGGCTTCCATATTCTTTGTTCAACAAGAAACGATACCAAACTGGGGTTGGCAGTAAGGCACGGTACAGCAGCAGCAAATACTCAACCAAAGTAAGCATTTGACCCTGGAAAAATTTGAACTTTCATAATCAGAAATTAATGGAAAATAAAAGGCATACATATGTGAATAATCTTAATCTAATGCACCGTTTAGTCCATGAAAAGAATGAGGACAGCAAACATAAAAAAGGAGACAAGGGGAAAAAAAGACACTTTCAGCAGTGTCCTCTTTTTGTTTTTTTGATGGGGTAATGTTACGCACTCAGCGTATCTTGAACCTAGCACTTGCAAAAACGCCAATTGGCTTCTTTTTGAAGTAGCCAGTATCCAAACCAAGGTCCCTTCTTTGACAATGTGAGACTTTACGGATTGAGCTCACTAGAACTCACAATTTAGGCAGTCTCCTCTTGTTTCTATCATTCTTTTCAAGGACTACACAGCAATTTTTTTCCCTTTTTTATTTTTATTTTTATAACTAGGAAAAACAATTAATATTCTAAATGCTAAAATTTATATCAACTCACCTGCCTACGACAATTTCGGCCTCTGCTGTTCTTGTAATACATCAACAGAAAACACTTGCATATCATTGCTGCCTGCCGAACCAATGTATTTGAAAGGAAAGCAAACAGCCTAATTTCAAGAATGCTGGAAGAAAAATCTCACCGTTGATACATGTTCATGAACCATCTCATAAAACATAATTTTTAGCACACTGAAGAAACTGAGAATTGATAAAAGTTGTGACGAGTTGAAACAGGCAGCACATAATGTAATGGGCTACAGAAGATATTTTCAAATTTAAAAAAAAAAAAGAAAAAAAGAAAAAAAAGAAAGACCCTTTAATTGTGCATGCATGCAGAATAATGATGCTTCAAAAATTTGGAGATTCTTACAAAAGTGATCTAGCATATTGATGCTTACAAAAAAATGATCTAGAATATTGTGCATGCTAGTACAACATTAACATTGCTATACGCTCCATATAGCATTGCAATTTCCCTCCTCCCAAAGATACTCTACGCATTCACTGTGGCTCATCCACTTAGGTAATCTCTAGTCAACCAAACAACAAGAAAATTGACTACAATGACAACGAGACTAAACTCAAACCATGGTAGAGCACCTAAGAGCAGCAATTTTGATTAACTATAACCAGGTCCTATAAATGTTTGAAATAAACCTTAGGAATTAAAAGGACACAAGATATTCTTATGAATTAATAAGAACACCAAATATACAAGGCACAAGATCTGATGAGTAACCCCTTGCCTCTAATTTTACGAGATCTGACATTGCGTCCGAGTAAATCCAGCACCAACTCTCAGTCAGCAAAGAGACCGGAAAAGTCTGGAAGCTAAAGTTGAGGCCAACCTCAAAATTTGCCAGTAGAACAGCTCCCAGTTAATAGAGCCTTATTCTGGTCTGGATGGAGCTCCGGCAAATGGGGCATAACTCAAGATCTTCTCCGCAGTCACAACATGTCTGAAAATTTGTAAAATCAAAGTCACATATGCATTCTTTCATCTAGGCTTGAAGAAAAGATTTGAGAAAATTGCCAACTGCATTACCTGATGTCCGCAACCAAAATCATATTCACCCAGCTGTGTCTTCGATATTATACATACATATTCAGCGTGCCAAAAATGGCAGCTCTGCAACAACCTAACAAAACACGCATACGTGAGAAACATCAATATATTTTTGAACTATAATTTGTACAACATAAGTACATAGAAAACTCTAATAAAACCTACCTTGTTTCTGAGTTAATATCAAGGCTAAGCTAAGCTGGAGGACACCATTGTCGTGCTTAGTACTGAGTCTTTTGTCACAGTTCCAGCTATGGAAATAAGGAAAGCGACAAAGACAGTGATCTAGGAATCGCACCCAAGAGTACGAGGCAGCGTCCTAACACTTTGTTTGTACACACCGAAAGTGGGTGAGATAAAAATCCAAAGCATATATCTGACAAGACATCTCTAAAACTAGGTTAGCATGTGACAGCTAGGGAATAATAGTACTTTTAAAAAAAATTAATTATGTTGCAGCAAGTTTGTCGGGCATAATCCGAGGTTAATTACCATAATGCCTAGTGGATGACAAATTAACGATGATATAAAGTGATTTTTGTACGAACTTTGCTAAAAAAAGTTTATGGTTTATAAACTTAAACTATGGACAGAACACGTCCTCTTTCCACCTTCCAAAAGCAATTAACAGCTCTTCATGTCTCAACTCAAGAACTTCTCTATCCTTTACCCAACCTAACCTAGAAAGAAACAAAGTATTATTAGTATTAATTACACCACAAAAGAGAAATAGAAATCTTCTAAACATTGAATTGTGGGAGAGTGAATTTGTCATTTGCCAATAGGAAAGTAACTTTTCTTTCTATGAGTGTACGGAATGCAAAATAGAGTCATGTTTTCACGACTTTTTTTTTAAAATTTTTTTTAAAACTAAAATTTTAACTTACGGTGTCTGTTTTTTATAATTGTTATTTATTATTAGACCAAGTTATCAATTAATTTTTTGTATAAACGAGAGATAGAACTTCAAGACAATAGATGTTGCGATGAAAATGATCCAATCATATATTGTAAAATTGTTATTAAAAGTACCCAAAATCAATTATCACACGTCACACTTGAGTTTTAGACAATTTGCAAGAACTAACACAAGAGAGCTCATGATTGACACCGGTGTGACATTGGCCAAAACAACAGTAAGGGACTAAGGGGTGTATGTATTCCAAGATTTTAGACTTACACACTCGTGTGGATGAAGATAAGGGAGGTAATCTCGTGAATGTATAGTATACCTACTCCTCATGTTGGCTTGAAGGTGGCATACTTCTAATTCCTTGAATATAGCCCCCACATGCTCCGAAATATAAGCTTTTATAATCAAGGTGGGACATCCATATATCCTCTCCTTGTCATGATGCTATTGTTCATCGATCCCTATTTTAAAGGCTTGTAATACAAAAATGAAAAATCTACCTCAGTGGCACTTGCCTAATGTTTTGTAAACTTAAGTTAGCGACCTCACTAGAGAAAACATTATTTTTTTTGTGTGTGTGTATGGATTGCTCATTTATGCCTCACTTTGGTTAAGAAGACTATAATTTGTAGACTTGTTGGTGATGTATATGGGCATTTATGTGGTCATCATGGCAAAAACCGATGGAGTTACCTTGGTTGTGTGTCACATTCTCGGTTTCTAACTATTGACATATGTGAATGAAGCCTATAGGTAATTTTGATTTCCACAATTTCATTTCTAGGCAAAGCTCATCGATGGTGATTGCACTCGTCTATTGAGTTATACTATCGTGATGAACAATTTGGTTAGATAATGTCTCCCATATCAATAATCATTTATTATAATCAGTCGTTGTTCAATTTAGGTAGATTCATGATCAATTGGTTAATAGTAGAGGTGTTGTTGGTGAACACTTGAGGTCTTATGCATCATAATTGAGTAATTCACGCTTTGTTGAAAGAAATTCAACTAAATTTATGGCTGGATTTTTTTATGCATCAATTATGCATAAAAACTATATTTTCTTATTCAACTAAAGTCTGTTTCTCCAGAGAGGAGTGCAATCAATTATGCATCATAATTGATTGCACTCCTCTCTGGAGAAATTTTTTAAATAAACTATATTTCTTTTTCCTCTGATATTTGGTACTAGAAATTACAGAATAATATCAGTTTTTAAAGTATGTTCATCTTGATCAGGAGTCTCCTATAAATTGTTACAAAGAAAAGAGCAGAGACAAGGTACCTGTCCATCGGCAATTATCAATTACACATGATACTGGCCTCCACTTTGCTCAACAATAGTGATGGCCATTTCAATGACAGGAGCAAATGATGTTCGCCCTGTTGCAGGAAGGGGAGACAAAAATACCATAAGTAAAGACCAATAAAAAAACGAAGGTGAAAAGAATAGTCAGATTCAAACCCGCAAGTTGTAGAACAGGGACCAATACTCTGAACATATCGTGCCAATACTTCTTCAAATCCATCACAAAATCTCTCGTCTGGATAGAAACTGAAAAGAACCTCATCAATGAATAGAACTCCAGGGACAAGTTCTGCTACACCTTCATCAATGTACCGGTTAACAACCTGTCAATAAAAAAATTAAAAAAAAAAGTTACCTCCAAAGCTAGACAAAAACATAACTTCGGGAACAAACATACACCATCTCATCTTTAATGCATCATAGTGGGATAAAGACAAAGTATAGAATGATTTTTTATGTATTATTGGTGAAAAGAAGATAGTTAATAAAACTACAAAAAAGATAAATTTTCAAAACTCAAAAACTTGCAATATTTCTCAAAAACCAATTGAATTCAACATACAAAAACTATGACATTTGAGAATTTACTATGACATATATCTCACATGCACCATCCATAACACAAAGTAATTTGCTGCATGCATCTTTAACAAACCTCTTCTTCAAGGTTCACCAATTTTGCGTTTTTTTACCCTCGTGTAATGTTTGGGCGGGGGAGGAGGCTGCGGGGCATCATCCTTAGGCTCATCATCGTGCTGCAAAGACATTAGATGCATACAATCAATATTCGGTGTAATTGTAAAGAATTAAGTGAAGTACAAAATAGGCATATACAGGGAAATTAATGTTATCATACCATAGAGCTGCGTTTGTGTCCTATTTTGTGTTCACCTATCCCACAAGTGGGTGCTCTTCTAGCACGTTGCGGTCTACCTCGTGGGGGTGAGGGCTGACGAGGGGGATGCTCGTCCAGTACATCAGTATCTGGCTGTGGAGTGTCAGTCCCAACTGGAGGTCCTACAGGGTCGGATGAGGTAGGTGGGTAATGATGCTCTGTGTAGAGGCCAGGAGTGGGGATCATTGTCATGGGTTCAATATGGGGTGGGTCTATGGGCAAAGTGGGTGCACTAGAGCTGATGGGTGGGTATGAGGGTGTCTCGGTGTGCAACGGAGGGGTCAACTGAGAATGAATGTGGAGATCGAAACTGGTCAACTGAGGAGATGCATCTACCGTGGGTGGAGGGACCTCGGACTGAGGAGATGCATTTGGGATGGGTGGAAGGACCTCGGGCTGGGGAGATACATCTACAATGGGTGGAGGGACCTCGGATTGAGGAGATACATCTGGGATGGGTGGAGGGACCTTGGGGTGAGGAGATGCGTGCAGGATGGGTGCAGGTATCTCATGAGTACTTACAACCCGAGGGGTTGTTGCACGCCGACCACGGCCCGTAGCTGCACTTGTGCTTGGGCTTGCTGTAGCAGGCCGACCACGGCCCCTAGCTGCAGTTAGGCTTGGGCTTGCTATAGCAGGCCGACCACGGCCCCTAGCTGTGCTTGTGCTTGGGCTTGCTGTAGCAAGCCGACCACGGCCCCTAGCTGCGCTTGTGCTTGGGCTTGCAGTATCACGCCGACCACGGGTCAGTGTAGTTACGGGTGCTACACTTGTGCTTGGGCCTGCAGTAGTTGCTGATTCAGTCTCATTACGGTTGTTTGCCTGCCCAGTGGCTGCAGGATCACCACCAAGCCCAGCCACATTATATAGGATCCGCCGGACATGGTTGTGTTCTCGGCTGCCTACAGGAAGCCAATTCAACAACGCTAAATTACTTTCAATCTAAAACAGAGAAAGAACCAGTACAATCAGAATTTTCCACATTTATGTAACAATTATAGAATGCATAATATAGTACTTATTAATCTACTTAAATACTCATCTAAACTAAGAACTAAAAGTTTTATTATGATACTATATGCAACAAAAACTCTTTTTAATTGGATGTTAGTCAGATCAAACCAAATTTGTTGAAAGAAGAAATCAATTGATTCTACGTTCGTACATGTACTAAAGAAAAAACAAAGCAAGCAATAAAATATAACTAGAACACATTACCATTTGATGTAATCTAGCACTGTTGCGGTCGACATACTTTCGAGTGACCGGACGGTACCATTGGTAATAATTATGATCGTGGGCCATCTCACCAGTCTGAGGAGGTGCATGGCAAAGTCGTTGTTCTCTGCTATTCCATGAAATGATATACGGTTCATGCTCCTCCCTCTAATTCTTGTCCACCTTCCAACGCAAGTCTATTCTATGCAGCCTTTCATCATACACAACACGGTCAGGCCGCTCTTGCGCCAACCCAAACTGTAGAAGGACACGGTCCGGGTGGTGTATCTCCACTATGCAAAAACACACAAGCGGCACCCTTGCTATCCACGTACCCCTCCCTGCAACGCAGAAGTCAGGAAGGTGGACGAAGTATGCCTCGTATGGCTGCCACACAATCTACAATAGAAACAAAAAACAATTATCATAGCATCTTAAAATGTGAAACAAGGGAGAATACATAGATACAAGGAAAAAAAAAATTAAAACGGAAGATATGTTAAAGTATGAAGCAATCATATTCTTAAGGAAAATTAACATAATCGAACAGAACTTTTGAATATTATTACCTGGTTCGGCTGCATTGTAACTAATTGCTCACGATAGTAGACCAAGGCCATCCCGGATGGCCTACTCTTCGAGCCTGGCACCCGCACCCACCTACAGTTACGAGCGAATAACATAAGATAAGTAGCTACTTAGTTACTAAGAAGAGTACATTGCATAACACACTAAATATCAAAAAAATACTTACTTAAAGGCAAGTGGAGCATACGGCCACAGGCCATAATCACATCCAGGTGGAGGCTCTATCCTCGGGCACAAGAATGGCAACCTTGCCCATGCCCAATACTGGACCAAGGTGCACGCCCCACCAATCTGCGATGCCCCTTTCTCACTTGCCTGGCACAACTCTCCGTACAACCAGGCCAAGCAACCACTGCCCCAACTATACTGTGGCGGATCACGAAGGTTCCGCAGTTGCTCCAAAAACATCAGATGCACCCTATCTCCCGACTTGTCCATAAAAAGCTTATCCCCTAGTAGCGCTAAAATATAGCACCGGGAATACTTGTGTATCTGATTCTCTGTTGCATCATGAGGCAGTGGAGCTGCAATGGCCTCAAGAAGGCGGCTGATGAGAATTCTTTGCCCCACCAGAGTTTTGTTGTCATTCGCCGGAGTAAACCCAAGCAACTCCATGCAAAGAGTGCTCCAAGTTCCATCTAACACGGCAGTCGGCCCAACCAAGACCTCACCGTCTATAGGAAGTCCGAAAATGACCTCCACATCTTGTAGGGTGATTGACATCTCACCATGTGGAAGATGGAACGTATGAGTCTCCGGGCGCCATCGCTCAACTAGGGCCGTTATAAGGCAATTATCTATCTCTCTGGAAGGGGCCCTAAACAATCCTTCAAACCTTAGCAACTTGATAATGTCAATCACCCGATTATCTCACATTTGAATGTTTACCATCTCCTTAGTGCGACCACGGCACGTAAGTGCGCCCGAGTCCTGCAAAATCGATAAAAATTATAGTAGTTGTTAGAACTAGAAATACAACTTTGAAAGAACTTGCTAACTAAAAGTCAAAGATAACGTAAAAATTGAAGCGGTTGTTAGAACTAGATATTTTACCTCGCCATTCCAAATGTCCTCTGATCGATGATGTGATTGTCGCGTCAACAATGACCTAATACGCGGACCAGGCTCCAAGATCTGTGGCTCCTCATCAATCCGAGGCTCCATACTGCAAAGAGTGCTACTGTGAGATCATTAATAGTGTGGGGGCAAAGGAATGCTATTCTACATGCAAGGAAAATCTATACTGAAGAGTAGCTTATTGGCATTATTTAAAAAATGATGCTAAAAGAATGGAAAGCAAGAAGAAGTACATCTATAACTCAGGATTAAATACAGTACTTTGCTATAATTGGGGATTCAATCCAGCCTTGATCTTTTCTGTTCCTATGTAATTGGTAAGTTATTTTTAAAAATAATATCTCAATACAAGTGGAATCCTTTATTTCTCCAGCCTTTTCTCTCTCTCTCTCACACACACACACACACACACACATGTAAATATCTACATGAGAGATGGATTTGAAATTTCACTGCTAAATCATGAAGAAAAAGCATTTAAAACCGTAAAAAAAAAGAATATGAGCTTTAGCCCAAATTCAATTATCTTCTCATAAGAGTAGGGGTTCAAGACCTATTGGTTATGTGTGTTGTAGCAAGGCATGCACATGCAACCCAACTCTACTAATTATTCGTTTACATACACAAAATACCATATTATACGTAGCATACCCTAATCATGAACATATTCAAAAAAACAATCCTTATTAGCACAATCACAATAGATATTTAAAAATAGAGCAAAATTGATCATCTCATGTATAGATCACAGAAATACAAATACAACAACTCAAATAGACACAACACACACACATCACATAGATACAAGCCCTATCAACTCAGATTGAGAACCAGCACACACACGTATACATCATAAAAATAAGACCTACTAATCTCAGCCTAAGCAAAACAAACATACCTCAAGATGCAAAAATGCTTTTCTCCAACCTAAAATCTTGCAAATTGGTCAAGTCTTACAATCATGCTTGATTTGTATTGGAAATTGGTCAAGTCTTGCAAATTGGTCAAGATACTAATCTCTTCTTTTTTTATTTTTTTATTTTTTGATAAGTTTTTGCTTCAGAGACATCACCCATGAAAATAAAATGACTCACATAGAGAGACAAGGTGAAAGAATTTTTTCTCTATTTATTATTATTATTAATATTTTTTTTTGGGTCAATCGGAACTTGAATTAAACAAAAGCTAGGAAATACAACGTCTGGGGTAGCAAACCCCCCATGCATCAGCCAAAAGTTGGTACATAATACAATAAGGAGGAGAAGAGTGATAAACAATTAACCGCAACTATTGTGCATATCAGACTCTTTGAACCTATCCCTTGTCATATGAAATGTCTAACCAAGGCGTTGATCTTATCAAGCATCTTCAATAGTAGTTTAACTATAGCAATGTCAAGGTCGCTTAGTGATTCATGTCTAGGCAAAGCAAAAAACACAATTTGATTTTGTCAAGGCTCTCTCGGGCCATGATACCCAAGCAATGGTACAATGAAATGAAAAAAGTAAGTAGTTTCAATGATGGTTGTGCTAGACATGGTTCAACATATTTTATAAAGGTGTACCTGTAAAACATATTTAACAATTTTTTTTAATACCAAGAAGCAGACTGGTTTTCAAACAAAGAGATTCTAAGTTTATATAGATTCTAAGCTAACCTTCAAATATGAAGACACCACATCATTTTTTTTGCCCACTTAGTTCTTAATTTGTACCTTTGTGGTTCTCTTTGTTTATTATTTTGTTTTTTATTTTTGGCAACTGAGTTTTTGTCATTAAGTAGGACATATAGAATATGGGTAGATTGTGGTGATTATTTTAAAAATTTATTGTCAAATAATCTTTAATCCAAAATTTGCTGTCAAATTATTCACTTAAAAATACTAAAAACTTTCTTACCCATAGCTATGTTAATTTTTTTCACTCATGTTAGTTAGAGGTTGATACACCATAGAACCAAGATTGGCATGAGCAACAATAAAGAAAACTCAATGAGACCAACCAATCCTTGAGAACCAAACAACACTGATTACTTAGCATATAACATGGGGAAAAAATGAACGCAAGCTAAGTATATGCAAGTACTTTAATAAACTTTTCCCAATTTAATTGTTTCTAATCCCCAACAAAATACAGAACAAACAAATATGATTAATAGAATTGTCAAGTCGGAAATAAAATTTATAAATTTTCTTTCAAGCATTTTATCAAACACTATGGATTCAAAATAAAATATATAATTACTCTTGGGATCTTTGCAATGCGAATCCTACAAAAGTTTGGCCTCAATTGACGTTTTGAATGTCAGCCAATCCATACAGATACATGGGTCTGTGCTTCAATTGCACATGCGTGGAGGAGCTTTTTTTTTTTATTTTTTTTATTAAGCTTCTTCCTCATTGATCATTCTAAACAAAACCAGATTACTTATCAACTTGTCTTTTCCTTAAGGTCTATAGTACGAAATTTAACAAATTTTCTTAATCACATCACCGTGTAACATATTTATATCACTTACCCAAACACCAAGTCATAAATTACAGAAACGGTGTGGGTCAGTAAAAATCTCAACCAGCAAACAATTCAAATTAAAAAAAAAAAAAAAAACCAGCATCTAGTCTGATTATCAAAAACCCATTACCAAACAACATCAAAGAATGAGTTCTAACATTTACATTTCTAACAATGCGTAACCCACCATGCAAAAAGCCTAATTCTATAACATAAATTCAGCAAAAGAGGAACGGAGAACTGTTACCTAGCAAGCGAGATGAAGAACGACGAAGATACAAAGCAGAAGACTGAAGAACGACGAAGATAAACAAAGCAGAAGACAGCTCGTGGAGACTGAGAGCACAGGGGTAGCTGATTTGGGAGTGAGAGTGAGTGATTTTGAAATTTTGGAAGTTTGAAAATTTTAGCGGTAGTGTGACTGAGAGTCGCTATTCTTTGAGAGTGTTTTTAGGTTTTATGTTTGTGGAAAGAGTGTTTCTGAAAGTGGGTTTAATGAAAAACGTCAAATAGAACTCGAGTTTTAGAAACTCGAGTTCTTCAAGCGAGTTTTTAAAACTCGATATCTGCGTGGACAACTTTGTCCAGATCAGCAAATAAAAACCCTAAAAACGAGTTTTAAAAACTCGAGTTTTATTTGGATCTCGAGTTTTAAAAACTCGAGATGCTATTATTATATATTCTTTCCTAACCGGGCAACTAAAAAAATTCTTAGCAAATTTTAGTTATTTAGAAAGGGTGTTCCCCCTGAAACCTAATAAAAGGCCAAAATACTCCCAAAATCCAAAAAATGACCAAAATACCCCCCAAAACCCAAAAAATGACCAAAATACCCCAAAAACTTAAAAATTACCAAAATACCCCCTGAAACCAAAAAAACGACCAAAATACCCCCAAAACCCAACAAATGACCAAAATACCCCCAAAACCTAAAAAATGAACAAAATACCCCCAAAATCTAAAAATTACCAAAATACCCCCAAAACCCAAAAAATGACCAAAATACCCCCGAAACCTAAATATGACCAAAATACCCCCAAAACCCAAAAAATGACCAAAATACCCTCAAAACCTAAAAAATGAAAAAAAAATACCCCCAAAATCTAAAAATTACCAAAATACACCCAAAACCCAAAAAATGACCAAAATACCCCCCAAAACCTAAAAATTACCAAAAAATGAACAAAATACCCCCAAAACCTAAAAATGACCAAAATACCCCCAAAACCCAAAAAATGACCAAAATATCTCCGAAACCCAAAAAAATGACCAAAATACCCCCAAAACCTTAAAATGACCAAAATACCCCCAAAATCCAAAAAATTACCAAAATACCTCCAAAACCCAAAAAATGACCAAAATACCCCCGAAACCGAAAAAATGACCAAAATACCTCTGAAACCTATAAAATGACTAAAATACCCCCAAACCTGAAAAAATTACCAAATTACTTCGTAACCTAAATAATGACTGAATACCTCCAAAACCCATAAAATTACAAAAATACCCCCCTAAACTTAAAAAATGATCGAAATACCTTGAAACCTAAAAAAGGACTAAAATACCCCCCTTGAAACCTAAAAAATGACCAAAATACTCCCAAAACATAAAAAATGACCGAAATACACTCGAAACCTAAGAATTACCAAAATACACCCTAAACCTAAAAAATTACCAAAATACCTTCTAAACCTAAAAAATGACTGAAATACCCCTGAAACCTAAAAAATTACCAAAATACCCTGAAACCTAAAAAATGATTGAAATACACCAAGACCTAAAAAATGACTAAAATAACCCCAAAACCTAAAACAATGACCAAAATACCCCAAAAACCTAAAAAAATGATCGAAATACCCCCAAAACCT
Source organism: Quercus aquifolioides (assembly GCA_019022515.1). Lineage (NCBI taxonomy): Eukaryota > Viridiplantae > Streptophyta > Magnoliopsida > Fagales > Fagaceae > Quercus > Quercus aquifolioides. Next base: position 11,925,150 of record CM032335.1, on the reverse strand, counting down.
AACAATTACCAAAATACACCATAAACCTAAAAAATTACCAAAATACTCCCTAAACCTAAAAAATTACCAAAATACTCCCTAAACCTAAAAAATTACCAAAATACTCCTTAAACCTAAAAAATGACCAAAATACCTCCAAGACCTAAAAAATAACTGAAATACCCTTGAAACCTAAAAAAATTATCAAAATACCTTGAAACCTAAAAAATTATCGAAATACCCCCAAAACCTAAAAAATGACCAAAATAACCCCAAAACTTAAAAAAAATGATCAATAAAAACCCTTGAAACCCAAATTATGACCAAAATACCGCTAAACATGTAAGATGAACAAAATACACCAGAAACATCTAAAATTACCGAAATAGAGGTTTAGGGTATTTTGGACGTTTCGAGAATATTTTTGACAAATTAAAGGTTCTAAGAGTCTTTCAGTTATTTTATAGGTTTCGAGGGGATTTCAGTAATTTTTTAGGTTTCGAGGGAATTTTGGTAATTGTTTAGGTTTCGGGGTTATTTTGATCATCTTTTAAATTCTAAGGGTATTTTAGTCATTTTTTAGGTTACGAGGGCATTTATGTCATCTTTTAGTTTTAGGGTTATTTCAATAATTTTTAGATTTTTGGGTTATTTCAGTAAATTTCTAGGGTTCAGAAGTATTTTGGTAATTTTTTAGGTTTCGGGGGTATTTTGGTCATTTTTAGATTTTGAGGGTATTTTGGTCATTTCTTGGGTTTCAGGGGTATTTTCGTATTTTTTGAGTTTCGGGGATATTTTGGTCATTTTTTGGGTTTCAGAGGTATTTTGGTCATTTTTACGTTTCAAGGGTATTTTAGTCATTTTTTGAGTTTCGGGGGTATTTTGGTCATTTTTTGGGTTTTGGGAATACTTTGGTCATTTTTGGGTTTTAGAAGTATTTTGGTCAGTTTTTGAGTTTCGGGGGTATTTTGGTCATTTTTTGGATTTTGGGGTTATTTTGGTCATTTTTTAGGTTTTGGGGGTATTTCGATAATTTTTTAGGTTTCAAGGTATTTTGGTAATTTTTTTAGGTTTTGGGGGTATTTTGGTCATTTTTTGGGTTTTGGGGGGTCTTTTGGTCATTTTTTAGGTTTTGGGAGTATTTTGGTAATTTTTAGGTTTCGAGGGTATTTTGGTCATTTTTTGGGTTTTGCAGGTATTTTGGTCATTTTTTAGGTTTTGGGGGTATTTCGATAATTTTTTAGGTTTCAAGGTATTTTGGTAATTTTTTTAGGTTTCAGGGGTATTTTGGTCATTTTTTAGGTTTTGGGAGTATTTTGGTAATTTTTAGGTTTCGAGGGTATTTTGGTCATTTTTTGGGTTTTGCAGGTATTTTGGTCATTTTTTAGGTTTTGGGGGTATTTTGGTCATTTTCTTGGTTTTTGGGGGTATTTTGGTCATTTTAGAGATTTTGGAGATATTTTGGTCATTTTAGTGGTTTTTAAGCATATATGGTGATTTTAGAGATATCAAGGGTATTTTGGTCATTTTAGAGATTTCATGGGTATTTTGTTCATTTTAGAGATTTTGGGGATAATTTTGGATGTCCAAGGGTATATTGGTAATTTTGAAAGTGTAGGGAGTATTTGTATCATTTTAGGTATTTAAGGGTATTTTGGTAATTTTGGTGGTCAATAGGGTATTCAAGTAGTTTTAGAGGTATTTGAGTCATAATTGGGTTAAATGGGTGGGTTGCTAATTAAATGGGTTGGGTTGGTAATGGATAATTAATTTATATATAAACGGGTTATAAATGGATAAATGGGTAATTACACACCCAACCCATTTATGACCCAACCCGCCCATTTGCCACCCCTATAACGTGTCACACTTAGAGATTCTTTTAGTTACACATATACATATTTCATTGTTTCTTGTCTCTCACTTCTGCCCGCAAGTGTATATAACAGAGCATACTTGTAATCTATTATTCAAACTCTCTGTTTTTTATTTTTAACTTTGAGAAGTAATAAAGCTTGCATTCTAATAAGAGATTTGTTATTAATATGGTATTAGAGCTCTGGTAAGGTCATGAATGGCTTCCACCAAAGAAAATACTTCAATTCCTGCACAATCAACCTCTTCAGATTGATCTGCTTCTTCAATGGCAGATGATCCAAACACTAGCCTTTTTGCAGATTGCAAGGTAAGCGGCTTCTGAATATAATTTTTGAAAGCTAATCATATTGCACAAAACGTTGTTTTAAAGTTAAACTAATTTTGGAAAATTGTTTGTGGAAACTATAGTTTATTAAAAAGTTTCATGTTGTAACTTTAATGTATGATTATTTATGAAAGGTGCACCATATTTGATATTGCATAGGAAAAATGCATGTATTGTTGGCTGGGAAAGGAAAACATCTTAATTTGATCACTGATAATGGACTCCATCGATTTATCGCATTATTTTGACAAAGGGAGATGATTTGTGACATAGTATGCAGCAATTGGTAGGAGAATGAAGCAACAAATGTCCAAGGGTCATGTGCAAATGTGCAATGCACATGACCAGGTGGACCTTTGAATACTTGTCACCTATTTTTTGCTGCCATCTAACCCTATATGTAGTAATTGCTGCATATAGATATGTAGCAAATCCTCTCGCTTTGACAAATTAAGTTAGGCTTTGTGTCGGCGGATTAGTTCCAGCTTTGTGTTGGCATTATAATGTGGTCTTGGGTTTGGTTTTTTGATGGTGTTTTGATAGCTCACATTATATATATATATATATATATATATATCATGTAGTTTTATGGTGATTCTTTTAATGAGCTTTGTTCTAGATTATTTAATCATTCTTGTCATGTTATTACTGAAATTGATTTTGCATAAATCAAATTGAAATTCCTAAATTATAGCATGTTTGAAATTTATTCATAATCATGAAATTTGTATTTCTCTTACCTCCATTAATTATGTTACTTACTGAACTCTGTCTCTCATCTCATTTTTTTACCAAAATTTTTAAAGTAGGCAATGATCATTTTGAGATCGATTTTTGTGGCTAGTAGTAGTTAAACAACTACTAATGGATTTGATTTTTGTGGCTAGTAGTAGTTAGACAACTACTAATGGAGGCTAGATTTTTGAGATGGTGATCCGTAGGTGTTGTACATCCTAAAGGAGACTTGACTTATTCTTTTATATAAAATAGTGTTGATGACTTTTATCCCCGTTAGAACAAGTTATTGACATGTAATTATTATGTAGACTTCAATTCTTTTGTGGCAAGTGGTATTTGTAATTATTCATAAAGTTCTAATGTACTTTGGGAGTATCTTTAATTAAATTGTTATGAAAATTTCTTGATGTTTGTGAGAATTCTTTGGATTGAAAAAATTTACAAATGCCTTTTAGTTTTCTCATGTTTTGGACTATTTTTAAGTTTGGGGCGTGACAGAAGAAAAGCACAATATATGTTATTTTCATGTTAATGCAACTACTATTTACGTCTTGTTTGCAGGTGTAACTAACTAACTATTTTTAAGCACAACGTTTATGAATAGTATGCTAAAAAAAGTTGAGGAAGAGATCAGGTTATTACCAGTGTGAAGAACTGTATAGACCCTGAAGAGCCGATACTATGCAAAAAAATTCATAAATAAAGGTAAAATTAATTTTTTCTGACGAAAGATGAATTACTTTTTTTTTTTTTGAGATTGACGAATGATGAATTACTAATTAGTGAAACAAGTGACCAAAATAACTAGAAAAGTCCAAGGCCTAATAAAACTGCATTAACAACTCAATTCTCAACACCATGGCTTTGCGTCTTAAGAACCAGATGCCGAAACTCTAACTGTCATCAATAACGGCTTCTCAGCTAACTCGCGAGAAAGCTGAGTTGAGTTTGAACGACTATGACCCACTCTAATCGCCTTCTTTCTCTGATTACGTTCTCTCTCTGATCGTATTCTGTCTCATGGCTGTTAAACTGGGTTGTTTGAGTTTTTTTTTTTGAATGGGTTTGATCTGATTATATTTGTGTGTTTGATCTGAATGGGTTGATTTTGAAAGAAATAATAAGGATTTGATTTCTAAATGGGTTGATCTGAAATTGAGGAAGAACAGGGGAGAACGGAAACAATGTAACACCAAAAAAGTGGTTTGCAATTGGGGACCTTTGGATTGGATTTATTGGTAGTGACTGAGTTTTTCTGTGAAGGATGAAAATGGTGGAAGAGGTTGGAGAGAGAGTGGTTTGATTTCTTAAGAAGCTATTTTCTTGAGAAATTCGATTATTTTTTACTTTCCATTTCCTCAAGCCTAAAAGATTGAGATTAACCAATTACCCAAGTACATCAGGCGCAATTACTCATGCAATTCAATTTCCTTGTCGATTCTATATTAATTATTATCCTTCAAACAAATTTTTTGAGATAGAAACCTCACCTGTGTATTCTCCATTTTTGACTAAGGCATTCCACCAGTAGCGATTCTGTCGATTATAGCCATAGTACCATTCTGCATTTAAAATTAATTTATTCATTATACGGAAACTACGATCGATATTTCCTAATATGTCAATTACACTAGAATTGATTGCGTACGCACCAAGAAGCTATCTTCTTAAGAAATTTGATAATTTTTACTTTTCATTTACTGGTGCACATAAAAGTTTGAGATCAACCAATTGCCCAAGTACATGGTTATTCCTCTACTTGTGTCATCATCACATCAGGCACAATTACTCATACAATTCTATTTTACTGTCCATTCTCTCTGACCCTTCAAACAAGTTTTTAAGATAGAAACCTCACCTTCGAGTTGATATAGGATACGTTTAAGCAATCCTCCTTTGACAAAAAAAAAAATTAACATCAGCTTTTGGAGAATTTAAAATCAAATCTAGCCATTATACCGAGACTTGAATAAAAATATCGTAGCATGTCTATTATGGATGGTGTATGCTGCATGCACCAAGAAGTTTGGTCTTATAGAAGTTCAATAGAAACAATATATACACGAAATGGTTAGTGAATAGTGACAGTGGAAAAATGCAAGAGTTCAGAAAAGAAAGAATCTTGCAAAGGGAAAATAATGCACAACATGCATGTAAGGTATTTAATTAGAGAATGTAAAGTGTTATGGCCTTATTTACCTTCAGTAAAGTCGCGGATGCATTGAATATGGTTCGTGCCATTGAGGAAACAATTTATTTGGAGCCATGAAAGCTCAAAACCATATGCCAATTCATTGTGGACGTCTGTACAGGAGATATTTTGGTCATCATTATTTGTTGGCCACGAAGTCAGAAACATCTTCTCTACTTGGCACGAGTCCTCCACTTGGGATGCGGAGGTTTCACCGACTTTAACATATCTATACCTCTTGGAATCAGATATAGAAGAAGAGTTGTCATTATAATTGCAAGTAGAAGTGTCCAAATACAGTGGGGATTTCACCGGTTTTTCACAGCTCATGAAAACCAAACTCCGTGATAGGTATTGATAATAATACGTGGTATACCGCTCGAACGTCCCTTTTGGCTGATACGTGGTATAATCAGGATTTCCATATGATGGGCGATTCGAACTGAAGTTATGTTCATATAAAGAATAAGTCGGGGTGGAGAAGGAGAAGTAATTGTCCTTGCGTATGCTCGAGTCCACAATCCGGATTGTGTAGTTGTTGTAACTGATTTCCTGTACGTAGTATTTTCCTCCAAATAAGTACAGCACCGTACGATTGTTCTCACACCACAGTACATACCTTGAGTCCTCGCAGTATTCTGGGTCGCTGTTCAATCGAAACGGAAAGCTTATGTTGGGGATATTGCCACAGGAAGAGGAATGGGCACAGGGAGGATTACTGCAACAAGTTGGAGGGACTAACCTAGGAAGCACAGGTGTGTTTCGGGATTCGGGTGCGGGTGCGGGACTTGGCAATTTTTGAAAAAGGTGGGTGCGGGTGCGGCGGGACTTGGCGATTAAAAAATTATTAAAAATATTTTTATTTATATTTTTAGTATATTGCTAAGCATACTTTTTCACATTATATAAACATATACCAAATTTAATAACTAAAACATGATGTTCATAAATTAAATACAACCCACAAGATTGAAACTAAAAGTCTAAAACATTCCATGATGTTCGGAAATTAGAATACAACTCATAAGTTTGAAACTAAAACAAAATAAAAGATAATCAACAAAACAATCAAATGCCAACATCATCATCCTCAATATCAATTGCTTCACTTCGAACTTCACTTTCACTAGTAGTAGCACTAGTTCTAGCATTTCCAATAACCACGGCCTCCAACTCTGGCTCATCGAGTGTAAGGGCTGCATTCTCAAGAATTCCAGCTCCTCCATGTATGTCGCTCTCATTCCAAGAGTCTCCTGCAATATCCCACATCTTTGTTGCTGTATGTACGTACTCCTCATTGCACCTTGATAAGAGTCGAAGATTAGAATGCACATATACCAAATCCTCAGCGCGTGCAGGAGCCATTTTGTTTCTTTTTAAGGAATGAATGAATTTGTATGTGCTCCAATTTCTCTCAGCGCATGAGGATGAACAAGGTTGTCCAAGAAGTTTAAGGGCAAGGGTTTGAAGAGTTGGAAATGCGGAGCCATGGTATTGCCACCAAACCAAAGGTTGTAAGGCCCACCTATCTGTTAAGGCATCTGGTGAAGGAAACCTCCCTCCTGAAAATGTAGCAAACTCAAACTTCACCACTGTTAATTCATTCTCATCTTCAAAGTATTGCTCCAAACACTTGCTTCTTTCCATAGAAATTTCATGATCCCGGTGTGGAGGGATGCGTTTTGGATTCCCCGAAAGCCATTCAATGGAGTAATACCTAGTTAAAGATTGAAAAACAAATATAGATGAAACGTGTGTTTTACTAAAAAGGTGAACTAAGGAAAATAGAAAATAAATGTACTTACTTAGGATTTAAGGAATGAGCCAAGCAATGTAGTGGTGTACAATTTTTAGTCCATCGATCAATGAGTATATCATACACCACATCCCAAAATGAGCTATACTAATCATCTCCCAAGCCTTCATGTCGATATATTACTGCCTTCACCTTCTCTATCATTGAATCCCACATCTCATACACAAGATGAAGACAAGGCTTATCTGTGTCGGCTATTCGTAGCATATCATAAATAGGTGCTGTGAATTCAAGGATATAATCAATATTATTCCCCTAAAGACCACTTAGAATCATATCTTTCACCTTTTGAGCTTTTCCAACATCATCCTCCCTATAAGAAGCCCATATGTCACTAATAGCCATGGCTTGAATGCATTTTTTTATCAACTTCAACCTTTTCAACATTACAACAATCGAAGCAAATCTAGTATCAACAACTTGGAGCAATTTTAATGGACAAAATTCATTAAACATTGTCAACCTCATCGAATGGGTCATGATAAAAACACGTATGAAGGATGCATCATCAGCAATACGTGTAATCCAACTACATTCCTTATATGTAACTTCATTCTTTTCAGTGTTTTTTGCTGCACAAATATTCTTCAAAGCTAGATTGAGAGTGTGGACAACACGGTGTCCAAAATATTTTAGGATACTCACCTTCAATAAGAGCTCCAGCAGACTTCATCACACTAGCATTATCAGTGATGACTTGGACAACTTTTTCATGTCCAATCTCTTTTATAGCATCCTTCAACACCCCAGCAATATAATGTTTGTTTTTGAACTCACCTGACCCATCAATTGCCTTTATAAACACTGGACCCCCATCTGATACAGCCATAATATTAATAAGAGGCCTCCTTTGTGGATCTGACCATCCATCAAAAACTATACTTACACCATTTTCAAGCCAAGAGTCCTTAATTGGTTTCAAAAGTCTTTCAACATGAGCTCTTTCTTTTTGCAAAAGTGTTGTTCTCAAGGCATTGTATCCAGGAGGAAGATAACCCGGAATGTTATGGGTAGCAGCATATGCATAGGAACTACGATAATATGGGTTTCTTGCAAAGTGAAAGGAAAGCCCACCGGTGTAAAACATCCTAGCAATTCTGCTATCCAAATCATGTCTAGCATTATTTTGAAATCCTTTCTCCAAAGTAGAATTCATCACCTTTCTCCTTTTACTATCACCCGAATTTGTACTACCACTCCCTTCATGTCTCCGAAATGGGGAAATAGGTGCAGGCCCACGGCCTGGGGGAGGTGGGGGTAAGGGAATTTGATTTCTCCGTTCCCTCTCTAACTTATCATTCTCAACTTCGTCATGCATTCGCTGCATTTCCAGCCTATGGCTCGGTGTCACCTTAGGGCATGCTCTAATTCCTTTGCCAGAAATTTTTAATAAATGAGCCTTAACCCTAGAATAGGATCCTATAAAAACTAAACCACAATAGTTACACTTAAACTGTGTGTTTCCACCTGATTTAATAGAAGCACCACGTGGTTTTTCTATTTTAGTCACATACTGCCAAAAAGGAGATTCATCATTTGGCACTTCTTGATTAAATGAAGGTGAAGTTTCTGTGCTAGCAACTTCGTCCATTGCAAATTCAATAGATTCAATTTAACCTACAAATAATAACTATTAACTAAATAATTAATAATAAATCAAACCCAAGTTCACACTTCACAGAACACAAATCACAAATCAAACTAACTAACAAATCACAAATCAAACTATTAACTAACATATAATAACTAACAAATTTAACCTACAAATAATAACTATTAACTAAATAAATTAATAATAAATCAAACCCAAGTTCACATATCACAAATCACAACTCACAAATCAAACTAACTAACAAATCACAAATCAAACATTTAACTAACAAATAATAACAAAAAAAATTTAAACTACAAATAATAACTATTAAGTATTAACTAACAAATCAAAAATCAAACTAAAGTCTAAGATTAAATACGGTACCTGAGTTGAGAATGTGTGAGAGAGAGCTGAAGTTTGAATGGATGTGTGGCTGAGTGGCTGTGTGAAGACTCTAGAGTGGCTGGTTCAGTGAAGAAGGCAGCCCAGACAGCAGTCACAGCACAGAGAAGAGAGAAAGAGGCGATGGAGTTGGGACTTGGGAGTGAGGAGGCTGTTTGGAGGTCTCTGGACGAAGTGTGATGATTTTGAGTCATTAGGGTAAGTAAAACGGTGCGTTCTGCATCTTTTTTTTTTTAATTTCGGCCTGAACCGGCCGCTTCGGCCAATACGGCCTGAATCGGGTCGAATCGCGCCGCGTCGGCGTTGCCACGCGGCCCGACGCGTGTCGGACGCGCGATCAGCGGCGTCCGACGCGCGTCGCCGCGTCGGGACGCGTTCGACGCGGGTGCGGTGCCTCTGGCGCCGCACCCGTGCTTTCCAGGGACTAACACCCTTAAAAGGTAGTTTGGAGGCAAACGAAACAGAAAGGCCTAGCATATTGGTTCCCAGGGGCGGAGCCACATAGTGGCTTGGGGGGGCCCCGGCCCCTGCAAAAAAAAAAAAAAAAAATTCCATTAGAGTAGGTAGAAAAAAAAATTGGGCCCCCCCAATATTGGACAGCCGGCCCCCCCCATGCCTAATTCTTAACTATTCTCCCGAACCCAGCTCAAATATTCTCCGAAGCCCAGCTTTAGTTTTAGGCCTTATCACCTTATGTACTCCAAATAAAACAAGCTGGCCCGCTCAAGTCCAAACACTAAAAACAAAACTTCACTTTCTCTTCATCTCAAAAAATCCACCCACTGACCCACGGAATCCCTTTCTTCTATACTATTATTTAAGGGGCTTTTCCTGTTTGGATTCCTCATTTTTTAGTTCAAAAATGCCCCTACACCCCTATGTTTAAATAGAGACAAAACTAAAGGACAATCCAGTAAAAATGCAACTCTAACTCCCACTAAAATATTATCTAAAAAATAGGATTACTCTCCTATTAATTTTCAAATTAATTTATTTACTTATAAATTAGATTTTCAAAATAAAAATTATATATATAAAATAAAAAGACATAGTTTTTTTCTACAAAATAGGACCACTTAAAAAAAAAAAAGCCTCATCGCACGCGCGAAGCGCGTGTGATGAGGCTAGTTACTTCTTATTCTTAAAGCTTAAAGAATTATAAGCAAACGAAAAACAATTGATGCATTCTTTAAGAAAAAAAATGTTAGCAATTCAGAAATTAGGACACCTGTGGCTGTAGAAACAAATGTTGATACTTCAATGCCTGATGAACACCCTAACCCTTCCAAATGTTCAAGAATTCAATCTGAAGAGATAGATCGTGATCCAGGATCACGTAAACAAATATGTGAATTCTCTATCAACAAACAAGATGAAATCCGACGAGTTTATCTCAAAAAAGGTCTATATCAACCTAAAAATATAGACTATCCATACAATGATGATACTTATCATCATCGATTTCAACCTTCATGGTTCGAATCGGCCCCCCCATGTAAAAATTCCTGGCTACGCCCCTATTGGTTCCAATAGGCTACAATTACACCAGAGGCTTGGGTTTATAGGTTTGGGTTTTGTTTGTTGGTTTGTTTCTATTTTTATTTTTATTTTTAAATTATTATTTTTATTATGTAATGGAACAATGTGGATATCCATAAATTTAGGGATAATATTAGATGTGAACATGACATGAAGTTGGTAAGTTAGGGTTGAGTTTTAGTAGATTTATGTCATATTTGGGTTAAAATGAATTAACCTGCTCTCTATAAAGTAAAATAAAAAATAAAAAAATTTACTGTGGGGGAAGATTGGGCCCAAAATCGGTTCGAAGCCCAAAATATATGAATAAGACAAACTTCTTTCTTCAACCCAAGTGTAAGCTTGGAGAGTTCTATTCTGTAAATATCATTTTCTTAATGGGCTTTACGAAAGTGGAAGTGCAACTATTGGATCTTTCCCTTAACTTGATCTCAATATGGGCGTTGAATGCACTTCCAGCTCTTTGGGCTATCCTTGGATGTGACTTATGAGGTACCGAGGGTTCCTTTTTTCTTTTCTTTTTTTTCTTTTTTTTTTCCTTTAAAGGATTATTCTCTTTTAATCGTGAGAAAATTGTTTCACAATACCTTAATTATTTGCTGCTGGTATTACACTATCATATACATTATAAATGTGTCACTTCGAGTCGAATACACGACCAGTCTTATTCAATCGCTTATAGTGTAGATATATCATCTATAGCTATATCCATGAATGTTTGTGTTGTACACCATTCACTTTTTTTGGAAGTTCTTATAAAACCTTTTTTTTTATCAAGTTATTCTTTTTTTTTTTTGGGGTATAAAATAATGTATATAATGCCACATCATTTAACATTTTTGGCTAAAATCCAAGCTATAAATTTTATATTTGAGTGATTTTTTTTTTTTTTTTGTATTAAAAGAATTTTGACTTTTTAAATTTTTTTTTTTTTTTTTTATTGTAGCCCTTGTCCTTTCGTCTATTGTCATCTATAAATCTAATACTACTTTAATATGTGATGGAATGTCATTTTAAACATGATGAGCATTTCTTCATTTTGGTTATTTTGTTAAAACTGACAAAAGTAAAATTTTTGGAATCCGCTTATTTTACTGAAACTGAAAACTTTTTGCTGAAAGTACTATAAATAAAAGTAAAAGTTAGCTGAAATAGTATAGTAGAACCCATAAATAATATTAAAAAGTACAGTGGGACTCATAAATAATAGCAAAAATAAGTTAAATAGTAAAATAAGTTGGTAAAAATAATCCATACCAAATACACACTTAGTCATCTAGTGCAAGGAAGAGATTGGGACATTCTGATTTCAGTATGTATGCAGAGTCCAAGTTAGGCGTGATTCATAAAGCAGAGGTTGTATATACTCACAGACAATTTTAATTCCCACACAAATAAATAAAGCTATGCCCTGTTATCTCGTGCACTTAAATTTTTGCTACATCTTGTGCACTTAAATAGTACAAGACAAATATATAAAAATAAAAGAAGTCACATTTTCAAGAGCTAAAACAGGAATATTTTCATTCAATAGGACAACTCTATTAATTATCTGCCTGATCTATTCCACAGCTCGAACGATTCTGCCACTAATTATTTATGAATTGATTGATTTCTTTTTTCTTTTTTCTTCTTTTTTTTTTTTGTTTTTTTGTTTTTTTTTGTTTTTGTTTTTGTTTTTTTGTTAATAACATTACTTGATTGCTTAACCATGCATATGAATACTGAATATATAAATAGGAGCAAAGCAATTTCTACAACTGGACTATTGCCACTCCAAAATACATTGTCCGGTTATTCAGCATTGTTTATTAACTTAATCAATTACACATTCACAATTATAAATTTTTTAAAAAAAAATTCCTCCTAAAAGGACTTTAACAAATAAATATACCACATAGGCACATACTAAGCAAAAAAAAAAAAAAAAAAAATTGTTGTAGGTAAGGATAGCTATCATAAATAATCAAGGGACCAAATATTTGTCACACAAAAATATGAAGTGTCTTTATACTATCAAATAGTGGTGTTAGCTTTCCCTTGCATTTAAAGTTTAGCCAATTGACTTGATTCACTTGATTGAAATGATGAACTAGTTGAATTTAAGTTGTCTCCTACATCCCTTGTCGGTCTCCCTGGTGATGATGATAGGAAAGGCTTAGAAGGCATTTGTTGTAAGCATTCAACTTCTCCTTCAAGCATTTCTACAACTTTGTTCATTGAAGGACGGTCACTAGGCTTCATTTGTATGCACCATAATGCGACTATGATCATTTTCTTAGCAATTTTCTTCTCCTCTTCTGTGGCATCTTCTATTTCTATGTCATTTCCTTTGCTAAATTGGTCATAGACCCAAGTTGGGAAGTAAATTTGGCTTGAATGGTCTGCAAATGCATTCATGTTCTTTCTTCTGCTTGCCATTTCCAACAATAACATGCCAAAACTATAAACATCAGCTTTATAGGAGACCCCTCCAATGTTTTTATAGAACAACTCTGGAGCTATATATCCTAATGTTCCCCTTGCAGCAGTCAAAGACACTATGCTATTATTCGCTGGATAAAGTTTTGCAAGCCCAAAATCAGAAACTTTGGGAATGAAGTTCTCATCGAGAAGAATGTTATGAGGCTTGATATCAAAATGTAGAATTTGCATTTCGCATCCTCGATGTAGATATTCAATCCCACGAGCTACTCCAAGAGAAATCTCATATGTTTTCTCAATACTTAAGAGGATACTTTCTTCTCGAGAAAAAATGTATTTTTCAAGAGAATCATTGGGCATGAATTCATATATAAGAGCACGCTTTGGCCCCTCAACATAGAAGCCAATGAGTTGCACCACATTCACATGGTGAATCCTTCCAATTGTTGCAACTTCATTGATAAAATCTTGCCCGTTAGCTTTAGAGTTACCCAACATCTTTATGGCTACAGGATGGTCACTTTCAAGCTTTCCTTTATATACAGAACCATAGCCTTCTTCACCCAATTTGTCCTTGAAACCTTTGGACATCTTCCTAATTTTTGAGTAAGAGTACCTAATTGGCATGAGGTTAATTTGGCTTTGTAGAAATTCTTCAACAGCATAATCCATTGATAAATGTCTCTTGCGCCACTTATATATATATATCAAATATGCCACCACACATGGAATCCCTAAGACAGTCTTTGTTTCAAGGTGAAATAAAACTGTTCAGAAACATCACCAAAATAACTATAAGAAAACAAATTTGTTGTTGCTCCTTTCAGCTTTTTTAATTTTTAGTTGAAATTATAGTTAGACTTACAACTACATACCTTCTTAATCCTAGTAATTAAGCACAATATATTTTGTTTCATGTTAATGTAACTAATATTTACATCTTGTTTGCATGGTAAACTATTTTTAATCACAATCTTAAGGAATGATAACCTAAAAAAATTATAGTTGAAGAAGAGATTCGGATTATTACCGATTTTCAGTAGTATCAACAAATTTTCTGCAAGAAATATAAACAAGAAGAAGGTGAAAATACTTTTTGCTAATGAAAAATGAATTACTAATTAGTGAAACAAATGACCAGAATAACTTGAAAAGTCTAAGGCCTAATAAAACTGCCTTAAAAACTCTAATAAAACTGCAGTAAGATCTTACATTGGGCCATGCTCAGCAAGAAATATCAACAACCTTAAAAGCCGGTTGGCTTTATAATATATATATATATATATATATATATATATATGGTCTTAAAATTGGGATGTCACTTTAATTGAGTCAAGCTCAATCAAATGCTTTCAGAGTTCCCAATAAACATTAGTTGTTAAAACTTAGAATTATGTGGTTAAATTATTAAATTTATCATTTCTGAACATCTTAAACTTTTGAGAAAATTAATAATTTAACATTAGTTAACCTATGGCCAGGGTTGAAGAACTTTCCCATTAAGTCAAGCAAATGATATTTTAATTAGGTTATAATGGAGTAAATGTTCAGACATGCATTTTGCATTGAATAGTAAGTACTAAACCTTTATTCTCATGGAAAAATTTGGAGCTAGGAAAGGTAAATTTTTATTCAAAGGAAGCTAATTTCTTAAGAAATTCAATAATTTTTACTTTTCATATCATCGAGCCTAAAAGAATGAGATTGTTAAAATTATGATTAAATTATTAAACTTAACATTTCCTATTAATTTAATCTTTTGGGAGAATATGTAATTTATTATGGTAATGGAGCAAAACATCCTAAATTTGATCCCTTATAAAAATATCCTAGCATGTGTATTACACTGGTAAGGAATTATGGTTATGGTGTATGCACCAAGAAGTTTGGTCTTATAGAAGTTTAATAGAATAAATAGATGAATGGTACAGTGAATAGTGACAGTGGAAAAATGCAAGCGTTCAGAAAAGAAAGAAACTTGCAAAGGGAAAATAATGCACAACATGCATGTAAGGTATTTAATTAGAGAATGTAAGGTGTTATGGCCTTATTTACCTTCAGTAAAGTCGCGGATGCATTGAAGATGGTTCGTGTCATTGAGGAAACAAAGGTTGGATTTTGGGCAATAACTTTCACAATTACTTTCGAGCCATGAAAGCTCAAAACCATATGCCAATTCATTGTGGACGTCTGTACAGGAGATATTTTGGTCATCATTATTTGTTGGCCACGAAGTCAGAAACATCTTCTCTACTTGGCACGAGTCCTCCACTTGGGATGCGGAGGTTTCACCGACTTTAACATATCTATACCTCTTGGAATCAGATATAGAAGAAGAGTTGTCATTATAATTGCAAGTAGAAGTGTCCAAATACAGCGGAGATTTCACTGGTTTTTCACAGCTCATAAAAACCACACTCCGTGATAGCAGTTGAAAATTCCACTCCGAATTTAAATCCATCTTTCTCTGATACGTGGTATAATTAGATCTATATATGATGGGTTTAGAGAACTGAAGTTATATTCATATAAAGAATAAGTTGGGGTGGAGAAGGAGAAGTAATTGTCCTTGCGTATGCTCGAGTCCACAATCCGGATTGTGTAGTTGTTGTAGCTGATTTCCTGTACGTAGTATTTTCCTCCAAATAAGTACAGCACCGTACGATTGTTCTCACACGACAGTACACACCTTGAGTCCCCGCAGTTTTGTGGGTCGCTAGTCAATCGAAACGGAAAGCTTATGTTGGGGATATTGCCACAGGAAGAAGAATGGGCACAGGGAGGATTACTGCAAAAAGTTGGAGGGACTAATAGAAACAAGAGCAATAAGGACCGTGAATCCTGCAGTGAAGCCTAATCCTCTTACCATTATGGCTTTATGAGAGAGAGGAGTTTTTCCAATGGTTACAACTGCCTCAGATTTAGACAAAGATTATAAAGGGCGTGAGAGAGGAGCACAGCTGTACATAAAGATAACAAACTTATTTTTATACTTTTATGGTAACGGTTAATTTAGTTCAATAATTTTTTAATAATATATATTGTAAAATAATAATATTTAAATGTTTTTTTGAAAAATGTTTTTTTTTTAAATCTTTCAATAATGTGCATGTTTAGTGGGTCTAGTCTCTTTACGAGATGATTCTAAAATAAATAAAATAAATAAATAAATCATTTTACGAGATGAGTTCAATGTTGAAAATGTTTAGTATATGAAGTTCCCCTGAAGCAACCTTTGTTTGACCCCTTCACAAGTGTAGGAGCAATTGCATCAGTCATGGCAAAATACAAAAAGTACAAAAATTTACACAACATAGCACAAAAAACACCTGCATTAGTATTTCTAAACCTTTATAAATATACAAAAATACTATAGTAACCACGTAAATATACACAATTACTGTAACTTTGTATATAATATTTTATTAATTTCTCTTTTTCTCTCTCTCTCTCTCTCTTCTTTGTTTGTGTCCATCCTTATTTGTTGCAAATCCACCCAACACCGCCCAACCACTACTCAATCACCACCGCCACAACCCATCACAACTCATCACAATCCATGATATTCCAATCACAAAATTAACCAAAAACAAAGGAAAATCAAACCCATCACACCGCCTAGCCACTGCCATGGAGAGCTTGCTACTTTCTTTGCTCATGGAGAGCTTGCTTGCTACTTTCTTCCTCTTGTTCTCTCATTATCTCAAAGAACCTGCAAGAGCACCACCACCAAAATGTAGATCCCACCATCCAACCAACACCATCCAACCATCACCACCCAACCACCACCACCACAAAACCTTTTAAAACAATATAACCACCACCATAACCCGTTAAAAAAAATGGAAAACCAAAAATACAACGAAATTCAAATCCGATCAACCCAAAATCCATAGAAAATCAAATCAAAATTAAACCATCAACTGAAAACCCATAACCCAAACCCAAAATCAAAATCAAACACAAATCCAATGGTGACAGAGCACTTGAAATCAGATGAGAGAGATATCTAACAATGCAAGTAGAGAGAGAGAGAGATTTCTTTAGATCCTTGAGATTCGACGAGCGTGAGAGAGATATGATAGGAGAAATTGAGTTTGGGGATTAGAGGAGAGAGAAGAGAGATATGGGCTGAGAATTGAGGAGAACGCGTGAAACAGATAAAGACTTCAGATAAAATATTAAAAAAATGAATTAATATGAATATTTAGATAAAATGGAAGATAGAATAGATATTTTGATGTGGGTGTTTTCTAAAAGTGGTCTTGTAAAATAGAAAAAGTAGGTTGTTGGTGTAAAATAGATGGAAAAAATTAGCAGGACTAATGCAAATTCTCTAACATTGGCAAATAGCCAGAATCTGGATTTTAACCCTCGATATAAGGAGTATATATCGTAGGAGATTGAGAAGAGTACAAAAAAAACCTCTATATAAAGAATTTTTAAATGACAAATATGGATATCTAGGAGATTTGAGACCATAAATATGGATATTTCTCATAGAATTGCTATCCCAACCTTATTGTTGTTTGTACTTTTCAACATAGACCTTGAAGAAGGCCACAATAGGTGTCCCCAATTATGGTGTGGAGAAGATGGCCCAGGCATTCGATTTCCTTTCCAACTCAAAGACAAGGCGGTGGCAGTTGCTTGGAGAAGAATGCCTGAGGCAGGAGGCCACCATCTCCAGTGGAGGGCAGCAGCGTTGCGGTGGCTAGGGTTGGGCTTGTTCAATCCCTTTCTCCCCTTCTCTCTCTCTCTCTCTCTCTCTCTCTCTCCTTCTCTCTCTTGATAGGCCAAGAATGTATTGACCCCTTGTGATAAATTAACTAATTGATTTAGCCAAGTTAATTAATTAATTCATTTAACATGCAAAATGCGTGGTAGCACAAACAAATCACCAATTAACTAAAGTGCAACGAAAATTAAATTGACACGGTGATTTGTTTATGAATGGGGAAAACCTACACGGCAAAAATCATACCGGGTGATTTTAAGGTCACCACTTCCGAAAATCCACTATTATCAAAACAAGCGATTACAAGTAAAGGAATCTCAATATCTTATACCAACCTACAGTTGAACCCTTACCCCAATACCTAATTGGACTTGTTCTGTAGTAACAATCTCTCATTTTCAATGCACGACTCTCAGTATGTGACTAACCAATAGATGTGCGAATCTCAGTACGTGACTTAATCACCAACTTGAGAAAGATGTTGGCTACAAAGTTTTTCAATTCATCACACGATGAAGATCAAGAAACTTCTTAGTCACAAAACCCTAAGGTGTACAAACACAGTAGCTTCTTTAAGAGAAAGATGAACTAAGGCAAATTCTGTCTCCAGTCACAATTTGCATGAATAAAACTTTGCTTCACACACTCGTGCTACTATGTAACCTTTTACGACCCTTAAGATAATCCTAATATATATTTTGGGTTGTGAGAAAAGAAAGTCTAAACATATACCCACGGATTGAATGAAAAACAGCTCTGAAAAACTGAGTTTCATAAACCTTGATAGATAGCCATCTATCGAGCTAGCTGTCAAGCCACAGGCTGAAATAGCTTTTAAACCTCAATAGATGCTAGTTGTCGAGATTTAAAATCCAGCACTTTCTCACTTGATTCTTGGACAGATTTGCATGGCTTTAACACTTAAACTTGAAATCTTGTTCATTGAAATATTAAACACATCCTAGATCTACCCAATTACAAGTAAAATGCATTTGTCAAAAGATTAGCTAATTACATGAAATAGTGACATATGTTCCTAACATTGAATCACATATGTCCTAACATCTCTCTCTCGGGTTTGTGAATCTCACATTAGATTTCAAATTGCAAATTGAGTTTTGTTTTGGAACCGAGTTAGGATTAGGATTTGAAATTTGGAATGGGTTTACTTTGTTTCTTAGGTGTAAATTCAATTTGTAATTTTTTAATAAAAAGAAATGCCAGGTTATTATTCCATTAGCCAAGTAAGCAAAATGACTTATATTGCTCATTTTGAATACTTAAGAGACCAATTGCACTCATTTGAAACTTGAGTGACCAATTGTGCTTATAGGGTAAACTTGAGGGACCAATAGTGTAGTTTTGCCTAAAATTAAATATCTCATTGAAACAAAGATTAATTGAATGAGTGCAACTAGAATAGCAAATATAAAATCCTATTTTCTTCATAGTTTTACAAGAAACCACTCAAAGGTTCTCTGAGCTTGATCTTATGAAGCTGCATTAGTTCATATGACTTTCTGATAGCATTCCTATTTTCATGTTACCTGCCATGGTCTCAATGGTAGTAAATATTAATAATTCTTAGAGTAATTCTTATTATTATTATAGGAGGTGTGATTCGAATCACCAACATGAAACACCACAAAATATTAATGGACTATCACTTTAACCCATACTTCTCACAGATCTAGATTTGATGCTAGCAAATCAATGGATAAGATTGAAAATTAAAAATCACTTTTAATTTTAGTCAAGGAATGTTTGGAAACAATAGCTCTAAGGAAAGCTTTTGAATGAAATCCATGTTGCCATGAAGATCTTGAATAGTTCCAAATGCAATAGAGAAGAATTCATAAATGAAGTGGGAACAATGGGTAGAATCAACCATGTTAATGTGGTTTGCTTGGTTGGCTTCTGTGCTAATGGATTTAGAAGAGCTTTAGTTTATGAGTTCTTACCAAATGATTCACTAGAGAAATTCATTTCCTCAGTAGATTCTTACTTTTTTCTTGGTTGGGAAAAGTTACAAGTTGTTGCTCTTGGCATAGCAAAAGGAATTGAATATCTTCACCAAGGATGTGATCAACGAATCCTTCATTTTGATATTAAACCTCATAATATTTTGCTAGACCAAAATTTCAATCCAAAAATTTCTGATTTTGGTTTGACCAAGTTGTGTGCAAAGGATCAGAGTGCAGTGTCTATGATCACAGCTAAGGGGACCATGTGTTACATTGTACCCGAAGTATTCTCTAGAAACTTTAGGAGCATGCCTTGAAAGTAAGATGTTTACAGTTTTGGAATATTGTTACTTGAAATGGTTGGAGGTAGGAAAAATCTTGATATAACCGTGGAGAACACTAGCCAAATATATTTCCAATAATGAATCTAAAATATGTTAGAACAAAAAGAAGATCTACGAGTCTATGTTGAGGATAATTGAGATGCTAAAATAGCAAAGAAACTAGCAATTAATTGTGGGACTCTGGTGCATCCAGTGGATACTTCTATGAAAGTTGTGGTTCAAATGTTGGAGGGAGAAGGAGATAAGTTAACCACACCTCCTAAATTCCTAATCCATTTGCTACTATAAGCCCTACAATAATCAATGCAAGTATGCCTCTAAGGCGTGTAAACCAAGAGTTAGAAGTCATCCCAAAATCTAAGTAATTATTTTTAAACTATGAGTATCCAACGATAATATAGGTCGTAATCATATTGTACTTAGGGATTAAAATTTTTAATGTTGCTGTCATTGTAGGGACTTCAAGTTTTCTTATATCAAGTATAAGCGAAATGATGCTTATAAAAATGTATCTCGTTATTCCAATTGAGGTAGTAAAAAATATGCCGTTAATTTTTTGTTGTTTATTAATGTTTTTATATTTATTCTTATGAGATTTCAGAATTTTGTAGAATAAGGCTTTATTTTTCCTTAGTTTAGATAGTTTTTAAGAGTATTTTAGTCAAACTTGAAATCCTTAAGATTTGTTTAAGATTAATTTTTGGCTATATATTTTTTTTCCAACTTGTAGCCTTAAGGCATTCATACTTTTCTTTAATAAAAACTAGTCGCTAACTCGTGCGGTGCACGGGATAGTTAAATTTAAAATCACATATATTTAAAAAAACAAATAGAGAAATTATTTTATAATTTAAAATAGTTTCACATAGGTATTGTTTAGGTATCAACAAAGTAGGATGCATATTTTAAATTAAAAAAAAAAATACCGTAATGGTGGGCGGTTGCTGCTTTTGTTTCATTATTTATCCCCCCAAAAAAAAAAGAATTTGATAGGATATGAACAAATAAATTGTAGTAGAATTTGAATAGTTTTCCATAGGTATTGTATAGGTATAAACAAAGTAAGATGCATATTTTAAATAAATAAAAAAGACAAAACTTTGCCTTCTAACTCTCACATGCACCAACACTACACCACCACCATATGTATAGAGGTTATTACACACCCTTGTTTAGTTTCTTATCAATGTGAATTGCCACTTTTAATATGAATAATGCACCTCCTCACTCCAAATTATTCTCTATACTTCTCCTTTTTTCTTTTTTTTTTAAATACCTATGGACTATATCACAACAGTAATATAAAATTAATTATTGATGATAGAAAATTTGTGGTTTTGATGGTCAGGAATAAGCTCTTCTTGTTATTAATGACAATTTTTTTTATAGAGTGGTTTTTCCAAAATCATATAAGGGTTCTATATATAACATACATAATTGTACAAATTACACCAACGTTAGAGAAATTTTGATTGATGAAATTGTTAATTATTAAATCAAAATTACGATTAAATCTAATGTTTTAATCGTAAAAACAAATTTTTACAATTAAAATTTTCACATGTAGATTTTTCATACTAATAAACTCACTCACAAGTCACAACAATAACAATATTATAAAGTAGTAGTCATAGAGGGTTAGAGCAAGAAAGATGACAACATGTCCTTACCTCTGCATTTACTCTGAGCAACTCCATTGATACAACGTTACAACATTGCAAAATCTTCAATTTGCTGTGTGTGTTTTATTTGTGAAAATTTGAGTGAGTATGAAAGGTTTCAGTTATATATATATATATATATATATATGATATTGGTGTCATTGAGGAATTCAAATTAATACCAAATTGTATTGACATTAATTAGCATTTGGATGTGTGTGAATTGTAAGTTGAGGTGGATAACTTAACTGAAACCTCTCCAAAAGAGCTGGGTGCTGAGAATATGCTTACGTGCTCGCATCTCAGTGGCCAAATTATTCCATAATTTAGTTTTTAGCCTCTATTATTTTATCTTTGTATTCTATGCTATTCTTCCGAATATTATTTACTAATATAATAGGTGAAAGTTTCTCAAATATATATATGTATATATATAATATAATACATGAAAAAAAAAATACTTAAATAAAAAGAGTAGGGGTTTATATTTGTTAAAATGTTTGTTATAGAATTTTAGTTGATGTAGAATTTTCAAGCTCTTGAAACATACATTCTCAAAAAAGCTCTTGAAACATATATCTAATAGAGTTTTACTTAAACTAAATTATTTTAACACTTATAAGATAATTATACGTTGAAGAGAAATAACAAATATATAAGATATAAAGCCTAGAATAAAAAGAATTTAAAAAAAATAAAAAATAATGATGACGTGGAAAATTGTGAGAGTTTCAGAGGTTTCGATTTTATATATATATATATATATATATAGATTTTCAAACAGTGTTTAGAACTTTTCGCTCATTCTATAACATTTTCTTGTAATCAAATTAAATTCTTAATATATTTTATTTTATGTAAAATTGGTTAAATTATGTTAAGAAGAGCTTGAAGAATTGTTGTTGAAAGAAGCCTACTGAAGCCATGTGTCAATTTCATACAGTGCCACAAACAGAGCTAGTACCACATAAATGCGCCACATCATTTGCAAGTTGCAACGTTAGAACATTTGCAACAACATTTGCCAACGCTAGAACATTTTCTCTCATATATTTTTTTTCTTTCCTCTTCGAATTACAATATTTGGATTTCAAAGAAGATAACATCTATAGGAAAGAAGATTTATGTTATAGTTGACCAAGACTAGCAAAAATGTTCAAAAACAAGATATACAATCTGCTCAGCTGTCAAATTTACTAGAAACAACCACACTTTTATGGGAAATGAAAAAAGCTGTCAAATTTATTGTTCTCGGTAGGGTAGGGTAGGGTTTCCCACCATCTCCATACCGTAGCATAGAGTTTCCCTTCTTGTTTTGAGAAGGACGTTGAGTTCCCTCTAGTAACAACGTTACTAGTAGGGCTTGTGGGCTGTTTTTTGAGGGGTCTGGGAGACAGAATAGGATCGGTATGGAGGACTTAACTAGGAATTGGAAGAAATTATCACTGACGGAGAAGGAAGGGGATAAGCTTGATCTGTCAAAGAATAAGAAAACACCGGTTTTTGTATTAGCAGCAAAGTTTTTCACACGCAGATCGTTGAACGTGGAGGCTGTGGCAAAAACGTTCAAACCACTATGGCGCACGAGGAAATCATTTGAAGTGAGTGAAGCAGGGGATAATAGATTATTGTTTGCTTTCCAGACGGCGGACGATGTAGAGAAGGTACTAATGGGAGAACCATGGTCTTTTGACAGACACTTGGTCGTTTTTCAACGATACGATCTGTCTACTCCAATTGAGGCACTCACTTTCGACAAGGTAGCATTCTGGGTTCAGATACATAATTTACCATACTCTCTTTTGACATCCGAAGTAGCAATGCGTCTTGGAGAGTCATTAGGAGAGGTTACTATGCCAAAGGATCTAACGGAGATGAGAGGAGGAAATTTCATGAGGGTGCGAGTGAGCATAGACATATCTGAACCGCTGTGCAGAGGAAGACGTGTGGATTTTGATGAAGAGAATGAAGGGTGGGTGTCTTTTCAGTATGAAAGACTACCTAATCTATGCTATTGGTGCGGCCATTTAACGCATGATGATAAAGAGTGTGTTTTGTGGCTCCAGAGCAAAGGAACATTATCGGTAGAAGATCAACAATTTGGAGCATGGATCAGGGCCAGTCAGTTTAATACGGCGAAGAAATCCATAGTTGAGGTTCAAGGATATGAAAACACAACGGGGGCATCAAAAATGAAAGGTGGGAAGACCGGAACAGGCAGATCGGAAACGGTGCCGGCGACTGCTTCAGTTGGGAACGTGGTGTCTGGTAACGTATCCGGAAAATCTGGAAAATCAGTAGCACATCAATCTGAAGCGGAATTTGCGGCTACTCTCCAGGAAATTGATGAGGCTATTAATGAGGGTTCTGAAATTCAAATTTTAAATAAGGATGATAATGAGGTAACGGCAGACCAGTATGGGAAGAAAACGGATATGGAAGTGAGTATGGTGGCTGAAGATGCGGATATTAATAGCCATGATGTTCAGTTGACTCCAAGGTCTTCACAGCTAGGAGAGCACGTGCTGTTCACAGCTGGATGGGTGGATAATGACAGAGATAAAAAAGGAAGGAGGGGAGGGGCGTGTGGCATCAAAAATAAAATACAATCAAGTGATAAAGGGCCTTCACGGGCCATAATAGTCACCGAGCCTAAGCCCAATGGAACGTGGGTCAGAATGAATGACATGCCAAGGAAATTATGTGAACAAAAAATAGTTGAAAAAGAAGGGCCCAAACGTAAGAAAATAAGCCAATTTGACGTGGAAGGTGGGATACAGGAAAAAGAAAAGAGACCCAGAATTGACGAAGAGACAAAGAACCTGAGTCTGTTGATGGCTTCAGAATTTAAATCGGCGGAGGTTGCTAAGCAACCCCGCCGGGAGCAATGAATCTGCTCAGCTGGAACTGCCGGGGGCTTGGGAACCTCCGGACAGTAAACGCCTTGTCAGAGGTGGTAAAAAAAGAAGTGCCCAAGATCGTCTTCCTCATGGAGACGAAGTCCAACAGAGATTGGATGGTTATGGTTAAAGACAAATGTAACTTTAAACATGGTTTGTATGTGGACAGCATTGGTTCAAAGGGAGGGTTGGCAATGTTATGGAAGGAAGAGGTAAAGCTTGATATTCAAACATTCTCACAGTCACACATTGATGCACTGGTAAATGGTGGGGCTGAATATGGGTGGTGGCACTTGACTGGTTTTTATGGCAATCCTGAAACATCAAAACGAAACGAATCATGGGCTAAAATGAAGCATTTGGGTACAACTTCTTCGCTGCCTTGGTTGGTTATCGGTGACTTTAATGAGATTATGAGCATGTCGGAGAAGGAAGGTGGGAGTTCTAGACCAAGGCAACAACTTGCAAACTTTGTGGAAACAATAAACTTGTGTGGTTTGTGTGACATTGGCTACGTGGGACCAAGTTTTACATGGATTTATGAGACGAGGGATGGAAGGCAGATTCGAGAAAGGCTTGACCGTGCCTTAGCAACTGTTGAATGGGTGAACTTGTTCCCAAGAGCAAAACTTCACCACCTCACCAACTCGGCATCAGACCACTCTCCTTTGTTGTTGCGTTTAGAGAAAAGGGTCAGTAAAAAGAAGATGAAGAAATTATTCAGATTTGAATCAATGTGGCTCAAGGAACCTCAATGTGAAGAGATTGTGCAGAATGCTTGGAGTGATGGTGTTCTAGCTCAGTCGGACTTTCCTTTAGTCTCATGTATAAATCAATGTAGGATGCAGCTGGAAGCATGGAATAAAAATGTGTTTGGACACGTTGGGAGGAAAATAAATGAACTACAAAAACATTTGGAGTGGTTGGAGTTGCAACCGGCCTCTCCAGGAAACATACAAGATATGAGGGACACAAGAATGGAGTTAAACAAATGGCATGAAAAGGAAGATGCAATGTGGTACCAACGTTCAAGGATCAATTGGTTTCGAGATGGGGATAGAAATACAAGATATTTTCATGCTAAGGCTTCGGCTAGGCTCAAAAAGAATCAGATTGATGGGATGCTTGATGCACAGGAGATATGGCAAGAAGATGAAGGGAAGGTGGGTGAGATAGTGGAGGAGTACTACACGGCTCTCTTTACAACAAGCCATCCAACAGAGTTCAATGAAATTTTACAAGCCATACAGCCAAAGGTGACCCCACAAATGAATCAAATGCTGGACAAAGCTTTTACGGCCAGTGAAGTACATGTGGCCTTGAAGCAGATGCACCCATTAAAGGCTCCAGGCCCTGATGGTATGCCCCCTTTATTTTATCAACAATTTTGGCCTATAGTAGGTGATGTAGTTACTAAAACTATTCTTGATTTCCTTAATCATGGCTTGTTTCCTCCTAATTTTAATGAGACTCATATTGTACTAATCCCTAAAGTCAAGGAACCCAAAAGGATGACTGATTTTCGTCCTATTAGTCTATGTAATGTGGTTTTCAGGATAACATCCAAGGTGATTGCAAACAGATTAAAAAAGATCCTGCCGTCCATTATTAGTGACACCCAAAGTGCATTTGTGCATGGAAGGTTGATCACTGATAATGTCCTTGTAGCATTTGAGACCATGCACCACATTAATGGGAGGACAGGAGGAAAAAAGGGTGAAATGGCATTGAAGCTGGATATGAGCAAAGCATATGATAGAGTGGAGTGGCTATGTCTGGAAAAAATTATGGCTAAGCTGGGTTTTGGGGAGAAATTGAGGAGTTTGATCATGAAATGTGTTACTTCAGTTTCCTATTCAGTAAAAATTAATGGGAAACCAGGAGGCAAGATCATCCCATCTAGGGGAATACGGCAAGGAGACCCATTATCCCCATATTTGTTCTTATTGTGTGCTGAGGGACTTTCAGCATTAATAAAAGAGTCAGTGGTTAAGGGTGACATGGAAGGGGTAACAGTTTGTAGGGGTGCTCCTCGTCTATCACATCTCTTCTTTGCAGACGACAGTATTATTTTCGGTAAGGCTACAATTGAAGAATGTAATGCCATACAAAGAATTTTGGAGGTGTACGAACAAGCTTCGGGTCAACAATTGAATCGAACAAAGACGGCTTTGTTTTTTAGCAAGAACACTCCTGATGATATTAAAGAAGAAATAAAGAATAGATTTGGGGCTCAAGTGATTCGGCAACATGAGAAGTACTTGGGTTTGCCATCCTTAGTGGGGAAAAATAAGAGGAATACTTTCAATGATATTAAGGATAAACTTAGCAAAAAGTTAGCAGGTTGGAAAGAGAAACTCCTTTCAAAAGCAGGTAAGGAAGTGTTGATCAAGGCTGTAGCTCAAGCTATACCAACTTACACTATGAGCTGCTTTAAAATACCTGATTCTCTCTGTGATGAGTTGACTAGTATGATTCGGAATTTTTGGTGGGGTCAGAAAGGTGATGAGAGAAAAATGTCTTGGCTTAGTTGGGATAAAATGTGTGAGACCAAGGCAAATGGAGGTATGGGGTTTCGACAATTAAAACAATTTAACCTTGCTCTTCTTGCTAAACAAGGGTGGAGGCTTCAAGTAATGCATGATTCTTTAGCCTATCGTCTTTTCAAGGCGAGATATTTTCCCCACACAGATTTTGTTCATGCAGAAATGGGAAATCACCCATCCTTTGCTTGGAGGAGTATAATGGCTGCTCAACATTTGGTGCAGCAAGGTATCCGTTGGAATGTGGGAAATGGGGAGTCTATTCGTGTATGGGGGGATAAATGGTTGCCATCTTCTTCTACTTTCAAGGTGGTGTCCCCTAAGTTGTTCATGCATGCTGATCTACGGGTAAGTGAGCTGATTTCCCATGAACCTGTGGGTTGGAAGATGCAGGTCATAGACACCCTTTTTCTTCCCCATGAGGCAGACACTATCAAAAGCATTCCTTTAAGCACTCATCTACCGCCGGATAAGCTTATATGGGCTGCGACAACTAATGGTTTATTTAGTGTTCGTAGTGCATACAGGCTAGCGATGGAGAATTCTCAAGCTGATAATGTTGGTTCCAGTTCTGATGGCAGGGGACTTCGAAGCTTTTGGAGGCGCATTTGGAGAATACCAGTCCCTCATAAAATACGACATTTTACTTGGAGAGCATGTCGAGAGATCTTGCCCACGAAGATGAATCTGAAGAGGAGAAAGGTGTTGGACGTTGATAGATGTGAGGAATGTAATGATGGTTTGGAAAGCTCGGGTCACCTGTTTTGGAGCTGCCAGAGAGCCAGACAAATTTGGCAATGCACCAAACTCAGGTTTGCTTTTGAACCATCGGCCATCAATTCTTTCTTTGATCTGGTGTGGCACCTGATGATGATAGAGGAGTACGACGAGGACATGGTGGTCACTATAGCATGGTCGATATGGGCAAATTGCAATGAAGTGCGCCATGGTGGGACAAAGAAAACGGAAGAGGCTTTGGTCAAATGGAGTGCGCAATACCTGACAGAATACAGGAGTGCGAACGTTTCAATGGAACCGGTACTGAGAAGCCAAGATGTGAGATGGTCTCCTCCACCAACGGCAAGTTACAAAATAAACGTGGACGGAGCGGTTTTCAAAACACAAAAATCAGCAGGAGTTGGAGTCATTATCCGAGATGAACAAGGCCAGGTTGTAGCAGCTCTAAGCCAGAAGATAAATGCACCTTGGGAGCTTTGGAGGTGGAGGCGAAGGCAGTTGAGATAGCTCTCCAGTTTGCAATGGATGTAGGTGTTTATGAGTTCATTATGGAAGGAGATTCTTTGGTAGTTTATAATGCTCTGTGTGGTCACTCATCCCCACCATCCTCGGTGGCATCAATCATTTCTGGTGCACTGGCTTTTTGTGGGCTGTTTCGTCGGGTTGAATTTTCTCACATTCGTAGACAGGGTAATACACCAGCCCATTTATTGGCAAAACATGCTTTAGGCATTGTCGATTATGTAGCATGGATGGAAGAGACGCCTTGCTTCTTAATGCAAGCTCTTACCCATGATGTAACTTTTTCTATTTGAGTTGAAATAAAATTGCAGTCTTCCTATAAAAAAAAAAAAAAAAAAAAAAAAAGATATACAATCTGGCATCTCATTCGCACTAAAAACCAAAACAAAATGGTAGCTAAACGCGTAACTCATAGTAGGACAAATGATCTCTGCAAACTGCGAAGATGATGAGAAATTTCACTTGCAAGTTGACTGAAGAATATATGGTCCTCCTTAGTGACGACAATGACAAAAAATAAAAAAATAAAAAAATAAATCCTATCTTTTAAGCAATCATGTATCCAATAATTATGTTACGTACACGCACAAAAGATTGAAAGGACCACAGTCCAAACTGGAGGAGAATGATTCTTTGTTCGAGTAAAAAAATATGTTCTGATCACTTTGTCATGTTCAATCAATTTCATACTCTAGCTTTTTTCAAGACGAATTTGTTTGACTTTTGAAAAGCTTTATTTGTATGATAAAGCGGTCACTGCTATTCCCCTAAAATTGCACTAAAAAGTCTCCACCGATATTTGTATTTGTATGACAAAGTGGTTGCCGTGTGATAAAATCTCAAGCCAGTAGAGAAAACTGAGTCTTGAACAAGATAACAAGCGAAGGGAGAACGATTGAAAGGAAACTAGATAGAGAGGGAATTTAGACAATTTCTAGACATTATTCTTGCTTAATTATCAGTCTGGATCCAGTCAAAGTATTTATATGAATGAAACTATCAATCTGGATCCAGTCAAAGGAATGACACTATCATAACAGAATAATTACATCCCCAAGAAATACGGAATTGATCCGTGAAAGGCGGAGTCAGTTAACTCACTATTCCGCCAATTATAACTGAACTATGGCCCACTAATACTGACAACGTTAAGTAAAAATTAGACGCGTGGCTTGTCATTAACTTTAAGTGAGACGACACTGTTTATACATAGCCGTTGGTTCTCTTGTTTAACATTGTGCATGATGTTCCATGCACTATTGAATCAAATTGAAGTTGCAGTTCCATACAAATTTCAATACGACTCTTGCGAATAGTGTCATTCATATTTTTGTTGTTTTCACATTTGAGATTCTATTCGTATTTTTAGCTTGAACCAGTCAAGCTAATGCACCCAATCTAGTCAGAGTTGTAAAACCATAGTTCCAGTAGATATAGGTAATACTGCTCCAGGAATGATTATAAATTTCACTAATATGTAAAAGTAATGTTCTGTGTACCTGTTCTATAAAGCACCATCCCTTTGTACACACCTATAACAGATAGATGTTATTAAAAGTCTTATCACTCAACTAGTTGGTATTTTTTAGTATTTTCAATAGAAATATCATGAGTTCAAATCTCCCTCCCTTATTATCACTACCATAAAAATAACTTTCTAAATGGAGAAGAGTTAGAAAATTGTGTCGTATTATTGTCAAATTCATAATGTACATTCGTATTATCTCCATATATTAAGAGCATTCGAAAAGTTAGTTATTACTTTTATTACTGTAAAAAATACTCCTAATTTAATTAATCTATTCTTATTCCTTAAAAAGAGAAGTAAGGTTAAAATGGTAAATAAAGTAAAATTTTCCCACTACCCTCACACTTCCCACTTCCCAGCCCCACGTTTCTAACCAAAATAAGAAAGAAAGGCTGCCCACCCACGGTTCCTATTAAAAAAAAAAAAAACCTTCCATAAAAAATTTAAAAAGAAAATACTCACATAACATAAAATTAAAAAAAAAAAAAAAAAGTCCCTAAGCAACTACTCACATCACATAAAATTATTTCACCACAAACGCTTAACACTCATCAAACCTCTAGATTTTTTTTTTTTTTTGGTGATTGGAAAATATATTAATCCCAAATTATAATTAATGCAAATTATAATTAATGCAAATTATTAACTTTTGTAAAAAATAAAAAAATAGAGGAGCCTCTAGCGCGTGCATGAGCACATACTCAGAGGCTGGTTTCTATATTAAGAGGATTCAAAAAGTTAGTTATTGTCTTTTTTTTTAATTTCAAAAATACTCCTAATTCAATTAACTTATCCTTATTCTTAAAACATAAAAATAAGGTTAAAATCATAAACTGATAAAAAATTTTTTAAAAAAAAATCTACCCATTTTCTATAAAACTTCCCACTACCCCATGTAGACAACCAAAACTACACCCATGTTCCTATAAAAAAAAACTACCCCATGTTCTTAATAATAAATAATAATAATAATAATAAAAAAACCTACCCCAACTTCTTATTAAAAAAAAAAAAAAAAAAAAAAAACCTAAAAAAAAGCCTCATTGCACATGCAAAGCGCGTGTGATGATGTAAAGTATCTATACTATTATTTAAGGGACTTCCCTTGTTTGGACCGGATTTTTTTTAGTTCCAAAATACCCCTCACCCTAGGTGTAAGTAGGGGAAAAATATAGTAAAAATACATTTTTAACTCCCACTAAAACACTGCCAACAAAACAGGACCACTCTCCTAATAGTTTTCAAATTGCTTTATTTATTTATAAAAAAATTAAATTAAAACAAACACACGATTTCTTTTTAAAAACACATCTGCCATACTTATCACAAAAAAAAAAAAAACACATTTGCTGTTACTAAAAAAAAAAAAAAGACGTACGCCCACATTTTAGTCACACACAACTCCAAGCTTCTGCAAAACAATTTTAAATTTCCCCATTACCATTAAGCAATTATTAAGTAGTTATGATGTTATCAAATGACTTCCCATCTCGAACTCTCTAACATATATCACCACCACAAAAAATGCGGGCTATAGCTGCGTTTTTTTTCCTATAGCCGCGTTTAAAAAATGCAACTATAGGTCCAGCCGAATAAATTTTTTTTTTTTTTTTTTAAAGGATGAGCTATAGTTGTGTTTAAAAAATGCGGCTATAGCTAGCCTATAGCCACATTTTAAAAATGCAGCTATGGGTTAAGCCTATAGCCACGTTCAAAAAATGTAGCTATAGGTCCAACCGAATAAATTTTTTTTTTTTTTTTTAAAGGATGACCTATAATTGCGTTTTTAATTTGCGTAAATTATAATTTGATGACTTCGATGGATTTGATGTCAAGGACACATTTGATGATGTCTGGAATTGAGATTGACAAATGCAATCAAGACTCAAACTATTTGTTGTGTAAACAAGTGTCTTCCTAAATTCTTGGTAGAAACAATTCAGTAAGGACTTTACATTTGCACTATGTACAATGCCTCATTGATTATGCTATTGCTACTTTTGATTATATTGATCACTCAGAATAATTCATATTCTTAATTCAATGATTGCGTAATTGTTATCCTTCGGAGATCAATTAAAAATATTGGAATCCATTTTGTTATTTCCTAATGCATCTTCTGATTTTTTTTTTTTTTTTGGCGGGAAGATTTGGGGCTCACTATCTTTTAGACATGTCACGATTTTCTTTTCTGAAATGCAAAAGAATGATTTCTAACAAAATTTGTTTGGTCATTGTTAGGACATATGTGGTTCACATGTTAAAAACATATGTCATGCTTTTATGTAATTGGCTAATCCTTTAATAAAACATACTTTACTTGTATTTGGGTAGATCTAGGATGTGTTGAAATATTTCAAGAAACCATGTTTCAAGATCAAGTGTTGAAGCCTTCAAGCCTATCCAAGATTCAAGCTGAAAAGTGCCTGTCATTAAATCTCGACAACTAGCATCTATCGAGACATGTAGAGCTGTTCAGCCCCGTGGCTCGACAACAGCTCGACAAATAGGGTATCTGTCGAGGTTTATGAAAAACATAATTTAAGTTCTGTTTTGATTCTAATCCGTGTTTATGTGTTTGGGCTTTCTTTTCTCCTAACCCTAGACATATAAAATGATTGTTTAAAGGGCCGCCAAAGAGTAAACAAGTTGCACAAGCATTGAGCAAAGTCTGTTCAAGCAATTTGTGACTGGAGACAAAGTCTTGCCTTAGTTCATCTCTTCTGAAGAAGTTGCTGTGTATGTGCACCTTTGGGTTTTATGACCAAACATCTTTTGATCTTCATCGTAGATAAATTGAAGAACTTTGCAGCCAATAACTCTTTCTAGTTGGTGATTGAAGTCGTGTACTGGGATCTGCGCATTGGTTAGTCACATACTTGAGAGGTGTGCATCAAAAGGGGAAATTGTCACTACAGAACAAGTCCAATTGGGTATTGGGGTAAGGGTTCAACTGTAGGTTGGTAAGATACTTGAGATTCCTTCACTTGTAACTGCTTGTTATGATAATAGTGAAATTTTAGGAGTGGTGACCTGAAAATAACCCGGTGGGGTTTTTGCCATCAGGTTTTCCCCATTCGTAAACAAATCACCGTGTTATTTATTTTCTGTTGCATTATTAGTTTATTGGTGATTTATTTGTGCTACCACGCATTTGCATGTTAATTTGATTAATTAATAACTTGGCTAATTAATCAATTAATTTGAATCACAAGGGATCAACTAGTTTGTGGCCTATCAGTCATGCTCATAGTTTAAGGCATGAACTTTCAAAAATTTGAAGTTTTTTTTTAATATACGTGCTTACTTCTAATTTTTGTATTAACTTGGTTATGGAAGTCATTTAATCTGCAAAATGGGGTTCACTATCTTTTGGACATGTCACAATTTTCTTTTCTGAAATGCAAAACAATGATTTCCAACAAAAATTGTTTGGTCATGCTCATAGTTTAAGGCATGAACTTTCGAAAATTTGGAGGTTTTTTTTTAATATACGTGCTTACTTCAAATTTTTGTATTAACTTGGTTATGGAAGTCATTTAATCTGCAAAATATTGAATGTTTCATAGTTTCCAAAAAAAGAGTTTAAATTCTTATCTAAATCAAAATAACTTATATTTCTACTAAGCTCCCATTGTAGGTGTTATTAGCAACACTATACCTTAGTTATAGGACCTAAAAATCTACAACCTCATAGTAAACAAATTTATTTTGTTAAAGATTTATGGAGTTCTCATTGAGTTAATATTTTTGTCTGTATAACACATGGGATTAAATAAATAAAAAATTACTAGCCTCTGAGCACGCACTCGCTGAGGCTCTTCTATTTTTTATGTAAAGGTTAATAATTTAAATCCATTATAATTGCAAAAAAATTGAATGTTTCATAGTTTCCCAAAAAAAAAAAAAAAAAAAGAGTTTAAATTCTTATCTAAATCAAAATAACTTCTATTTTTACTAAGTTCCCATTGTAGGTGTTATTTGCAACACTATACCTTAGTTATAGGACCATAAAATCTACAGCCTCATAGTAAACAAATTTATTTTGTTAAAGATTTATGGAGTTCTCATGGAGTTAATATTTTTGTCTGTATAACACATGGGATTAAATAAACAAAAAATTACTAGCCTCTGAGTATGCGCGTGAGCGCATTCTCAGAGACTCTTCTATTTTTTACGTAAATGTTAATAATTTGAATCCATTATAATTGCAAAAAGTTTGAATGTTTCATAGTTTCCAAAAATAAAGAGTTTAAATTCTTATCTAAATCAAAATAACTTCTATTTCTACTAGGTTCCCATTGTAGGTGTTATTTGCAACACTATACCCTAGTTATAGAACCTAAAAATCTACAGCCTCATAGTAAACAAATTTATTTTGTTAAAGATTTATGGAGTTCTCATGAAGTTAATATTTTTGTCTGTATAACACATGGGATTAAATAAATAAAAAATTATGACAAAATCCAAGATTGAATTGTGATTTATTGTTTCTTTCTCCTTTTAATTATTATTATTATTATTATTATTATTTTAAATCTTTCATATATTGAGGACAGGTTTTACATTTAAGTGATTATGCTGATAAGGTGTGAAAATCCCCATATTAATGGAAAACATAGAGTTAGTTACATTTATTTTATTTTATAAACACATAGAGTTAAATATGCAAGAGAAGAGGAAGATGTTATCATTACATCAGATCCTACAAAATTTTTATGCTATTTTCTACTTATTGGTGCATGAAAACTGTGGAGGGTGAGCTCCCTTAGAAGGTACTGTCCGCTTTGGGTTCAGGTATGACCCTCACGGTTTTGTCCCATATCGGGGAACTACAACCTCCCACCTTCGACTTATAAGCGCTGGGCCTAAGTGAAGGTGTACCGTCGTGTACGAGACCTCATGATCCAATTTGTGTTTGAGTAGGAGTTTGTGTGCTACAAGGATGGTGTGGCGGCAAGGTATATATATAAATAAGGTTTATTAGGTATTAGGGTGCCACATAAGAAAAAGAAAGGGGTGCCACATAGTGAAAAAAAAAATAGAGAAAAAGGATTGTTGCCTTTGAGAAATATAATTTGTGTGTGTGAGAGCAAAGAAAAATAAGAGAGATTTTTTTTTCTTTAGCCGTGAGGCATACACAAGAATTATTGTAATTGATTTAATAATAGTGAAATTATTCGGAATTTGTCCCGTGGTTTTTCCCTTCAAAGAGAAAGGGTTTTCCACGTAAATA
Organism: Quercus aquifolioides; assembly: GCA_019022515.1. Taxonomy (NCBI): domain Eukaryota; kingdom Viridiplantae; phylum Streptophyta; class Magnoliopsida; order Fagales; family Fagaceae; genus Quercus; species Quercus aquifolioides. The sequence continues at coordinate 11,890,090 of CM032335.1, read as the reverse complement.
TTTGTCTTCTTGTGTGTGATTGCTATTTTGGATTGCTAATATTTGTGATAATATTATTTGGGACCCAACAAGTGCTATCAGAGCTAAGGTTAGAGTGGAAGCAATGGTCGGAGAAGAAGGTAAGGGTTTAGGAATTGAGAAATTTGATGGAACAGACTTCGCGTATTGGAGGATGCAGATTGAAGATTATCTCTATGGGAAGAAATTGCATCTGCCTCTTTTGGAGACGAAACCTGAAACTATGAAGGATGAAGACTGGAACCTTCTTGATAGATAGGTATTAGGAGTTATTCGATTAACTCTGTCAAGATCAGTTGCGTACAATGTTGTGAAAGAAAAGACCACAGTGGATTTAATGAAGGCTTTGTCTAGCATGTATGAAAAGCTATCAGCTAACAACAATGTGTATCTGATGAAGAAGTTATTTAATCTGAAGAAGGCAGAAGGCACTCCTGTAGCGTAGCATCTGAATGAGTTCAATACAATCACAAATCAATTATCCACGGTGGGACTTGAATTTGATGATGAGGTTCGTGCATTGATACTTTTGGCTTCTTTACCAAACAGTTGGGAAGCCATGAGAATGAGTTTGTCTGCTACAAGGATGGTGTGGCAGCAAGGTATATTTATAAATAAGGTTTATTAGGTATTAGGTTGTCGCATAAGAAAAAGAAAAGGGTGCCGCATAGTGAAAAAAATATAGAGAAAAAGGATTGCTGCATTTGAGAAAGATAATTTGTGTGTGTGAGAGCAAAGAAAAATAAGAGAGATTTTTTTTTTCTTTAGCCGTGAGGCATACACAAGAATTATTGTAATTGATTTGACAATAGTGAAATCATTCGGAGTTTGTCCCGTGGTTTTTCTCTTCAAAGAGAAAGGGTTTTCCCCGTAAATATTTGTGTTCTTGTGTATGATTGCTATTTTGGATTGCTAATATTTGTGACAATATTATTTGGGACCTAACAAGTTAACACACGATGGTATACCTTCACTTAGGCCCAGCGCTTATAAGTTAAAGGTGGGAGGTGTAGTTCCCCGATGTGGGACAAAACCATGAGGGTCACACCAGAACCCAAAGCGGACAGTACCTTCTAAGGGAGCTCACCCTCCATAGAAACATTTCTTTAAAAAATTACTAGCCACTAAGCATGCACTTATGCGTGTGCTCAGAGACTCTTTTATTTATTTATTTATTTTTTTGAAAAAGTTAATAATTTGCATCCATTATCATTTGGGATTAATATATTTTCCAATCACAAAAAAACCTAGGGGTGTGATCAGTGTGAAGCGTTTGTGGGTGTAGATGACTAAATTTCTCGGTTCGAAATGAGTCAAACAAGTAAAATAGTTACACAAATGCGAATTTGTATTGATGATTGTGTGGTACAATTCTCTGTGATTACAAAAGAGTGATCCTCTGATTCGATCTCCTTGAAAGATTTGTTAATTTGGAATTGTGGTAATGTGATTGTGACTTGAACGCAAAATATCCTTCAATTTGGCTGAAGAATGGATCGAAGATCTTTGAAACAGAATTTCAATGAATCTCTAGCCATGAGCTTGTCAGAAATCCTTTGTTCTTTATGTTCTTCGTGTTCTTCATGTGTTCTTCGTGTTCTTCGTGTGTTCTTCGTCTTCAAAGATTCGTGGTGGAAGTTCTTTGGGGCTTTAGAGGCTTGAATCCGTAGAGCTTCACTGATTTATGGTTTGTGAGGTTTCTGGAGGCTTCTGAACTTGATTCCAGTGAACTTTGATATCTAGGAATATGATTTGGATGATTCCTCTTCAAATGTTCTTCGTATTTGAAGGTTTGTAGCGGAAGTTCTTCGGGGTTTTAGAGGCTTAGATCCGTTGAGCTCCACCAATTTGTGGTTTGTTGAGGTTTCTGGAGGCTTTTGAGCTTGATTCCAGTGAACTTTGAGATCTAGGCAGGTAGTTTAGATGATTCTGCTTCGAATGTTCTTCGTATTTGAAGGTTGAAGTTCTTAAAGTTGCTGAAGGCTTCAGGGCTTGATTCCAGCAGAGCTTCTGGACTTCTGAATCTTCTCTGATGCTGCTTGTGCTTCAAATGACTTGGTGCCCTCCTAAATGTCTCAGGAAGGCTTCTATTTATAGGAGTTTTGGGGTGGATGAGCGACACATGGCGGAGTCTGATTGGTGACACCTGTCACAGTCTGATTGGTCTGCTTATATCATCGCTTACACGTGCGAGGCTGATTATGTCATCGCTTACACTTGCGAGGCTGCTTATGTCATCGCTTACATGTGCGAGGTTGCTTATGTCATCGCTTACACGAGCTGATGTGTGGTTGGTTCTTGCATGACACTTGGCAAATTTCTGTTGGCTTCTAAATAGTGATAGTAAAACCTAGCAGCAGTATGTGGTGCTTTGTAATTGGCTGTATTTTGTGGACTTGGTAGTGTGACGTGTCAGCTTGTGATAGGTCGGGAATTTTCCCTCTCTACAGTGGGTGAAATAATTTTTTCATCACACTCCTAGGCTTTTTTGTGATTGAAAAATATAGTAATTCCAAATTATAATGGACGCAAATTATTAACTTTTTCCCAAAAAATAAAAGTGCCTCTGAACAGATGTCCTGAATAATTTTTCCCCTTTTTTCCAGTAGCCAAATAGATGGTTAGAGTTCTCAATTTATTTTTATGTTAGCTCTGCTTTGCAATCAATTTGGCTTATTTGTTTTTGCGCGATTTTACTATTCAGTCTAGCTCAATGATTACATTGTGTTGATTTTAAGGGATTTGAGTTTCAATTAGTGATGATTATGTAATCATTCATTTGAGTTTCAAACCAGGTTTTATATTTGGTTTGTGGTCTCTATAGCATTTATTCTTTGTTTGTGTTTGTGGGTTTTGGTGTTTAGATTTCATGAAAGAACAACTCCAATACTCTACTATTTACTAATTTGTTAACTATATTTATCATTTGATGACTTTATAATTTACTTTTGTTTGTACCGGGATTAGAAACAAATAAATATGAAAGTCAATTAAAAAGCATTAGCATATGTATAACTAGCATTTATTTATTTATTTTTCCATGTTATATGCTTTGTAACCATTGTTGTTTGCTTATCAGGGATTGGTTTTTTGATTTGCTATCCAACATGGGTTTTCTTTATTGTTGCTCATGCCCTTTTTTGTTGTATAATTATTTTGCATATTTTAGTTTTTTTTTTTCTCAAGTATTTGGATTCAATTGACCTATAAAATTGTTATGTTTCTTTAATCTTTTCCCACATTTTTCGAGGAGCTAAATAGATTGGTAGATTTTATTTATTTATTTATTTATTTTTTCTTCCTATGCTTTGCAATCAATTTGGCTTATTTATGTTTGCATAGATTTACATTTCAGTCCGCCTCAAAGATTGCATTGTCTTAGTTCAGCAGAATTTGATTATTTTGTAATGGTTAATTTCAAGTCCAACTGGGTTATATGTGTGTGTGTGTGTGCGCGCGCGCACGCACGCATGTGTGGTTTGTGGTCTCTAGCACTTATTCCTACTAGTGTTTGTGGGTTTTGGTGTTGAGACACTTTGGCAATCACATTGAAGTACAATTTAATCTACTCTTTCCAACATATGTAGAAGTATTATGTTTGTCATTTTTGCTAACTTCAAAAGAAGCATACACTATAACCCATTAAATTCATTTACTTTGGGAGTTATAGCTTAGACAATATTTACATTCTCCATTATTGAGTAATTTTGCAGATTGTAAATGTTTCTATTTTTAATGTAATTAAAATAAAAATATAAAATCTGTTTTATGCATTTTCTTACAGAATATTATTGTGGGTGTTTATAGGAAGAAGAGCATGAACGTTGAACCCTACTGAATTGTGATAGCAGTGTTTTGAATACTAAAGCGTGTGTATTGAACACGTACATAATCATAAGATATCAATGGATCAAACAGCATGATAACTAATGTTTGTCTGATTTAATCTATAGTCTGTAACTTCACTTTTTTTTTTTCTCTATTGTACAATCTCCTTTGTCTTGGTATCTATAATGTTTATATGTTTTCGTTAAAAATAAAAGGCTATGTTTCAAAACAAAAAAAAAATAACAAAAGTTGTTCATGAAAGAGAAATTAGTTTGCCCAAAAGATATTAATTTTTTGTACTATTTAATCAATGGGATTGTGGGTTTGAATTCAATGTAGGAGCTGCTCCTAATTGATATATAGTCCCTCTTTTATTCCAATTTGTTCAATTAAATTCCCAAAACAATATTTGTTACTTGCTAAAATATGCAAATTAACCCAATGCGATTTCTTAAGATATATGGATGAGATATGCCAATTGAAGAGTGTTTAATAGTATTGGTATCATAGAAGTGATAAGATTACCAATTGAAAATTAGTCCTTTAAAGAAAGATTGACTATGACATTGAGGTATTTTGGTACTTTATTAATTTGTTTTAGATATGATTAGACATGCTTGGAGATTGGGTCAACTTTGTTTACATTATGGTTCCATTGGAGAAACCGTATGTGGTATCTTCTGATTTTGTTACATATGTTTGTTTTTAGACCCCTTAAAACACAATTGGATTAACCTAGTTAATTAGCCAAGTGATTACTTAGTCAAATTTCAGATCTAAGTTAACACAAATATATCATATCAATGTAAAGTGTGGAATATAAAGAACACAAAGATATGATGACCCAGGAAAACCAAACGGGTAAAAAACCAGGGGAGGATTTAACCTAGCTATCCTCAAGGTAAACCTGAATCCACTATGAAAGAATCGATGTTTTTACAATAGCGACTTAGACTAGTAACATCTTATTGCTACCCACCAGTAGAAAACTTACTGACACGACAACATGCAAGCTCCAAGACCACAGACTCCTTCTTTCTTGGATTCTCCAGCAAGTACAAGCACTCCCGCTTGCGTATCTTTAAGCTCTTTAGTGCAGCAATTGAATGATCATCAAGCTCTCAAAGAAATCTCCTTCTTGATAATCCTAAGCATGTGTGAAGGCAACCACCTCTCAGATCTCACAAGAGATTCACACACACAGCAAATAGAGTAACCTGTAAAACGTGGCTAGGGTTTGCCTTTTATACCTAGGGTAAAACATAAAACCCTACACGTCATATAGGCTTAGGGCTGAGTTGGAAATTCTGCAGAAAAAATAATTTGGCCGACTTTCGATCGATCGAGTCTAATTTTCGATCAATCAAGCCAGACCGAATTTCACAATGAATTCTGCAACAGCTCGATTCAAACTTTACATAAAAGACCTATACTTTGAGCAAGTAAAAACAAGACTAACATCTGTTTTGATCATGGTTTGCCAACAATACAAATTAGAGTTCTACTACATTAATTCCTAATTGCTTAGAACCTAACAAACTCTCCCTTTGGCAATCCGTGAAAAACACAAACACAATGCTCAAAGTTACAAGTAAAAGCCCTTTACAAAATAATCCAACCTAATTACTATCCATTAGTTGCAAGTGTAGACAGCAGCATGACTGAATCAACCTGTATTTCCTGAAATACTCAACAAACGCATAAACGCATGTGTGGAAAATAAAAGTAAAACACAAATAAATTCTTGACTTCACAAAACACAAAACAAAGACATATATCATGAAAAACTCATAAATAAATAATGTATCTCCCCCTAACATGAACAGCCTAAAAACAATACATTAAGAGCCAAAAATGATACATACACAGTAAAGCACCTAGATACAATCTAAACAACTCCACAAGCTCCAACTAACAAAATTCTTCCCCTAACTACAAAAATCCTCTACAGGTGTGTCCAAATGTACTCCCCCTTTGTTGTGAAGGAATGCCAAAGGGCAATCAGAATCCATCATCAAAAGGAGGTGGCGAAGGCGAACGTCGAAGATGCGCCAAATCTGCTCGCAAAGCACAGAGCTTGTCAAGCATGTCCACCGAAAGCTGTCCATGAGTCGCCTGAACGGTTATAGTCTCCAACGTACGACGAATGTCAAAGTCATCCGAAGTAGATGGTGGAGGAACAGCAGTAGCAGCAGCAGGATCAGCAGATGCCTCACTAGAAGTAGTACCTATAGAAGAAGGAAGGGGTGCAGTACCAGAAGGCTCAACATAAAGGTGTTTAGAGCTCTCTTTCATATGAGCAGCCCTCTACCTAAGGAAAGAGGCACTTATGGGAGCAACTATGTGTACATGCTCAGAAGCGGGGAAGTCATCCAGACCAAGATACAACAAAATCCTATAAATGAAAATAGGATAAAAAAGAGCATAAGCGATAGAAGAACTCCTATAAACTTTGTTCAAAGAACGAAGAAACAGATGAGGAAAATGAATAGGAGCATCCGTAACAAGAGCGAACAAAAATGCACATTGCTCCGAAGGAATGGTGTACAGATGAGTGATAGGCCATAAAGAATGACACGCTATCTAAAGAAAAGATAGTGTAACTCAGCAAGCTCAGCAGTCGTGATTCGAGGATCAGAACCCCACTGGATAGAAGACCGAGTGATGGAAGACATGATGTCGTCCAAGGGAGGGGACTCATCATAGGGATAGACAGGGTGTTGGACCAACGGTACCCCAAGAGCATCAGCCACTACTCTAGGAGTAATGGTGAACTCTACACCTCGTATCCAACTCTTTACTAAAGTGTTGGAATCATAGACGCGGATAGAGATGTTGGAGTAGAACTCTCTAATCAAGATAGCTTGTGGTGGAGCACCGATATCCATCAAAGGTAGCCAGCTCCTACGCTCAAAGTTAGCCCTGATGGCTGGATCAAGCTCATCTAACAAAACTTTCCGCTCAGACCAAATCTTTCTCTTAATGTTCAGTGTCTCAAAGATCTCTTGATTTTTCTCACTCGAAAACTTCTCAAGATCAAAAGGAGGAGGAGAAAGTGAAGGGGTAGACCTATGGGCTCTAGTCTTCCTAGGCATGGTGCTAGGCTAAGGACAAGACACAAGGACAAAGCCAAAAAGAGCAAAGAGAAAAACCAAGGGCAGACTATAAGTTAACACAAAAAAAATATATAGAAATAAAAATCTATATGATGCATGAACAGATAAATGTCATGATGCATGCTCTAATGCAGTGATAACAAGTTCAATTTGTGTTTAGAATCACAAAATTGGCTTGAGCATAGAGTTTAGAACAAAAACCCCAAAATTTTGAAAAACCACATGTTCAATTTGTACCAAATTGACCAATTGATCAATACACAAGCTAGAAAATAGTTTATTATGATCAAATTAATCAATCTAACAAGCCAATTTATCAATTAAACTCAATTTGAACAAAAAACCCAAAATTGCATAGGTTCAAAATCTCCCAATTAAAATGCATGAAACTTGAAAATAACTCAAAAGGAAGGGTGTAAGTGTCTTACCGGCCTTTGGAGAGAGAAACCTTGCAAAAAGAATGATCAAAAACGAAAAAAAATGGGATTGGAGCCTTGACCGAGTCGTATGGAGAGAGAGAGAGATTTGAAAACTTTTTGAAAAAGTGGTTTGAACACGTAAAAATCAATCTTTTAAAAAACTCTTAATACGATTTTCGATTGATTGAAATTTAGGTTCGATCGATCGAAACAGACAGAGGCTGACCAAAACTTTTAATCGCAATTTCGATTGATCGAAGAACAGGTTTGATCGATCGAAATTGTAATAAAAATAAATTTTTGAAAAACAAAGGATTGTTATGCAAAAACTCCTCAAAGCATTGAATTTTTAAAAATAAAATGCATGAGTATGAGATGACATGTCTTTCAAAAACACAAGTTTCAAATCCAGTTTTCCCAAAAATTAAGATTTTCCATCCATTCTCTTAAATTCTCAAGCATCAAATATGTTTTGCATAAAACTCAAGGAATTTTCAAACTTGGTTGGTCAAACCAAAAACACACACAATGACATGTACAAAGTTTAGCAAATAGTAACTTGTATAGTGTGTGTAACTAGCAAAAGCTTGAGATACATGTGAGGTGATATGTGAATAGAAATCAAACACAAAGTCTACAAAATTCATCACATAGAATTTGAAAGAGACTGTCACCCAAAGAGTTACATTATATAACTCCCACATCTCCTAGATCATAAGTTTGCAATCATGTAATTTTCTTGATTTTCCTCATATTGACACACCAATTTTAATTGAGCAAAAACTTATTAAAATAGCCGGGATAATGTACACGTCAATTTTAGTTGTTTGATTTAACTTTAAGTCCAATAATGTACACACCAATTTTAAGCATTTAAACCGAGGTTACACCTTATGTTCTTTTTGTGCATGTGCTACACTTTCGTGAGCATAAAATCTTATGATATGTACTAAGGTGTTCATGATTGTCTAGTGAACAGTGGTGAGATGGTTATTTATGCATTTCTCAAAAGGTTCAAGTCTGACAGTCAAAGATATGTGACTTCAAGATCAAGACAAAGTGATCAAAAACCATAAATATCTTTCCCACACAACATGTACTACAAAGCTTCAACTAGTAAAGTGTAATAAATAAGCTCATCAAAACTAAACAAGGTACAAGGACATGTTATGTGAAAATAAATTGACCAACCTTGTTTTCAAAACCAAGAAAATAAATACAAAACACAGTTTGCTTCCCTTTTCCTCTTTTTTTTTTTTTTTTTTTGAAAAGAAGAAACAAAAACAGTCCTAGAATGAAATGCATGAATGTTATGCAATGCAAGTCCTAGAAACAAAAAGAAGACAAAAAACCAAAGAACAATGGTCACAAAGAGTAGAGCAATGAAGCACAAGTACCATGTCAGAAAGACTCAATTAGTTCGAGCCTTTTGCATTCAAAACTTTTTAGATGCACCTCGAGCATTTGAGTTTTTATTCACATTAGAGTGATTTCCAACTCTAGGATTGGAATAAAGGTTTAGACCCTTTACCAATTCACCAATAAGTACCATAGGATCTTGTACTTGAGGCACATGCACTTTTGGTTTATTTGTTCTCTTAGCAGCTTGCAGTTTGAAACAGTTTGGACGAATATGCCCAGACTTTCCACAAAAATGACTAACCCGAGCAGGCTTACCATGCACCTTGTCCTTAGAAAGGGTAGACTCCTTAGGTTTAAACTCTTTCAGATCAACCCTAATCTTCCTAGGAGACGTGACCTCTATAGGTTTAACATTCTCACTCACAACCTCACTCACAGGGGGTTCAGAGGAAGAAGAAGGAACAAAGTTTGTGGAATGGGGTGCAGACACAGAGATGCTTTCTACAAAACTTAAGCCAGTTTTGTCAGAGGGAGACTTTTGAACACTTAGGATGTGATCAAGTTTGGAGCTTGCAGACTTACTAGATTATTCTTTAGCAACAGATAGTTCAAGTTCCAAAATTTTAACTTTATCAAGCAAAAGCATATTCTCAATTTTCACATTGTTCAAAAGTTCATTAGCATCAAACAGTTTCACAAGCAAAATTTTCTTATCAAGTTCAAGAGATGCAATTTTCTTCAAGCCAAGATCAACATTCATAGCATCCTTTGCAACAACTTTGCAAAGTTTATTGTAGGCTTCTTGAAGATCTGCATCCTCAGAGAGTTCCCCATCAAAAGGGTTCTCTTTAACAGAAACGCTTTCATTGACAACAATAGTAGCAGTGAAAGTAATAAAGTTTCCATCCTCGTCAGAACCAAACTCATCATTGGGAACTTCATTATCACTAAGGGTTGCAGCCATAGCCTTGCCCTTAGACCTCAAGTATGTAGGACATTTAGATTTCATATGACCATACCCTTGACATCCAAAACATTGAGGACCCATAAAATTATTAGACGATTGACCTACTTTTTCTCTAGGTTTTTCAGTGTTGCTAACCTTAGTGGGATTATTCTTCCTAAAAATTTTAGGTTTAACAGTGTTCTTACCTCTTTCCCTTCTGTTGCTATTTCTAAGGAAATTCCCTAAAGTTCTTGGCAAAGTAAGCAATCTCTGTAGCAGAAAGCTCATCATCAAATCCAACAACCTCAACATCATCAACTGACTTAAGAGCCATTGATTTGGATTTGCTTGATTTGGGTAGGTCCAACTCATAAGATTGAAGAAATCCTACAAGTTCATCAATGGGGATGGAGTCCACATCCTTGCTCTCAGTCATGGTAGTCACTTTGGGTCTAAAATCTTCAGTCAAAGATTTAAGAATCTTCCTAACAATTTTAGGTTGATCATAGATTTCACCCAAGTTGTATGTAGAATTAACAATGTCATTGAGTTTAGCATAAAATTCATCAAAGGATTCATCATCAAACATCCTAATGCTTTCAAATCTAGTAGTTAATTGCTGCAACTTATTAATTTTAACTGCCTTTATGCCTTCATGCACAGTCTGGAGGATATTCCAAGCAGTATGAGCGACCTCAACATTAGAGATTATCTTAAATTCCTCCATAGAAACAGCATTGAAAATAGCATTCATAACTTTGCTATTAAACGCGACTGCTTCTTTTTGAGAAGTTTGCCACTCACTCACAGGAGTAGTGGGCTTCTCCCATCCGTACTCAACGGAGTTTCAGACTCTCTCATCAATTGATTTCAAGAATGCGTTCATCCTTACTTTCCAATAAGCATAATTATTCCCATCAAAGTGAGGAGAAATAACTAAAGAGTGTCCGTGTTCCATGACAACAGGGGTCAAGGATCAGCTCAGAAACCAAAAGATTTACAAACAGAGAGCTACCTGCTCTGATACCACTTGTTTGTTTTTAGACCCCTTAAAACATAATTGGATTAATTTAGTTAATTAGCCAAGTGATTACTTAGTCAAATTTCAGATCTAGGTTAACACAAATATATCATATCAATGTAAAATGCGGAATATAAAGAACACAAAGATATGATGACCTAGGAAAACCAAACTGGTAAAAAACCTGGGGAGGATTTAACCTAACTATCTTTAAGGTAAACCTGAATCCACTATGAAAGAATCGAAATTTTACAATAGTGACTTAGACCACTAACATCCTATTGCTACCCACCAGTAGAAAACTTACTAACACAACCACATGCAAGCTTTGAGACCACAGACTCCTTCTTTCTTGGATTCTTCAGCAAGTACAAGCACTCCCGCTTGCGTATCTTTAAGCTCTTTAGTGTAGCAATTGAATGATCATCAAGCTATCAATGAAATCTCCTTCTTGATAATCCTAAGCATGTGTGAAGGCAACCACCTCTCAGATCTCACAAGAAATTCACACACATAGCAAATAGAGCAACCTCTAAAACGTGGCTAGGGTTTGCCTTTTATACCTAGGGCAAAATATAAAATCCTACACGTCATATGGGCTTAGGACTGAGTTGGAAATTCTACAGAAAAAACAATCTGGTTGACTTTCGATCGATCGAGTCTAATTTTCGATTGATCGAGCTAGACCGAATTGCACAATGAATTTTGCAGCAGCTTGATTCCAACTTTACATAAAAGACCTATACTTTGAGCAAGTAAAAACAAGACTAACATCTGTTTTGATCATAGTTTGCCAACAATACAAATTAGAGTTCTAATACATTAATTCCTAATTACTTAGAACCTAACAACATATATTGTAGTTGTGTTAAAAAATTCATTAAAATTACTTTTGGTCCTTCACTATATTATAATAGAAAAAAAAAAGCGTATAATGCAGGAGTAGCATGACAAAGAAAGGGACGATAAAGTTTGAGTGGCGAACCAAAAGAAAATGGTGTGGAAGACAAAATACTTTCCAAATTATGGGTGCTAGAAATGGTCCAACCAAAGCTAGGAAATTCGGGAAAATGGCCCTATCAAAGCTAGAAATGGTCCTTGATGGGACTGACGAAATCAAGCATGGACGAGATAAACTGGGCCGACGAGAAAGGCACGCACTGACGAGTAACCACTTCACTGACGAGGTTAACCATCTCATTCAATGCCACCAATAAACGCCCTGGACGGTTACAAAACCAGTTGTACAGACCGTTGGGATAAAATTAAAGCAACATGATGAGGCCAGAAAACGTTACCCAGAGGGGCATTAAGGACCACCATAATTGCCCAACGGTTAGAGGCTACAGCAACATATATAAAGCCCCCACATGGCCAAGAAGAAGGTATGAACACCTTGAGATAGATACTGTGAGATTTCTTTGATTTTGGCACATTATATTGCTCATTTTTAAATAACTTCTGATACTGACTTTGGCATCGGAGATGCTGTGGCAGGCACCACACTGGTGACCACGCTCGAGAATACATACTTGCAGGGAGCCGGAGATCATTTTTGTCTACATACATTGACTGACGAATTCACGCTACATCAGTTTGGCGTTGTCTGTGGGGAACGACATTTTCGTGTTCGTTCTCGAAAAAAATAGTTTCCACTTAGCAATCACTATTAGATGGAGTCCAATCAAGATTCCACAGCCTTGGCTCAGTAGGTTCAGGCTCTCGCAGCCACTGTAGAAGAACTAACCAGGCAAAATCTGGAAATGAAGTTACGACTTCAACAGGAGGAGAATCGGTCTAAAGGGAACCGAGATGACGAGGGAGATAGCCACATAAGAAGTGACCATCAAAGGCCCACTACTCCAATCGAGCACAACTCAAATCTTCTCCAAGAGATGAGGAGGGAGATGGATGAACTTAGGACAACCATCAAGGAGAAAATAGAGCGAAGCGTAGACCGAATGGTTAGGGCGACAGATTCACCATTCACTCCAGCAGTCCTTGAATGTCCAATACCGTCAAAATTTCGGTTGCCCCAGCTTGAACCATTCGATGGGCTAAAGGACCCTCAGGATCATCTTAACACCTTCAAGACAACCCTAGGGCTCCAGCAGCCTCTAGACGAAATACTTTGTCGTTCCTTCCCAACGACTCTCAAAGGAGCTGCAAGGGAATGGTTCACAAAGTTGCCAACATCGTCCATTGACAACTTCGAGCAGTTAAGCAACGCCTTCCTGCGTCATTTCATTGGAGGACAACGTCCTAAGAGGACCGCGGACCACTTACTTACCATCAGGCAGGGAGAAAAGGAAACCCTAAGGTCGTACGTGAAACGCTTTACTCGCGAAACACTGGAGGTCGACGAAGCAGACGATAAGGTACAACTGACGACCTTCAAGGCAGGATTGAGGTCCAGAGAGCTCGTCACGTCACTTGCAAAGAATCCTCCAAAAACAATGGCCGAGATGCTCCTTAAAGCACAGAAGTACATGAACGCTGAAGACTTATTAGCAGCCATTAGGGATGCAGGAAGACCAGGGGACAAGGAAACGAAAGATGACGATCGTAGAGGGCAAAAACGGGAGCGCCCAAATCGTCAGAACAGTGACGGGATAAGGAGGAAGGACGATAAAGGACTGCAAACGGTAAAATTTACCCCTCTTATTATGCCAGTTGATAAAATTTTAATGCAGATTAAGGACGAGCATTACCTGAAGTGGCCGCAACCATTGCACTCATCTCCTAACGTCTGTGATAAGAATAAATACTGCCGATTTCACAAGGACCACGGCCATTACACCGAAGATTGTCGGGACCTCAAAGAGTAGATAGAGGAGCTGATAGAGAAGGGGAAGTTACAGAAGTTTGTCAAGAAAGGGGAGTTCAGTAGGTTCCGGGATGGAAACAAGGGCCAGCACGAGTCCTCATCCGGGGGCAGTGACCGTCAGTTCCAGCCTCCCCAAAATGTGATAGGGGAAATACAGACGATTGCAGGGGGGCCCATCACAGGAGGATCGTTCAAGTCCCTTAAGAAAGCATGTCAAAGACAGGTGAACAGTGTTTATATGACACCCCTGTTGAAACACAGACGAACTAATCAGGACATGATTTTCAACGAAGGGGATGCTTGGGGAGTGAAGCAGCCTCACAACGACCCATTGGTCATAGCACTTACCATAGAAGGATTTAACACAAAAAGGATCCTCGTGGACAATGGTATCTCCGCTGATATCATCTACTTCCCTGCGTTCCAACAGTTGAAACTAGATCCAAAAAGACTGCGTCCATTTTATTCTCCCCTCGTCAGCTTCAGTGGTGACAGGGTATATCCCAAGGGCATAGTGATGTTGACGGTGATAGTGAGAACCTACCCGAAGCAATTGACCAGTCATCTGGACTTCTTGGTGGTAGATTGTCCATCGTCCTACAATGTGATCATTGGAAGACCAGCGCTCAACAAGTGGAAATCATCCACATCAACCTACTGCCTGAAGATAAAATTTCCAACAGAGAACGGGGTAGGAGAAGTCAGAGGAGACCAAGTTTTGGCTCGAGAGTGTTACCAGGTCGTCATAGCTGCAAAGGAGAACCACACATGGACGATTGAAGAAGGGGAGAAAGAAAAGGTGGAGGCCTTGGAAACAGTAGAGTTATCCGACGAAGAATCAAATAAGACAACGAGAATAGGGACGACTCTAAGCCTTGAGATAAGAATAAAGCTGGTCCAATTTCTTAAAGAAAACCTGGACGTCTTTGCCTGAAGCCATGAGGACATGCCAGGTATATCTCTAGAAGTCATCTAGCACAAGCTGAATGTAGACCCGGAAAGGAAGCTTGTTAAACAGAGACGAAGAGTTTTCGCACCCGAAAGAGACCAAGCGGTTACTGACGAAGTTAACAAGCTCTTGAATGCAGGCTTCATCCGCGAAGTATATTATCCAGACTAGCTTGCAAACGTCGTCCTAGTGAAGAAAGCAAATGGGAATTGAGAATGTGCGTAGACTTCACAGACCTGAACAAGGCATGCCCAAAGGATAGCTTCCCTCTCCCGAGAATAGATCAGATGGTAGATTCCACAGCTAGACACAAACTTCTGACATTTATGGACGCTTTCTCTAGGTACAACCAGATAAAAATGACAGAGGAGGATCAGGAGAAAACAGCCTTCATCACCAGCCAAAGGCTCTATTGCTATAAAGTAATGCCCTTTGGACTGAAGAATGCAGGAGCCACTTATCAGAGATTGGTAAACAGAATGTTTAGCAAGCAGATAAGCAGGAATATGGAGGTGTACGTGGATGACATGCTTGTCAAGAGCAAGGAGGAACTCACCCATCTGGACGACCTCAAAGAGACTTTTGCTACCCTCAGGCAATATCATATGAGACTAAACCCCAGTAAATGCGTCTTTAGTGTAGCTTCAGGCAAATTCCTGGGATTCATGGTTTCCCAGAGAGGAATCAAGGCGAATCCAGAGAAGGTACAAGCCATAATCAACATGGCCTCACCCAAGACCGTCAAGGAAGTCCAGAAGCTGACAGGACGGATTGCAGCCCTTAATAGATTCGTCTCTAGAGCGACGGACAAATGCCTACCATTCTTCAAGACATTGAAACAAGCTTTCGCCTGGACTGACAAGTGTGAAGCCGCTTTCCAAGAACTCAAACGGTACCTAAGCAACCCACCCCTTCTCAGCCCGTCAAAAAAAGGTGAGAAGTTATATTTGTACCTGGCAGTGTCAGCTACGGCGGTCAGTGGAGCCCTAATCCGAGAAGAGGACAGGAAGCAACTCCCAGTCTATTACGTCAGCCAAGCCTTCCAAGGAGTTGAATCCAGGTATCCTCAGATCGAGAAGATCGCGTTCGCGCTGGTAGTAGCTTCACGCAAACTCAGACAATACTTCCAAGCACATCCTATCCTAGTAATGACGGACCAACCAATCAAGAAGTCCATGAGCAAGCCTGAGGCAGCAGGAAGAATGGTCCAGTGGGCAATTGAGCTTAGTCAATTTGATATTGAATACCACCCCAAGACGGCCATAAAAGCACAAGCTTTAGCAGACTTCATCGCGGAATTCACCCTTCCGGATGAAGATGACTTCACTATCAAACACAAGCAATGGATAGTACAGACTGACGACTCGTCAGCCCATAAGAGAGGAGGAGTAGGGGTAGTTATGATCACCCCCAATGGAGAAAAGCTAAAATACAGAGTTCAGTTAAAGTTCCCAGCGACCAATAACGAGGCCGAGTATGAAGGGATTCTGACGAGATTGAGGCTCGGAAGAGAGTTTGGAGTTAAGAATCTGTTAATCCAGAGCGATTCAAAGCTTGTAATTGGACAAGCCAGGGGAGAATACGAAGCAAAAGAAGAAAGAATGCAGAGGTACCTCAGACTAACGAAGAATCTGGCTTAAGAGTTCGAAAAAGTGGAGTTCATACAGATTCCCAGAAGCCAGAATGTGATAGCAGACGAAGTCTCAAAGATAGCCTCGTCAGACGAAGGGGCATTAGAAGAAGGCCTGATGATGGAAGTCCAGAAGAACCCCAGCATTGAGGAAGTTCCAGCATTCGCAATCCAGAGTACAAACAGCTGGATGACACCCATCGTATCCTTCCTTCAGGATGGGCACCTCCCACAGAACATAGAAGAAGCCAGGAAGATCAAAAAGAGGGCAGCTAGATTCATGATCCTCAATGATGCCCTATACAAAAGAGGCTTCTCCATGCCTTACCTAAAGTGTGTTGATGAGAAAGAAGCGAGGTACATCTTGGAAGAAATCCACGAAGGTGTTTACGGGGATCATGCTGGTCCTAGATCCCTAGCAGGTAAGATAGTTCGTACAGGCTACTTCTGGCCAACTATGCAGGTAGACGCGGCAGAGTTCGTCAAGAGATGTGACAAGTGCCAACGGTTCGGAAATGTTCAGCAACTTCCAGATGAAAAACTGACGACGATTGCATCCCCATGGCCATTCGCACAATGGGGAATCGACATCGTCGGCCCACTGCCCCAGGGCAAAGGTCAGGTAAAATTCTTACTAGTTGCTATTGACTACTTTACAAAATGGGTTGAAGCAGAGGCACTGGCAACCATAACCGAAGCCAGAATCCAGAGCTTTGTATGGAAGAACATCATTTGCAGGTTCGGGATTCCAAGGACGATCATATCATACAATGGACGACAATTCGATAGCCAAGGTTTCAGGGAATTTTGCTCAGGCCTAGGCATCAAGAATCATTTCTCGTCCCCAGGTCATCCACAAGTGAACGGACAGACGGAGGTGACAAATCGAACGTTGCTCAAGATTATCAAAGCAAAGCTGGACGATGCGAAGGGAGCCTGGCCAGAAGAATTGCCCAATGTGCTGTGGGCTTACAGGACAACAGCAAGAACGCCAACAGGAGAGACCCCCTTCAGACTCACCTACGGCACAGAAGCAATGATCCCAGTCGAAGTAGGAATAACCAGCACCAGGCGAGAGGCATTCATTGAAGAGGTCAATAACGACCATTTGCGACTCAACCTGGACTTCCTAGACGAAGTAAGAGATAAAGCCTGTAGCAGAATGATGGAATATCAACAGAAGATGACTGACTACTACAACAAGAGAGTAAAGCTCAGACAACTTGATATTGGAGACCTTGTCCTTCGCAAAGTAACCCCAGCAACTAGGGATCCTTCTCAAGGGAAACTCGGCCCCACATGGGAAGGGCCCTACCAGGTCATTCATTACTCCAGAAAGGGTAGCTATCACCTGGAGACCCTAGACGGACAAAGACTCCCTAGGCCATGGAATATCGAACACTTGAAGAAATACCATCAATAAACGCAGTTGTGAAATGTATTCATTATTCGTTGTTGAAACTAATAAATAAGTTATTCAGCTAATGTTTCTCTACAAGCAGGCATATCCGATCACAAGTCATAAAAGAGTCAAAAATGGCCAAGTAGCAAGATTCCGCTCTGACGGATGTAAGCTACTGACGATGACAAGATCCTTGAAAAAAGGTGTAAGTCATAATGAGTCAAAAATGGCCAAGTAGCAAGATTTCGCTCTGACGGATGTAAGCTACTGACGATGACAAGATCCTTGAAAAAAAGGTGTAAGTCATAATGAGTCAAAAATGGCCAAGTAGCAAGATTCCACGCTGACGGATGTAAGCTACTAACGATGACAAGATCCTTGAAAAAAGGTGTAAGTCATAATGAGTCAAAAATGGCCAAGTAGCAAGATTCTGCTCTGACGGATGTAAGCTATTGACGATGAGAAGATCCTTGAAAAAAAGGTGTAAGTCATAAAGAGTCAAAAATGGCCAAGTAGCAAGATTCTGCTCTGACGGATGTAAGTTACTGACGATGACAAGATTCTTGAAAAAAGGCGTAAGTCATAAAGAGTCAAAAAGGGCTAAGCAGCAAAATTCTGCCGTGACAGATATACGGATGTATTCCAAAAAGGATATATCTCACAAAAACAGGAAATAGATATAAGAGCTTCACCAAGCACATCACATGGGCAGTTAAAAGCATGCAAATTACAGACACAAGTAAGTGCAAAAAGTAAATTAGAACCAAGAGCATGCAAACAAATTACCATTGTTTTTACAAACCCATAAACATTGGGTTAAAACATTGTTCCCATAAAAAAATAAAATGTTTCAAAGTAAGATTTACAAAAAGGCCACGACGGGCAATGATCAACAGACCAAAATATATATATATATATATATATATATATATATATATATATATATATATATATATATATATATTCTGTTAAAACATAAGTGCCAGATTCAGGCTTCCGAGGCTGGAGGGGCATCAACAGCCGCAGCATCATCAACAGGAGCATTATTTGGGGCGTCACCAGCAGGAACCACGGACTAAGCAGCTTCATCAGCAGCCATCTCTTTGTCCACTTCTTCCAAGTCCAGGTTTTCAATGTCAATGCCAGTTGGATGCTTGACTATGTACCTTTGAAGAAGCTCAAAGCATTTAAAGTACCAACTGAAGAGCACAGTATTATACTCGTCAGTGGTTTGAAAAGCCTCAATAGACCTGGCCGCGATTGTCTTTAACGATTCCTTGGCACTTTGAAGCTGCTCGTCCTTCTCCAGGTTCAGCTGGCGCTCAACCCTAAGGTCGTCACCCAGCGCCTTGACCTTCTCCTTCAGAGTATTAGCTTCGTCCATTGAATCGATGAGGTTCTTCTTCAGCTTTAAGTTTTCACCCTCCAAGGCTTGCACCTTTGACGAAAGAGATGCTAGCTTGGCCTCTTGAGTAAGGTACTCAGAAGCAATATGCAAGCTCTCTCCCAATGCCTAAAATGAAGTACCAAGTCGTAAGTAAAAAAAAAAAAAAAGGTTGCTCATGAAAGAAGTAGGAACAATTTACCTGCACAAGCTTATGGACGTGACCACCAGCGACGGTATTGAACGGAACCCCAGAAAAAGCCCTCAGGTCATCAGCCTCACGATGCTGTGGGCCCTTTCAACTGCCAGCCTCTCGTCCCCCCAGACTGTAGAGTGACGAGAATCCCCTTTCTCCTTCTCCTTCTCCGTCAGGCGCGGCCTCTTAGAGACGGGTGTAGGGAGCTCCTCCACTGAAGTAGACGGGGAAGCAGTCCTCGTCGTCTCAATACCGGAGACAAGGGGAGTAACGGAAGCCAGCGGGGTGGCAGAAGGACCCCTCCCCATCACACGCACGTTCTTTTTTCCTATGTTCGACAGGGGCTTGTCCTTCTTTGCCCTCATCTTCGCGTACATATCTTTATTGAATTTGGACGTCATCTCTATCAAAAGAAAAACATTAGTCCCGAATAAAGACACAAGAAAGTAAGGGGAAGAAGGCCAATAATGACGAAGCTGGAACTTACTTTTCTTTCCCTCTATATCAAGATTTCGCAAGATGAGGGCAGAAGGTTCTGGCCCGAAGTAGTAAAACGCAAGAGTCCTGGGATCAACAAGGTCGTCCCAACTCTCGATTGTTTGCGCGTACTCAATTGCCTTCTGCACCCGCTCTCTGTACCTGCTCTTAAGCTTTGGTCGTCTCTTGACTAAAAAAAAAAAATTTAGCAGCCATAATTGTAAGCACAACAGAATCCAAGAGACAAGAGGAAATATTGACGCACCTAAAGTCGGGGTTTCCCACCGACGACGTAACCTTGGGAGATCACCCCAAAACTCACCCAAGGGTGTCTCAAAATCGTCCTCAGGCACAAAGAAGAACCTCGACTTCCAGTACCTGAAAGAGGACGGTAAACCCTTGACGATCCTAGTCCTCCTTTCCCAGGGCACCAGTTCGTAGTACCCATGCTCTTTAGATGCCTTAAGACGGTAAAGGCAAACGAGCTCGTCAACCCTGAGCATGTCCCCGTCATTGACAGCCAACCAAATCCCCATACAGCTCACCAGGATCCTCCACGAGTTGGGCATGAGCTGCCCAGGAGCGATACCAAAACGGTCCAGAAGCTCCATAAGGAAAGGATGGACCGGGAACCTCAATCCGCAAACGAAGGCAGATTCATAGAAGCATACCTCCCTGGGAAAGAAGTGACAAGCCCGATCCCCCTCACCGGGCAAACGAACCCTAACCCGATCTGGGAATTGAAATCTATCCTTAAACCTACCCAATGTATCCGTGTCCAACCCACACTCCTCCTCAAGAGCATAAAAAGCCCTAACCCAGTCTCGAGCTCACTGGACCTAATTTCTGACATCGTCCTACGCTCCTTCACCAAATTTTCAAACCAATCGACTGATTGACGCAGTAAAGGCAATAAATCAGCCAATACCACAGCCAAACTACTACCCTCGTAAACAAAATTTTCAAGGTAAGGAAAATTCCCTAACGACCCTCCTAATCGAGCAAAAAGAAATGAAATTGAAGGGCAGTCTAATCTGACCTCAGAACTACTGACCATGGGAAACTAGAAAATGCAAATCTATTTACCCCAAAGCCAAAAAGAAGCCAAACAAAAAAAAGAAAGAAAAACGACAAGGAAAGAAGAAATGGAAAATCAGAAATTTGCTACAATGCGTATAGGCAAAAAGAAAAGAAGTTGAAGGAAGAACGTACCTTGAATAGGAAAAACCGTTGCACTACACACCAGTCGGAAGAAAAAATTTGCAGAAAGAAAGGGTGGAGAAGAAGATGGTCAAAGCAATGATTGAAGGATTTTTTTGAAAAAGTAAGAAGGGAAAAGGGAGAAGAAGGGAAGTTTAAAACCAAAGGTTGGGAAGCTAAAAAACCAGCGGGAAGATCAATAAAACCCATCATAGGGAGCATTAACTCCCCCAATCAAAGTGCGCCACGTAGGCCACCACCCAAAAGGCAACGCCATAACGCATTTAATACCGCTAAAAAACCCAACCGCTTACAACTCAGAAACTTTTCACCTTCCCTGGTTGACATGACATGTCACGACGACCAAGGAATCTGGGGGCAACTGATGGGACTAACGAAATCAAGCATGGACGAGATAAACTGGGCCGACGAGAAAGGCACGCACTGACGAGTAACCACTTCACTGACGAGGTTAACCATCTCATTCAATGCCACCAATAAACGCCCTGGACGGTTACAAAACCAGTTGTATAGACCGTTGGGATAAAATTAAAGCAACATGATGAGGCCAAAAAACGTTACCCAGAGGGGCATTAAGAACCACCATAATTGCCCAACGGCTAGAGGCTACAGCAACATATATAAAGCCCTCACATGGCCAAGAAGAAGGTATGAACACCTTGAGATAGATACTGTGAGATTTCTTTGATTTTGGCACATTATATTGCTCATTCTTAAATAACTTCTGATACTGACTTTGGCATCGGAGACGCTGTGGCAGGTACCACACCGGTGACCACGCTCGAGAATACATACTTGCAGGGAGCCGGAGATCATTTTTGTCTACATACATTGACTGGCGAATTCACGCTTCATCAGTCCTTACCTGCCAATGTGAACTATGGCCCTACCCAAGCTAGAAATGGTCCTATGTGCTAATGTGTACTGGAACACAATCATCTTCCATTTTTCATGAACCCTATCATGATCAACCGATGATAACTTATGACTACTCTTTATTGCATTTACTTGATCTAACTATCTTAAGTATGAACATATTACTAAGTTCTTTATGATTTAATTTTTATGCTAAGTTGATTTCATTCTATTTATAGACAGCATACCCACAAATATAACATGCTCTAGGCGAATTTTAATGTATTTTATTGTATTATTTTAT
The DNA here is from genome assembly GCA_019022515.1 of Quercus aquifolioides. Taxonomy (NCBI): domain Eukaryota; kingdom Viridiplantae; phylum Streptophyta; class Magnoliopsida; order Fagales; family Fagaceae; genus Quercus; species Quercus aquifolioides. The sequence goes on along the minus strand of CM032335.1, from coordinate 11,868,135 downwards.
TAAGTTAATTGTCTTCAAATTCATAAAATGATCCCGCGCGTTGTACGGGTGCTAGTATTCTATAATGGGCCAGCCCAGTTGATATCTGAGAAGATCTGATGTGTAGACCGACCTGGAAAAAAAGTTATACGCGTGAGAAAAATTTTGAGGATAACAGCCCTTACTGAATCAATGAATCCAAGTAAAAGTAAAAAACAAATGGACTTATGAAGTCCACCCGAAGCAACGGTTGACCCAAGTCTATAAGTTTTCACCCACCCAAATAATACGTAATTGCATAGAAATAGGTGAGGATTCCATAATAATCCAAATAGTCTCCATCTAAGTTAGTTTAGAATCGTTTCTCAAAAAAAAAAGTTAGTTTAGAATCTGTGAGAAGCTCCAGACCACAGATATGGATATTTCCCTGAGAATAGTTATCCCATCCTTACTGTTGTTTGTGCTTTTCATCGTAGATCTTGGAGAAGGCCACAATAGTTGTCCCGAATCACAGTGTGGAGATGATGGCCCACCCATACGATTTCCTTTCCGGCTCAAAGACAGGCAGCCAGACCAGCACTGTGGCTATCCTGGCTTTGATCTCTACTGCTCTCATAATAATGATACGGTGCTTGAGCTGCCTACTTCAGTAAAAGTCTTTGTCAAACAAATTGATTACAAATCTCAGTTAATTAAAGTAACTGACTCAGATAATTGCTTTCCAGGGAAAATTCTGGGACTCCATTTATCTTCCCTTCCTTTCCAATTCATCAAAAATTATCTTTATGACTATTCCCTTTTCAATTGTACGCCATATACAGATTCTTCATATGAATCATATCTGGTCCCTTGTCTTAATAGCTCTTCAATCTCAGTTTATGCATTTTTTTCGGATGATGACATCGACTACTTGCCCATATTATCATGTACAAAGATGTATAGCGTTTCATCAGTTCCAGATGGTATATGGGATTCTTCTCCTGAATTGACATGGTCCAAACCGGACGAGTGCGGACGCTGTGAAAGGAAAGGCAAGAAATGTAGATTCGAGAATAATAGCACTGATTTGAAAACTGAGTGCTTCGACCCCAACAAAGACAAAGGTATTGTATTATTTCTACCCAATTTCCACTTCTATAATCACACAAGTTCTGTTTCATGCCAACATATATTGATTTTATCAAAGCTTAGTTTATAAGAGCATCTATAGCAGTGGAGCTAAAAATTTAGCTTTTTAGCTCCACCAAAAGTTACTTTATCTATTATACCTATACACATGCTGCAGCAGTGGATCTATTTTAGCTTTCAATACAATAAAATAATATAAACATCACAATAAAATAATATATCTACAACAATAAAATAATATATACTACAATAAACAACAATCACAACCACTTGTAACCGTCACCGCCACCGCTACCGCCGCCGCCGCCGCCGCCGCCATCGACTCTTCCACCACTGCCACCGCTGCCACCGCCGCCATCGACTCTTCCACCACCGCCACCACCACCGCCGCTGCCGCCGCCATCGACTCTTCCACCACCGCCACCGCTGCCGCCGCCACCACATGATAGCAAATAATCGTCTAGAGTTAACAAATAATTTTTTTAACCCCAAATTTTACTTAATACATTTTTTGTTACTAAAACAATTTTTCAATCATCATGATAGCCTATTATCGTCTCAATTGTCCGGAAGTAATCTTGGAACAATGTGAACTATAAAATGCAAGAACTTTATAAAAAAACATATAAAATAGAACACATATTATAGCAAGAACAATGTAGTCCATACATTACTCACGTACATAACTCAAACCAAATTACAATAAAACTCACACACTCGCACAAGTTCCTATGACTCATGTTTCTCAACATACAAAAAAGAAAGTTCCTACGACTCGCCTTGCAATTGCCATAAATGTTCAATAAGGTCCGACTAGAGTTGAAAATGAATTTCTCGGTCTCTAATGCGTCCATGCCTCTCAATGTATGACATAAATCCATCACTTTGTTCACGTAACACTTGCAGAGGAGAATTATCCACTCCATCAATTTGTTCATAATCCAAGTCTACCACTTCATTATCATCCCGTTCATCTTCCCGCTCATCTTCAACAATCATATTATGGAGAATTATACACGCTTTCATGATCTTTTGGAGTGTTTCAAGATGGAAAAATCGTGCAGGTCCACGGACAATTGTGAAACGTGCTTGAAGCACTCCAAATGCACGCTCAACATCCTTCCTACACGCCTCTTGGGCTGCTGCAAATAATTTATGCTTCTGTCCTTGTGGAGCTGGGATTGTTTTAACAAATGTTGTCCACTTTGGATATATGCCATCAGCAAGGTAATATCCCATTGTGTAGTCATGACCATTGATTGAGTAATGTACTGTAGGAGCACGTCCTTCAGCAAGTTCATTAAATACATGAGACCGCTCTAACACATTAATGTCATTATTTGACCCAGGTAACCCAAAAAATGCATGCCATATCCAAAGATCATATGATGCTATTGCCTCCAAAATAATAGTAGGTTCACGAATATGACCACAATATTGACATTTCCATGCAGATGGACAATTTTTCTATTTTCAATGCATGCAATCAATTGAACCTAACATACCTGAAAAACCTCGGCGTTCACTATGAGCTAACAGTCTAGCAATGTCTTCATTGTTTGGCTTTCTCAAGTAGTCCTCAGAGAAAACATCAATTACCGCAGTAACAAATTTTTTCAAACTTTCTAATGCAGTAGTTTCTCCAATTCGCACATATTCATCTATCAAATCACCTGATACTCCATATGCAAGCATTCTAAGTGCAGCAGTTATCTTTTGTAATGAAGATAAACCAAGTTTGTTGGCACTATTTTTTTTTGGAACAAAGTAAGAGTCATAAGCTTCTACCATAGATTGAATACGGAGAAAAAGAGAACGCTTCATCCGAAACCTCCTACGAAATAACACAGGTGGATATACTGGTGTGGGAGCAAAATAATCCAAAAAAAGCCTCTCATGACCCGCCAAATGATTACGTTGGATAGAACGTTGACGTTTAGGTTGTGATGTTTCCATAACAAATTCTTCGATGATCTCATCTTCATCTGAGTCATCAAAAAGAAACTTGCGAACCAAATAGTTATCCATGGATGCAACCTTCAAGACAATTGGAAAGCAATTATTACTATAAATGCAAGATTAAAGCCAAGTGATATAAGCCACAACAAAATGAATATAACCAATTCACGCACAAGTCACAACATAAACACAATTTTGTGCTTACTCTCAAGCATTAAGTAAAATAAGAATGTTCAATGAATAGAAATAATTGGATCAAAGACACTGATAGTGGCTGTAACAGCAAGATATATAATTGTTTCATTTTTCAGTCTACAAAGAATTATATCAATGCCTATCACAAGACCAAATGGAACTTAACAAAAGAAAAAAGAGATTGCACTTCAAAGTCTTTGTTAAATTGCACTTCAAGTCACAACACAAATACATACATCTAGTTTAAGATTAAAGTCAAGTGACATAAGCCACTATTGAATACATAAAGTTACTACCAAAATACATAAAGGCCTACATAAGCCACTACAAAATACATTAAAGCCTAAATTACATCCAAAATACATTAAAGCCTACAAAATACATTAAAGCCTAAACCCATTAATTACGTGATCTTCGTTTTGCCATGATTTCCTCTTGGAGTTGTTCATAAAAAGCTTTTTGCGCTTCGGTCAAGCCACTTGTATCTTTCATCATGATTCTCTCCTCCTCTAACCTTTTCGTTATCTCAAATTTTTTCTTCTCAATCATGATTTTTTCCTTCTCAATCTTAAGTTTTTCATCATTTTTTTCCTTCTCAACCGCAAGTTTTTCTTTCTCAATAAACATTTTCTCCTCTTCCAATCGAGTTACATCCTCAATCAATTTCAATTTCTTGTTCAAATATTCCCCTACATCTTTTCCGGTGGCTTTGTTCTTTCGAATGGCCTTTTCCGCCTTCTTACCAATAGGTCTCTCAAAATTAGAAGAGTCACCAAGTCCGGACCCACAATCCCCTTCGCCAATAGATATTGACTCTGGAGTTAAAGGCACAGATGATCTTGATTTAGCATTGCTAGGATCGGCAAACTTTGGTTGGTCCTTTAACATGAGCCAACAATGGTCAAGAAGAAAAGGTTTCTCGTGCTTCTCTACAAACAAAGCCTTTGCATCTTTAATCTAAAAAAATTAAAAGAAATATAACATAATTAATATCTTCAAACTATTGGTGAATGGACATGTTAACACTATTGCAATATAATTTATACCTTATCTTCTTCAGTTGTACCACTTTGATGAAGTGCATTAACTTGAGCCATACACCTAGCAAACTTATTTACCCTTTCACTAATCGTTCCCCAACGACTTAGTAAAGAGACAACAGTACGTGTAGTACCGGATGTATCGTACTTCTGGAAATACTCCCAAACTTTTTTACGAAATGTATGTTGTGTTTGTTCATTACTATCTACGGCATCAACACTAGTATTGAGCCATGCTGCCACTAAGAGTTTATCTTCCTCTACACTAAAGTTAGAGCCTCGTTTTCCTTTTGTAGAAGAGGCATTTTCAACTTGAGGTTGAGGTGGAGGTGGAGAATCAGAAACTGACAAAGGAGTATTTTGAGCCGTTCCCAAAAATTGCGAGTCAATTTCTATATCCCCATTCATAATACCCGTAAAATATGATAGGTTTCTATGCGACTCCATAAAATTAGAAAAAAAAAATTGCAAACTTCCCTGCACACAGAATATTCCCAAACCAACATTTATATCAAAACTCAAAACCAAACTAACAATTTCACATTAAAATGACCACAAGAAATATGTGCTATGTTTCTAGTTTTGTGCAACAATATATCCAACAAAGTCCGCCCAAATCAGATGTGAAACATTAAAACAAAATCCCTATACCAATGCTATCTCATCCAAATTTGCAATACGGTGGTAGTTCTGTTTTCAAGCATCCACAACAGAGAGTAGAAACACCAAACAATCAAATAATAATAACAATAATCAAATAATAATAACAACAGAGAGTAGAAACACCAATCACCAAATCTTTTTCCCCAAAATTATCAAGAATCCAGAACAACAATAAAAAGTGGATCCACATGAACAGGACAACAGAGAACAACATAGAATCCAGAACAACAGAGAAATCCACGGAGTTGTTCGATGAAAACATTTAGGATATAAATATTTCTTTCATTCCTAATTATTGGTGTAAAAAAAAAAATCAAAGTACGCGGAGCTTTTTGAATGGCTAAACAAGAATTTTATTATACGGATGAAAAAAATCTTCAAAAAGAACAAATCAAATTAAAGCTATCATTTTCGTATCAAGCCAACACATCTCATAATTTCATGTTTCCTTCTGTTTGTATGTATGTTTGTATGTTTGAAGTGGATCCAAATCATAATACCCAAATAAAAAACCCAACGTGAAGAGGATCGGCGGATCGGCAGATTGGATGTTAATACCCAAATAAAAAACCCAACGCATCCACATGAAGAAGACAGAGACAACTAACCTGAAGTGGATCGGCGGAAGCGAAGAGCGTCTGAGGCAGATCGGCGGCGTGGGTCTGAACTTGACGATGGCGGCGACGCTGACGATGGTCGGACCGGCGACGTTGAGAGAGTGAGCTTGAGAGGCTTGAGATGAGAGATGACAATGAACGAGAGAGAGTGAATCATGAGACCAGATTTGATAAAATGAAAAAAAGAAAAAAAAAGAAGCAGGTTCCGTACCGGAGTTGACGATGACCGCGACCGCACCGGAGTTGAGGATGGCAGTGACGGAACCGGAGTTGAGGATGGCAGTGATTGTACCGGAGTGTCTGTGGGTGAGCTTGAGAGGCTTGGAGGCTTGAGAGTTGAGAGATGAACGAGAGAGAGTGAGAATACAGTGGGAGTTGAGAGATGAACGAGAAAGACTGATCGGTTTTGATAAATGAATAAAAAAATGGAAGCAAGTGGATCAGTTGAATAAAAAAGTATTTTTTAGTTTTAGCTCCATGCTACAGTGCACATCTATTTTTAGATATGCACTGTAGCTAATCATCTAAATTTTTTTGCTTTAGCTCCACTGCTGGAGCATCATTTTAATGAAAGTGGAGCTAAAATTTAGCATTATTGCTTTATACCACCACTGCTGCAAATGCTCTAAGTGCTCTGCGACGGTAATTTCCTGTAACCAGTCATGAAATTGTTCTTTATTTTCTTTATTTTCTTTATTTTTTTCAACCAAAAGGAACATTATTTTAGAACTAGGCTTGTAGTGTCTGTATCCATTCTTGAAGTAATATTTTTTCTTCCATTCAAAAAAACATTATTTTAGAAGTGGGCTTGTGTCATAAGAAAAATAATTAGGTATCGTTAGAGTACAGCATAAAGCAAGCTAGTGCTTCATTCTTTTACATAAATTATAAATTTTATCATGAATTTAATTAGTAGGACTCACTATTACATGATAGAAGAGAGTTTAAATTGTACTTTCGTAATACTAAATAATTATGCCTGTGTCAAAAGCCCTTGAATAGGTGGGTAGCTCATTAGTTGAAACTAAACCTTGCAATATCAATATAAAATTATCTAAAAAGTTCAGCACAAGTGTGGTAATTGATTAATTGAGGAAAACTCATCGCCTATCACATTAAAAAAGAACACAATTTCTGAATGCAACAGTACCTTGCTAATAAAATTAATTATTCAACATCTTAGGAGTGCAATAACTTGATGCTTCCTCATCACATAATAACTTATTCTACTAAATAAAGTCACAGTGGAATCCACTATTTATGTACGAGTATTTATGTAAGAGAAGGGACTATCATATTTATGTACACATGAATTGCCTAAATATTGTTCGCCTAATAGTGATCAACTTTTATACAATTATCTTTTGTTTATTGATTAGTGTAATTAGAAGCTGATCATGTAAAGATATTTTACAGGTAAATCAAGAAAAATAGTGACCACTGGTGAGTTGTCCGTTGGCCATTTGAAAATTTAGTGTAAATTACCTTTTGTTTTCTTGACTCATGAATATTTAACATGCAGGTTCCATCTTGGGTTCATTTATTTTGGTACTAGTATTCTATGCACTCTACCGTGTCTATCGCTATGACAAAGCAGAAAAAGAAAATCAAGCTAGGATTGAAAAGTTTTTGGAGGATTACAAAGCTTTCAAGCCCACAAGGTACTCATATAATGATGTTAAAAGAATTACAAATCAATTTACTGAGAAGTTAGGGCAAGGAGCCTATGGAACAGTGTTCAAAGGAAAGTTTTCGAATGAAATCCATGTAGCCGTGAAGATATTGAATAGTTCCAAGGGCAATAGAGAAGAATTCATAAATGAAGTGGGAACAATGGGTAGAATCCACCATGTCAATGTGGTTCGAATGGTTGGCTTCTGTGCTGATGGATTTAGAAGAGCTCTAGTTTATGAGTTCTTACCAAATGATTCACTAGAAAAGTTCATTTCCTCAGTAGATTCTAAACGTTTCCTTGGTTGGGAAAAGCTACAAGACATTGCTCTCGGCATAGCAAAAGGAATTGAATATCTTCACCAAGGATGTGATCAACGAATCCTCCATTTTGATATTAAATCTCATAATATTTTGCTAGACCAAAATTTCAATCCAAAAATTTCTGATTTTGGTCTGGCCAAGTTGTGTGCCAAGGATCAAAGTGCAGTGTCCATGACTACAGCTAGGGGGACCATGGGTTACATTGCACCTGAAGTGTTCTCTAGGAACTTTGGGAGCGTGTCTTACAAATCAGATGTTTACAATTTTGGAATATTGTTGCTTGAAATGGTTGGAGGTAGGAAAAATATTGATGTATCTACAGGGAACACTAGCCTAATATATTTCCCAGAATGGATCTACAATTTGTTAGAGCAAAAAGAAGACCTACGAGTCTATGTTGAGGATAATGGAGATGCTAAAATTGCAAAGAAACTCGCAATTGTGGGACTCTAGTGCATCCAATGGCACCCAGTGGATCGTCCTTCCATGAAAGTTGTGGTTCAAATGTTGGAGAGAGAAGGAGATAACTTAACAATGCCTCCAAATCCCTTTAACTCTACAGGCCCTACAAGAATCAATGCAAGTACGCTTGCAAGGCATCTAAATCTAGATTTAGAAGTAATCCCTGAATTAGAGTAAGTATTTTTAAACTAAAGGTCCTCGATGATGATATGGGTTGCAATCATGGTGTACTTAAGGATTATAATTATTAATCTTGTACTCACTTTAGGGACTTCAAGTTTTCTTATATCAAATATGATTGTATGAGCAAGGCAACGCTTATAAAAATGTACCTCTTTATTAATTTATTATTTATTGGGCTAATTACAACTTACCCACCTATAGTTTGGCTGAAATTTAAGTTGCTTACCTGTGGTTTGAAATTTAGCACTTTACCCACCTAAGGTTAGCTCAGTTAGGGTTCCGTAAACCACTGATTCTGTTAAAAATTGGGCTAAATATGTAATTTTTCTCCCATTTTATGTCTCTCTCCTCCCAAAACATAAAAAACATAAATGAACAAGAGAAAACAAGATCAAAAAGTGAGGGTTTTGTAAAAATTAAAAACAAACATTAGTCCCATTTTTCATATTTCCCTAACCCTTTCTTTTTTTGATAGCCTGTTTGTAGAAACGGATAGGAAGGGCATGATTAAACATTACAACCTCAACCAAGAGGATTTCTTGGTCAATCCCTCTCCTTGTGTTGTGTTATATTTTCTATAAATTTGAAAATTTCATTAATAAGATACAGGACCTGAACCAGAGAGTTCTAGATAGTATTCGTACCCATAAACGTGTAATAGTTTGTCCATCTTAAACACCAATTTATCAATTATAACAAGGCTACCTTTCCTTGCACTCTCACTGTCCAACCTGGCGTAGTTCGAGGATTGCTTCCTAAAGAAATAAACCACTCCCCATTTGCAAGTTGGCAGGCCTGATTGTACAAGTGCGTGTCTGCAAAAAAAAGAGGTTCCGGAACTCATATACTAGGTAGCAGAGAAGTCAGAAATGTAGCACCATGTTCAAGTCTATAGCAAGTATAACACAACACAAGGAGAGGGATTGATCAAGAAATCCTCGTGGTTGAGGTTGTAATGATTAATCATGTACTTCTTGTCTGTTTCTACAAATAGGCAATCAAAGAAAGAAATTACTACAAGAAAAATGCCTATTAGCGACTAAGAATTTTTTACGGACCCAAAAGCCCTCTCAAAAAATCTTATTTGTGATGGCAAAATAAAGCCCTCGCAAATACTTGGTAAAATATGAAATATTTGTGACCAACAAAAAAAGCTGTCGCAATTATGTGTTATAGCCGTCACAAATACTAATATTTTGGAGGGAAATTTTCCCTCCGTATTATTTGCGAGGGACAATTAAAAATCTCTCGCAAAAAGTGTATTATTTGTGACGGTTAAAAAAAACCGTCACTAATACTAAATTATTTGCGAGGGCTAGGATCGACTTTCACAAACAATTATTTAAATGTTAAAATTTTTGGAAGGAAATGTTCCCACCAAATTATTCTGGAGGGAAAATAAAAATCCCTTGCAAATTTTTTTTTTTTTTTTTTTTGTAGGTTAAAAATATGCCCTTACTAATACTAAATTATTTGCGAGGGCCACGATTGACCTTCGCAAAAAAATCATTAAAATATTAATTTTTTTTGGAGATAAAAGTTATTCTAAAATTCAAAGAAAAATAAAAATAAACGCATAAACATATAGCACTTTGTATTCTTTAGATGAACATTTTGTTTACCGTCTAAAAAAAAAACCTTTTATATACATCCTATATAAGAAATGTCTATCCTTATTTTCTAAACGATTGTACCCATAAAAAAATGATAGCACTTTCAACTTCAAAATGGTAGCCTAAAATTCAAGAATTTCAGCCTTTTGTACTCTCTCTCTCTCTCTCTCTCTCTCTCTCACAAAAGTGAAGAAAAATTTCTTCCCATTAAAATAATGCATAAAATATGAGTTTATAGATAAAATGGTAAATTACATCCGATTGGCATGAAAATTGGCATGCATGTTAAGATCATATAGAACATGTAATCCAATAGTTAGATTTTCAAAATATTTATTTAATAATAAGTTATTGGGTGGTGTAACATTTTTTAAAGTTTCGTCAGGTGTAACTAGAACTCAACCCTATATTTCTTAATTCGATGTGAATTTTGACAAATCTACCGTTAGATTACATTATCTTTATATATTTTTCATGTTTACAAAATTTCAAGGTGATCAAAAATTAATAGCCATGTCATCAATCAATTGTTTAGATTCAAGTTTTAGTAGTTTAAAATAATGCATAAAAGATGAATTTATAGATAAAATGGTAAATTACATCCGATTGGCATGAAAATTGGCATGCATGTTAATACCATATAGAACATGTAATCCAATGGTTGGATTTTTGAAATATGAATTCAATAATAAGTTATTAGGTGGTGTAACATTTTTTAGAATTACGTTAGATGTAACTTGAATCAAATCTTATATTTTTTAATTCGATGTGAATTTTGACAAATTTACCGTTAGATTACATTATTTTCATATATCTTTCATGCTTACAAAATTTTAAGGTGATCAAATATCAATAGTGATGTCATCATTTAATTGTCTAGACTCAAGTTTAGTAGTTTAAAATAATGCATAAAAGATGAGTTTATAGATCAAATGGTAAATTACATCCAATTGGCATGAAAATTGGCATGCATGTTAAGACCATATAAAACATGTAATTCAATGGTTGGATTTTCAAAATATGAATTTAATAATAAGTTATTGGGTGGTGTAACATTTTTTAGAGTTACGTCAGGTGTAACTTGAACCAAACCTTATATTTCTTAATTCGATATGAATTTTTACAAATCTACCATTAGATTACATTATCTTCATATATTTTTCATGTTTACAAAATTTCAAGGTGATAAAAAATTAATAGTCATGTCATCAATCAGTTGTCTAGATTCAAGTCTTAGTAGTTTAAAATAATGCATAAAATATGAGTATATATCAAATGATAAATTACATCCGATTGACATAAAAATTGGCATTCATGTTAAGACCATATAGAACATGTAATCCAATGGTTGAATTTTCAAAATATAAATTCAATAATAAGTTATTGGGTGGTGTAACATTTTTTAGAGTTACGTTAGATGTAACTTGAACCCAACCCTATATTTCTTAATTCAATGTGAATTTTGACAAGGGCATGTGAATTTTTTAAATTCCAAGGGCATTTATGTCATTTTTTAGGCTGAGGATGTATGTGTGTAACATTTTTTAATGCATAGGTGGTGTGGGGCCAGTTAGCCAAACAGTCCTGGCCCACTTCGTACTGGGCCTAAGGCCCACGCCGAGGAGGTATTCCCGTGGGCCCATGCCGAGGAGGTATTGAGGATCCGAGGATGAAAGTAAGAAGCCCACTTGCCCAAGAAGTATCGCCGAGGACGATCCTGTCCTCGGACAGCCGAGACCATTAAAGGGAGGAGCAATGCACCATCAAGTGGAGTCTCTAGAGCGTCTCAGGAGAAAGAATCGGTACAGCGTGGCAGCCACAGAAGCATGTTGAAGGAGCAGTTCAGGGAGGAACTGTCACCTCCGCATTAAATGACCACAACTAACGTTCTGGCTGCATTAATGTGGAAAAGACCTCTGAACAGTGCAGCCTTGGTTACTGCAACCCACAGAAGGAATAGGAAAACGGCTGATGGGACAAGCACTCAAGTGATGGCCTGCTTGATCAACAAATGGAGGACTACAATCAACTAAAAGGGAATATATAATGTAAGAAGTCCTTCCGGAATGGGGGACGGAGAACATCAGAGCAACTGGTATGACCATAAAAATCCTTAGTAGCAAAGAGCAGAAGAGAGAAGAGCTACCACCCCTGAAGCGGAGGGCCAAGGACAGATTTTCATGCTTTAGTCCACTTGTAACCATGTTTAGTTGCTATAATCCTCACTAGGACCTAGGTCTTCTACCCACGCTCTATAAATTCATTGTAATGGGCTAACTGGGCTTGAGTCCACTCTCTCAATAGCAGAAGCGCTCAAATCTGGTCCCTACAATTGGCACCGTCTGTGGGGAGAACTCGTGCGTTAGTGAGGACAACAGCCAAGCATGGCAGGATCAGGCCCTTACCAAAGGAGCTCCCATTGGCCGGAACCAGCTAAATCCCAGCGTCAGGGTGACTATGGCGACCCCGGGCGCGGCCAAAATGAGGAGAACGGATGATTCTGAGAGGGAAGCGTGCATACCTCATAAACTAGCGGAAGCCATACCCGTAGGGACGATAATGGCTAGGCCACGCGATCAGAAGAAGTTAAGAGTCATGCATTCCAGAGAAAAGATAACAAGGTGGCCATGCAGCAAGAGATAGATGATTTGAAAAGAAAGTTGCGCCAGGCACGTCGAAGGCGATCCGAATCCAGCCCTGACTTGCCCTCTGACAACGAAAGTGATGACAACTACAGGCAAAGGTCAAGAACACCCCCGAGCGAGACTTTCTCTCACGAGGAGGAGCGCCACCAGAGGCGTAAACGTGATTGCCCAACCCCTAGGGGCTTGGGGAGTGACGCCATGAACAGGGCATTGGACCAGCTCTCCCAGTCACCCTTTACACGTTGTATAGAAGAAGTGGTGCTTCCTCGGTGGTTCCAGCAACCAACCTTCACTGTTTACAACGGCAGAACGGACCCCGTAGAGCACGTGAGCCAGTTCAACAAGAGGATGTCTGTTCACTCTAAGAACGAGGCGTTGATGTGCAAAGTCTTCCCATCCAGCTTGGGACCTGTGGCAATGAGGTGGTTCAACGGCTTGAAGGCGAATTCCATAGACTCGTACAGACAGCTGACCCAGGCCTTTGGTTCCCGTTTTGTTACAAATAGCAGACCTCCTTGGCCAATGTGCGCATTACTGTCTTTGTCCATGCGTGAAGGGGAGACCTTCAAGGCCTACTCGGACAAGTATTGGGAGATTTACAATGAGCTAGATGGCAAGTTCAACGATGTCGCCATCAATACATTCAAGAACAGACTACCAATGGGGCATGGCTTGAGGAAGTCCTTAACTGGTAAGCCCGCCGCTAGCGTGCGGCTGCTGATGGATCGGATCGATAAATACAAGCGGGTAGAGGAAGATCTGCTGCAAGACAAGAGGAAGGAGAATGTTATCCCTTAAGAGAGGAGGGATTTCAGGTTGGACCGGTATAACAATGCCCGCCCGAGGAGGGATTTCGTGGGACAATCCGGGGCGACCAATACTCAGACTGTCAACGCCGTGTTCCGAGAACCAGTACATAAGGTATTGGAAAAGATCAAGAACGAACCATACTTCAGGTGGCCAAATAAGATGGCAGGGGATCCTGAGAAGCGCAATCAGAATCGTTACTACCAATACCACCAGGATCATGGACATGCCACGGAGGACTGCAGAAACTTCTGGGACTACCTGGACCAGCTAGTCCGGGAGGGAAAGCTGAAGCACCTCCTGCATCATTCCAGCAGTCATTAGGGACAGACCTACCAGGAGCCACGAAGGGACACCGCTATGGGGCAGCCCGCTGGCACGATTAATGTAATCCTGGCTACGCCGGGAAGAACAGGCATGCACCCCTCACGAGTACTGTCTGTGACCCAGGTGCCCGCCGAAGAGTCCCAGTTCAAGCCGAAGAGGGCCAGGAGAGGCTTTCACCCAACCCTGAGCTTTTTCGAGGAAGACAAGGAGGGGACCACCCAGCCCCACGATGATGCTTTGGTGATCACCCTCAGAATCGGTGAGTACGATGTGAAGAGAGTGATGGTGGACAATGGCAGTGGTGCCGAGATTATGTACCCCGACCTATATAAGGGGCTGGGATTGAAGTTTGAGGATTTGACACCTTACAGCTCTCCTTTAATGAGCTTCGATGGGAAGCTCGTCACTCCAAGGGGCATGATTAGGTTGCCCATCCAAACTGGCCTAGAGGTAGTGGAAGTTAACTTTATTGTGGTGGACACCTACTCCCCATACACGGCCATCATAGGCAGGCCCTGGCTCCACACCCTGGGGGCTGTCGCCTCCTCGCTGCATCAGAAGATAAAATTCCCGTCAGGGGACCAAGTCCTCAAAATCTGGGGTTGCCAGCCCACGGTAAGGCGGTGCATGGTGGCAGCCATCTCGTATCGGCATGATGCAGGGTCCTCGGCCGCCGTGGCCGAAAGCTTATAGCAATCAAGGACCTCGGTGGCATCAATTGATACGGCCGCCAAGGAAGCAAAATGTGAAGACCTTGAAAAAATGGTCATCGACGATGACCCGGAGAAGTTCTTTCAGGTCGAAACCCAACTACCTCCCCGGGAGAAGGAGGAGTTGCTTGAATTCCTCAAGAGGAATATCGACGTGTTCGCATGGGATCCCTGCGATGCCCCGGGGATTGATCCATCCTTCATCTACCACCACCTTAACGTCAACCCATCTGTGATCCCCAAGAAGCAGCCACCCCTGCGCCCGTCAAAAGAGCATGCTGATGCAATCACGGAGGAGGTCAATAAGCTTAAGCGCGCAGGGGAGATCAAGGAAGTTTTCTACCCCGAATGGCTGGCCAACACTGTGGTGGTCAAGAAGAAAAGTGGGAAATGGAGGGTTTGTGTGGACTTCACGGACCTGAATAAAGTATGCCCAAAAGACCCCTTCCCGATGCCACGGATAGACCAGTTGGTGGATGCGACCGCAGGCCATCCTCGAATGAGCTTCTTAGATGCCTTTCAGGGCTATCATTAGATCCCACTAGCCTTGGAGGACCAAGAGAAGACAGCCTTTGTGACACCCATTGGGAACTATCACTACAAGGTTATGCCATTTGGCCTGAAAAACGCTGGATCTACTTATCAGAGGATGATGACGAGAATGTTCGAGCCATTGTTGGGCAAAAACATCGAGATCTATGTTGACGATATGGTGGTGAAGAGCGAACTGGTGTCCGGGCATTTGGCCAACCTCGACTGTATATTCGACGTCCTAAGAAGGCACAGGCTACGCCTAAACGCTTTCAAGTGCTTGTTTGGCGTGGGGTCTGGCAAGTTCTTAGGCTACCTCATTGCGCACCGGGGGATCGAGGTTGATCCTGACCAAATCAGGGCTATCCATAATCTAAAACCTCTGCAAAACCCCAAGGAAATCCAGAAGCTCGCTGGAATGATTGTAGCTCTGAATCGATTCATTTCCAGGTCGGCTGACAGGTGCAGACCCTTTTATCTCCTGATCAACAAGTGGAAAGGATTCGAGTGGTCCGAAGAGTGTGTCATGGCCTTCCAGCAACTCAAAGAGTACCTAGCCCGGCCACCCATCATGTCTAATCCGGAGGCCGACGAGGTCCTATACGCATACATTACTGTGGCGCTCCACGCTGTGAGCTTGGTGCTGATACGAGACGACAGTGGCATCCAAAAACCAGTCTATAGGTCACTGTACGAAGCTAAGGTCAAGTACTTGCCCCTGGAGAAAGCCATACTTGCCGTGGTCCACGCTACACGAAAGCTGCCCCACTATTTCCAAGCTCACACGGTGGTTGTTCTAACCTAACTACCCTTAAAGGCAGTACTTCAGGCCATCGATTATATAGGAAGGATCGCTAAATGGAACACAATTCTGGGGCCATTTGACATTAAGTACATGCCTCGGACCTCCGTAAAGGGCCAGGTCCTGGCAGACTTGGTGGCTGAATTTGTCGAGCCAATAGTGGAAGAGTAGTCGAGAGGAGGGACATGGATGGAAAATCAGTTGGGGCAATCTCCGTTCCAGGGCCCCCATGCTGGAAGATGTACGTTGATGGCGTTGCGAACCAGAGAGGATCCGGAGTGGGGCTAGTCCTATTGTCCCCCGAAAAGTCTGTTATAGAAAAATCCCTAAGACTCGGGTTCTCGGCCACGAACAATGAAGCTGAGTAAGAAGCGCTGCTCCAGGGGCTGGTCATGGTGCATAAAATGGGAGGGAAAGAAATAGAAGTGTTCTCGGACTCTCGGCTGGTGGTGGGCCAGGTAAACGGAGAGTTGGAGGCGAAGGATGTGAGGATGCAAGAATACTTGAGCCAGGTCAAACGCCTACAGTCAACCTTCACCCTTTTCAGCTTATCACATGTCCCCAGGAGCGGAAACACCCATGTAGACTCGCTGGCTACACTCGCCACGTCCTTGGCCGGAGATCTGCCACGAACTATACTTGTTGAGCATCTGAAGAAAGTAAGTGATGGAATAAAGGGCATGGTTCACATCCATCAGGTTGGAGTGGGCCCCAGTTGGATGGATCCTATGGTGAGATACCTCAAAGATGACATCCTGCCCGAAGATTAGTCAGAAGCTAAGAAAGTATGAAGAAATGCTCCTCGGTTCTGGCTGACCGAGGATCACAAACTATACAGACGCTCCTATTCCGGGCCATACTTGTTGTGCATCCACCCTGAGGCCTCAGAATTATTGCTTGAGGAGCTGCACGAAGGGATATGTGGGAGCCACATAGGGGGTAGATCTCTATCACACAGAGCCATCATTCAGGGATATTGGTGGTTAGAGATGCAGAAGGAGGCTTTGGAATATGTTAAGAGGTGTGACCAGTGTCAGAGGTTCGCCTCAAACATCCACTAGCCAGGGGGGGTCCTTAACCCGCTGTCCAGCCCATGGCCCTTCGCCCAATGGGGCTTGGATATTGTAAGGCCTTTCCCCAAGGCGCCAAGAAATAAAAGGTACCTACTGGTCGCCACGGATTATTTCACTAAGTGGGTCGAAGCTGAGCCCTTGGCAAACATTAGGGATGTGGATGCTAAGAAATTCATCTGGAGGAATATCGTTACACGGTTCGGGGTCCCCCGCACCCTGATTTCGGACAACGGGCTCCAATTTGACTGCAAGGCCTTTAGGAGGTACTGTTGCGAACTGGGAATCACTAATCGGTACTCAACTCCAGCCTACCCTCAGGGAAATGGACAAGCCGAGGCTGTCAACAAGGTCATAGTCAATGGGCTTAAGAAGAGATTAGACGATGCCAAGAGAAGATGGGTGGAAGAGCTACCCCACGTCCTATAGACCTACCGGACCACGCTACGGAGGCCCACGGGGGAAACACCCTTCGCCATGACTTATGGGGCCGAGGTGGTTATCCCTTTGGAGGCCAACTTCCCAACGTTAAGGACGAGCTCCCTTACCTTGGGCGGCAACGACGAATTGCTGGGGGAAAGCCTAGACCTAATCGAAGAACGGAGGGAGAAAGCAATGATCCAGCTGGCCTGTTACCATCAAAAGCTCAAGTAGGGGTACGATTCCAATGTGAAGTTAAGACCACTAGCACTAGATGACCTAGTGTTGAGGAAAGTGGTGGGCGCCGCCAAGAGCCCTTCCTGGGGAAGCTGGGACCCAACTGGAAGGGCCCCTATCGAATTATCTCAGTAGTGGGAATATGTGCATACTACTTAGAAGATTTAGATGAAAAACCTGTACCTCGTCCATGGAACGTAAATAATCTGAAAAGGTATTATTATTAATGAAAAAGTTTCTTTTGATTTGGATTCTAAGTCTATCGTGGTTATGTGTCTCGCGTTTTGGTGGCCGTTCTAAGTGTTAGACAGAACCAAGACATTGCATGGTCCTCGGACTCAAGTCTCTGGGGAAACTAACTACTTCAAAAAGATTCTAAGTGTTAGACAGAACCAAGGCATTGCATGATCCTCGGACTCAAGCCTATGGGGAAACTAACTACTTCAAAAAGATTCCAAGTGTTGGACAGAACCAAGGCCTTTCATGGTCCTCGAACTCAAGCCTATGGGGAAACTAACTACTTCAAAAAAAAAAGATTTTAAGTGTTAGACAGAACCAAGGCCTTGCATGGTCCTCGGACTCAAGCCTATGGGGAAACTAACTACTTCAAAAAGATTCCAAGTGTTAGACAGAACCAAGGCATTGCATGGTCCTCGGACTCAAGCCTATGGGGAAACTAACTATTTCAAAAAGATTCTAAATGTTAGATAGAACCAAGGCCTTGCATGGTTCTCAGACTCAAGCCTATGGGGAAACTAACTACTTCAAAAAAAAAAAAGGATTTCAAGTGTTAGACAGAACCAAGGCCTTGCATGGTCCTCGGACTCAAGCCTATGGGGAAACTAACTACTTCAAAAAGATTCAAAGTGTTAGACAGAACCAAGGCATTGCATGGTCCTCGGACTCAAGCCTATGGGGAAACTAACTACTTCAAAAAAATTCTAAGTGTTAGACAGAACCAAGGCCTTGCATGGTCCTCGGACTCAAGCCTATGGGGAAACTAACTATTTAAAAAAAAAAAAAGATTCTAAGTGTTAGACAGAACCAAGGCCTTGCATGGTACTCGGACTCAAGCCTATGGGAAAACTAACTACTTCAAAAAATTTCTAAGTGTTAGACAGAGCCAAGGCATTGCATGGCCTTCGGACTCAAGCCTATGGGGAAGCTAACTACTTCAAAAAGATTCCAAGTATTAGACAGAACCAAGGCATTGCATGGTCTTCGAACTCAAGCCTATGGGGAAACTAACTACTTCAAAAAGATTCTAAGTGTTAAACAAAACCAAGGCCTTGCATGGTGCTCGGACTCAAGCCTATGGGGAAACTAACTACTTAAAAAAGATTCCAAGTGTTAGACAGAACCAAAGCATTGCATGGTCCTCGGACTCAAGCCTATGGAGAAACTAACTACTTCAAAAAAAGATTCCAAGTGTTAGACAGAACCAAGGCATTGCATGGTCCTCGGACTCAAGCCTATGGGGAAACTAACTACTTCAAAAAATTTCTAAGTGTTAGACAGAACCAAGGCATTGCATGGTCCTCGGACTCAAGCCTATGGGAAAACTAACTGCTTCAAAAAATTTCTAAGTTTTAGACAGAACCAAGGCATTGCATGGTCCTCGGACTCAAGCCTATGGGGAAACTAACTACTTCAAAAAATTTCTAAGTGTTAGATAGAGCCAAGGCATTGCATGGCTCTCGGACTTAAGCCTATGGGGGAAACGAACCACCTCAAAGGGGACCTGTATTAGGAAGAACCAGAGCCCTATCTAGTCTTTGGGACACAAAAGGTCTGCCTAAGCATGCACGTCCTCACGTTATTACAATTACTGCCGTGATTGGCCAAGATACAATTGAGGTTAAAATTATAGGAGTAAAAAAAAAATGGGAAAGAGAATGGATAACACGCAAATGAATAAGTAGCCAGAACAAATAAAGAGGAAATAAGACTCACATTACATTAAGTCCATAAAAGTTACATGGCCGAAGTCACATTACAACGTTTAAAAAAAGAAAAAAAGAAAAAGAAGAAAGATACAATACAAAAATGACACAAACAACAAAAACTAGGTAGACAGAGGCGCTAAGGGGCCTACTCCTTCCACTTAATTCTCCCCCCAGTGGGTGGCTGGTCCATGGCAGCCTCAGGATCCTTTGAGCTCTGACTAAGAGGGATAGCCTGCAGAGGCACAGCAGGGATAGCTACCACCTCGGTGGAAGAGACCTGGGCGTCAGAGGGGGGCTTTGCAGCCTCCTGGGGCACTTCCTCGTTAGGGCCTTCACTTGATTCAACCACCCTAGAAGGATCACCCCCTTGAACATGCTCACCAATAAGCCCAGCGTCCGAGACTCCCCCACCCGGAGTAGCACCAGCCTCCTCAGTAGTCACCTCAGCCTCAGAACTATTTAGAGCAGCCTCACGAATGGCTAGGGGGTAGTACACGCTCTCCGCCTTCCACAGGTCGGACGAGGCCTCGACTCCCGCCTGTTTAAGGGCCTCACCCCAAACCTGGGAGCAGTAGCGCTTACATACCCCAGGAACTTCGCCTTTGTAGGTAGCTTCCGTCTCGGCTACCCCCGTGGCGTAAGCTGCCTCCTCGGCCTCCTCCTTGGAAGCCAGGGCCTCCTCCCTACCGAGGTCTGCCTCAACCTTAGCCCTCACAGCTTCATCTTTGGCCCATTCAGCCACTTTTTTGACCTCCTCGGCAGTAGCCACCTTCTTTGTCAAATTTGCAATAAACTCCTTTGCGATCGCCAACTGCTTCTCCGTCTCAGTCAGACGCCTCGTCTGGTCTCGAGCTTGCTTCTGGGCACCCTCAAGGCCGGACACTGCGCTATCCTGAGCCCGAGTCATCGCCTTTAGCTCCTCTCGGGCCGTGGCGAGGTCAGCCTCGGAGATCTTGAGGGTCTGAGTGGCCTCCAAGTGCTTATCGCGCTCGGCATCCAGGGCCTTTCCTTGGTCGTTGGCCGATGCCTCCAACTATTAGGTGGCCTGGACGGCTTGCCAAACAAAATGAATGCGTAATAAGCCAAGTTCAGAAAAGGAAGAAAAACTAAAGTTAGAAAAATCACAAGTGCTGATGGACTTACCATTCTCAGGTATCGCTTAAGGCTGAGGAAGACTTGCTTACTCCTCAGAGTCTCCAGCTCGGCCATATCTGCTGGGAGTAATAGGCACCTCTCCAGCGCGTCGGCTACATGCACGCCTTCGCCCTCTCTGAAATCCCTAAGGGAGGAGTCATCCCTCAGAGGCTCCCCATGTAGCATTAGAGCGGGAAGCCAGGCCTGAGCCTCGGGCTGGGCAGTGGCCTGTCTGTTTTGGCCTTGGGGGCCTATCTTCAACTGCTTTGAGGGCCGCCGAGTGTCGTCCCTCTCCTGCAAGGACGCAAACTTGTCCCCAATAGGCCTTTTGCCCTTGTCCTTCTTCTGCTTGGGATCAGTGGGCTCAGGCCTAGACTACAGACTCGCTTGAGGAGGAGGAGGAGGCCTAGACTGGGCAAAGGCAGACCTGGTCTGGGCAGGCTGAGTCTTTGGAGGAGGAGGGGGAAGCTTCGGCTGGGACTTCCCCGGTTGGCCTTCAATTAGGTCCAGCAGACTGGTGTGGGACTTCCTCTTGTAACCCATCTCAGGCCGAGGAAAGGTCTCTAACGCTGGGAAGTCCACTTCGGTTAGACGAGGATCGCCCAAGTCTCCAGGAGGATCCTCGGACTGATGGACTTGATCGAAAACGTCAAACTCTTCCTCGGCAGGGCCAAAATCAGCTACTTCCTCTTCCCTCTCTAGATCTTCTTCAGTGACCTCTGCGGGTCTATGAGAGGAGGAGGGGCCTGCTAATGTAACACCTTCTGGAGTGGGGGGTTCCTCGGGGAATAGGAACCCGTGCTTAGCTACGGTGATTTTCTGCAGCCGAGGATCTTTTGCTCGGATCACGTACTTCGGGGCCGCAAACGATTTTTGGATCGGAGTATACCCCAGGATCTTGTGAGCAGCCCTAACTTGATTATCGCCTTCGTTCACGAATATCTCTACCCTAAGTACTTTCTGCAAGTCCACCCTATTGACGAGGTTGAAGTGACGCTCGTGGGCGTGCAGTTCTGGAGAAAGAAAGCGCGTTCGTGTTAGTAACCAAGCAATACAAATTACATCAATAATAGAAAATTGAACCCCCCTTCTACTCCCACTGCCCCACCTGGTATTCCCACCGTCGTCGGGTAATGAAGCCCATCGTGCCACTCTCCGGACACGATGAGAATATCCTTGTTCAGCCCCTTGCTGGACTCAGGGAGGCACTGGATAAGCCGGACCATATCCTCCCTTGTCTTCATGTAATATGACTTGCCTTTGAGGTGCTGAAGGTTGTAGCACTAGTTTACGTTGTGATGGGTCAACCTTAGCCCCATCTTCTCGTTCAAGGCGTCCACACAGCCCAGAATCCTAAAGACGTTGGCGGCGCACTGGGTGGGGGCCAACCGGAAGTACGTAAGATAGCCCCTCATCACCGGCCCCATGGGAATTCTTATGCCACTTTCTAGGAAGGCGATGATGGGAATCACCACCTTGCCTTCCTCCCTCCAAAGGAACCACTCCCATTCCTCACAATACCTTAAACCCACGTTAGCGGGTATCTTATAATCGGCGATGAATTTCTCCATCGCCTCCTTGGTGTAAACTAACTTCTTAAATCTACCCATCCCAAATGACGCCTAAGAGACCTAAGAAAGAGCAAATGATAGAGAAAGAGGAGTAGGGAGGAAGAAAGCTCAGAGAGGGATAGAGTGACTTACAGAAATGAGGAAAAGCTCATCGGACAGGCTTTTTGTGCTGGAGGTGTAGTTGGAAATTTGGCTGGACTCATGATACACGCGCAAGAGCTCTTGATTGCTAAAGAAAGGGAAAAAGCAGTTCGAGTGGGTATTTATACCCCAAATCGAGGAACCGTGCGGGTTTTCCCACCCATAAATGCGAGTCGAATCCCCACCATTGGATCACCATCACCTCGTTGAACGTGGGGAGCACAGAGCCGCCTAAATTTAATGAAGGACACGTTACACGCATCGAAGCGCTAGTAACGCGCCTTGGGCAGACGAAAAGACCCCAGCACTGACATCGGACAAGACTTGACTAGACACGGAATAGGCTCGAGGACGTCAAAATCCTCCTCTCCTCCCGAGGATGCGTACAACAAGATTTTGAGGGCTATTGTGGGGCCAGTTAGCCAGACAGTCCTGGCCCACTTCGTATTGGGCCTAAGGCCCATGCCGAGGAGGTATTCCCGTGGGCCCATGCCGAGGAGGTATTGAGGATCCGAGGATGAAAGTAAGAAGCCCACTTGCCCAAGAAGTATCGCCAAGGATGATTTTGTCCTCGGACAGCCGAGACCATTAAAGGGAGGAGCAATGCACCATCAAGGGGAGTCTCCAGAGCGTCTCAAGAGAAAGAATCGGTACAGCGTGACAGCCACAGAAGCATGTTGAAGGAGCAGTTCAGGGAGGAACTATCACCTCCGCATTAAATGACCACAACTAACATTCTGGCCACATTAATGTGGAAAAGACCCCTGAACAGTGCAGCCTTAGTTACTGCAACTCACAGAAGGAATGGGAAAACGGCTGATGGAACAAGCACTCAAATGATGGCCTGCTTGATCAACAAATGGAGGGCTACGATCAACTAAAAGGGGATATATAATATAAGAAGTCCTTCCGGAATGGGGGACAGAGAACATCAGAGCAACTGGTATGACCATAAAAATCCTTAGTAGCAAAGAGCAGAAGAGAGGAGAGCTACCACCCCTGAAGCGGAGGGCCGAGGACAGATTTTCACGCTTTAGTCCACTTGTAACCATGTTTAGTTGCTATAATCATCACTAGGGCCTAGTTCTTCTACCCACGCTCTACAAATTCATTGTAATGGGCTAACTGGGCTTGAGTCCACTCTTTCAATAGCAGAAGCGCTCAAATCTGGTCCTTACAAGTGGTATTTGGTCTTTTTTTTTTTTGCGTTTACGGGGGTATTTGGGCCATTTTTTTAGTCATAGAGTGTATTTTTGGTCACCTTTTGGCTTAGGGTGTATAGTGGGCATTTTTAATGTGTATGGGGTATTTGGTTCATTTTTAGCTGTTGAGGGTATTTTGGTGTCTTAGCCATTTTTCTAGTTTGTGGGGTAGGTTGGCCTTCTTTTAGTCTTAGGGGTATTTTAATCGTTTTTAAATGAATAATGAAATATATGTCTTCCAATTTTGGTTTTTTCTTATGATTCAAGGGTATTGTGGTCATTTTATAGGCTTCAATGGTATTTCAGTTATTTTTTTTTGCCTCGGGGGTATTTCAGTCATTTTTTGGGTGGTGGGGGTGTCTCAGGCATTTTTTTAGTAGGTTGGCCTTTTTTTAGTCTTAGGGTTATTTCAGTCGTTTTCACTAAATAATACATTATATTTCCTCCAATTTTGGTGTTTTCTTTGGATTTAAGAGTATTGTGGTCTTTTTTTAGGCTTCAAAGGTATTTGAGCTATTTTTCTTGCTTCAGGGGTGTTTCAACCATTTTTTGGGTGGTAGGGGTGTTTCGGTCATTTTCTATGGTTATGGAGGTAAGTTGGCATCCTTTTAGTTTTAGGGGTATTTTAGTCATTCCAAAATAATATTAAATTATATTTTAATTTTTTGGTCCTCCAGTCTCATCTTACATTTTTTTTTGGTAGGGGTGTCTCAGCCTTTTTTTGAGTTTGTGGGGTAGGTTGGCCTTCTTTTAGTCTTAGGGGTAGGTTGGCCTTCTTTTAGTCTTAGGGGTAGGTTGGCCTCCAATTTTGGTGTTTTCTTAGGATTCAAGGGTATTGTGGTCTTTTTTTAGGCTTCAGAGGTATTTCAGTTATTTTTCTTGCTTCGGGGTGTTTCAACCATTTTTTGCGTGGTAGGGGTATTTCGGTCATTTTTTACATTTATGGAGGTAAGTTGGTCTTCTTTTAGTTTTAAGGGTATTTTAGTCATTCCAAAGTAATATTAAATTATATTTTAATATATTTTAATTAATTAATATATTTTATTTTATTAATTTGTAGTGTTAAATTATATTTTATTAATTTGAAGTATTATATTAAATCTTATTTATTATTAAATTATACTCAATTAATTTGTAGTATTAAAATATATTTACATAATTAGAAGTAATAATTATATTGTTATTAATTAGTAAATTATATTTTATTGACAATTGTAGTATTATATTTTATTTTAGTAATTTGAAGTATTAAATTATATATTTTTTAATTTGTAGGATTAAATTATATTTTTTTTAATTATTAAATTATATTTTATTAATTTGAAGTATTAAATATCATTATATTGAAAAAATCTGTAGAGAGCTATTATGGCGGGCTTGAGTTTCGCCACAACAAGTCATATTCCCGTCATAATAAACCTTAGCTCACTCTTTCTCTATTGCAGCGGATTTAAATCCGCTATAATAGGTCAAAATTTTGTCACAATAAAAATATACTGAATTCCCTCTAAAACTCTTCGAGTTTCCACCAAAAATTTTGGGTTTGCGCACTTTTAGTCAAAAATTAGGGTCTTTCACTTACTCTCTCACTAAAATCAAACACTCAAAATTCCCAAACTCTCTTTCTCTCTCTCATTCTTCCTCACTCTCCCTCTCACTCCCTCGCCGCTCGGCCTGCCCAACCCACCGTCAGCCTAACTGTTCTCCGATCTACACCTCCACGCCATCCCTTCCCGCCGCTGGCTTACCCACCTTCGTTGCCTCACTCCAACGGTATAGCTTCCCCTCTTTTTATTTTTTTTCTTTTATATAAAATATTTGTCTTTGGTTTTTGGGTTTCTCGATGTGTCACAATCAATGTTGTCTTTGTGTTTGATTAGATTGTCAATCATTATTTTAGTTGTATTGTTGATGATCTCTGAGGCTATGACGATTTTTTTTTTTTTTTTTCGTTTGGTTGATTACAATGTTATGGAAATTTTGCTTTTTTCGTTTTTGAATTTAGAAAAATCAAAAGCTGTACTAAGTTGTTAGTCATTGAAGTAGGTGATTTAGGGTGTGTTCCTCCTTGATGAGGAAGGTATTTTTAAGGGTTAGTATGGATTTGTTCAATCCACTGAGCTGTGTTTATCCCTTGGTTCATAGGATTTGAATGGGCTTCCAAAGTAATTAACAAAGGAAGGAAAGTAAGTAAAGAAAACTCTGTTAAAAGATTGACTTTTATTTTAAATACATTTATAAGATTGACTATTGTTACAAATTATTTTTTACATGCAAAAATTTGGAAACTGGAATCATTCAATCTGGTTTTGGATCTGACAGGTCACCTGTGCTATTACTAACCATGAAGAAAAAACATGTAGTTATATTCTGACAAATGAAAAATACACAATGCAGGCTGAAATAGTATATGAGATATTTGGTTGGTCATTTGTCATTATTCTAATTTCCTATAGCAGCGAAGCAATAAACTTGTTTTGGGAAAACTATTATGTGCTCTAAATTTATCACCCCACCTTCGGCAGTAAAAGTTTGAGGAATACAAATTTTAGCCAACGCCCTCAAAGTTATCTCCTCAAAGTAAGAGCATTGAGTATTGTGTAGGAACTATGATGGCATATGTAAAACCATTATATATATGAAGTAGCTATTTCAAATTTTAATTTGGTTGCTCTATTTTGATTCCCTCCTCTAAACCTTGAGTCCTGTAGTAGTATTTTGTCTTGTTGCTGGTGCAAGTTTCTTTTGGAAATAATGCAAAAATAATTAGTTTTTTTTAGCATAATTAAGTATAAATAAGAACAATTAATTATACTGTGAGGAATGCCATGGTGGCTGCACATGGCATTTGGTGGTGGTGTGGATTCGACCCATGGTTTTTTGGGTTTTTTATTTTTTTCTTTGGAATATTTTATTTCCTTCTATCATGGTACTATAGGTTGGGGGTTTACAGGTGTGTTAGCTAGTGGTGTGGGTTTGAGTTATGGCCCTTTGGTTTTTCTTTTCTTTCTTTCTTTTTTTATTAAATGTTTTCTGTTACTGTAGTTGCTTTGGATGTATTTTTTTAATTATGGATGCAAGTTGGTGAAGGTGCGAATAAGGGTTGTGGCTGTTTGGATTTACTTTTGGCTGCAAGGATGCGATGGAATGTGGTCTTCTAGCTGCAGCATGGATGGCATTCAGTGGTGGAGTGGAATTGGATTGTGATTGTAGGTTTTTTTTGGTATCATTCAATTCTAGAGTAAGGAACATGTGATTTCTTTATTATTATTATTATTCTGTGACATAATGGGAGAATGAAATGCAATTTTTTCCTTTTTACAAAACATGGTAAACATTCACTTTTCTGAGTTTTTGAAGCAAATGTATTGGCAAAGACTAAAGAAAGAGAAAAGCTATACTCCCCTCTAGTGGCTGTACTACAGTGAGTCAGTGACTACACTCTTCTAGATCTATTCTTCATATTTTTTTTAATCTTTCTTCAGCCCAAAATCTCTCTAACTATCTGCACAGGTTATGATTTGTTATTTTGCAGACTTTAGAATTCAGAATTTGGTGTGATGGGTAGCCAACCACATGTGCTAGTCATATGATTTCACAAATGGATTGGTTGCTTTTATTGATGTTATATCTTGATCCTTTTATGGTGTGATCAATGCAAATTTGGTTGCTTTTTGAGAATTTGTGTTTGGATTTTGTTATCATGGGCTGCACTTGTAAGCTTGAGCAAAAGTCCTAAACAAAGAATGAAAATAAAAATAAAAATAGATGCATGGGAATTCTGATGGATTACTTAATGCCACAGGTTAGTGATCAGTAGAGGTTTTGGTTTTGAAGTGTATATGGGGAATTCTTTAATTGATATGTATTCTAAGTTATCAAGTTATTTGCTTGCATTGAGCATGTATGCATCAGGTGGATCATTTGTTGATATTGTGAGGATGAGAAGGTTGGTGAAGGAGAGAGGTGTGAGGGTTGTTGCTGGCTATAGAAATCATGTTAGTTATTTGAAAACATAAAGAAAGAATAAAAAAAGAATATTTAAATGAAATGGTAAAATAATAGAACCTTTGATGTTGGGTGTATTGTAAAGTGAGATGTTAAAATGAATAAAATAACTTTTTGAGATGCTAAATGCTAAAATTTTTACAATCTTTGATGATAATGCTCTTACTGCTTGTTGATGAGGTATCTCTTTCATTCACATGCATATTCTACTTTTTTGGTTCACTTTTTACAATTTTTTAAGAAAAGAAAAATATTCTCTCCCTTACTTTGGTGTTGCCACAGAAGGATTAGGTGCAAACAGTAGGACGGTTAAGGAATTGAAGAAGTTACTTCCCTATCTCAGGTCCCGCCTCGGTACACACTGCAATGTGAGTTCCAGTCACTTTCTCTTATACGACATGCTTGATTTTTGTAAATGTACACCACGTGTATTTGTTCTTTTTTGTTGTCTTCATCAACTATCATTTCCAATTCCAGCAATTTGGATTTTGGAGGCTATGAATAATTTTTCCATTGTATAAATTTAATTTTGAACCAAATGATAAATCGGTACTTTTTAATTTTTTTTTTCTATTTTAGAATAAACCCATAAAATAATTAGTCATATATATCTATACTGATATTGATTGAAGCTATTTATTTATATATGTTTTTATAATTATTTTTTATTTTTTATAATTTTTTAATCTCGTATACAGGCAAATACAAACTTTTGTATCTTATTGAAAATATATATTTGTAGTAATTTTCGGAACACTATAAGGAATGTTAAATGCGGAAATTTTGTAGAGTTCTTTGATGTGAGTTTTAAATGTGTAAGGCTTGTAGTGAGCTGAAAATCTATAGATTACTTGAAAAAGTTAATTAGGATGACGATGTTGACAACATATTTGTCCAATCTCAATTGTTTGGTTTGAGATTTGCTTTAGGTTGTGTTGATATTTCTATTTTGTGGCTAGATATGCAAATCCTTGATATTTCTATTTTACAAGACCCAATGTTAACTCTGCTAGTTATTTTTAAGAGTGCATAATTATACATGTGTTAGCAACCATTATTGTTGTTAGTTATATAATATGATGCTTTATAGGGAGTAGATAAAATGTCAATTGATAAATTTTGGATGCCTCATTCTACTAAATATATTAATGGGGTTGAAAATTTTCTTGAGAATGCATTTAAACATTCAATAAATAAAGATATGAAAATCAATTATTTGTGTTTTGATTGTAGCAATAAGTATTGTTGGATTGAGGATAAGGTCTAGTATCATCTTATACTAGAGTATCATCTTTTACTAGTGGGTCATGTCTTTAACACAATCATATTGGAAATACATATTTATATTATATACTTTCATCATATTAATACTAACTAATAGTAGGTAGGCGCGGCAAGGGCTTATAAAAAAAAAGGCAAACATGGCAAGGGAAGGTAAAAGTAAAGGTAGAATCATCACGCCAAAAGCTACTCGAGAGATTACTATTCTTTTTTACCAAAAATTGAATGGTGCTTGGATGACTTTTAGTAAATACCCAAGATCTGAGCTCGAAACTCTATATGCTTGCTATAGAGCTCAACATTTTAAGCATAAGCAACTAGATGAGGAAGTGAAGAAAGAATTTGTAGAATTGGTGAAACACTGTTATTCTAATTGGATGTTTCACATTAAAAATCCCATTTTTAAGAAGTACATAGAGAAAGAAGATCGTTATAAGAATGGTCCTTCCTTCATGAATTCTCTCTATCTCTCTTGCACTCTTTTTAACCATTATTTGTTATTATTTTTATAAAAGCTAATATTCTAGTGTATGAATTATGTTTAATGTTTTGTTTTGTTTTGTTTTTGTTTTTGTTTTAAAGGATGGTACTAGTAGAGATGAAGAGGACAACTCAATCAATAACATGAGGGAGGTTGAAAACAGCTTGGAGGGTAACTCAGAGGAAGACTAGTATAGATCTTGTCATAATTCTAGTTGTTTAAGTTTAAAACAAGGTTTAATTTCAGGATTTCTTTGTATATTCTATATTTAAAAGTTTGAACATATATGAATTTTTATCTTTCAATTGAACAATTTTTAGAAATTATTGTACTATCGTAACATGATAGTTAAAAAAATTATATAAAAAAATTAAAAATAAATAAATAATAAAATGTTTCAAAAATGATATAAAATATTATCATCGATGACATAAAATTTTGGTCATAAATAATTTTATAGTGACGATAAAATCCCTCGCAATTTATAGAATCACGATGGCACTTAACCCCTTGCAAAAACATTTTAAGCGACAGCTTAATGTCGTCACTATTATTCTTAAATAATTGCGAGGGGTTAAAAGCTCTCACAAATAAATTTTAGCGATGATATTATTTGTCCCTAAAAAAAGATGTCGTTAATTTGAAATTCGCAAATAACTAATTACGAGGGTATAAAGGTCCTCACAAATAGTTGTTAACGACGACTATTCTCCTTCGCTAAAAATAAGTGGTCGACTTTTCTCGACGTTTGGTAATATATTTGCGAAGGTGGATTTGTTCAGTAACGACATTAAATTGCCCTCGTAAATTATCTACTTGCGAAGGCATGGTCGCAAAATCTCTTTTAGCAACCAGAACAAATACGATGGCCTTCGAGGGCCACATGCCCTCACTAATGTTTGATTTTAATTTTTACAAAACCTTCATGTTTTCCCTTGTTTTTTTTTATATTTTTTATGTTTTGGGAGGAGAGAGATATAAAATGGGAGCAAAATTACATATTTAGCCCAATTATTAACAGAAGTGGGTTATGAAACCCTAACTGAGCTAACTTCAAGTGGGTAAAGTACCAAATTTCAAACCACGGGTAAGCAATTTAAATTTTGGCCAAACTATAGATGGGTAAGTTATAATTAGCCCTAATTTATTATTTATAGAATTTACAGAATTTTTTAGAATAAAGCTCTATCTCATTATTTTAGAGAGTTTTTAAGAGTATTTTAGTCTAATTGACCCTTTATATGGTATGATATAATTAAGATTTGTTTAAGAATATTTTTTTGGCAAAATTTCCTTTTTTTAGTCTAAAATTGAAATTCTATTATAAATGAAAAATGCTATACTCACAAATTATTTTACAAAATACTGATATGATATAAATCAGTGGTTGTAGTCCAAGGGTATTTATACTATTTAGTGTATACAAATTTCAATGAGTGTTCATCTTATTTATCCAGTGGATGCCAGAAAACATTCCTTGTGGCTTTAACAAGACCCTTATTAAGGATTTAAGAGCTCGTTCTTTGGTTTTAAAGATTACCAAATTCCATATTTACAATTCATGGTTGGTATTGTAACGAAATAAATTTAGTTAGATTACACAGTACTGTTTAAATCCGTTAAAGAATCTCCCAAGAAAATTGAAGACATAAAGGTTTGCTGTAGCTAAAAGAAGATTCACTCATCATGCAATCATTAATCAAGAAACATAAACTTAAGACACTCGCGAGATGTTCCCATTCACTCGAGCGAGATTTGTAGATTTTGAATTCCTAGTGCAACTTAAAGACATAATAGTACACATGTTACATTACTTTTCGATAGTAGAAAGGTTGTCCTACCCAGAGCTATATATCTATTCACATCTTGAAGCTTTTCAACTTGAGACAAAAACTGGAAAATTCTTCTTGTACCTAGTAAAAGTTGTAATTCAAAAGTTATAATTGATTGGGTGCTTTGAAACCATAGAGATTGTTATTACACTAAGTTCACTGTTGTAAGTGTTAGGGTTTGTGCCCTAAAATCTAATTTATTGGCATGTTATAAATAATTAAATTGTTTAATTATATGAGACTACCTATAAATGAATTAATGAGACATTATCTTAGTCTATGAGATGCATAGTATGTGATTTATGTGTTTTAGTCATAAAAGATATAAATCACAAGTTCTTTGTAAACTCAGAATTTTAGTTTGTAGTCGGTAATGAAATTGGGTATTTCATCTGCGAAAACTATAACATATCAACTAAGATGATTTGTCTTGATCATGGAAGTGGAGACTTCTAGTTGATATGTTTTAAGAGTTAAGACATATTGAACTAGACCACTATAAGATTTATTATTCTCCTAACGATTGTCAAATGAATAATAAATCTCACGACTTCTATTTACATCAACTCTAAATTCTGAGAAAATAATGGACATGATCATGAGATATAGGTTACTTAGATATATCAGGAGTGAAATCTATAAGTCACTATAAAAACCTCAGTATGTTGGGCAACCGCATTTAGTATTGATGGAACATATATTCTCAAGATGGAGCTCATAATCTCTTAACGGAAATATAAAATATTCCCTTGAGATAAGTTTAATGAGTTTGGTTATTCAGAGTGTTGGGCTCAACGATTTTAGTAAAGAGTTACTAAAGTATATATTTATGAAATTGGATTTCATAAATATATGATAAATAACATAAAGGATTAAAACGGGTGTTTAAGGATTAAGATGTAGTAATCTTCAAAGTGGCAGTCAACATTCATGACTTTGTATTACTACGAATATTTTAATGAAGGGATTGCATGTATAATAAAGTTTTGGGATATAATTTATTAATAAGACTTAGAGTGCTATTATATTCATATAGTGGTATTGAATATAATTAATGGTAACTTTGGACTTGTCAAGAGTTGACAGAAAAGCCCAAGGCCCATTGGAGCTAGAGTCTTATTTGTTCCCTTTTGATCCCACTCCAAGTCACATACTAAAACTCAATTGGAATGACCTAAAAGGCTAGCCCAATTAGATAATCAGTTATATATAAGGAGAGAAACATACAAAATTTCAAAAGTGGTTTTTCATTAAGATCATATAAGGAATGAAATTGTATGTATAAGAGTGTGAGACACTCTCTTATTCTCTCATTGGAAATTGATTGAGAGACCACACTTCTTGAGCATTAAGTGGAATTTGAGTGAAGATTAAAAGTGTTCCCAAGTATTTCTAATATTTTGTTTTTGAATTTCACTGCACCAAGGTATGCTCACTTGTTCTTGAATTCTGAAATTTATATAGTACATATTATCAATTGTGAATGAAGTAGATCTGTTAATTTTCCGCTGCGTATGTTTTGTATGCGATACAAACATATATTTTTTCAACAGTAAGTCCTTAAGTTCCTTGGAGTACTGGAGTTTTAGGATGCAAATAGGGTTCATTGGTGGAGGAGATTCGTATAGAAAGATTAAAAATGTTTTGGAGCCACTGAGGTGGGAAGGCAAATGTGGCATTCATAATTTCATAGAAGTTACCCTAAAGAGTCTAGTTGTGAATAGGTTTGTTTGAGTTATAACTGCTTTTTCTATAGTGACTTTTAAAAGGGGCTGGATCCTTATAATGTTTTTTCTATTGATGGAGTTTTTATTTATTTATTTATTTTTGTAATTTGTTTTCCACTTCACTTTATCAACAAAATCCGTGTGGGGTTTTATTGTTTATACTGCTTTTTTCTATAGTGACTTTTATAAGAGGCTGGATCCTTGTAATGTTTTTACTATTGAGGACGTTTTTATTTATTTATTTTTATAACATGTTTTCCACTTCACTTCATCACCAAAATCAGTGTGAGTTTTTATTGTTGCTTTTAAGATGATATTTCCGGAGGTTGAAATACCCTTTTGTGCAATTTGTTTGGAGTATAAATTAATGCAATTAATCTTCTACCTAAATAATTTGGGGTCTAAATTGAAATTTTCAATTGGTATTAGAGAATAGGTATACTTGTTTAGGAACTTTTTCATGAGTGTAATCCTTAACCCTACCTATCATGGATAAAGTACAATCCCTCATTGTTTCCCTCATTATTAGGGAACAATTATGTATATTAAAACTTGAAAGGCCCTCATAAAATTATTGGATGAGGGAGTTTGGCTATATGTAGGGAAAGGCTGGACAAAACCAAAAACTAAAAGGGATGAGTGGTGCATACCAATTCATGTTGCCTACTGTGATCCTTTCTAAAATTATAACCAATCAGCCTTTTGTGTGAGCTTATCATAATTATTGCATATTTAATTAAGAATAAGATGAGAGTTTTATTTATTTATTTATTTATTTATTTATTTATTATTATTATTATTATTTTGTTTTGGTTTCATTATCTCAAACGTCAGGGTCACACCTGTGGTTATCGAGGACCATATCTTTTTCAATCAACTAGCAACTAGTAAGTGAAACTTCTCACCATCTTCGTAGTTGGTGTGGGACTAGGGCCAGTTTACATGGATCATATGTTCTACTCTTGACTTACGCGTTGGAACTGACTTAATTTTCTAGTCAACAAATAATTTTACTCTTCCATTCTGGAGGTTGGTCATTTCTAAATTCTAATCAATCGGTCTCTTGTATGTGTGCCTATCATAATTATTATAAGATAGTTTTTCTTTACATTATCTCAAACTTCAGAGGTCATTGCGGTCACTGAGGACCATATCTCCTTCAATCAATTAGCAACTAGCAAGTAAAACATCTCACCATCTTCATAGTTGTTATTATTATTATTATTATTATTTTGTTCTGGTTTCATTATCTCAAACATCAAGGTCACATCTATGGTTATCGAGGACCATATCTTCTTCAATCAACTATCAACTAGTAAGTGAAACTTCTCACCATCTTCGTAGTTGGCGTGGGACTAGTGCCAATTTACACGGATCATATGTTCTACTCTTGACTTACGCGTTGGTACTGATTTAATTTTCTAGTCAACAAATAATTTTACTCTTCCATTTAGGAGGGTGGTCCTTTCTAAATTCTAATCAATCAGTCTATGTGTGCCTATCATAATTATTATAAGATAGTTTTTTTTATTTTATTTTTAATTTTATATATATAGAGAGAGATAGTTCAAGTTACACCTAGTGTAACTCCACCAAAGTTACAACTTTTTTAAGCCGTAGATTTATGAGAGATCCAACGGATAAAAACAAAACACCATTATCCATTACAACATTAAATACTTACCTAATTAATAGTCTCCTCATTATCTCTCTCCTCATTAAGTATTTTTTATGTCTCTTTTTCTCTCTCCTTATTAAATCTTTCTTTCCATTTTCTTTGCAATTTCTCCTACGTTTCTACTTTCTTAGTTTTTTCCTCTAATTGAACTCCAAGGCATTGATAAACCCTGTTAAACTCATTTTGACTTATTTCACAAATTTGTGTCCATGCCTTATGATATTTCTGATCCCCACCCTGTAGAAAGTTAATTAAGCCCTGAAAAATTAGTAAAAGAGAAACTCAACAGACATAATGTGAAGCCTAGATATTCAAAATTTTAATATTGATATTAGATTTTGCATTATCTGAGAGATTAACCTCAACCCATAAGCTACAAAAGTTAAAAAAAAAAAAAAAAAACAAAAATCACCTGGAGGCGAACCACTGCCTTCTGTGACCTCTCCTTAAAATTAGGATCACTATCAAACCTCTTTTTTGATTCTTTATAGAATTCATTACAAGTAGCATTCAAGTTAGAATCACATTTCATAATTTAATTTTTCACTTTTTATAACGTGTCACAAAATCATTCTTCATTATAAAATGCCCTAACGTGTAAAAGAACTCAAAAGTATAAGAATCACACAGTGAAAAATACAGTAATATTAAAATGAAAGTAATTCTTTCTTGACGACATCTTACTCCAAGTTTCATTTTGTAGGAACTGCAACTGAAAGAAATTAAGGTGATGAGGTAACCGTAAATTTCCTAAGAAAAGTAATTCCGTCTGACCTCACCATCTCCCGAATATCACCTTCTAGTAGAATAAATAATTCTAATAATGGTAATTGAATATCTAGGCTTCACATTATGTTTGTTGAGTTTCTCTTTTCCTAATTTTTTGTGGCTTAATTAACTTTCAACAAGGTGGGGATTAGAAATATCGTAAGGCATGGACCAGATTTGTGAAATCAGTTGAAATGAGTTTAACAGGGTTTATCAATGCCTTTGAGTTCAATTAGAGGAAAAAACTAAGAAAGTAGAAACGTAAGAGAAATTGCAAAGAAAATGGAAAGAAAGACTTAATAAGGAGAGAGAAAAAAAGATATAAGAAATATTTAATGAGGGGAGAGATAATGAGGAGACTATTAATTAGGTAAGTATTTAATGTTATAATGGATAATGATGTTTTGTTTTTATCCGTTGAATCTCTCATAAATCTACGGCTTAAAAAAGGTGTAACTCTTGTGAAGTTACACTAGGTGTAACTTGAACCCATCTCATACATATATATATATATATATATATTTTTTTTTTTTAATTCTGGTTTACATTATCTCAAACTTCAGAGGTCATTGCGGTCACTAAGGACCATATCTCCTTCAATCAATTAGCAACTAGCAAGTGAAACATCTCACCATCTTCATAGTTGGCGTGGAACTACGTCTAGTTTACACAGATCATAGGTTCTACGTACTCTAAGTTATGCATTTGTTTACAATTTCGTTTCGCTTATTAGAATAAAAGAAATGCCAACTTGTAAATCTAGTTTTAAAAAATTTACCAGTCTAGGTAAAGTAGAACATAAATCTTCTGTCCCATACACCTTATATATCTTCTTTATACTCTAAATATTGCAATTGGACACCGTCGGTACTATCAAATTGCTTGTTAATTTTTATACCCAACTAAACTATAAGTGCACTGTATATGCCCTAGTTATCTAGGGCAAAATTTCAGCAACTGAAAAAAACGATATATAGGAGCCATGAAAAGAAAGAAAGAATTATCCTATATGTTCTGCTTCAACTGCATTGGCTAATTAACTTTTTTTATTATTTATTTTTAAAATAGTTAATAATTGTTAAAATATTTTGTATAGAATGTTTACGTGAGAAGGGGTGTGAATTTGTGTTTTAAGACTAGTTTCATCTTGAAAGTTTACAAAGTCTTCTGAAAATATAAAGTAATTTTGAAAATTTATAGACATGTGTTTTCTAGAAAGCTTTTTATTTTAGAAAATTTATGGACATTTTAGAGTATGTTAGCGTGTGCGGTGTACTTGAACATGAGTGTGTGATTTTACAAAAAGAAAAATTATTTGGATAACAAACTCCTTCGACCATGACAATTATCAATTTAAAGAAATGGTTTTTAACATTCGTCAAAGTTACATTCTTTTTCAAATAATTATCAATTTCCTTAACAATACGTGGTACCTTAAAATCTCACTAGGTCCCATGATGTGCATGGTATCAACTAGACTTCACAGAGTCCATGATAATTTAAGGCATGAATCATATGACAAAGGAATAAGGAACATCTTGGCCACCTTGTCATGTTCAATCAATTTTATACCAGCACTTTTTTTCTTTTTCTTTTTCTCTTCTTTTTTTCCTCCTCGTGGAAGAATGGTTTTATTTATTTATTGGTTTTTTCACTTCACTTCTCATCACCAAAATTTGTGTGAGGTTTTACTGTTTATATTGCTTGTTGTTGCTTTTAAGATGATATTTTTAGCAATTGAAATAACTGTTTCTACTATTTGTTTGGAATAAATTATAAATTAACTCAATTAATCTACTATTAAATTGATTTATTTTATTAGTATTAGAGCATAGGTGTATTTGTTTAAGAACATTTTCCTGAGTTTCATCATTGACTTCTATTGTAGTGGATAAAGCATGGTCCTTCAATGTTCCCTCATTTTGAAGGAACAATTATGTATTTTGGAAGGATTGGATGAGAACATGCCTTAAATAATTTGATGAGAGAGTTTGGCTATATGCAGGAAAACCGGACCAAACCAAAATCTAAAGTGAGTGAGCGGTACAAATAAGATCAATTGAATGATGCAATTGGAATAGAAAATGTAAAATCCTATTTTCATTGAAGTTATACATGCAACCACTAATAAGTTCTCTGAAATTGATCTTATGAAGCTGCATTTGTGCATACGAGGGTATATGACTTCTTGAAAGCATTCCTACATTCATGATTTCATGTTGCCTACCGTGGTCTCGAATATTTAATTTATAATTCCAAGAGTAATTCCTACTACTACTACTACTACTATTATTATTATTATTATTTTTA
The DNA here is from genome assembly GCA_019022515.1 of Quercus aquifolioides. Taxonomy (NCBI): domain Eukaryota; kingdom Viridiplantae; phylum Streptophyta; class Magnoliopsida; order Fagales; family Fagaceae; genus Quercus; species Quercus aquifolioides. The sequence goes on along the minus strand of CM032335.1, from coordinate 11,830,673 downwards.
GTTGCTAACTTATGTGATGCACAGGAAAACTATTGAGTTGGAGTAAAAATTTCACAAATGCAAAGAGATCTACATGGAAACTTTTTTTGTGGTCATCAAGTGGATGACATACATGTTTGGCATGTGTCCTAGCAGCCACCGCCACAAAGGAAAAGATGAAAGCTTGAAAGCCCATTTTCAGTACCTACAATGTATGAAGTAAAACATATCATATCAAGAACAAATGCCTACACCATTAGAAACCAAAAAATAAACATATGACTGTACTGTGCTTAATTAAATTTTACAAAATTTAAAGATTGCAAGCTGTAATTAAACAAAATATCATACACACTCTAGTCTCTAGATTTAGCAAAAAAAAAACACACACACACACACACACTTTAGTCTCTAGTCAGTGACACATAAAATATTAGAAATCTTTTTATAAAAAAAAAAATTTAAGTTGTCAAAACATTAATGCAAGTTAGTCAACACTAAACACCAATCAAAACATTACACAGTCTTAGTCTTTCTTTTGTTTTGAAACACACACTAGTCTCTAGTGAGTGACACATAAAATAATAGAAATCTTTTTATAAAAAAAATTAATAAAAGAAAATTTAAATTATTAAAACATTAATGCAAGTTGTACAACACTATACACACTTATCAAAACATTACACAGGTTTAGTTTTTCTTTTGTTTTGATTTTTCATTCACATATCCAGAACCAGAGGCAGCTATATTGCAAAACAAACTTATAATCTCAAACATGATTTGAGAAAGCGAGAGGGAGATACCATTATCACTGCATACTGATGAGCCAACACCAGTGATCGAGGGGAGACTATTAGCCTACAGTGGAACGGTGATCTATATAATTAATTTTTTGGGATATCAAAAGGGAGAAGGGGTGATCTATAGTTTTGTTTAGGGAGAAATCGGTTGGATATGTGCTTGATGAAATTTTGTAGTCGGGTTTAGGATTTCAAAACTTGCCTGTATTTAGTTAACAAATTAAATAAATTAAAATGACGTGTAAAATTGTGGAAGCAATAAAGCTTATGTGTCAATATATATTATGAAGTAAACAGAAAGTTAAAGACTTTGGTTTTATAGTAAATATAGATTATACATAAATATAGGGGATGAGAGTTGAGGTTTGAAGCACAGATGTTTCTCAAAAAAAGAAAAAAAAAAAAAAAGGTGGTTTGGAAGCACATATATTGAACATCACAAAAGATGTCATTAATTATGTTGGACCGTGAGCTATGCCATTCCACCTCAAAACCAATTGGTGATGGGGAAGACACACTTAAATCTTTTATAACTTTCGACATCACACCACGTGGGCTTGTTTTTAGAGTGGTTGTAAGGAGTCCAATTGTGGTCCCCCCAACAATCCCTCCCTCACAATGACACTCCCATGACTCGAACCCATGACCTTGGCTCTAATACCATTTGTCCAACTATGAGTTATGTCATTCCACCTCAAAACCAATTAGTGGTGAGGAAGACACACTCAAATCTTTTATGGATTTCGACATCACACTACACGGGCTTGTTTTTAGAGTGGTTGTAGAGAGTCAAATTGTGATCCCCCTAACAAATTATTATTGGATTATCACTTCAACCCGTAATTAAACTAATATAATTATACCACCAATTTAAAAAACCAAAATTGAAAATACCATGTGTAAAATTAAATAGAGTAATAACTTGCTAGTTACAAGGCAGTATTGATTTTTCTAGTCAACAAATAATTCTTCTCCCCCATTTGGAGGGTGGGCCAGCTTTCTAATCAATCGGTCTTGTGTGCATGAGCTTATTGTAATTATCGCATTATCAAATGCCTATAGGGTAGGGACTTTTTGTTTTGGTTTACATTATCTCACACGCCAAGGTCACCATGGTCAAGGACCATATTTTCTTCAATCAACTAGCAACTAGCAAGTGAAACTTCTCACCATCTATGCAGTTGATGTAAGACTACTCTGACTCTGAGTTATCCGTTTGTAAGAAAGGGTGTGAGTTTTTGTTTTACAACTAGTTTCATCTAGAAAGTTTACTAAGTCTTTTGTAATTACAAAGCAACACAAAAACTAACGAATGAAATAATTAAGAAAACTTATGAATATATGTTTTCTAAAATGTGTGTGCATGTTTATTTTATTTTTTATTTTTAGAATCGTGTGTGGTGAACTTGATGAACACTTGTGATTTTTCCCCCTTATAATATGATAATAGAACTCTTTTGAATAGGAAAATCATCAATTCAGAGAATGTGTTTTTAACAAGCTCCAAAGTTGCATTATTTTCAAGATAATTATCAATTTCCTACTCAATATGTGGTACCTTAAAATGTCACTAGATCCCACGATGTGGTCCACATGTTATCAATTCCTATGCAGTATGTGGTACCCTAAAATGTCTCTAGATCCCATGATTTGGTCAGTATTGATTAGAACTTTAGGGAGTCCATCATGGTAATTTAAGATTTGATGAAGAAACAGGGAACATGTTGACCAGCTAGTCATGTTTAATCAATTTCATACCAGCTTTCTTCTAAAAAAAAAATTCATACCAGCTTTTTGAAGAGCTATTTGAGGATAAAAGACGATGATATTTCGTATTTGATGATAAGATGCTCACAGTCACTATGTAAAAGTTTGGTTTGGGTGTTATGCATATATTCCATGTACCTTCGTATTAAATTGAAGCCATGACTCAAGACTCATGAGTTATGAGCCAACAACTAGCTTCCATGAATTTATGGTTCCATATACAAACTTGAAAATGACTTTCACAAGTGGAGTCATCCCTATTATCAAAAAAAAAAAAAAAAAAATGAAAAAAAAAAACTAGACTCATCCCTTTTTTTGATTCTTTGCTGCTTTCTTACTAAAACATCAATGAAAAATACAACTTGTTGTCCCAACTCCCAACGTCCAACACGTTAAATTACATAACTTCATATGGTCATACAATGTAAGAAAAGTTGAGCAAATTCTTTGTTCATCAACCAAGACAAATTATTAGGTTTACCGGAGTATAGTTGAAAACTGTCAACTATACATGTGTGTGATTCAACTTCCTAATCAGCATAAACATATATATATATATATATATATATATATTTATTTATATATCATGAAGAGAACGATATAAGTTTAAAATTATTGCATGTATCTTAAAATATAGAATTAAAAGATAGTTTTATTAACTATAAATATTTTTGGACATGGCTTAGGTCCATTGCAACATTAATACACTGGACCCAACATGATTCTGAGACATCTGAATTGTGCCGAGTCTATTGCACTAATGGATTGGACTTAAGCTTAACCTACTTTTTAAATAATAAATACCGTGGGTTCATAAAAAGGACACCAATTTATTTTGGGTAAGCAGTTTTTTTTTTTTTTGGGAGGAAGGGTAAGCAGTATTTGAATTTGTCCTTTATATGAGAATATATATTCCCAACTAAGCTAACAAAAACTCATGAATGTATCAACCATTTTTTTTTCTTTTGATTTGATAGTGGAGGGTAGTGGATTTAACCCTCAGATATTTGAACAAAAAGTGTGAATTTTTTTTAAAAAAAATTATAAATATAATAAAATCATTTGCTTCATGATAATTACTCTATTAGACTACAAATCAGGATAAAAGACGGAGATATTTGATAGTAGAGGCTCATTAACGTTATGGATAAGTTAGGTGTGGGTGCTGTTCATGATATTCCATGCATCGTCATATCCAATTGAATCGAAGGCACAACTCATGAGTCAACTTTTCATAAAGCTGTTGTTCATTCCTGTAGTCCGTGACAAACTTTGAAAATGACTTATGCAAGTGGCATGTATCTTCCCTATATTTATAGCATTCTCACATAAACCTCAATGATAAATACGACTTGTCCATGACAAACTTTGAAAATGACTTTTACTAGTGGTACGTATCATCCCTGTATTGATTGCTTTCTCATATAAACATCAATGAAAAAGACGACTTCTCCTCCCAATTTCCAACATGTTAAATTAAATAGCTTTGTCATACCGTGTAAGAAAAATTGATAAATTTGTCTTTATCCGTCAACCACAGCTCAAGAATGTCAGGAAATAGTTGCTCAAATTAATCCACCAAGTGATTGTCGTTTATTTATTTATGATTTCTTATATATGTTATTATTATTAAATAAAATAATTCAAGAAGAAAGGGAGCTTGATGGCCGAATAAATTTATTTATTATTGTTATTATTTTTTTTTTTTTTCTGTCCTAAAAGCCAATCAACCTTACAGAATCAGCCCATTGGACTTATAGAAGTAGCCCATGACAATTGTGAGCAATGAAAGTTTACATTCCAATGTAATAAAAGAAAATCAAAACTCAAAAAAACTTTTAAGCATGAGCTTTACATCTTCTATAATGGGCTGTAAGGCCCAGTTGATATCGGAGGAGTTCTTATGTATAGACCACTAACCTGGAAAATAGTTATACACTCTTCCTATGAATGAGCCTATTTCTAGTTCTAGTTCTAGCAAATTAAAAAACTTAGATGAACAACAGAAGATGAGTGCAACAATATTTGTTTCATCCACAGGTATTGAAACTCATTTGTATTAATTTTGTAATAAATTTCACTACAATCTCTCTTTTAATGTAACCTCTCAACAATATTTATATATATATATATATATATATATTTTTTTTCGGGAAATAATGGTACAATTTATCCTTTTTCTAATATATATCAAAGAAAGAAATTGACCTACGTAAAGAGAGCTATCATAAATCAAAGGAACGAATAATTATTTGTTACACAGATATATGAAGCATCATTTCACTATCAATTTATGAAGCATCATAAATCAACCGCATATCACCTGGTTTGCATTTAAAACTGAGTTGAATGACTTGATTCACCTAAATGAATTGATCAACAAGTTGGATTTAATTTGTCTCCTACATTCCCTATCAATCTCTTTGATGAAGTTAGGAAAGTCTTGGTAGGCATTTTTAAGCGTTTAATTTCTCCCTCAAGCATCTCTACAACTTTTTTCATTGAAGGACAATCACTAGGCTCTATTTGTGTACACCATAATGCAACAATGATCATGTTCATATCAATTTTCTTCTCCTCTTCAGTGGCATCTTCCATTTCTATGCCATTTCTTTCACTAAATTGGTCGTAGACCTAAGTTGGAAAGTAGAATTGGCTTGAATGGTCTGCAAATGCATTTGCGTTCTTTCTTCTATTTGTCAAAAGATAATTTGGTAACATTTATATTAAATGTTTGACCCAAAAAAAAAAAAAATTTGATGATTTCTAATAAAACTTATTATTTACAACCAAAAAAAAAAAAAAAAATTGAGACAAAAAGTAAAATTTTTTTAGCAAATAGGCAAAAGCCAAATGCAAGTGTTTGGTAAAAACAGGGGAGAGAGAAGGGAAATAAAAGGGAGGAGAGGAGAGAGGAAGGGAAAGAGAAATAATAATATTTTTCCTTTTACTTGTTTGGTTTGCACAAAAATGGAAAAAAGAAAAGAGAAGAAATATATATATATATATATAATACTTTATTAATTAATCCGACCATAATAACTTTTTTCTCTCTCTCTCTCTTTCCCCCCAATTTAGAAGGAAATAATATGGTGGGCCATGAAGGAAAATGAGTCTCTTCATTTTCTATTTCTTCCCTCCAATACATAAATATACTGCTTATATATATAATTTTTTTTTTCAATCATTTTGATCCTTAAGTTTTGAAACTATTTTCATTTTAGTACTTGTCATCTCACTTGACACACAAATAGGTAATAAAAATAATTAATTGCAATTAAAAAAACCACATCAGTATCTAAATATTTAAAAAAAAAATCCACATCAAAAAAGAAAAATGATATAATTATTTTCAAAAGAAAAAAAGAAAAAGAAAAAGAAATAAAATGAATGAAAAAACTTTCAAGTTTCCTTTTATATATTGTCTTTCATTTCTTGCGAAAGTTAGCATTGCCTGTGATCAAACCATTCCAATTCTTGGAACAAAATTCATTGACATTGTTGTCATAGGTAACTAGAAGACGATTTGAGATTTGGATTTTGTAGCTTTCACTGACAGTTATAATAAATATAATAAAACAATGTTACAACATCAACATAGCTTATCAAAGACATCGACATAGCTTTGCTCGATCAAGAACACAAGCAAAACATGAGGGAGAACGTAATATGTAATTTCATTGAATTGATTAGTTATGTTACAACTTACAAGTTACCAAGTAACTATCTCCTCTACTTCATTAAAAAAAAAAAAATCTCCTCTGCAGACCAGATGCACCAATCAACTAATGACCCTAGTGTGCAGTGTTAACCAAATATCCATACGGTGACGTTTTTTAACAAAGCCAAAACGGTGTCACTTGAATTAGTTGAACGACACAGTTTTGGTCTGTGAACTATGAGGCACCGTTCGACGAAGTATCTGCACGTGACCGTATACGGTTTGGTAAGGATTTCTTTAGGCATGGGACTTCATTCAGGTCGGACCTTGACCTAACTTTTGAGGACAATGGAGGACTATCTGTTCCAAGACTAGGTTATTTTATGTCTCACTGCTCTGGATATTTATCTCTACGATGTAAAGATCATTGTGTTGTAGAGTCATATAGCCCACACCGATTTAGTAGACGCTTTGGGTTCTACCAAAACATTCTAGGTGACCTAAAAAAAAGAATTCAAATTGGTACTTTAAAGGAGTTGTACCAATATTATTAGTCATTCACCCGTTCCAAGACATCTTCCATAGTGCTTTTACCATCTTCATCCACAGACTTTGAAAAGAGAGTTACTCGTAGCTACACAGATTGGTGGAAAAACATTTGCAGGGATGACTTTACTAAAGGTACTGATACATTAGCCAAGACTGCACTTCTTCTTGCTAAGCCACCAGCTAGTAAATCTCGCAAAGGAAAGAAGGAACAAGCAACTATGAGTCCTAGCCATCAACTTCAGTCTACTGAAAATCCTTCTAGCACTACTATTTTTGTTCAAAAGAGAGGTACTAAACGTTCAAGTGATATGCAATATGAGGATACACTTGTAGTTTCTGATGATGATGCAAGCAAGGATTCCGATGCTAACTAGAAACATATAAGAAAATCATCAAAAGGTAGTAGTACGATGACCTCAGCTGACCATGTTCCTACTTCAACCCACAAGAACCTTCTGTTGTGAACTTGGAGACCAAAAAGCATAGGGTTGATAATGCTATAACATCTCCTAAACCCGTGAATGACATAAACAAGGTTTCTTCACAACAAGAACGAGGGATGTCTATGAGTAAACAAAGGGCTTTGATGCTTGGAGACCTCCTTTTGTCACAACTTTTAGACTTCCCTTTGAATAAGATCTTTCCCAAGGATGAGGTAAGCAAGATTTATCATGGGATACAGAATTTTGGGATTGACCCTCAGCCATTGCTGGTGCATGTCGACAAATACTTAAAAGACGTTTCATATTACATAGAGAAGGAGGCATCTATGAGTAATCATGTGAGTTTAGAGATTCAAACACGTCGTGTGAATGACACTGAACTTCTTATTACAGAAGCATTGAGTAGGAAAGAATCTCTAGACGCTAAACTTCAAATTACCAATTCAGAGATTGATGACCTGAAGGCAAAGCTAGCTGAGGTAGAACAATTAGTGCCACAAATAAAGTCCAAGCAAGTTGAAGAGGATGGCATCATAGAAGCTCTGCAAGATCAACTTAAAAGCATTAAGTCCACTACTATGCTTAAAGACCAAGATGTGGAGGCATTGAACAAGATACAAAGCACCTTAGAGAGCAAGCATTCCGATTTGAAGAACTTGAAGTGGATGCTTTGATCGAACCCTTTTTTCTTTTTGTTTTCTAGAAGAATTTTGGATTTAGTCATGATGTAGTTTGGAATTTTCCTTCAATACGATTGAACTTCTTAGTCACCATTCTCTCCTTTTTTTTTTTTGACATGTGATTGAACTAATTTTGCTCAATTTGTAGCATGTAATTGAACTTCTTAGTTAAAAACTAATAGCTCAATTTGTAACATGTAATTGAACTGCTTAGTTAAAAACTAATTGATCAATTTGAAACATTAATTGAACTTCTTAGTTAAAAACTAATTGCTCAATTTGTTTTTTCAACAGGCGACAGAACTTAGTATAGAATACCAAGCTCCTTACATACCCCTTGAAAGGGTTTAAAGCCACGACATAATTCAAAGGGCTTTTGCTTCAACATGTGACTGAACTTAGTATGAAATACCAAGCTACCTACGTACCCCTTGGGAGGGATCAAGTCACCACGTAGTTCAAAAGGTTTTTTCAAACTGGAGAATTTTTTTTTGAAGATGTGACTGAACTCAGTAAATGATACCAAGTTGCCTACGTACCCGAAAAGGGGATCAAGTCAACACGTAGTTCAAGAGAGATTTTCAAACTGGAGAATTTTTTTTGAAGATGTGACTGAACTCAGTAAATGACACAAAGTTGCCTACGTACCCGAAAATGGGATCAAGTCAACAAGTAGTTCAAGAGTTTAGAGGTTTTTTTTTTTTGCCCTAACTTTTTCCTAGATCGCCTCATAAAAAGGTTTTCAACCTAGAAGGCTTTTTTTTAAAAAAAAAAAACACTTTCAAAAATAATGGGAAAACATCATGTACTTTTTTAAGTGTTGAAGTAGGCAGTTTTAGGCTCTTGCCAAGGAGCATTTCAAATTTCAAGCATAGTAACGTTTCAAGAATTTGCCGTTGATGGGGCCAATTCTTAAACCATCTTCAACAACCAACTTGTATGCGCCATTTGTATAAGCTTCTTGAACAACATATGGTCCATCCCATTTTGACACAAACTTATTCTTGGTGTGATGAGTGATGATGATGGGTCTTCGCACAGTAAGAACCAAATCTCCAACTTGGAAAGATCAAGGACGAACCTTCTTGTTGAAAGTCCTAGAAATGCGAGCTTGATAACACTCAAGACGCTGTTGTGCCTCAAGCCTTTTTTCATCCAAAGCTTCCAATTCTTCAAGTCGTAGACAAACATTGTCCTCATTAGAGAGGCCTTCTTGAATGGAAATTCTTAATGAAGGGATTTGGCATTCAAGTGGTAAAACAACTTCTACCCCATAAACAAGAGAGTAAGGTGTAGCTTGGGTAGGTGTTCGGTATGTTGTGCGATACGCCCACAATGCTTCTTTAACTATTTCATGCCAATCTCTTTTTGACTTCCCTACAACTTTCTTGAGAAGATTGCATAGAGTTTTGTTAAAAGCTTCTGCAAGACCATTAGCTGGAGCATTATACATTGAGGAGTTATGTTGCTTAAAACCAAAGTCATTGCAAAGCTTGTCCATCGACTTGTTGTAGAATTCTTTCCCATTATCAGTGATTATGTAACGAGGCACACCATACCTGAAGATGATGTTTCTTTTGATGATGTTTACAAAAGTTTCTTTCTTTACTTCTCGAAATATGGCAGCTTCAGCCCATTTGGAGAAATAATCTGTCGCAGCTAGGATATATGAATGTCCACCAGAGGACTTCGGAGTCAGTGGTCCAACCACATCTAATCCCCAAGCATCAAATGGCCATGAAGCTATAGTAGGGTGTAAGGGTTCTGGAGATTGATGAATGAAATTTGCATGGAATTGACATGCTGAACATGTTTTTGCATAATCCATACAATCTTTGACCATAGTGGGCCAATAATAACCCATTCGCTTAATTTGAAAATGAAGTTTGGGACCAAATTGGTGAGCACCACAAATCCCTAAATGAGCTTCTTCAGGTAGCTTCCTCATCATCCAAGCAACAAAGGAGAAGGCCATCAAAAGAACGGCGATATAAAGTATTCTTACAATAAACAAAACGTGGAATTCGTCGCCGAATCTCTGTTCTATGTTGAGAATCATTAGGCAACTTCCCATGTTTTATGTAATCAATGATGGGTTGTCACCAATCCTCTCTTTCTATCTCAAACACTGAAATTTCATTAACTTCTTCTTCTATCTCATCTTCATCAAAATTTGGAGGTGTTACACATGTTTGGCATATTGGAATCTTCACCTCAAGCTCTTGTAGAGTAAGAGTTGTTGCTAATTTTGCCAAGGCATCAGCTTGCTTATTCTCATATCTTGGGATATGTGTAATAATAATATGATCAAACCATCCCAAAAGCCTCTTGGTGTATTTGTAATAAGGAATCAATTTTGGTTTCTTCACGTCATAGTGTAGAAGCACTTGGTTTCTGATTAACTTTGAATCACCAAAGACCTCCAAACGAGTTGTTTTTGCATCCATTGCCATTTCCAGACCTAGGATTAGTGCTTGATATTCAGCAACATTGTTTGAACAAAATTCTATAAGAGTAAATGAATACGGGAGTATATCCCCTTCTGGAGTTACAAACACTACTCCGGCACTGGCACCACAACGTTGGGCAGCTCCATCAAAGAACATCTTCCAAGGTTGTGAAATTTCAACGACCATTACTTCTTCATCGGGAAGGTCATCAGACAGCTCCCAACCATCAGGAATAGGATGGTCGGCAAGGAAGTCGGCCAAAGCTTGTCCTTTCACTGCTTTTTGTTGAACATATATTATCTCAAACTCTTGGAGTAAGAGAGCCCATTTTGCTAGCCTTCCTAAAAGAACTGGCTTAGTCATGATGTATTTGATGGGATCTGCTCGTGAAATGAGTCGTATTGAATGGGCATGTAGGTAATGTCTTAGCTTTTGAATGGCAAACATCAAAGCTAAACATGTCTTTTCAATTGGTGAATAATTGAATTCAGCACCATTTAGGGTTCTACTCAAGTAATAGAAAGCGTTCTCCTTTCCTTCTTCATTTTCTTGAGCCAGAAGCACTCCTAAAGGTCGTTCTTGTGCTGCTATGTAAAGAATAAGTGGCTACCCTTGTATGGGTGCTCGTAGAACAGGGGGATTTAGCAAGTATGTTTTGATTCTCTCAAAAGCATTTCTACATGCTTCATCCCACTTGAATGGGACATCTTTCTTCATAAGGCAACTGAAGTGTTGACAGCATCCGGCCAAGTTGGATATGAACCTCCTAATGTAGGCAAGCTTTCCTTGAAGACTTTTGAGCTCATGAATATTTCGAGGTTCTGGCATTTTTAAATAGCATCAATCTTCGATCCATCAATTTCAATTCCTTGGTGTTGAACTATGAATCCTAGGAATTTGCCAGATGTTACTCCAAATGCACACTTCATGGGATTCATTTTAAGTTGGTACCTACGAAGTCGCTCAAAGACTTGACGAAGGTCTTGCAGATGTTCCATTCTCTTTTTCGACTTCACAACTAGATCATCAACATAGCACTCTACATTCTTGTGAAGTATGTCATCAAATATTCTTTGCATTGCCCTTTGATAAGTGGCGCCCGCATTCTTTAATCCAAAAGGCATAACTTTATAGCAGTATATTCCTTTTGGAGTACAAAAAGCGGTGAGCTTTTCATCTTTTGGAGCCATGCGGATTTGATTGTAACCAGAGAACCCATCCATAAATGAAAGAGCTTCATGACCTACGGTAGCATCAACCATAATTTCTGTTAAAGGAAGGGGAAATTCGTCTTTTGGGCATGCCCTGTTAAGGTCACGAAAGTCGACGCAAACACGAATTTGCCCATTCCTCTTTCTTACAGGGACAATGTTTGATATCCATGTGGGATACTTGACTTCACGAATAAAGCCAGCTTCAATAAGTTTGTTGATCTCACCTTCAATCTGGGAGATTAACTCAGGTCGGAACCTACATTGTGCTTGCTTCATTGGTCGCACCCCATGCCTTACTGATAAGTGGTGAATAGCAACCTTTGGATCTAGGCCTGGCATTTCTTTGTATGTCCAAGCAAAAACATCCCTATACTCTTTGAGGAGTTCAACATAAGCATCTTCTTCCTCTAGGGACAAATTTGCATTTATAAAGACTGGCCTAGGGTCTTCAGTAGCACCAATGTTGACTTCCTTTAATTCATCAACTATAGTCCGTACTCCTTCAAATGTGGGTGGAGCATCTTCAGCATCGTCTTCAATAGGGGACTCCTCCTTTGTGACTTCAGTGATTGTTATATGATTTACTAAAGCAACAACCTCATCTTCCACCTTCTGTTTTGTGGACACCATTGTACGTTTTTTTTGCAGTCAAGGCTTCTCCAGTATTTACTTCCCAAATACTTCTACGCTTCATGCGAGATGGAATGGAGCTTCGAACCTCGTTTGAATCTTGATCCATGAGGAGTGTGTCGTCAACATCTCTGTGAAAGAAATTTGATGTCTTATTTTGCTTTTGTCTTACTTCTCATCCTTTGAGAGTTGAGAAGAAGTTGCATAACTAAATCTTGTAAGAGCAGAACTTTGAGTGCCATTTTGGGAAGAAGTTGAACGACTGAGTCTTGTAAGAACAGAGCTTCGAGTGCTAGTAACAAAGTTATCATCTTCTTGTGTCCCCAACCTGTCGATGACTAAGATATGGGGAGTGGGTTGGCTGATGCGATAAAAAACAGATAGTTTATTTGATGGCTTTAAAGGTTGTTCTTCTTCTTTATCATCTGTTGAAATCATCAAAACACTAGCTTTCCGAATGGGAGTTGGTGGAGTGTATCCAACTCCAGCCGTAGAACTTGTTGCCCCAACACCCTTGGCTTTCAATGTCTTTTGTCCTTTAGCCATGAGTCTATACGCATTAGGGTCAAAATCCTCTTCGATTCTTTTGGTGGGCAAAATCCCATGTTCAACAATTGGTCCTTGGGATGGTCTTGTAAACCTTTTCAATGGTTGACTTGAGGGTCTTGGTTTTGTGATTTTAGTAACTGGCAAGTTTAATCCTTGTAAATCCTTCGATATTGACTACTTAACTCTTGAAAATGGGGATTGGCCTTCTTTTCTTTTGGCGACTGGAACATAATGTAGCACAGGAGCTACTCTAGTTACTTTTGAAGTATGATGCTTCTTCTCTTCCATAGAAGTCTCGGTTTGCTTGGTTTCCTTCTCCACAATTGAAAAATCAATCCTTGGATCTTTAAAGTGGGGCTTTTCTTCTTTGCTAGATGGTGAAGCCACGACTTGGGTTTCTTCTATTGTATCATCTTCCAAGTAGAATTTTGCATTAGCAAAATGTTATTTAGCTACAATAAAGGGCTTGTGATCAGCTACTATCTTTTTTACTTGTCCATCTTGGAAATATTTAAGGCATTGGTGATACGTAGACGGCACAACACCATACTCATGCAGCCATGGTCTTCCAATAAGTAGTTTGTAGGTGGTCTTGGCATTAGTGACATGGAAGAGTGCACTTGATTCCATTTCACCTATGAGCATTTGAAGTCTAATCTTCCCAATGGCTTTTTGTCCACCTTGATTAAAGCCTTGAATCATCAATTTACTGGGAAGTAGTTCATCCAAGGGGATTCCGAGCTCTTTCAATATTTTGAGTGGCAGCATGTTGACTACAGATCCACCATCAATGAGGATACGATTGACTTTTTGTTCTTGAATGTAGCTAGTCACAAATAAGGGATGATTGTGAATCTTGGATCCCAACAAACGATCATCATCAGTGAAAATGATTGAAGACCAATATTGTAACACCCCAACCCCAAATTAATAGTTAAACTATGTGTTTAAATAGTTAATTATTATTTTAAGTCACTTACTTTCTAAAATTAATATAAGAGTATTTAATAAGTATATTATTTTATAATACCTTTGAATAAGAATTGTAAAGAAAATAAATAATGGAATGCCTATTTGTATTATATATATATATATATATATATATAAAGTATGTACAAAACTTTATTAAGTGGTTGAGTTATGATATATATATATATATATATATATATGGTTGTAGGTGTTTTAATGAAGCATGATGCATGAGATAGTATAGTAAAAATTCAACTCACATGCAACCAATGAGAATTCAAAACAAATAATGCTAAGCATCATGCATGTTGACAAATCAAAAGGCCATGCAATCACCAAGTGCCACCTTATTCATTCTTTGACTTTCTCAAGCAAATAGAACATCCAAGAGGTAATTCCCCTCTAATTTCCACGGGTACACACACACAAAAATCAGAAAAGTCACACACTTTGCCCATTTTCTCTTAAGGAAAGAGCTTGGAAGCTCCCCTTAAGCCTCTCTCCAACACACGTATCTCCCACCCCAAAAGTCCACACTCTTTATCTTCTTTGGCTGCCCAAAAGTCTTCTCCTTATCTTTCTTTTGCTGAACCAGAAAGTTCAGCACTCTTTCTCTTCTCCTTCTTCTTTATTCTGGTTTCTTTCTTCTTCCCCTCTCACACGGCTGTAACTCTCTTTCACCCTCTCACCAAAAATCATAGACAACTCTCTCTAAGAAGAAATTAAGAGCCTAAACCCTAAGGTTTCATCTTCAAAGTATGTAGGTAAGTAATCAAAACTTCATTTGATTTTGGGTATGTTGATAGTATAATTGTTTTGTTATTTCTATTTCTTTATCCTCTGTTCTGATTTGTGAGACTGAACTTGTGATTCTGTTTTTGTAAGTTGAAAGAGTGATGGTGTTATGGACTATTGAATGCTTATTATCATATTTTAATATGTATACTATAGGTATAAAAATACCCAAATGAAATTAAGACCTATTGCTATTTGTTGATGATTTTAGAAAGAACATGTGCTGAAGCTGTCACTGTGACAGATTTGATGTTTCCAACAAGAAAATTATGTATTAAATTGTATATAGTGAATTTGGATGCTAGGGTTATTTTCTATGAAATCTAAGACACGTATGGTTTTTGTGGAAGTGGTTTCACAGCATTTGGATGAATAGAAAAATAATGGTTTAATTTGGAAGTTGCAAGAAATTCGGTCAGGACAGATTTGAGTATGCTGTTTTGTGTGATTTTTAGTAAATCATGGGTTTATTATTTGACTCCGAAATTTTTATGGTATATACTGAACACATAGGGGAGTGGTTCTGTAAAATTTCGTGACAATTTGATGTGTGTGGACAGCCCATTTGTATTTTACAAACGGGGCATATGCGGCTAGAATAGAACAGTGAACAGTAAGGGACATGCCTAACTTTGTAGATTTAATTCTATAGCTAGGGTGAACGTTTTGACCTATAATTTAATACGCTTATCTCTTGGTATGTCTCGATCATAGATTAATTTTGTGTAACTTGTTTTGAGATTTAGTATTCAAATTAAGGGTTCTAAACCATGTGACGGCTGTATTTATGAAGCTGTTTTGTCCGACGTGTTGTATGTTACCATATGAATGTATATAGTTACATGACCATGCTTAAAGGATTCTATGTTATGCATGCATTATTGTCCTAAGCTCAAAGTACCCTTTGAAATGAAGCTGGCTCTTCTAGAGATATGCTATTAATGTGAAAATGTTGGTTTCTCTATGATTGGTGCATAATGATGTTTGATGAATGTATTTTTTGTTTGTGGGAACCTCTTTGAGGTGGGAATAGGATTTCTTTGATTATTAAGAGATAGGCTTTGAGATGAATGTGTAAGTTTATGTTAAGGAGTAATTGATAGTAATAAGCTTTGATTTCAGTTTAGGTGTTACCAGCCGCCAGGTCTAAGCTCCTTCGACTTTAGGCTCTCGGTTCCTCTGCTATCAGGTAAGGGATAAGTTATATGGGCATTTGGTAAGTCATGAGGTTATTTTAAAGTATGTTATGCATTAAAATGTTTTTGATTAAAGATATGACATGTACGCATTATCAGACAAAGATATGTTCGTGAACTTTCGAAAACTTATGTATATGATTTAAGCATATTGATGCTATTACTGATTCCACGAACATGATGTTTAAAGAAAAGAATGGAAATGCTATTATTACGAAATGTTATGCAAAATAAGAAATTTCAGTATGATGTAATGTATGAAATGTTTTCGGGTTATGTCCTCTGGTGATCTGAACTCGGCTAGTAGGGGTTAATTACTAGCTTTCCATGGAAAAATGTTATATGTTTGGCCATTTAAAGTAGAGGAAATGGGGCTGCCCGTAACTCTAGGCCATTTAAAGTAGAGGAAATGGGGTTGCCCGTAACTCTAAGGCCTTCTCCCCAATGTGTACGGACGGCGGGGAGGAACAAAACCTGGAGGGGATGTGCCATCAGGCCTCCCAAAGGGGACAATATCATACACACGAGGGCACCCAAATGTGATGAGGCCTTCTCTGTACAGATTTATCAAATATGGACTAACCAATATGTATTTATGAACAGCTATATTATGTTATCGATCATGAGAGAATAATTACGTTTAAATGCATTATGAAAATTTAAAAGCTCTCATGAAAATAAGAAGTTTCTGATAAAAAGAAAACTGTTCATTAAAGATAAAGTTTATTATAAAAGTACAAGTTATGTTAAGAAGTTATCTGATATCAGTTTTTCTTTATGAAACGTTAAGTTTTATGATTATGAAAGCTATAATATTTTATAAGAAGAAGTTTATGAAGGAAAGTTTTATTATTAATTAAGATGCTTCTAGTTTAAGACAAAGTTACCGATTTTCCAAATTAAGTTAAATGATTAGTTTGTAATGAAAATATATACAGTGACTTTGTAAGAAATGAAAGAAATTCAATCCGAAGGGTTTCGATAAAATTATTCTGATAAGGAAAGGGAGAACAACTATTTTCCTACGAAAAGCTTATAAGCTATTATTATAAATAGTATAAAATACTATGCATGAAATGATGTTCTCCTATCCGAAC
The DNA here is from genome assembly GCA_019022515.1 of Quercus aquifolioides. Classification (NCBI taxonomy): domain Eukaryota; kingdom Viridiplantae; phylum Streptophyta; class Magnoliopsida; order Fagales; family Fagaceae; genus Quercus; species Quercus aquifolioides. The sequence goes on along the minus strand of CM032335.1, from coordinate 11,813,894 downwards.
GTTGATAAAATGAAATAAATTGATTTACATGCATCCTTATTGAATTCTCATATATCTTACCTTTACTGAGCTATGTAGCTCACCCCTTCCATTCTTTCAGTTAGCAGGTTTTTAATTTGGAGCAGAGGGAGCCTTAGTCGAGTTTTGGAAGGAGCTGGTTTTAGTTTTAAAAGTATAGATCCTAAAGCAGTATTTGATATTTAGTTTTGCAATATTGTGTATTTGAGGATCTAAAGAAAGTTGTACCTTAAGGTATTAGGAGATGTATTATGTGAAAGTATGAAATTTGAAAGACTGGTGGATTATGTTATTCTTTGAGTACAGTGTAGATGCTCTGAATGTCAAGTGAAAAATTATACTATTTAAGTAAAGAAACAAGGATTTAAATAAAGAGAGAAGCTTTTGTAAAAGTTTTTGTGAAAGTCTCATTAAAAGTTAAGTTGGTTCTTGTTAATATCAGGTTTAGGCTTGATATTAGCATGCCGGTCATGGTCACAAATCCGGGTATCGGGTTTGGGGCGTGACAAATATGCTCTATACACAATAGCCCGCTCTATTTCTTCCTCACTATCTAAAGAGTCTTCTTCACCACTTACTTGATAACATGTAAGAGATGAAAAGATATAATCCTCGGGAACTGGCACCGAGGAGGAAGGTACTTTCGCCTCAATAGGCTCAAATGAACCATATTGAATGGTGACATAAGTAGAAGTAGTTGTTGAGGCTACCATGGCTAGATTGGCAGTTGTAACTTCATCATCAAACATGATCTTTCCTTGATGGGCTTGCTCCATGATTTTATCTTTCAATACAAAGCATTGCTCAATGGGGTGGCCTATGAGGCGATGATACTTGCAATACTTGGGATTATTTGTTTGGTTAGCCTCTTCAGGACGTTTCATCTCCAGTAGCTCAATCAACTTCAACTTAAGTGGATGATCCAACATGTTGGAGGTATCGAAATTAGGGAATGGATATTGCTTTTCTTGCATCTCTTGTAACGTCGGTCTTCTTCTTCCCTTATCTTGAGTGAAATTAGGCGTTTGTTCTTTCATCTTAGGCTTAACCGAAACTTTAAGAGGAGTAGTAGTTACAATTAAAGGCTGCTTGTTTTCCGATTTAGAAGGGAATTTGCCCCCTTTGCGAGTATCTTGCCCTTCTCTTCCCTTGCGGGGTTCTTGAATAGAGGGACCTTGGTAACCATTGGAAGCAATGCTAAGCTCCATGTCATGAGCACGTGTTGCTAATTCCTAAAATGTTTTAGGCTTTATTCCTTGAAGAATATAGCTTATAGCCCAATTCATTCCTTGAATGCACATCTCAATTGTAGATGCTTCAAATAATTGATCCTTGCAGTTGAGACTAAGATTTCTCCACCGTTGAATGTAATCAATGACAGACTCTTCTTTCTACTGCTTTGAATTGGTGAGTTCTATCATGCTAACAGTATGTTGAGTACTATAGAAACGGTTTAGGAATTCTCGCTCCATTTGATTCCAACTATCAATGGAGCCAGGCGCTAGATCGGTATACCAATCAAAAGCATTTCCCTTCAAAGAGCAAACAAATTGCTTGACCATGAGATCCCCATAAGTTATAGCATTGTTACAAGTTTCCACAAAGTGAGCTACATGCTACCTTGGATTGCCTTTACCTTCAAACTGTTGAAACCTTGGTGGTTGATAGTTTTGAGGCATCCTCAAGAGATCTATCCTTTGAGTGTATGGTTTGGCATAGGCAATGGACGATTGACTTCCAACCCCAAATTGATCTTTGATAGCTTCCTTGATTAACTCCTTGAGCTGGTCAGGCGAGATAGATCCATCTGCAGAGAGTTTGAGATCCTTTGTTGAACCCTCGAGTTTGTCATTATGGTTTTGTTTTGATTGAAAGCTTTCATCTGCGCGATTTGTTCTAGCTGTATTCCCCATCTTATTCATCAAGAAAGTTATTTGTGTGTCTCTCAATGCTTCCCTTTCTTTCATGGACTTCATTAGCTCTTCTAAAGTCTGGGCTATGGTCAAGACGATGGTGTGTTAGTCATCATGACTGGCATGGTAGATGAACTAACAGAGTGAGGGGATTCCCCAAGCTTAGAAGTAGGACTATTTTTTGAAAAAGAGAATTCATAGTCATCAAGTGATTCATCCTCTTCTTCAAAAATTGGAGCTTCTTGTGTTGGTTATAGTGACAAAGCTGGTTGAGACAACATTTCATTGACGAGGCTAGCTACATCTTTGCTTGCCCCCTAAGTAGATGAGACTGTTTGTGACTTCTTGGTTTCAGAAGTGTTGAAAATAGGCGTGGATTGGGGTATGGGTGTTGTTTGAGCATAGACTTCTGCAAGGGCTTTTATCCTTCCCCTTGTCATGGGTCTAGTATAGGGAATATCAGAGTTTGAATCAAGTGTAGGATCAACTTCACTTGTTCCAAAAAGAGGGTTGTCGATTTGGGTCTTCTTTGAAGCCATATGGCTTCAAAGGATGTGACAAGTTGACAAAGAAGAGATGAGAGGTAGAGATTGTCCCATCGGGCGTACCAAAAATTTGTAAACAAAATTTTTTCTCAATTGTGGAAAATTAAACAATTGAAAAGAAATATGGTTTGCAAATAGAAATTGTATTGATGAATAATGAGTACAATCTCTATTTCAATTCTTTTACAAAAGAATACCCTCTGATTCTATCTTCATTAAACTTGACTTGAATAAGAAATCTTCTTGACTTTAGTTGGAAGATGGATCGAACGGTCTCCACAACAAATCTCTAGCTTCGAGCTTATTAAGATTTATTTTTCTTCAAGTCTTTGAATGTGAAGGTTTTTAGGTTGAAGTTATTTAGGGCTTTGGAGGCTTAATCCGTTGAGCTTCAAGGATTTGAGGTTTGTTGAAGTTTATGGAAGCTTTTTAGCTTAATTCCAATAGAACTTCAAAGAACTTATTTGAATGTGTTCTTCGTGTGTTCTTGAGGCAAAATTTCTCCAGAGCTTTGAAGTCATAGAAAAATTGTCCATAAATGAGAGGAGGTATACCCTCTATTTATAGTGGTTTCAAAGGATAAGTCCCACTTGGGATTGACTTCCTTGTAGATAATTATCTCTATTATTATTTATTTATTTAATAGAGATAATGATTAACTATTATCATTCTAATTTAATTGAGATATTTATCTCTATTTAATTAGAATAATTATGATCAAGATTTTTATCTCTATTTAATTAGGATAAATATCATCTTAAATGACACATGTCAACATTTTATTTATCTAATTTAATGACATATTAATTTAAAATTTGTCACTAAATTTTGATGTGGCATTTTATGATTGGCTCAAAATTTTGCCTCCTACAAATACATAGCCTCTGGTGTTTGTATATAGAATCAGAGGAGAGTAGGAAAATAGGAAAAGACATAACTGAATATTACACGTGTGCTAACTCCACATTATGAGCTTAATTAAAAAACATGTCGTTTAGCTACTACAATCATAAACTACAAGTAGCTTAGCCAGTTGAATAAATACTACTACTCTATCAATTGTAGCTCTGCTATTCCATCCATCTGCAACAAATCTCCTTAAAAATAATGTGAGCTATATTCCCAGTTATACAAATTTGCAAATAAAAACTCGCTTTGGACTAGAGCCATAATTACCTTGTAACTTAAAATGTTACGAAATCCCATGATGTGCAAGGCATTGACTAGAACTTTACGGAGTCCATGATAATTTAAAGTATGTCGAAGTAACGAGGAACATTTTGGCCACCTTGACATGCTCATTCAATTTCATACCAGCTCTTTTTCTTCTCTTCTTTTTGTCCTCGTGGAATTTCATACTAGATCTTTGTTTCCTTTGAAACAACGTTATCATGAATGAGTAAATGAAGCTTCCTTATCTTTTTCCAAAGTCCCAAACTTGATATGAACCGAATTTATAGATAAATTTATTAACTAATTTTTTTTTTTTCAATGATGGATACTATAAGTTCATAATAAAGACACCAATTTGTTTCGGTGTAAGTAGGATTCGAATTTAAGTCTCTTATTTGAGAATGACTTTTTTTTCTTTTTTTTTACAATTGAGTTAATTGTAGTTTATGAATTTATTAACTATTTATTTCTTTTGATGATTTGATAGTAGCTGGTGGTTCAAGAGTTAGGTAACTCAATTGACACTTCTTGTTATTTTTAACTTTTTAATGAAAATGTTTAGGATTCAAATCCTTTCAACCCAACCATCAAATTATAAAGTCATTTTTATTGGAAAACAAGCTTTACGTGAATTTATTAACTATAGGGTAAAAAAAGCTTAATTGATGGTAAGAGGCTCACCAACAATATGGACTAGTTTGGTGTGGGTTATGTGCATGATGTTCCATGCACCTTCATATCCAATTGAAGCCTTGACTCATGAGTCAACAAATAGCTTCCATTCATAAAAACTTGTAAATGACATTTTGCAAGTACTGTCATGTCATCCCTATCTTTCTTTGTTGCTTACTCACTAGAACATCAATGAAAAATACAACTTGAGGTCCCACATGTTAAACTAAATAGCTCAGTGAAAAGTTCAACCCATTCAATTAAATTAAATATCTCACTGCTAGAACATCGATGAAAAATACAACAGGTCATATACTGCGTAAGAAAAGTTGATCAAATTCTTTGTTATTCAACCACAGAAATATTAGGAAACTCGTAGCTCAAATTAATCCATGTAGTGACAACTTCCCACCAGCTTTACAGAAAGAGGCCCATGACAAGATTGAGAGCAATGAAATTTTACACACCGAGGTAAAAAAAGAAAATCCCAACACAAAAAACTTTTCAACATGAGCTTTATATCTTCTATAATGGGCTGTAAGGCCTAGTTTATGACTGAGAAGTTCTTGTGTGTAGACCAACCTGGAAAATAGTTAAATTTGTGAGTAATTTTTACTCAATGGCAAAAGACTTCTTGAGCCACCTATATCTGTGAGGGATTTTCACTCAATGGCATAAGACTTCTTGAGCTAGTGGTGTCTGAGATTTCTTCTAAAGGAGTAAGTTTAAGTTTGACTATTATTCACTCTTCGATCCTATGGGACGTGCTCGACAACTTCTAGCTAAATAAAAATTAAAACTTTCAAATGAAAAATAAAAGTTGAGTGCGACAATATTCTTTTTTTTTTTTTTTTTTTTGGGTAGAACCAATATTTCTTTCATCCACAGGAATTGATTGCAATTTGCAACAAGATTCTAATATTTAGTATTTGTTTCAAATGTTAAATTGCACTGGCACTCGAACTTTCAAGTTGTTACATTAAGGCTCCATAATTATGTTTTTTTGGGTCAATTTGCTACAATAACTTTGATACTATATCAATATTTAGGCCCCCTTCTATTAGGGCCCAGTTTATTTTCTACCAAACGGAACACATGGGTCTTAGGTGAGCCAAGATGTTTTTGCATCCAATAATGAAAAATGAAGGAAAATATTGAGAAAACCAAGGATGAAAGTAGGAATTTGCCTTTGGGAAACCAAAACATGAACAATAAAATTTTTTGATCATTCAACATTCAAGAATAAAAAATATACTAAAATTTAAATCTAAATTAGTATACAAAAATAAATAGAACTAGTATCTATTCTGTATTAACAAAACATAAATAAAATAAAAAGACTCAAATAAATTTTTTTAAATATATTTGATATTATTTATGATATTTTAAAATGGATCTTGATTTTTTTTAAATATTGAAAATTATTTATATTAATTATGTAAGAAATTGTGCTATAATTTCTCTTTTAATGTAACCATGTTGAAATGGTCAACAGCCAAAAAACCTAGCCCTTGGATTCGAACAAGGTAAAGAAAATGACAACATTTCTTACTTTCAAATCTACACCGTCCAAGTGGAAATACAACCACTCCACAGCACTAGTAATATAGAAACTTGGCCAAGAATTCACATCTTTTTTTTTTTTTTTTGGTGAATTAGAATTCACATCTTTCAATTTCATATTTGGGTCCCTAACTTGGATTCTTCCTCTCACATCACGGCATCTACCTCTCTCTTTCATCTCGATGTCTCAATTTTCCCTTTGCTCTCTTTCTCTCTCTCCCCTAAATGTGTGGTAGTATTCACGTGAGTGATCTTTGTACATTTATTGTAAATTTGATTTTATTTCAACATTTCAAAACTTTCGTTATTGTCAATAAATTTTAGGGCAAACACCTTTTTGTCTCTATATTTACATTATGTGCATGTTTGGTAGCAATTTTTTATGGTAATTTATTTGCATAGTATTATTCAGCAATATATATATATATATAGTGTTTATTAAAATATATAAATTTTGGTAACTTTTATGTTAAATGTGTGATAAAAAAAAAAAAAAAAACTTCTTTCTAATAGAAATTATTATTTACCAAAAAAATGCTTAAAACAAAAAAACAAAAAGCTTTTAGCAAATAAGCAAGGGCCAAATGCACATGTAATGAACAAAAAAAAAAAAACTTTATTGGTGAGTTCCACCATAAGAACTCTCTCTGCTCTCTCCCTTGGGAGGAAAGAATATGGTTGGTTCATGAAGGAAAATGGATCCCTCAATTTTCTATTCCTTCACCCCCAATCCATTCAATTTAGTGCTTTCTTTTTTTACCAATCATTTTGATCCTTTTTTTTTTTTTATGAAATTATTTTGATTCTTAAGTTATGAAACTATTGTCATTTTAGTACTTGTATTCTCACTTGGCGCACAAACACGTAGCTAATTAAATATTTAGGAATAATTAATTACTATTAATAAAAAACCACATTTGCATCTGTAAGGTTGAATTTAATCAACCATCTAATTGGCTTTATTCCGTGACCAATTTGCTTGTAATTTAGCACTTAGTAACCCTGTATTTAGGTGGGAAAATTGTAAGGGTAGTGTGTGAGAAGATGTGAAGAAAAGCTCAAGAGTGTGCAAGAAAAACAGAGTCTCGCGGCTAGGACTCGCGGGTGGATCGCGACTGGCAAGCCGCGAAAGACAGGCACGTGAGAGGCACACTGGGAAGCTGAAGGGTCGCGCCAGCTGTCACGCTACAGGACAAAAGTTCCAGGCTATCCAGGCCGTTACGTCGCGACTGGAACTCGCGACTTGGACAAGCCGCGAGGTCAAGCCGCGAGTAAACCCTGTTTGGCAAAAACTGACGTTTTGCATTCCCTTCTCACCCTACTATATATACACCCTTATACCCACTAAATTGAGAGAGCTTCCAGAGAGAATTTTGTGAGAGAAACCCTAGAGAAATACAAGATTGCCTCATCCCCAATCTTTACCTTAGAGACTCTTCAAATTCCTCTACTCTCTTCCTCTCCATTGTCATAACCTTGAGAGGCCTTTTACCAAATCCTTATCTCACCACACCCACGTCTGTGAGAAGGTTCATTTGGTGCTTAGGGAAGCAGTTTGGGAAGGAACCAATATACATTGGTTGATGCTATGGTCAAGTAGTGGAATCCGGTAAGCTAGAAAAGAAAAAGGTTCGGCGCAACCTTGTTGGAGCAGGAAGCTTGGAGGGCTTAGGTACCTGGGTAGATTAGGCTTGGAGGGTCTATTGCTGTTCATGTATCCCAACTACATTTTCTAGTGGATTATTGACCGCTTGGAGGGCGGCGGAGAGGTTTTACGCCGAGGGCTTCGGTTTCCTCTTCAATAACACATCGAGTGTTGTCCTTATGTTTGCATTTCTCTTCCCTTTATCTTTACCATTTAATTACTGCTGTGTGTGTGATTATTTATGGTTTAGATTGTTCCTCAATTCTGGTATATGCTATTTATCAGTTTCCGTACATACGTTGTTTGTTAAATAGCTTGAATTGGTTGTTTTGTATTTGGGGGTCTAAACGTTCAAGGGTGTTTCATACCCATATTGAACTTTCAGCATCTAAATAAAAGAAAAAATCAACATCAAAAAAGAAAAAAGAAATAATGATTTTCTAAAGAAAATAAATAAATAAATTGAATTAAAAAAACACTCTAGTTTTCTTTTATTTTCTTTCATTTTTTTGCGAAAGTTAGAGTTGCTTGTGATCAAACCATTCCAATTCTTGGAACAAACCTCGCCCATTGTTGTCACAGGTAACTAGAAGACGATTTGAGGCTTGGATTTTGTAGTTTTCACTGCCACTTACCACTAACAAATAAATAAAATAAAACAATGGTACAACACAGGTTTGCTCAAGAACACAAGCAAAACATGGAGGAGAAAGTAATATGTGATTTCATTGAATTGATTAATTATGTTACAACATAGCTCTGTCTTTTATACACAACGACAGAGCATGAGGAGGAAAAACATGATGTTACTATCTAACCGGCAAAGGCACAAAATAACCATCTCCTCCACAAACCAGATGCGCCAAACAACTTATGACACGAGGCCTCTAAACATTTACAGAGAAATGAGAAAGACTACAAGCCGTATAATTTTGTGTGTAAATTTTTTTTCACCATGTATAAAGTTAGATAGTGTTATATTCTCTAAATACAGTGGAGCTATCATATGTTTTCTCTATTATACCTTTATTTACGTTAGTTATTCTGTTCTTCCAAAGCTTTCAAAAACATTTGTTCCATTGACTTATTGTTTTCACCGTTTAAACATAACTTAATTTTGACAAAAGATATTGATAAAATTGAGAATGTAATTCTTTATATATTGAATTGAATTGGTTGGATACATGGTATGCATACCATGCTCCTATAGCTGGGGCAAGTAAGAGAAGCACAACAATGACCATATATGGTTGGAATAGTTCAAGCTTACTCACGATTTGTTTGTACATTTATAGGATGCTGGAGGATACTCAATATTTCCAGAAAAGTTCAAACATGTTGAGTATTTTTTCATTTGGGCAAGTAAGAGATTGGGACATTTTGATTTCAATATGGTATTCGGAGTCCAAGTTAGGCGTGATTCATCAAGCAGAGGATGTAAAATCATAGACAATTTTAATTCCCACACACCAATCTCAGAAAAGTAAACAAAGCCATGCCCTTGTTCACTTAAATTTTTGCTACATCTTGTGCACTTAAATTAGTACAAGACGAATACGTAAAAATATAAGTCACATTTTCAAGAGCTAAAACAGGAATATTTTCATTCAATGGGACAACTCTAATTGAACAGCCTGGTTGATTAAGGAATATTAATTATCTGCACAACAATAATCTATCCTCTGTAGGAGGCAGAGCAGCCACTAATTATTTATGAATTGATCGCTTTTTTTTTTAATGATAATAACAAGAATTAATCGCTAACCATGCATATGAGTACTGAATATATAAATAGGAGTAAAGCAATTTCTACAACTGGGCTATTGCCACTCCAAAATATATTGCCCGGTCTTTCAGCATTGTTTATTAACTTAATCAATTACTCATTCACAATTATAAAGTTATAAATATATTTTTCCTCTTAAAAAGACCTTAACAAATAAATATACCACACACTAAGCAAAAAGGAAAATTTGTTGTAGGTAGGGATAGCTATCATAAATCAAGGGACCAATTATTTTGTCACACAAAAATATGAAGTGTTTTTATGCTATCATAAGAATAACTGCCCCTGTTCCGCTGTGGTGTTAACTTTCCCTTGCATTTAAAGTATAGCCGATTGACTTGATTCACCTGATTGAAATGATGAACTAGTTGAATTTAAATTGTCTCCTACAGCCCCTGTTGGTCTCGCTGGTGATGATGATAGGAAAGGCTTGGAAGGCATTTGTAAGCATTCAACTTCTCCTTCAAGCATTTCTACAACTTTGTTCATTGAAGGACGGTCACTAGGCTTCATTTGTATGCACCATAATGCAACTATGATCATCTTCTTAACAATTTTCTTCTCCTCCTCTGTGGCATCTTCTATTTCTATGTCATTTCCTTCGCTAAATTGGCCATAGACCCAAGTTGGGAAGTAAATTTGGCTTGAATGGTCTACAAATGCATTCACGTTCTTTCTTCTGCTTGCCATTTCCAACAATAACATGCCAAAACTATAAACATCAGCTTTATAGGAGACCCCTCCAATGTTTTTATAGAACAACTCTGGAGCTATATATCCTAATGTTCCTCTTGCAGCAGTCAACGACACTATGCTATCATTCGTTGAATAAAGTTTTGCAAGCCCAAAATCAGAAACTTTGGGAATGAAGTTCTCATCGAGAAGAATGTTATGAGGCTTAATATCAAAATGTAGAATTTGCATGTCACATCCTCGATGTAGATATTCAATCCCATGAGCCACTCCAAGAGAAATCTTATATGTTTTTTCAACACTTAAGGGAATACTTCCTTCTCGAGAAAAAATGTATTTTTCAAGAGAACCATTAGGCATGAATTCATATATAAGGGCACGTTTTGGTCCCTCAGCACAAAAACCAATGAGTTGCACCACATTCACGTGGTGAATCCTTCCAATTGTTGCAACTTCATTGATAAATTCTTGCCCATTAGCTTTGGGGTTACCCAACATCTTTATAGCTACTAGAGGGCCACTTTCAAGCTTTCCTCTATATACAGAGCCATAGCCTCCTTCACCCAATTTGTCCTTGAAACCTTTGGACATCTTCCTAATATTTGAGTAAGAGTACCTAATTGGCATGAGGTTAATTTGGCTTTGCAGAAATTCTTCAATAGCATCATACATTGATAAATGTCTCTTACGCCACTTATATATCAAAAACGCCACCACACATGGAATCCCCAAGGCAGTCTTTGTTTCAAGGTAACATAATACTGTGCAGAAACATAACCGAAATAAGCATAAGAAAACAAATTTCTTGTTGCACCTGTCAGCTTTTTTAATTTCAAGTTGAAAATATAGTTAGACTTACAACTACACACCTTCTTAATCCTAGTAATTAAGCACAATATATGTTGTTTCATGTTAATGTCACTAATATTTGTGTCTTGTTCGCATGGTAAACTATTTTTAATCTCAATCTTAAGGAATGACATGTTAAAAAAAGTAGAAGAAGAGATTCAGGTTGTTACCCAATTTCACTGACACGGGCAAATAATCTGCAAGAAATATTAACAAAAAGAAGGTGAAATTACTTTTTGCTAAGGCAAAATGAATTGCTAATTAGTGAAATAAAGTGACCTGAATAACCTGAAAAGTCTAAGGCCTAATAAAACTGCATTAACAACTGTAATAAAATTGCAGTAAGATCTCTCATTAGGCCATGCTTAGCAAGAAATATAAACAACCATAAAAACCAGTTGATTTATAATTTATATATCTGGTCTTTAAAATTGTGATGTCACTTTAATTGAGTGGAGCTCAATCAAATGCCTACAATGTTCTCAATAACCATTAGTTGCTAGAATTATGTAGTTAAATAAATAAATTTATCACTTCCTATTTCCTAACATCTTAAGCCTTTGTAAGAATAGGTAATTTAATATTAGTTAACTTATTGATGGGGCTAATGAATTTGGCCATTGAGTCAAGCAAACCTATTTTAATTAGGTTATAATAGAGTAAATGTTCAGACATGCATTCTGCATTGAATATTAAGTACTAAGCCTTTATTCTCACGGAAATATTGGGAGCTAGGAAAGGTAAATTTTTAATAGAAAGAAGAAGCTAATTTCTTAATAAATTCAAAAAAATTTTACTTTTCATATCATCAAGCCTAAAAGATTGAGATTGTTAATAAAATTATAATTAAATAATTAATAAATTCAAAATTTCCTAAGAATTTTATTTATCAGAGATCAACTGATTGCCCAAGTACATGGTTATTCCTCCATCCGTGTCATCAACACACATTAGGCGCAATTACTCATGCAATTCTATATTAATTACTATCCTTCAAACAACTTCTTTCAGATAGAAACCTCACCTTTGAATAAATCATTTGATTTTCTTTTAATTTTATTCCACCATTCTGCATTGTTGAAAATTGAAAACCAAAATTCTGCATTTTTGACAAAGAAAGAAAAACATCAACGTTGAGAACTTTAAAATTGAATTTAGTCATCATACGGAAACTACAGTAACTATTCCCTAACATGTAGGGTACGCACGAAGAGGCTATCTTCTTAACAAATTCGATACTTTTTTACTTTCATTCCTCAAGCATTAAAGTTTGAGATCAACCAATTGCCCAAGTACATGGTTATTCCTCTACTTCTATCATCATCACATCAGGCACAATATATTACTCATACAATTCTATTTTATTGTCCATTCTATATTACCCTTCAAACAACTTTTTGAGAAAGAAACCTCACCTAGGAGTGCAACTCGGATACGGACAAGCAATCCTGCAATGACAAATAAAAGAAAAACATCAGCGTTTGGAAACCTTAAAATTAAATCTAGTCATTATACTGAGACTTGAATAAAAATATCTTAGTATGTCTATTACGTTGGTATGGAATTATGGATGGTGTATGCACCAAGAAATTTGGTCTTATAGAAGTTTAATAGAAACGATACAGGAATGGTTAGTGAATAGTGACAGTGGAAAAATGCAAGAGTTAAGAAAAGAAAGAAACTTGCAAAGGGAAAATAATGGTCAACATGCATGTAAGGTATTTAATTAGAGAATGTAAAGTGTTATGGCCTTATTTACCTCCATTAAAGTAGAGATCGATGCATTGAACATGGTTCGTCTCATTGAGGCCGCAATTCTGGTTGTCTATTCTGCAATAACTTCCACAAATACCATCGAGCCATGAAAGCTCAAAACCATATACCAATTCATTGTGGACGTCTGTACAGGAGATATTTTGGTCATCATTATTTGTTGGCCACGGAGTCAGAAACATCTTCTCTACTTGGCACGAGTCCTTCACTTCGGATGCAGTCGTTCTACCGGCTTTAACATATCTATACCTCTTGGAATCAGATATAGAAGAAGAGTTGTCATTATGATTGCAAATAGAAGTGTCCAAATACAATGGAGATTTCACTTGTTTTTCACAGCTCATCAAAGCCAAACTCCGTGATAGTGCGGGATACGGCTCCGGCGCCGTCCTCTTTCGCTGATGCGTGGTAAATCCATCCCAATATTGCGAACTAAAATTGTATCGATATAAAGAATAATTGGGAGTGGAGAAGTAATTGTTCTTCTGTATACCTGAGTCCACGATCCGGATTGTGTAGTTGTTGTAACTGATTTCCTTTACGTAGAATTTTCCATCATATAACTGGAGCACCGTACGATTGTTCTCACACGACAGTACATACCTTGGTTTCCCGCAGTTTTCTGGGTCGGTCTTCAATCGAAAAGGAAAGCTTATGTTGTGGATATTCCCACAAGAAGAAGCGGAGCAGGTATGATTAACCATAGCAGTAGGGGCACAGCAAGTTGGATGGAGTAATACAAGAGCAATGAGGACAGTGAGTCCTACAGCAGTGAACGTCAATCCTCTTGCCATTGAGGTAGGTAGAGAGAGAGGGGAACATTTCCCATAGTAAATACTAAAAACCTTCCACAGCTATAGACAAACACAATTAAAAAAGTCTTCTTTCTGATTCAGCATCTTCAACAAGAAAGTAGAGTTTCCAGTCCAAGAAAGATGAAGCGCAAGTTCGTGGTAGTGGAACAATATCAACATCAATATCACATGCGCGTCAGCACATACGTCATCCTAATTATTTATTTGACAGTTATTATTTCTTTTTAATTCTTATAAACATTTAGTTTTTTTTTTTTTTTTGGCTGAATGAAAATTTAGTTAAAGTAATCTTTTTACCACTAAAATGTTTCCAAAATAATAATAATAATAATAATAATAATCACTCACTCACTAGCACACTTGTTATTAATTGCGCCTAAGTTTTATTAGAGCACGAGGATTGGGAGTTGTAAAAAATCCCTAATTGCTATTTTACAACCCAAAAGCATAAAACCCCACCATGTCTGGGTGGGTATACTCAAATTGTTTTGCAACCTTGCTACCATGGGTTCTTATAAATAAGAACCCACGGTAGCAGGTTGAAAAAATTCTTTAATATAAAAACATCCTCTCGTTTCTCTGTTATTTGAGTTAAATTTATTAAAAATTGAGATGTAACATATATCGTAAAGTGAGTTGAGATAAAGAATAAGTCGGGGTGGAGAAGGAGAAGTAATTGTCCTTGTGTATACTCGAGTCCACAATCCGGATTGTGTAGTTGTTGTAACTGATTTCCTGTACGTAGTATTTTCCTCCAAATAAGTTTAGCACCGTACGATTGTTCTCACACGACAGTACATACCTTGAGTTCCCGCAGTTTTTAGGATCGGTCTTCAATCGAAACGGAAAGCTTATGTTGGGGATATTGCCACAGGAAGAAGAATGGGCACAGGGAGGATTACTGCAATAAGTTGGAGGGACTAATAGAACAAGAGCAATAAGGACCGTGAGTCCTGCAGTGAAGCCTAATCCTCTTACCATCATGGTTTTATGAGAGAGGAGAGTTTTTCCATTTTTTACAACTGCCTCAGATTTAGACAAAGATTATAAAGGGAGTGAGAGAGGAGCACAGCTGTACATAAAGATAACAAACTTATTTTTATGCTTTTATGGTAACCGTTAATTTAGTTCAATAATTTTTTAATAATATATATTGTAAAATAATAATATTGAAAAGTTATTTTGAAATTTTTTTTTAATCTTTCAATAATGTGCATGTTTAGTGGGTCCAGTCTCTTTACGAGCTAGATAATTCTCAATTAAAAAAAAAAAAAAAAAAAAACACCACCGTACACCCTTGGTGCGATGGTCACTCCACAGGTATAAGTGCTTGTGGGGTGTGGGGGTCAAGGGCCGGAGTTCAATCCTCCAAGAGGGAGTTTCACACATATATACACTTAGATTAAATTAGAGTAGACTTTTATCTTGTATCAAAAAAAAAAAAAAAAATCATTTTACTAGATGAGTTCAATGTTGAAAATGTAACCGCGTAAATATACATAATTACTGTAGCTTTGTATACAATATTTTATTAATTTCTCTTTCTCTCTCTCTCTCTCTCTCTTCTTTGTTTGTGTTTGTCCCTGTTTGCTGCAAATCCATCCAACACCGCCCAACCACCACTCAATCATCACCACTACAACCCATCACAACTCATCACAATCCATGATATTCCAATCACAAAATCAACCAAAAACAAAGGAAAATCAAACCCATCACACCGCCCAGCCACTGCCATGGAGAGCTTGCTACTTTCTTTGCTCATGGAGAGCTTGCTTGCTGCTTTCTTTCTCTTGTTCTCTCACTGTCTCACAGAACCTGCAAGAGCACCACCACCAAAATGCAGATCCCACCATCCACCCAACATCGTCCAACCATCACCACCCAACCACCACTACCAAAACCCGTTAAAAAAAAAATGGAAAACCCAAAATACATCGAAAATCAAATCCGATCAACCCATAATCCATAGAAAATCAAATCAAAATTAAACCATCAACTGAAAACTCATAATCCAAACCCAAAATCAAAATAAAAATCAAACACAAATCCAATGGTGGCAAAGCACTTGAAATCAAATGAGAGAGATATCTGACAATGCAAGCCGAGAGAGAGAGAGAGAGAGAGATTTCTTCATATCCTTGAGATTCGATGAGCGTGAGAGAGATATGATAGGAGAACTTGAGTTTGGGGTTCAGAGGAGAGAGAAGAGAGATATGGGCTAAGGATATGGGCTTAAGAGTTTTTAGACGACAAATATAGATATCTAGGAGATTTGAGACTACAGATATGGATATTTCTCATAGAATAGTTATCCCAACCTTATTGTTGTTTGTACTTTTCAACGTAGACCTTGGAGAAGATGGCCTAGGTATCCGATTTCCTTTCTAACTCAAAGACATGGTAGTGGCTGTTTCTTGGAGAAGAATGCGTGAGGCAGGCCACTGTCTCCAATGGAGGGCGGCTGCGTCGCAATGGCTGGGCTTGGGCTTGTTCAATCCCTCTCTCTCTCTCTGGGGTTTGTGAATCTCACATCAAATTTCAAATTGCAAATTGAGTTTTGTTTTGGAACTAGGTTAAGATTAGGATTTGAAATTTGGAACGGGTTTACTTTGTTTCTTAAGTGTAAATTCAGTTTTTTTTTTTAATTTTTTTAATAAAAAGAAATGCCACATCGTTAAAAAAAAAAAATGCTAGCTTATTATTCTATTAGCCAAGTAAGCAAAATGACTTATATTGCTCATTTTGAAAACTTGAGGGACCAATTGTGCTTAGAGGGTAAACTTGAGGGACCAATAATGTAGTTCACCCAAAATTAAATATCTCACTGAAACAAAGATTAATTGAATGAGTGCAACTGGAATAGCAAAGGTAAAATCTTATTTTCTTCGAAGTTTTACATGCAACCGCTCAAAGGTTCTTTAAGCTTGATCTTATGAAGCTGCATTAGTTCATATGACTTTCTGAAAGCATTCCTATTTTCATGTTACCTGCCTTGGTCTTAATGGCAGTAAATATCCATAATTCCTACAGTAATTCTTATTATTATTATAGGAGGTGTGGTTCAAATCACCAACATGAAACACCACAAAATATTGATGGACTGTCACATCGACCCATACTTCTTACAGATATAGATTTGATGCTAGTAAATCAATGGATGAGATTGAAAATTAAAAATCACTTTTAATTTTTGTCAAGGAATGTTTGGAAACAATAGCTCTAAGGAAAGCTTTTGAATGAAATCCATGTTGCCGTGAAGATCCTGAACAGTTCCAAATGCAATGGAGAAGAATTTATAAATGAAGTGGGAACAATGGGTAGAATGCACCAAGTTAATATGGTTTGCTTGGTTGGCTTCTACGCTGATAGATTTAGAAGAGCTTTAGTTTATGAGTTCTTACCAAATGATTCACTAGAGAAGTACATTTCCTTAGTAGATTCTAACCATTTCCTTGGTTGGGAAAAGTTACAAGTCATTGCTCTTGGCATAGCAAAAGGAATTGAATATCTTCACCAAGGATGTGATCAACGAATCCTTCATTTTGATATTAAACCTCATAATATTTTGTTAGACCAAAATTTCAATAAAAAATTTATGATTTTGGTTTTATCAAGTTGTGTGCAAAGGATCATAGTGCAGTGTCTATGACCACAACTAGGGGGACCATGGGTTACATTGTACCCGAAGTGTTCTCTAGAAACTTTAGGAGCGTGTCTTGAAAGTAAGGTGTTTACAGTTTTAGAATATTGTTGCTTGAAATGGTTGGAGGTAGGAAAAATGTTGATGATATAACCGTGGAGAACACTAGCCAGATATATTTCTTAGAATGAATCTACAATATGTTAGAGGAAAAAGAATATCTACAAGTCTATGTTGAGGATAATGGAGATGCTAAAATAGCAAAGAAAACTAGCAATTAATTGTGGGACTCTGGTGCATCCAATGGATCATCCTTTTATGAAAGTTGTGGTTCAAATGTTGGAGAGAGAAGGAGATAAGTTAGCCATGCCTCCTAATCCATTTGCTACTACAAGCCCTACAAGAATCAATGCAAGTATGCCTATAAGGAGTCTAAACCAAGAGTTAGAAGTCATCCCAAAATCAGAGTAATTATTTTTAAACTAGGAGTCTCCAACGATAATAAAAGTCGTAATCATGTTGTACTTAGGGATTAAAATTTTTAATGTAGCTGTCATTGTAGGGACTTCAAGTTTTCTTATATCAAGTATAAGCAAAATGATGCTTTTAAAAATGTATCTTTTAATTCCTGTTGAGGTAGTAAAGAATATGCAGTTAATTTTTTGTTGTTTATTAATGTTTTTATATTTATTCTTATAAAATTTCAGAATTTTGTAGAATAAGGCTTTATTTTTCCTTATTTTAGATAGTTTTTAAGAGTATTTTAGTCAAACTTGATCCCCTTCAGATTTGTTTAAGAGTAATTTTTGGCTATATTTTTTTTTCCAACTTGTAGCCTTAAGGCATTCATACTTTTCTTTAATAAAAATTTTAAAACGGTGTTTAGAACTTTTAGCTCATTCGATAACATTTTCTTATAATCAAATTAAATTCTTAATATATTTTATTTTATGTAAAATTGGTTAAATTATGTTAAGAAGAGCTTGAAGAATTGTTGTTGAAAGAAGCCCACTCAAGCCATGTGTCAATTTCACACAGTGCCACAAACAGCGCTAGTACCACATAATTAATGTGCCACATCATTTGCAAGTTGCAACGTTAGAACATTTGCAACAACATTTGCCAACGCTAGAACATTTTCCCTTATATACTTTTTTCTTTCGCCTTCGAATTACAATATTTGGATTTCAAAGAAGATAAGAAGTATAGGAAAGAAGATTTATGTTCTAGTTGACCAAGACTAGTAAAAATGTTCAAAAACAAAAGATACTAGCATCTCATTCGCACTAAAAAAACCAAAACAAAATGGTAGCTAAACGCTAACCCATAGCAGGAAAAATGATCTCTGTAAACTGCGAAGATGATGAGAAATTTCACTTGCTAGTTGACTGAAGAATACATGGTCCTCTCTAGTGATGGCAATGACAAAAACATTAAAAAAAAAAAAAAAATCCTGTCTTATAAGCAATCATGTATCCAATAATTAAGTTACGGACACGCACAAAAGATTGAAAGGACCACAATCCAAACTGGAGGAGAATGATTCTTTGCTCGAGTAAAAAAATTAGTTCTGGTCACTTTGTCATATTCAATCAATTTCATACCCTAGCTTTTTTCAAGACGAATTTGTTGACTTTTGAAAAGCTCTATTTGTATGATAAAGCGGTCACTGTGCTATTCTCCTAAAATTGAGCTAAAAGGTCTCAACCGATATTTGTATGACAAAGTGGTTGCCGTGTGATAAAATCTCAAGCCAGTAGAGAAAACTGTCTTTAACAAGATAACAAGGGAGATCGATTGAAAGGAAACTAGATAGAGAGAGAATTTGGACAATTTCTTGATATTATTCTTGCTTAGTTAACAAAGGTTTTTTTTTTTTTTTTTGGAGGAAGGGTAAGCGGTATTTGAATTTACCTTTTATATGAGAATATATATTCCCAACTAAGCTAATAAAAACTCATGAATGTATCAACCATTTTTTTTTCTTTTGATTTGATAGTGGAGGATAAGGGATTTAAATCTCAAATGTTTGAACAAAAAGTGTGATTTTAAAAAAAAAATTATAAATATGATAGAATCTCAACTTATGTTATTTGCTTCATGATAATTACTCTATTGGGTATAACTCAAGGTAAAAGACTAATATTTGATAGTAGAGGCTCATTAACGTTATGTACAAATTTGGTATGGGTGCTGTTCTTGATGTTCCATCTTCATGTCCAATTGAATTGAAGGCCCAAGTCATGAGTCAACTTTTCATAAAGCTGTGGTTCCTTCCTGTAGTCCATGACAAACTATGAAAATGACTTATGCAAGTGGTATGTATCTTCCCTATATTTATTAGAGTACAAATCAAGTTAAAAGACTGATATTTGATAGTAGAAAAATGAAAAGTGTCCTCCCAACTTCCAACACGTTAAATTAAATAGCTTTGTAAAAAGGGTCCGGTTAATGTATGCCCTTAGGGCATACATTAACAAATTCGTTTTTGGAAAAAATTTATCGGGAATTGAAAAAGCTGTCAAAACTTTTTCAATTCCCGATAAAAATTTTTCTAAAAATGGTATACTATTGTGTGCCCTTAGGGCACACGTTAGTAAAATCCTTGTAAAAAATTGATAAATTTGTATTGAAGGTACAGTCAACTTTCCATAAAGCTGTGATTCCTTCCTGTAGTCCATGACAAACTTTGAAAATGGCTTATGCAAGTGGTATGTATTTTTCTTATATTTATTGCTTTCTCACATAAACGTCAATGAAAAGTGTCCTCCCAACTTCCCACACGTTAAATTAAACAGCTTTGTCATACCGTGTAAGAAAATTGATCAATTTGTATTGAAGGCACAGTCAACTTTCCGTAAAGCTGTGGTTCCTTCCTGTAGTCCATGACAAACTTTGAAAATGGCTTATGCAAATGGTATGTATCTTCCCTATATTTATTGCTTTTTTTTTTTGGTAATAGGGATATCATTAAAAGAAAACTAAACAGAAATACAAGAATCAGGGCAGAGCCTGTTTACAAACAATCTGCCTCATAACTAGCAATAATGTCCACAGGCG
Source organism: Quercus aquifolioides (assembly GCA_019022515.1). Taxonomy (NCBI): domain Eukaryota; kingdom Viridiplantae; phylum Streptophyta; class Magnoliopsida; order Fagales; family Fagaceae; genus Quercus; species Quercus aquifolioides. The sequence continues at coordinate 11,793,746 of CM032335.1, read as the reverse complement.
GACTGTTATGGATAACAAAATCTAAAGATTGATGAAGACCTAGCTTAGCTAATCTGTCTGCACACTTGTTGGCTTCGCGATAGATGTGCCGAATATGGAGGCGGGGGATTTTGCTAGCCAAGTGCCTACAGTCTTCAAACAGAGGGGAAACCACAGACCTTGCATAAGCTGGATTATTGAAAGCATCAACTAAAGCCTTAGCATCAAGCTCAATGATAATGGCATCAATATTCATCTGATTGCAAAGTAGCAAGCCATCACGGATGCCCCAGATTTCAGCCTCAAAGCTACTTGTTTTCCCAATCTTTCTAGAGTATCCTGTCACCCAATTACCTCTGTCATCTCTCAACACTCCACCTGCTCCAGCCGAAGTCAGATTGTCATTGGCAGCACCATCTGTGTTTAATTTTAACCAACCCTCACCAGGTCTCTCCCACCTCACGTGTTTGATCACCAAACGTCTATTGTTCCTCGGGTAACTTACACAGTGAAAAAATTCCTTGGCTTGCATGGTTATTACAGTGGCTAAAGTTGGGTTAACACCCTTGTTGTTGAACACCACCTGGTTTTGTTGCTTCCATATTAACCAAATGGCGAAGGGGAAGAGGATGTTCCAATGCACGTCTCGTTGAATCTGATTTGGCTTGGCCGTGGCATTGGACTTTAGCCAATTCCTAATGTCTTGAGTGAAAAATGTGGAGTTTGGATTGCGCATTCCAAGTTGATGCCACATAGCCCTGACCAAATGACAATCACGAAGGGCATGGGTAACTGATTCAGTGACTTCATTGCATAACGGGCAAGTGTCATCAATAGGCATACCTCTTCTTGCAAGAACCTCTCTAACACCGATGCTATTGTGCATGCACCTCCACATAAAGAACTAGATCCTAGGCAAGGTTTGAGTACTCCAAATCCACTTTCCCGAGAAAGTATCAGCTCCCATTAGATTATTGGCTAATAAATAAGCACTTTTCATATTAAAACCCCCTTTAGAAGAGTATTTCCAAGCCATCTGATCACTATTTCTGGAGTACAAAGGAAAAGGCACAGCTTGTATAGCCTCTTTGATCTCGGAAGGGAACACAAAAGGAAGCCTAGCCCAATCCCAACCAGCTGAGCTCCTTACCTCTTTGAGTTTCAAATTAGTTGTTTCCAGAGTGATTGGGCCTTGGATGGCAGCTCTGATGGGCCCAAGATTTGACCAACAATCAGTCCAAAAGTTTAAATTACTTTCATGGCCTGGAATCCACTTGAAACCTTGCCTGAAAATATCTTCTCCCATTTTAAGCCCTTTCCACGTGGGAGACTTAGGCAGCCTAGAAGTACTTCTAGAATTGATCCTCTGATGAGTGCAGTATTTGTATCTGAGCACTTTAGCCCACAAAGAGTCCTTTTCTGTCTGGAACCGCCAGTTTAGTTTTGCAAGAAGAGCCGTGTTTCTGCCCTTGGCAGATTGCAGCCCCAAACCTCCAAGATCTTTGGGTTTAGTCACCTCTCCCCAGTTCACCCAGTGCATTTTCTTTACTTGATCAGTAGAACCCCATAGGAAATTCCTATTGACTCGATCAATACCGTTTAAGATCTTATTGGGAAGAAGGGCACTTTGCATGACATAGCTCGGAATGGCCGAGGTGGAGGCTTGAATAAGAACCATCCTACCAGCCATGGACAGGAGATTGGCCTTCCAACCCGCAAGCTTCTTCTTCACTCTATCAAGCACAAAGTCAAAGTCATGGCTTCTAGTCCCTGGATGTTTCAAGGAAAATCCCAAGTACTTGCCTAGGTTGGGGGTTGAGCTAAACCCAAGCAAATTTGCCATAACATCCCTTTGGTCGGGCTCCACATTTGGAGAGAAGAAAACCCGAGACTTGGTATTACTAATTTTCAATCCAGACTTATGACAGAACTCTTGGAGAGTAGACTTAACGGTATTACAGTTATCCACATCAGCAGTAGCAAAGAGGACCAAATCGTCTGCAAAAAATAGATGAGATAATGCAGGCCCACTCCTTGAAGCTTTAACAGGTTTCCAATCTTTGGTGGCACACTTTTCTTCTATAAGGTGCCCCAAGTACTCCATGCATAAGATAAAAAGGTAAGGGGAGAGAGGGTCCCCTTGCCTAATGCCTCTTGAAGGAGTGAAAGGTTCCAGGCAGCCTCCATTGAAAAGAATTGAGGAGGAAACTGTTGAAACACAGCTCATGATAATCTCAATGAGGTTGGCAGGGAAGTTGTAATTAATCAGCATTTCTCTAATGAAGCTCCATTCAAGCTTGTCATAGGCCTTCTCAAGGTCAATCTTGATGGCCATAGTTCCTTTTCTCCCTTTAGTTCTTCCTATGGTATGAATAAGCTCTTGGACAATAATCGCATTATCCGCCCCTCTCCTTCCTGGAATGAAAGCAGCCTGATAAGGCGAGATGATGGAGTCCAGGTGGGGTCTGATCCGAGCGACTAGAACCTTAGAAATCACTTTATATATGGAATTGCATAGGCTGATCGGTCTATAGTTTCCAATGGTTTCTGGTCCCTGGATTTTTGGAATAAGCACTATGTGGGTTTTGTTTAGATATTCCGGCACCTTCTTGGTAAGGAAAGCTTTCTCAACTTCCTCTCTTACTGAATTTCCCACAGTCATCCAAAACCTCTGAAAAAACCCCGCATGCAAACCATCTGGTCCAGGAGCTTTATACGGCTGCATTGACCAAAGAGCTTCCTTAATCTCCTCGGGCTTTACCATGGCAGCCAAAGATTGGCTCACTACGTCAGAAAGTTGCACCCGCCAATGTCTGAAGGGGTGTAGGGTCCATTGAGTCTCTATTTGAGAGGTGGTATAGAGCTTCATGAACCCTCTCCTGAAGTAATCCATAACTTCCCTTTCCTCAGTTATCCAGACTCCCCTTTCATCTTTGACTGAGGCAATAAGATTCCTCTTCCTTCTAGCTAAGGTGGAGACATGGTAAAAAGAAGTGTTGCGATCCCCCTGTATCATCCAATTCAGCCTGGATTTCAACATCCAAAGATCCCGTTCTTGATCCAGGACTTCCTCCAGATCTTTTTGGAGCTGAATCTCCAAATTGAAAAGGGAAGGTCTCGGGTTGTTAGCCAAAGCTTTTTGGGTGCCGTATAATCTTGCCAAAATTCTTTTCTTCTTAAAGAAGATGTTACCAAAATGGTTCCTGTTCCACAAGGTAGCCTCCTGAGAGAAACACTCAATGGACTCAGCTAAGTTCAAATTACGACTCCAGGCTTGGGTGACAACCCTAGGAAATGTAGTGTCTGACAGCCAAAATTCTTGGAACCTAAAAGGTCTAGTGAGATGCAATGCTCTGTTAGGGTGAGTTTCTAAGAGGATCGGGCAGTGATCAGAGTGACATCTGGTTAGGTGGGTAACTTTTGCATCCGGATAGAGCATGCACCAGTCAGGATTCATAAAGAACCTATCTATTCTTTCCAGAATAAGATTAGAGAATTCCCTCTTATTTGTCCAAGTGTACCTCGGACCCGAAAATCCCAAATCAACCATGCTGCATCTGTCAAGGCAATCTTTAAAGGCAAGGGATCGGTTAATGCTGACGCCTCTACCCCCAAACTTATCACCCTCAACCAGAGGCTCATTAAAGTCCCTCGCCATGATCCAAGGTAACTTATGTAACTCCGCAACCTTGGATAAATTTTCCCATAAAATACATCTCTCCTCACTCCTAGGACTAGCATAGATAGCAGATAATACCAAGTTAAGTTTGAGGACCATACCTTAACTTCAGCGTGTATTTCTTGTTCTGTATTGGCAAGTGCCTCCACTTTCACTCTGTCAGAATTCCACAGCAGCCAGAGACCCCCAGCAAAGCCAATGGTTTCCGTGCAAATAGCTCCATCAAACGGCAACCTATCTATAATCTCCTTAGCTCTTGCTCCGCCCACCTTGGTCTCCATAACCACCATAATTGCGGGGTCATGATTTCGCATAAGTTCATGAATGTGATCCTGAAAGGAAGGCTTGAGAGCCCCTCTACAATTCCAAGCTATAATGTTCATGATAAAATGGTGATTAGGGGTGGGCCAATTATTGCAAGGTGGGAGTAGCCCCTCCTCCTTCCTCTGATTCCATCCTATCTTCATCAATGTCTTCATTGACCGATCCTTCCCTGTGACCGGTGACAGGCAAAACTCCACCACTTCCATCTTCGGAGCTCGAGCTATCAAGAGGGTGTTGAACTCCGTGATCGATATCAGGAATCTCCGCAACTCCTCCATTCTAAGGTTGGGCTGACTCCGTTCGTGGCTGGGTTTCGCTCTTGTCTCTGCCAACGCCATCTCTGGAGTCACTATGGTCTCCCTTCACTTTGTTGGTAGCTGAAAACTCAAAGGTTTCAATAGAAGGTTGCACGGCTTCAAGAGAAAAAGGTTGGGTCAGTGGGGATGGTCTATGCCTAGAGAGCAAATTTGTGTTTGTAGAGTGAAAAGTTGCGGCGCTAGAGTTAGAGAGGGATGAGAAGCTTCTAGCGATAGCTTTCTTGCTCTTAACTGAAGGGGAAAAAGGTTTGTGGGCGTGGGCCAAGGATCCAGAATTGGGCCCAGACTTGCTTGAAACATCAGGCCTCAAAACAATACTTGGTGCAGCAAATTTCGACGGCCCATCAAGATGAAGCTCGCTACAACTCGGATTAGAAGAGTTTGATGGGCCTACAGACTTCAAACCCCGTCCAACCCCTCCTTGTTTGAGCTGGTTTTCTGAACTGTGCTGCATGTCTCCACGTGGCCCGTTTTGCTTATGGGTGGGACCATAATAATACGTGCTCGTCCTACCCGCAAAATTAGGATTTGGTGAGGGTGGCGAGTTTCGTGTGTGTACGCTTGTCCCCTCCAAATTTTTGCCAGATGTATTCCCCCTGAAACCGTTTCTCTTCCTCTGCACTACCATCCAAGGACCGTACTGTCCTTCAGGATCCCCCTCCTCGCATGCTTTCGGCGTGTCAACATTGGCAGAGGTACGACAGCCTTCGTGCTCATCACGTGCTTTGAATGGCTGAGCTTCTTGGTCTTCCTCCGTCGCAACCAGTGGGCTCTTTCCTTTTCGGATGGTGTATGGGTAGTTGTCGGCTTTGTGTCCAACTCTACCACATGGAAAGCACAACCGTTGGATACCTTCATATGTCACTCCTTGCTCAAACCGACCAATGATGATGGTATTGATTAGCGGTTTGTTTAAATCGACTTGGATGCACAGCCTTGCATACTTTCCCCGAGCCTCCATAGCGGTGTGGGAGTCAATCCTCAAAACCTTTCCGATGTGCTCACCTATTTCTTTCAGTACCTCTGGTTCATAAAGCTCAATGGGAAGCTCATTTAGTCTGATCCAGACAGCAACGAGAGAGACATTTGCCGAAGACGGTTTGAAAAACGGTTCCCATGGTCTCAAGGAGAGAAAGTGGTCTCCTATGAACCAGGGTCCCTTCTTAATCACGTTCTCAAGATCTTCTTTGGAGTAGAACCTGACGAGGAAGAAGCCATAGGTAAGATCTACACAGTCCATTCTGCCTGCAGGCTACCAAAGTTGATAAAGCTTGCTCTGTAAGTAGTTTAAACCAACAGATCTTCCCACCAGCTTAATGATAACGGCTTTCGACCAAGGTCCCCTAATTCGTCTTTTTGTTTCCTTGGATAACTTCATTGAGACCACTCCTACCCGAGAAAGGTCCCCAACTTCAACATCATCATCGTCCGAGTCGGGGTCCTCCTCCATTTGATCAGTTAAATCAAAGGCTTCTACGAATGCGCCCGGTATTTCTCCAACGAGCTTGTCCTTAAATGACTTCCTGCCTTGAGAGTTTGGGCCAGGGTCTTTAGCCGGGCAATGTTCTCCCCTGATGCTATCATTGAAGTCAGCATGGTGTATATCTTTAACCTTTTTGTTACTTCGGGCTAATTCTGCTTCCTCCTCTCTAGAGAGCAAACGTGGTTTCTCTCTCATTTTTTCCCGTTAACCTTTTAGTCTATATTTATTGCTTTCTCACATAAACGTCAATGTAAAGTACGACTTGTCCTCCCAACTTTCAACACGTCAAATTAAATAGCTTTGCCATACCGTGTAAGAAAAACTGGTTAATTTGTCTTTGTCCGTCAACCACAGCTCAAGAATGTCAGGAAATAGTTGCTCAAATTAATGCACCAAATGATTGTCGTTTATTTATTTATTATTTCATATATATGTTATTATTATTAAATAAAATAATACAAGGAGAAAGGGAGCTCGATGGCCTAATCACTTTATTTATTTTTTTTTTTTTCTGTCCTAAAAGCCATCAACCTTACAAAATCAGCCCATTGGACTTATAGAAGTAGCCCATGACAAGATTGTGAGCAATGAAAGTTTACATTCCGATGTAATAAAAGAAAATCAAAACTCAAAAAACCTTTTAAGCTTGAGCTTTACATCTTCTATAATGGGCTGTAAGGCCCAGTTGATATCGGAGGAGTTCTGTAGACCACTGACCTGGAAAATAGTTATACACTCTTCCTATGAATGAGCCTATTTCTAGTTCTAGTTCTAGCAAATTAAAAAACTCAGATGAACAACAGAAGTTGAATGCAACAATATTTGTTTTATCCACAGGTATTGAAACTCATTTGTATTAATTCTGTAATAAATTTCACTACAATCTCTCTTTTAATGTAACCTCTCAACAAAAAAAAAAAAAAAATATATATATATATATATATATATTTTTTGGGAAATGATGGTATAATTTACCCTTTTTCTAATATATGTCAAAGAAAGAAATTGACCTATGTAAAGAGAGCTATCATAAATCAAAGGAACGAGTAATTATTTGTTACACAGAGATATGAAGCATCATTTCACTATCAAATTATGAAGACTAAAATTGCTCCAATTCAGCGAAAATGTTAGCTTTCCCATGTAAATCAACCGCATATCACCTGGTTTGCATTTAAAACTGAGTTGAATGACTTGATTCACCTAAATGAATCGATGAACAAGTTGGATTGAAGTTGTCTCCTACATTCCCTATTGATCTCTTTGATGAAGTTAGGAAAGTCTTTGTAGGCATTTTTAAGCGTTTAATTTCTCCCTCAAGCATTCTACAACTTTTTTCATTGAAGGACAATCACTACACTTTATTTGTGGACACCATAATGCAACAATGATCATGTTCATAGCAATTTTCTTCTCCTCTTCAGTGGCATCTTCCATTTCTATGTCATTTCTTTCACTAAATTGGTCATAGGCCTAAGTTGGAGAGTAAATTTAGCTTGAATGGTTTGCAAATGCATTCGCGTTCTTTCTTCTGTTTGTCGAAAGATAATTTGGTAACTTTTATACTAAATGTTTGACAAAAAAAAAAAAATGATTTCTAATAAAACTTATTATTTGCAACCAAAAAAAAAAATAAAAAAAATTGAGACAAAAAGTAAAAAACTTTTAGCAAATAAGCAAAAGCCAAATGCAAGTGTTTGGCAAAAACAGGGGAGAGAGAAGGGAAATAAAAGGGAGGAGAGGAGAGAGGAAGGGAAAGAGAAATGATAATATTTTTTCTTTCACTTGTTCGGTTTGCACAAAAATGGAAAAAAAGATTAAAATATATATATATATATATATATAATATTTTATTAATTAATCTGACCATAAGAACTTTTTCTTCCCTCTCTCTCTTTCCTCCTAATTTAGAAGGAAATAATATGGTGGGCCATGAAGGAAAATGAGTCTCTTCATTTTCTATTTCTTCAACCCAATACATTAAATATAGTGCTTATATATATAATTTTTTTTCAATCATTTTGATCCTTAAGTTTTGAAACTATTTTCATTTTAGTACTTGTCATCTCCCTTGACACACAAATAGCTAATAAAAATAATTAATTGCAATTAAAAAACCACATTAGTATCTAAATAAAAAAATAAAAAATCCACATCAAAAAAGAAAAATGATATAATTATTTTCTAAAGAAAATTTATAAATAAAATGAATTAGAAAAACACTCAAGTTTCCTTTTATTGTCTTTCATTTCTTGCGAAAGTTAGCATTGCCTGTGATCAAACCATTCCAATTCTTGGAACAAAATTCATTGACATTGTTGTCATAGGTTACTAGAAGATGATTTAAGGTTTGGATTTTGTAGCTTTTATTGACACTTATAATAAATATAATAAAACAATGTTACAACATCAACATAGCTTATCAAAGACATCAACGTAGCTTTGCTCAAGAACACAAGCAAAACATGAGGGAGAACGTAATATGTAATTTCATTGAATTGATTAATTACGTTACAGCTTACAAGTTACCATATAACTATCTCCTCTACTTCATTAAAAAAAAAAAAAAAAAAAAATACTATCTCCTTTATAGACCAGATGCACCAATCAACTAATGACAGCAGTGTTAACCAAATATCCATACGGTGACGTTTTTTATCAAAGCCAAAACGGTGTCACTTGAATTAATTGAACGACACGGTTTTGGTCTGTGACTTAAAATGTGAACTTATAATCCTTACACGTGAAGAGCTGGGTCTTTCACTCAAGCACACGTGCCTAAGTCTGTTTCCAGTTTTTTTTTTTTTTGAGGGTGAAATGTGTGAATATTATTAATGCACGAGTAAGCCAAATCAACTTGTACAAAGGACTGAATGCTTGGTGGAACATCCTTCATTCATACTAAAAAATTTGGTATGCTATTAGCATATCTAGCCAGACTATGCGCTACAAAGTTGCCTTCTCTTTTAGTATGAGAGTAAAGCAATTCTTCAAAACTTCGGGAAAAAAATCTCACATCCTCCGGTAGCAGACCTGTTGGGGATAATGACTGTTCATCCTCACTCAAAGCTTTCATAACAGCCAGGGAGTCCCCCTCAAGGATAGCCCGCCTCATACCCAACTCACGAGCAAATTCCAAAGCTGTCGCTACCGCCATTGCTTCAACCTCCTCTGCACTGTAAGCCTGTGCTAGACGCTTGGTGCATGAGCCTAAAACCAACCCGTTTGCATCCCGACCACCACACCAACACCTGACTTGTTTTCCTTTGAAAATATCGCGTCGTCAAAGTTTACTTTGACGAAATTCACTGGAGGAGGCATCCAATGAGACCGGGAGTTCTGATTTCGAAACTGTATCTGTGGTTCGGTATCCAGGAGCTTGGAACAATAGTCGCTCAAGGATAGTTTTTAAACCTCAGCCACGTGATGGAGCGCTGTTGCAGGTGCTCGTACACGAACTTTGTTTCGTTGAATCCAAACTGACCAGGCCGTAAAGGCGAAGAGCTCCAATTGCTTGTCTTCTTCAACCAACCACGTTACCAGATGCTTGAAATCTGTAAAACCAACTGAGTTGTGGAAATCCCATAAGGTCCGATCTGCCCAAACGATATCAACTTCTGCACAGGACCACAATGCATGCAATGGATCCTCAACAGCATCTCTACACCGTTCGCATGTAGGGTCAGTGATGATGGTTCTTCTTAAAGTTACACAGTTTCAGTCTCAACGCATAGTGTGGAGGATAATGTGGACTTAATTTTTCTTTTATTAATCAAACCCATTAGAACACTGTGAGCAGTGGAGCTAAAAAGATATATAGCTATTTTAGCTCCACCAAAACACAAAAATAACCATATAGCAGTGGAGTTATAGCTATTTTTTTTAGTTTCATTGCTACAGTGCACATCTATCTATAGATGTGCACGGTAGATAGATGTGCACGATAGTTGAAAACTAAAAAATAAAATAATTTTTTATTCTCACTTCCTATTAAAATATTATTTAATTGTTTTTCTTTTTCCATTCAGAACTCCCAACTCTCACCTCTCTCTCTCAAGTCTCTCAGCTCTCTTTCAACTTACTCTCACCACTGCCAGCCCCCCCCCCCCCCCCCAGGGTACTGACCCACGCCATAGACCCATGCCGCCAACTCAAAGCCCATACTTTTTTTTTTCCCCCTGTTGTGGGCTGTGGTGTGGTGGTGTTTGTGGTTGTGTGGGTAGATTGGTGTCGTTGGGTGGCTGGGTTCATTGGCATCAGTGGGCTGTAGGTGGGTTTGTGGGTAGATCGGTGTGTTCATGGTTGTGGCTCGGGTGAGTTTCTTGGTGGTGGGTGTGGGTGTTGCTTGGTGGGTCTGGTGGGCGTGGGCTTGGTTGATGTTTTTTTTCTTTGTTGTGGGCTATGGTGGTGGCGATGGTGGTGGTGGTTGTGGTTGTGGTTGTGTGTGTGGTTGTATGTAGTGGTTATGTGTAGTGAATATATTATTTTATTATAGTGGATATATTATTTTATTATAATATATATCTTATTTTATTGTGATATTTAGATTATTTTATTGTGTTGAAAGCTAAAATAGATCCACTGTTGCAGCATATGTGTAGATAAAATAAAAAAAGTAATTTTTTGTGGTGCCAAATAGCTAAATTTTTAGCTCCACTACTGTGGATGCTCTTAGCACTCACTTGTATACTATATGAAGCTTTCTTTGCTCTCAGTTATTCATTAAGCAAGATAATGAGAATCATAGATTTTTCTCTCAATCTTTCTCTATATGTTTCCTCCCCTTTCCATTATAATAGAAACTCATCAAACTCTTTCAACCTGGCCAATAAACATTTATTAAGAAATGAGAAAGACTACAAGTTGTATAATTCTAAGTAAAGAGAGCTATAATAAATCAAGGGAACAATTATATTTTACACAGAAATATGAAGCATCTTTGTAAATCGTAAATTGCAATCAATTAGTGGAGACGTTTGCTTTCCCAATTAAAATCAATAGTTTGAAACATCAACTAGTTTGCATTTAAATTTTAGTCGATTGACTTGATTCACCTGACTGAAATGATGAACTAGTTGAATTTAAGTTGTCTCTCACATCCCCTGTTGGTCTCCCTGGTGATGATGATAGGAAAAGCTTGGAAGGCATTTGTAAGCATTCAACTTCTCCTTCAAGCATTTCTACAACTTTGTTCATTGAAGGACGTTCACTAGGCTTCATCTGTATACACCATAATGCGACTATGATCATCTTCTTAGTAGTTTTCTTCTCCTCCTCTGTGGCATCTTCCATTTCTATGTCATTTCCTTTGCTAAATTGGCCATAGACCCAAGTTGGGAAGTAATTTTGGCTTGAATGGTCTACCAATTGATTAAAGTTCTTTCTTCTGCTTGCCATTTCCAACAATAACATGCCAAAACTATAAACATTAGCTTTATAGGAAACCCCCCCAATATTTTTATAAAACAACTCTGGAGCTATATATCCTAGTGTTCCCCTTGCAGAAGTCAAAGACACTATCCTATCATCTATTGGATAAAGTTTTGCAAGTCCAAAATTAGAAACTTTTGGGGCGAAGTTCTCATCAACAAGAATGTTATGAGGCTTGATATCAAAATAATTTGCATGTCACATCCTCGATGCAAATATTCAATTCCACGAGCCACTCCAAGAGAAATATCGTATGTTTTCTCAATACTTAAGGTGATATTTCCTTCTCTAGAAAAAATGTATTTGTCAAGACAACCATTAGACATGAATTTGTATATAAGGGCATGCTTTAGTCCCTCAACACAGTAGCCAATAAGTTGCACCACATTCCCATGGTGAATCCTTCCAATTGTTGCAACTTCATTGATAAAGTCTTGCCCATTAGCTTTGGAACTTCCCAACATCTTTACAGCTACAAGAGGACCACTTTGAAACTTTCCTTTATATACAGAGCCATAGCCTCCTTCACCCAATTTGTCCTCAAAACCTCTAGACATCTTCCTAATTTCTGAGTATGAGTACCTAATTGGCATGAGGTTAATTTGGCTTTGCAGAAATTCTTCAACATTATCATACATTGATAAATGCCTCTTACGCCACTTACATATCAAAACAGCCACCACACAAGGAGTCCCCAAGACAATTTTTGCTGCAAGGTGTAAGAATACTGTGCAGGAACATCACATAAACAACTATTAGAAAACAAATTTTTGTAGCATTACTGTCAATTTTGTTTTTTATAATTTTCACAAAAATAACTTTTTTGTTTTTTTATTTTGGGTTGTTTTCTTTTTGATCCTTACGTTTTGAATTTTTTGAATTTGGTTTTTAATCTCAGTGATGGAAACTACGTACTTGTGTAGTCAAATGTTTACACAACTATCATGCTTAAAAGATGACATGATTAATAAAATAAAATAAATATTAATTGGCATTAAAAATAGCTAAGATCCACGTAAAAAATAAAAAAGAAATGTTATAATTCCTCAATTTTAAGAAAATGCAAAAAAGAATAAAATGATTTAAAAAAAAAAAAAAAGGCCAAGCTCCCGGTGGAGCAGAGGAGATGGTTAGGATAATTAATGAACTTGAAAAGCGGAGAACGAGCAGCTAGTTGGTGAGCAAAGCCAAATGGCATTGTTTTAGTAAAGGTTAACTCATTCTTAGGTGTTGTACATCCTAAAGGCGACTTAACTTATTCTTTTGCATTTAATATTAGTGATGACTTTTATTCATGTTAGGACAAGTTATTGACATGTGATTATTACGTAGACTTTCATTCTTTTGTGGCAAGTGTTCTTTGTAATTATTTATAGATGCATGACTTACTTTAGAAGTGTCTTTAATGAAATTGTTGTGAAAATTTCTTGATGTTGGTGAGAATTCTTTGGATTGAATTGTTAAAAAAAAAAAATTTATAGGTACTTTTGGGTTGTAGTTTTCTCATGTTTGGGACCATTTTTTAGTTTAGGGAGTGCCAAAAGGAAAGCACAATATATGTTATTTCCATATTAATGCAACTAATATTTATGTCTTGTTTGCATGAGTAACTATTTTTAAGCACATCCATTAAAAAATAAAGAACTATTTTTAAAGAACAATGTTAATGAATCGCATGCCAAAAAAATTTGAAGAAGGGATCATGTTATTACCGATGTTCTGTACTGTTAAGACCCAATTGACCCAAAAATCTGCAAGAAATTCATTATAAACATAAAATTACTTTTTACGAAAGATGAATTGCTAATTAGTGAAATAAGTGAGATGAATAACTTGAAAATTCTAAGGCCTAATAAAATTGCATTAACAACTCTCATTGAGCCATGCTTAACAGGAAATATAAATAAAAAACTAGTTGACTTTATTGAGTAGTATTACAAGTACTACAACTTTTGTGTCAATGTGTCATCAACCACAAAGAAAAAATTCTAATATTCATTTATGAGTTGTAAGTAAAATTTGTAATACTTGTAGCATTTTCCAACTTTATATATATATCAGAATGGTGGCAAGAAGAAGAAGTGTTCAGCCAAAGAAACAGAAACAGGGGACAAGATGAACTGCAAAGTAGAAGAAGAAGAAAAGCACTGCAAAATAGTAGAAGGAGATAAACGACTGTAGTTTCTAATAATTGTTACTAAACGACTTGTAGCTTAGATTAGTTGTAGATAAACTGTTAGTGGACACACACTTAGCACGTGTAAAAGTTAGTTAGAGGATTAGTTAGCTGGTTAGCATGGTTTATTCTGTTATTTCCTTATATCAGCTAGTATATAAAGCTTGTAATCCTTTTGATAAATTAATCAAGTTCATTTTTACCAAATCCAATCTTTGATAATATATATATATTCTTCAAAATGGGGACGTCACTATCATTGAGAGGAGCTTGATTAGAATTTGCACCAGGCTAGCCGTTAGTCAAAATTTCGATCCAAACAATAGACTTACTGAATGAGCCGTTAATCAACAAACTACAAATATTATTGTTTTCTTATTCTCTCTCCCCGAACCACTGAGATTGAGTCTCTCTCTCCCTCTCAACAACATGGCTTTGCGTCTTAATAACCAGATGCTGAAACTGTAACCGCCATCAACAACGGCTTTGCAGCAAGCTTGCGTAACGGAGAAAGCCGAGTTGAGTTTGATCGACCATGACCCACTCCAATCGGCCTCTCTCTCTACTCGGGTGCTTCACAGAAAGCTCCGATCCTGTTCTCTCTCACGATTTTGAAGTCTAATCGCCTTCTCTCTCTCTAATTACGATATCTCTCATGACCGTTGATTTGGGTTGTTTGAAAATTTTTTTGTTTGAATGGGCTTGATTTGATAATGTTTGTGTGTTTGATCTGAATGAGTTGTGTTTGAAAGAAATAATAAGGATCTGATTTCTAAGTGGGTTGATCTGAAATTGAGGAAGAACGGGGGGAAAAGAAACAATGTAACACCAAAAAAGTGGTTTGCAATTGGGGACCTTTGGATAGGAGTTATTGGTGTGTGACTGAGTTTTTCTGTGAAGGATCGATGAAAATGGTGAAAGAGCTTGGAGAGGAAATTTGATTATCAGGCTTCTTACTCTGATACCATATTAAATTACTGAATCTTCCAAAATCTTAACTTATCGGAATATAATAAATTTAATCATTTAACAAAATACTTCTAATATCATCAATAGTGCAATTACTCATGCAATTCTATTTCCTTGTCCATTATATATTAATTACTATCCTTCAAACAATTTTTTTGAGATAGAAACCTCACCTGCTACTCCTGAATCTGGTCCATAGTACAACCATCCTATATTTTGGACTAAGTAATACCACCATTCTGCATTATATCCTTCATAGCTATGGCTCCATTCTGCATTTTTGACAAATAAAAGAACAGCATCAAAGTTGAGAACTACAAAATTAAATTTGGTCATTATACTAGAATATTCCCTAACATGTCAATTACACACTAGAATTGATGGTGTACGCACCACGAAGCTATCTTCTTAAGAAATTCGATAATTTTTACTTTTTATTTCCTCAAGCATAAAAGTTTGAGATAAGCCAATTCCCCAAGTACATGGTTATTCCTCTACTTGTGTCATCATCACATCAGGCACAATTACTCATACAAATCTATTTTATTGTCCACTTTATCTGACCCTTCAAACAAGTTTTTAAGATAGAAACCTCACCTAGGAGTTGCTATAGGATACGTTTAAGCAATCCTGCTCTGACAAAAAAAAAAGAATAACATCAGCTTTTGGAGAACTTAAAATCAAATCTAGCCATTATACCGAGACTTGAATAAAAATATCCTAGGATGTTTATTACTGATTGTGTATGCACCAAGAAGTTTGGTCTTATAGAAGTTTAATAGAAACAATATATACACGAAATGGTTAGTGAATGGTGACAGTGGAAAAATGCAAGAATCATGCAAAGGGAAACTAATGGTCAACATGTAAATGGAAAGTGTTATGGCCTTTCTCGCTTTATCTACCCACCAGTACTGATGCATTGAACATGGTTCGCGTCATCGAGGTAGCAAGAATTAATAAAGGTAACAAAGACCATCGAGCCATGAAAGCTCAAAACCATATACCAATTCATTGTGGACGTCTTTACAGGAAATATTTGAATCATCACTTCTTGGCCACGATGTCCGAAACATCTTCTCTACTTTGCTCGACTCCTCCACTTGGGATGCGTTGGTTATACCAACTTTAAGATATCTATACCTCTTGGAATCAGATATAGAAGAAGAGTTGTCATTATAATTGCAAGTAGAAGTGTCCAAATACAATGGAGAATTCACTGGTTTTTCACAGCTCATCAAAACCACACTCCGAGATAGTTCGAGATCCCGGTAATTCACCTTAGTCCCCTTTCGTAGATAAGTGTAATATGGACTGTAAAAATTGAGATAATATCGAGATGAAGAATAAGTCGGGGTGGAGAAGGAGAAGTAATTGTCCTTGTGTAGACCTGAGTCCACAATACGGATTGTGTAGTTGTTGTAACTGATTTCCTGTACGTAGTATTTTCCTACGGATTGTGTAGATATGTATAGCACCGTACGATTGTTCTCACACGAAAGTTCATATCTGAAGACCCCGCAGTTTTCTGGGTCGGTCTTCAATCGAAAAGGAAAGCTTATGTTGTGGATATTCCCACAAGAAGAAGCGGAACAGGTATGATTAACCATAGCAGTAGGAGCACAGCAAGTTGGATGGACTAATACAAGAACAATAAGGACAGTGAGTCCTACAGTAGTGAACGTCAATTCTCTTGCCATTGAGGGAGGTAGAGATAGAGAGAGAGGAATATTTCCACTAGTAAAGTTCCGCATACAGCTGTAGACAAACACACAAAAAATTCTCTCTGTGGTCTTCACTCTTCAAAGCATCTTCAACGTTAATAAAGTAAAAAGTAGAGTTTCCAGCTGAAGAAAGATGAAGCGCAAGTTCGTGGTAGTGGAACAGTATCAACATTAATATATAGAGCAATGCACCAACAATATTTGGCGTCAGCACACATACGTCATCTTGATATATTATTTGACAGTTATTAAGTTTTTTTTTTTTTTTTTAATTATTATAAACATTTAGTTAAATTACTAACAAATTGCACACGTGGCGGTAAGAAAGAAATTATGATTTATGAAGGCAAATGTAACCGAATTCTCTCCCAAAATTTGTAAAATAATATATTTTAAGTATGTAGCATTTTCTTTAAAATCGTGCTTTAAAAACATTATTGTAGTACTTAATAGTTAATACCCTAACTTAACTGAAATTTAAGTGAAATTAATCGAATTTTGAAAACATAATTTTAATATTTAAAATTGTATTTTTCAAAAAACAGTTTTAGAAAAAAATAATACATTTTCAAATAGCATCAATTTAAATAATTATTAATAAAAAAAATATTTTGCAAAATTCTGTTATGGAGCATTTGTTAAGTTCTAAGGTGCACATCATAGCCTCCCGAGTTCCCAACGGTGTATTACATATTTGAAGTTGATCATCAGCACATAGCCCAAGTTGTTGGAAAATGATCTTACCCATATATTGTGAGGTTTCCGCAGCTGCATGTAGCGGAAACATGAGATACCACCTAGTGTAGTGTGTTGGCTTATATTGGTGGCCACACCATATATAATACTGTATTGACTCTTCCTTTCTGCTATTTTGACAATTACGAATGTGATGCCCCAAATTTGATTGGATAATGATTAAGTGTGTGTTGTGTATATGATAAATCTCATATTATATATATATTGGGTTGATATGAATTTTATTAATAACTACCATGGTTTTGAAACTTGAACTATTCAAAGAACCGGTAAAGAAAGAGGTTCAACCTCTTTGATCTTAGATTGGGGTTCTACTAAGGTCCAACCATGATGTGTCATTTAATTTTTTTATTAAATTTAATTCATAAATTGTGTTTATATTTTTTATTAAATTTACTACATAAATTGTGTTTATATATAATAATTTTCTATATCTTACCAGCTTAATGGTTGACATGCTGGACATGCATATATCATCCTAGAGAACCCAAGTTCAAACCCTGGTGCTGACTAATTTCAACAAACATCATATGGGCAGAACCGCAACCAAAAAAAAAAAAAATCAGCCTTTGGGCTGGTTTTCGGTTAATCGGGTCAGACTGCCCAATTTAGTCTAGGTATGACAACTACAATGAACCTCAATTTCGAATGTTCTTTTTAATGTAAATAGTAAATGTGGCTAGCGATTTTTCGAGGATCGTTACAATGAATTAAATAATATTTAAAATTTAAGAACACCCTAGAACTTTTTTATTTTTTACAGTCATAATAATGGGGTAGGGAAATTTAAACTATGATTATCCTAATTAAGAAGATGAATTGTGTCACTAAGATACAAGACTTTTGACAAAACACCCAGTTTTTTAATATCATACAATGCTTATGTCCCAATGATTGGTAACATACCATTAACTTTATTCGCCCTCTACGAATATAATCCTGCTTACAACAAAATAAGTCATACTTTGGCACAAGAGGAGGTTTTATTTTGTTGCAGGTTGCTCGAATTTCGATCAATCCTTCAACTGATTGGGTATCAAATAGCTTTAATCAATTAATTCTTGAAACATGCATGATGAAAATGGAAACAAAAAGGGCGTTAAAGATTGAATGTATTATTAGGATGGAAGAGCCGGTGTTAGCACTTGGAACAATCCACGTTACGTGAAACAGTGAATGGTAGGTTGGTTAATTCCAGGAAAGCCCTGGCACTTGAGCATTTGGATTTATTCTCTTGGCTGTTCACTTGATGCAGGTACAGACAGCCTTCTTATTAGCAAAGGATGATGCAGGCTGTTGATTACTGGCTTGAATTTGGTGGCAAAGTCAGAATTTTTTTTTTCCAAAGGGAGACCGAGTTAAATTGATCAATAATTTTCAAATACACAAAATAATATGCATATACTTTTCTTTAAAAAAAAACACATATATGCATAGTTTATACTTAAAACATGTCTTTAACATAATTTATTTTGGGGACCAAAATAAATGAATATAAGAAAATAATAAATAATTTATTATTTAGGGAGCACCATAATTCTTTTTTTTTTGTTTTTTTTTTTTTTGAGGGGAAGAGCACCATAATTCAAGATAAATATTTTCTTTCATTAAGTCATGTATAATTATCTTGTAAATTATATTAATCACAATTAATATTTTTTAAAATAATTTTTTTATGGACACAATAAGATTTGAAACCTATAGTATCCTCTCCCTAATAATTTTCCTTTATTATTAGGCCAATACACTAATTGATTTCTTCTTCTTTTTTTTTTTTTTTTTTTTTTTTAGGTTAGCTTTGAATCTAAGTCTTTTATTTGACCACAGGAAATTTTTTTTCGTTAAACTAACAAGAACTCATATTCTTTAAACATGCAGTGAGACAGAGAGGTGAGAGTTCAGAGGGAGTTGAGACACCGGTTGGAGAGTTCAGAGGGAGTTAAGAGTGAGAGTGAGAGTGAGTCATGGTTGGATAAAAAGAATATAAAAAAAAAATCAACAAACAAATCTATATATATATATATATATATATATATATATATAACCGAAGCCTCAGAAACTCCCACAATTTTCCACATCATCATTTTAATTTATAAAAAAATTTTAATTTTTTAAACTAATAGTGAGAGAGTCCTAACAGGAGTCTCTCTCGTGTGTGTGTGTGTGTATATATATATAAGTAATAACAGGTGTCCTAACAGGAATTCCCTTTGATTTTCCTTCTAAGCGTGACAAAATCTTTGAAAACCCTAAAGCAGCTTCCTTTGTCCGTCTCCACTAAGAGAAAGCCGTACGTTTGTTCTTGCTTTTTCTCTTTTCTGTGAATAAGTTTTTTTTTTTTGCTTTTGTTTTGTGTCTGGTGGAGGCGATCTTGTGACTGTTTGTTCTTCCAGGCCCCATGAGATTTTACATGACTTTCATTGGCGATGGAGTAGTACTTTACATTATATAGTATAACTACAAGTATTGCAGTAAGTTTGCTAAATTTTTGTATGGTTCAAAGATGCTATATTCTATGTTATTTTAGATTATATAACCTTAAGCTTTACATTACGGAGACGTATGTTAGGTTGTCTCACATCAGAGGTAGCTTATTGCATTTGTTGTACAAGTTTTCAATTCCTATTGTGTGGATATTTTTTCACAGCTGTGGGGTAAGGTCTATGCACTATATGTTATCTTATGTTTTCTCTTATGGTGTCATGCTTCTTTGTTTATTAATTAAAGATTATGTTGGAAGCCTATATTATTTGCACCTTTAAAGTGTTCGACAATGTTTGAACCAAATTTTTCATCAATTAGGAAGAATTGGATAATAAAAACTTGAAAAAGCTTTCCATCCTTACTGAAATTGTCTCGTAATAATGACTATATTTTTTTGTTTTGTTTTTATAATTTGTAGGTTCTGAATCTTTTGATTTTTAATTTTATTGTCTTTTGAAAGTTTGACCATCTGAATTTTTGGGTTCAATTTTTTGCAATATCTGAAACTATTTGGAAAATTTCAACTGTTATAACTATGGATTATTCTCTTGAAGGTAACCTATCTTTCTCTTATATTTCTCTATTTGGTAGTCATATATATTTTGTTTTATTTCAATAATTTCTACGCAGTTCCAGTGAATTTTTTTTTTTTTCCTTTCGGAAGTTTTAACATCAGAATTTTTTAGTTATTTTTTTGCTGTATGTAAATTTGTTAGCTAGATTTTTTGCAACCTATTGCATGTTCAAGCAATAGCTTATTCATCAAATTGTAACTAAAAAAGATAGGAGCAAGTCACGCAATAGTATAGTTTCGTAATCAATTTAAAATTTTATAAAATTATTTTAGTCTACTATAAATAGGTAAGTTCCCGTGCATTGCACGAGTTTTTGACTAATAGTATTCTAATTGGGTGGAGAATAAAAAAGTTTTTTTTAGCTCTCAGCTACGGTGCTGCAACACTTTTTTTAATGTATAGTGGTGCTAAAAATAGTTTTTTAACACCTAGTGCTCTTACAACTTTATAAAATTCTTTTTATTTTTAAATATCAAGAGAAATAAAGCCAGTCGCACTTCCCCCACTCCCTCCACGTGGGATTAAAAAACTCAGAATTGCTTTTGCGGCACTTTTGCTTTTCAGCCAACTTTGAATTGCTTTTTTCGTACTTTTGCTTTGCCGACTTTTTTCGTACTTTTGCTTTTTTTCGGACTTTTGCTTTGCCGACTTTGCCGACTAAGTTATGAATTACTAGCCTCATCACATGCGTGCAATGAGAATCTCTTTCTGTAGTTTTTTTTTTTTTTTTTAGAACATGGGGTAGTTTTTTTTTTTTTTTTTTTTATATAGGAACATGGGGTAATTTTGGTTGTGTACATGGGGTAATGGGAAGTTTTATAGAACATGGGTAGGTTTTTTTATAATTTTTTTTTATCAATTTACAATTTTTACTTTATTTTTATGTTTTAGGAATATAAATAAGTTAATTAAATTAGGGATATTTTTGAAAAAAAGAAGAAGAAGAAGAGAATAATTAAGATCATGTTTGGTAACTGTTTTCATTTTCTATTTTCGTTTTCTAGTTTTCAAGGGAAAAAGAAAAAAACAATTTTTTTCTGCTTCCAAAATGAAAAACACGTTTGGTTAGTTGTTTTGAAAAACACATTTTTCAAAAACAAAATTCAGAAAATTTGTTTGGTAGTTGTTTTCTTTGGTTAATGGGGTTTTATTTAAACTAAAGGTCCAAACAATAATACTATCAATCGGCATCTATTGACAATGAAAGTATGAACATAAGGCACACTCAATTGCTTTTCCTTATAATAATTGAGCTATTTCATGATTGTTAATTGCTTTGATTTCTGCACAAGGGCCACAGTGTAAACTCGGTCAGGTGTAATCTTTATGTGTAACCTGTTTGTACTCTTCATGTAACACTTTTTCAATCAATAATATATATTCTATCTTCGGTCTCAAAGCAAAAAAAAAAAAAAAAAAAAAACCATTCTCAACAACAACCAACAACTACAGCAACTACAAACACAAAACAGCAACAACCTTCCACCATAACCAGACCAACCCTCCAAAACTCCAGAAACAGAACCCAAAAGTTTGTTCCTTTTTCAGCTATCAACAGAGCACCGTATAAGTGTATACCCTGTTCAGCCACTACCAGAACAGGGGGAGAGACTACCATCCATTAATAGACAATAACACAGTCCAGTCAAGCCGAGGTTTGTTGCAGGGGGAGACTACCGTACCTTTGAGTGATTGGGTCCTTAAAATTATGAAATACTACTTCTCCAAAATTATGAAGCTCTTCAAAAACTTTGAAAGTTGCACAGAACTGCTCAATGACACACAATATATATATATATATATAATTAGAAAGGAGACTAAGAAAAAAACGAGATAAAGAATGGTATAATCCAATGAAGAACAAAAGGAAATCATGAAGGAGAGTCTGATGAAGACCAATCACTTACTTTACAAGTGGTTCTCTCAATCAAGGTTTTCAATTGTGCCTTTGTGAGGAAGTGGAGGCGCAGAGGTAGACAGAGGAAGTAGATATAAGGGTTTCTACTTTCTAATACGTGGGATGGAGAGGAAGGCGCTAAAAATTGAGAGACAAAATTGCAAGTGCGGGAAAGAGTGAAAAATATATTAGAAAGAAAAATGTTTTGTTATTCACGTGGTTCGAACCAATGTGCTGGCTCATTAAAGTGTGTAATGCAGAGGACCAGGTTCCGTGTTTTCTAAAGCTTCTGAAAACTAAAAAACAAAAACAGCTCAAGACCTGTTTTCAGTTTCCTTCACAATATGGAAATTGAAAATAGTTTTTGACTTTTGCCTAAAATAGGTTACCAAACAAGTTTTTTGCCTTAGGAAACAGAAAATTATTTTTGAAAACAAAAAACTGAGGAAAAAAACAGTTACCAAACATACCCTAACTTTCTGAATCCTCTTAATATATAGAGATTATGTGTGCAGAACAAAAAGATTTTTTAGGCTAATTAACCAACGTTAGACATGATAACATATCATGTATCATAGACTATAAGTTGGATTTTAGAAGTTGTGATTACCCCGAATGGACGTCCTTTTTAATTATCATATGGTTTGTCAAATAACAGTAATTTTATAGATAGAAACAACTACTTAATTGTTTTTATCAATTATTTTAATAAAAACAAAAGCTTAATATGTACAGGAAACTTGAAACTTTCATTAAATTGAAGAAAACATTACATCCTGATAAAAAGCTTATTCCAAGAAACAATGATTCTCTTCCATCCAAATAGAAAAATCAACAATACTGACAGCATGTTTTACTAAAAGATGGGCATGTTTATTTCCCTACCTACATACATAGGAAAACACAACACATTCCTCATTAACATCATGACATGAAGCTTGAATCCCATAAAAAATAGGCATCACCGAAGATGAAGGAGGAGACAGGCTTGCAAGTGCACGAAAGACATTCAGAGAATTGCCTTCTAAAATGAATTCCTGTAATCCCACATCTTTGGCAAACTGTGCTTTGGCCTCCACCTCCAAAGGACCCCAAGGAGCTTGAAATTTCTTACTCAATGCAGCCACCACTAGACCATTGGCATCATGAATTATTACCCCCACCCCAGATTCTTTTTGTGCTTTAAAAACAGTTCCATCCACATTAACTTTATACATGTGACCAGAAGTAGGAATCCAACGTTGTACCAATGAATCTGAGTGCTTTGGTACATCGGCAGTAGCTTCCTGATACTCCAACAACAACGATGAAGCTCCACAAAGCAACTCCAACTCACCAATCCTTTTTCCTCCCTTTCGAATTTCATTTTGGTTACCCCACAACCTCCAAGCAATCGTCCCCACCAACGCAATGACACCTTCATCGCAATGATCATTCATCGTCATCTTCCAAAATAGCTCTAGAAAACTATTGAATTGACCGTCATAATTGGGTTTAAAAATCCCAGAACAGCCCCAAATTCTTTCAGCTCTTGGACATGACCAAAATAAATGGCCTGAAGTCTCGGACACGAACATGGACACAGATGTGGTATGATACGGGTATGGGAGGTATGGCATTTTTTGAAAAATTAAGGTACAACAAGTTTGGGGTATGGCTATTAATTAATTAATTAAAATTTATTTATGTATTTTTTAAATATTTTTGGACATAATTCATATTTATTTTAAGTTTTAAAATTAGTAAAACCTATCAATCAAATTTTCAGTATTTATTTTGCCTACAATGTTTCAATTTAATAAATAATAAAAATTATATCACAACAATAATACATTAACCAAATAAATTATTTTACCTAATGATATTTCAACTTAATAAATACTAAATAGAAAAATTGCTGACAGCCAGCAGGCAAGTCACAACAAATAAAACTAAGTAGAGTCATTTCTATCTTTGTTGCATGCATCTTCATATTCAATTGAAGTCATGAGTCAACAAATAGCTTCCTATAAGCTGTGTTTCTGTACAAATTTGAAAACCCACTTTTGCAAGTAGAGTCATCCCTATCTTTATTGCTTTCTCACTGAAACACAATACAAAAAGCTTTCAGACTTTCATCATGAGCTTTGTATATTCTATAATGGACCAGCCCAGTTGATATCTGAGGAGTTCTGAATCTTCCGATGTGTAGACCGACCTGGAAAAAAGTTACACGCGTGAGAATATTTTAGAGGATAACAGCCCTTATTGAATCAATGAATCCAAGCAAAAACGTAAAAAAAACAAATGCACTTATGAAGTCCACCCGAAGCAACGGTTGACCCAAGTCAACCGTTGATTGCTTAGAAATTTTGTTAAGAAGAAGCCTACTCAAACCCTGTGCCAAACAACACATGTCACCTTCACAAAGTAACCACGTTTATGTACAACACCCACCGCCAAAAAAAAAAAAGAGGTATTTTTCAAGGGTCAAAACCCTTGAAAGACGTATGAAAAACTCTCGAAAAAAAAAAATTTTTTAGAGCCCAGAGGAACCTTGATGACCTTTGAAATATACACCATCAAAAACGAAATTTTGAAAGCCTTCACAAACCTCAAAACAAGTGTTTTATCTTTATTGATGATCGCCAACCCTTGAAAAAGGTAAAAATAACTAAAGGTCCAAAGATTTGAAATTACAACCCTAGATAAATAAGGTTGTTAAAGGGTCTCACAACCCTCGAAATAAGGTTTTTCTCTTTTTTTCCTAATTTTTTTTATATAAAAAAAATTAAAAAAAAAAAAAAAAAAAAAACCACAGCCATGCACATATACTTTAAAGAACTACATATTACAAAATCTATATCCGAACACAATATTATGGGCCTCTTCGGTAAGGAAACTTGAAAACTGTTTTGTGTTGATTAAATGCCAAATACGTGGGCCCCACTTTTAAGTTGTGTTTGGCAAGGGCACTCAAATGAGGTTTTTTAGATAATAGTTCTCAGTTTAGGTGATTGAAAACAGGTATTTTAGGTTATTGAAAACATGTATTTTGAGAACTCTTGAAGAGTAGTTTTTAGTATTCAATATATAACCGGGTCCAAATCTCCTTTAATGTGTGCTGCAAGTCTTCAACCGCACATACATCAAATTAAAAGACCACATATTACAAACTCCACAATAGTTCTAAAATTATAACAGGATAACCGGAATACAGCAAAAGTTCACATATCCTTGCATGCCTCAAGGTAGTACCTGCCATTAAAGAGGGAAAAAAAATCAATAACTTTACCATTATGATATCTCCTAGTTTTGAAAAGCCACATCAAAAAGTTATTTATTAAGTAACTTTGCAATTAGTAAACATTTTTTATTAAAATATATATCTCAAGCGTGTTTTAACTTATTCCAAGGGAATTAATAACATTTGAGATACAATCGAGTAATATAACCACGCAACTTTGTAGTTTACTAGCTAATTGCTATGTTAATATTGAATTGGGTTATCCAACGTGATCCAACCTATTAAGTTCTAAAGACTTAGGATTTGATGTATTTAGAACTCTAATGTGTAATATTGGCAAACCATGATCAAAGCAATATGTTTGGTCTTGTTTAGGCTTGCTCAAAGTTATATATTTTATGTAAAGTTGGAATCGAGAGGCTGCAGATGCATTGGTGCATTTCGGCCTGGCTCAATCGATCGAAAGTCGGCCGGAATGTTTTTCTGCAGAATTTCCAACTCAGCCCTACCTTATTAAACGTTTTGGGTTTTCTATGTTTGCCCTAGGTATATAAGGCAAAACCCTAGCCACGTTTTTATGAGTTGCTCTGGGTGTATTATTGCTCATACTTTGCTGTTTGTGTGAATCTCTTGTGAGATCATTGAGGAGCTTTCCTTCACATAAACTTAGGATTTTCTAGGTAGAGATATTTTTCAATACCTTGATGATCAACTCAGTTGCCGCCATTGGAGCTTAAAAAATAACAAGTGTGGGTACTTGTAGCTGATTGGAGAATCCAAGAAAGAAGGAGTCCATGGATTCGGAGCTTGCACGTGGTCGTGTCAGTAAGTTCTACTGGTGGGTAGCATTAGGAAGTCAAGCGGGGAGCTTGTAAGTCCTTTTGTATAAACTTCAATTCTTTCGCATAGTGGATTCAGGTTTACCTTGAGGATAGTTAGGTCAAATCCTCCCTAGGTTTTTACCGTGTGGTTTCCTAGGTGATCATATCATTGTGTTATTTATATTTCCGCTGCTTTATATTCTTGATATGATTGTATGTTTGTGATAACCTAGAATTGCATAATTTGACTAAATTAATCACTTGGCTAATTAACTAAGTTAATTTGGTTGGTTTAAGGGGTCTAAAACCGTTCAAGTGGTATCAAAGCGGGTAGCTTTCTTGTTGTAGATTTTTTGATCTCTGAGCTGATCCTTGACCCCTGTTGTCATGGAACATGGACACTCTCTTGTTGTTCCTCCTCACTTTGATGGGAATAACTATGCTTATTGGAAAGTAAGGATGAAAGCATTCCTGAAATCTATTGATGAGAGGATTTGCAAATTCCGTTGAGTACAGATGGGAGAAGCCCACTACTCCTGTAAGTGAGTGGCAAACTTCTCAAAAAGAAGCAGCTACTTTCAATAGTAAAGCTATGAATGTCATCTTTAATGCTGTTTCTATGGAGGAATTTAAGAGAATCTCAAATGTTGAGGTTGCTCACACTGCTTGGAAAATCTTCCAGACTGTGCATAAAGGCACAAAGGCAGTTAAGATAAATAAATTGCAACAATTAACTTCTAAATTTGAAAGCATTAGAATGTCTGATGATGAATCTTTTGATGAATTCTATGCTAAACTGAATGATATTGTTAATTCTGCTTTTAATTTGGGTGAAATCTATGATCAAACTAAAATTGTTAGGAAGATTTTTAGATCTTTAACTGAGAACTTTAGACCCAAAGTGACTACCATTACTGAGAGCAAGGATGTGGACTCCATTCCTGTTGATGAGCTTGTAGGATCTCTTCAGTCCTATGAGTCTGAACTATCCAAAGCAAACAAATCCAAATCAATGGCTCTTAAGTCTGTTGATGATGTTGATGTTAGTGGATTTGATGATGAGCTCTCTGCTACAGAGATTGCGTACCTTGCCAAGAACTTTAGAAACTTTCTTAGGAATAACAACAAAAAGGCAAAAGGTACAAACACTGTTGAACCTAGAAATTTTAGGAAGAATGATTCCACTAAGGTTAATAACTTTGAAAAACCTAGAGAAAAAGTTGGTCAATCTTCAAACAATTCTTTGGGTGCTCAGTGTTTTGGATGTCAAGGGTATGGTCATGTTAAATCTGAATGTCTTACATTCTTGAGGTTTAAGGGTAAAGCTATGGCTGTAACTCTTAGTGATAATGAGGTTTCTGATGATGAGTCTGGATGTGACGAGGATGGAAACTTCATTGCTTTCACTGCTACTGCTGTAGTCAATGAAAGCGTGTCTGTTGAAGAGAACCCTTCTGATGGGAAACTCTCTGAGGGTGCAGATCTTCAAGAGGCATATAATAAACTTTGCAAAGTTGCTGCAAAGGAT
Organism: Quercus aquifolioides; assembly: GCA_019022515.1. NCBI lineage: Eukaryota > Viridiplantae > Streptophyta > Magnoliopsida > Fagales > Fagaceae > Quercus > Quercus aquifolioides. Next base: position 11,766,378 of record CM032335.1, on the reverse strand, counting down.
GTTATGAATGTTGAACTTGGCCTGAAGAAAATTGAATCTCTTGAGCTTGATAAGAAGAATTTGCTTGTTAAACTATTTGATGATAATGATCTTTTGAACCATGTGAAATCTGAGAACATGCTCTTACTTGATAAAGTTAAAACTTTGGAACATGATTTATCTGTTGCTAGATCTGCTAGTTCTAAACTTGATCAAATGTTGAATGTTCAAAAGTATCATTCTGACAAATCTGGTTTAGGTTATGTTGAAAGCATCTCTATGTCTGCACCACATTCCACGAACGTTGTTCCTTCATCTTCTTCTGAACCTTTCGTGAGTGAGGTTGTGAGTGAAACTGTCAAACCCCTTGCGAGTGAGGCTGTCAAACCCATAGAAGTTTCACCATCTAGGAAGATTAGGGTTGATCTGGGAGAGTCTAAACCTAAAGAGTCTACCCTTTCTAAGGACAAGATGCATGGTAAACCTGCTTGGATTTGCCATTTTTGTGGAAAGTCTAGACACATTCGTCCTAACTGTTACAAGCTTCAAGCTGCAAAGAGAGCAAACAAACCAAAAATGCATGTGCCTCAAGCACAAGATCCTATGACACTCATTGGTAAATTGGTAAAGGCTTTAAACCTTTATTCCAATCCTGGAGTTGGAAATCACTCGAACGTGAACAGGAACTCCAATGCTCATGGTGCATCTAAAAGGTTTTGGATGCAAAAGACTCGATCTAATTGAGTCTTTCTGACATGGTCCTTGTGCTTCATTGCTCTAATCTTTTGTGACTATTGTTCTTTGGTTTTTGTGCTGTTTTTATTTTCTAGGACTTGCATTGCATAACATTCATGCATTTCATTCTAGGATTTTCTTTGTTTTCTCTTTTTTTATTTAAAAAAAGAAAAGAGAAAAGCAAATTGTGTTTGGCACTATTTTTCTTGGGTTTTGAAAACAAGGTTGGTCAATTTATTTACACATAACATGTCTTTGTACCTTGTTTAGCTTTGATGAGCTTATTTATTGCACTTAACTAGATGAAGTTTTGTAGTGCATGTTGTGTGGGAAAGATATTTATGGTGTTTATCACTTTGTCTTAATCTTGAAGTCACATGTTATTTGACTGTCGGACTTGATCCTTTTGAGAAATGCATAAATAACCATCTCACCATTGTTCACTAGCCAATCATTAATACCCTTAGTGCATATCATAAGATTTTGTGCTCGAGAAAGTGTAGCACATGCACAAAAAGAACATAAGGTGTAGCCTCGGTTAATTGCTTAATGATTAAAACTGGTGTGTACTATTAGGCTTGATGCCAATTCACATAATTAAAACTGGTGTGTACTATTAGACTTGATGCCAAATTCATCTAATTATGAGGCAAAAGTCAAGAAACTTACATGATTGCAAGCTTATGTTCTTGGAGATATAAGAATTATATGATGTAACTCTTTAGGTGATAGTCTCTTTTGAATTCTATGTGATGGATTTTGTAGACTTTGTGATTGATTGCTATTCACATATCACCTTACATGTATCTCAAGCTCTTGCTAGTTACACACACTACACAAGTTACTCTTTGCTAAACACTGTACATGTTATTGTGTGTGTTTTTGGTCTGACCAACCAAGTTTGAAAATACCTTGAGTATTATGCAAAACATTTTTTTTTGCTTGAGAATTTAAAGGGAGAATGGCTGAAATTTTCTTTGGAGAAACTGGAATCAAAACTTGGGTTTTTGAAAAAGCATTCCATCTCATACTCATGCATTTTGTTCATCAATTTTAATCCTTTGAGGAGTTGTTTTCAAAAATGTGGTTTGTGTTTTTCAAAACTGTAATTTTTCTCAAAATGTTGTGAGCCGCTGCCTGTTTCGATCAATCCAATCTGTTTTTCGATCGATCGAAAATTACTTAAAATTCTTTTAGAAATCTCAAATTGATTCGATCGATCGAATGTAATTTTCGATCAATCGAATATCGTGAATCAAGTTTTTTAAAACTCAGATTTGACTTTTTCAAAGTCACTTTTCAAAAAGTTTCAAACTTTTTTCTTCTCTCTCCAACTCGGCAAGGCTCCACAACGATTTTTTTGTCGTTTTCTTCCATAATTTTTGCAAGGTTTCTCTCTCCTTAAGCCGGTATGTCCATTTTACCCTTCTTTTTGCTTTTATTTTTACATTTCATGCATTTTTCATGCATTTTAATTTTGGGATTTTGAACCTATGCATTTTGGGGTTTTTTGATGATTCAAGCAATTTTTTCTGAAATTGATCTTCGGGTTTTGTTCCTATGATGTTATTAACATGATCTTTGCTTGTCAATTTGATCAATTTTGAGATTTGAGAAAAATTGAAAATTCTAGGGTTTGAGATTGATCCGATTTGGGGATTTTGTTCAATTGGGTTAAATTGATAAAATTGGCTTGTTGTTTTGATGAAATTGGTCATTCTAATCTGTTTTCAACCCTGTGTGATGATCAATTCATCAATTTGTTTCAAAACATTCAAGTGGTTTTTCAAAATTTTGGGGTTTTTGTTAGAAACTCTATGCTCAAGTCAATTTTGTGAAATTGAACTTAATTTGAACTTTGTTTACTGCATTAGTACATGCATCATGACATTGTAATTGTTCATGCATCATATAGATTTTTGTTCTATATTTTTTTATGCTAACTTGCAGTCTGCCCTTAGTCTTTTTTTTTTTTTTTTTTTTTTTTGTTCTTTTGGTTTTATCTCTATGTCTTTGTCCTTTCCTTAGCACTATGCCTAGGAAGACTAGGGCTCGTAGGTCTGTTCCCTCACCTTCTCCACCCCCACCTTCTTTTGACTGTGAGAAGTTTCCAAGTGAGAAAAACCAAGAGATTTTTGAGAAGCTGAACCTTAAGAGAAAGATTTGGGCTGAGCGTTCTGTTGTTTTTGATGAGCTTGATCCTGCCATTAGGGCAAATTTTGAGCGTCAGGGCTGGTTACACTTGGTGGATATTTCTGATCCTCCTCCACCTGCTACCCTGATTAGAGAGTTCTTTTCGAACATCTCTATCCACATCTATGATTCCAACACTTTGGTAAAGAGTTGGATACGAGGCGTAGAGTACACCATTACTCCTACGGTATTGGCTGATGCTCTAGAGGTACCTTTGGTCCAGCACCCAGTCTACCCTTATGATGAGTCTCCTTTGTTGAGTGATGTCATGTCTTACATCACTGGGTCTTCTATCCAGTGGGGTTCTGATCCTAGGATCACCACTGCTGAGCTATCTGAGTTGCATTATCTCCTCTTTAGGATAGCCTGTCATTCTATTTGGCCCATTTCTCATCTTCACACCATTCCTCTCGAGCGGTGTGTCTTTTTATACGCTCTTGTTACTGATGCTCCTATTAGCTTTCCTCATTTGTTTCTTTGTTCTTTGAACGATGTTTATAGGAGTTCTTCTTCTTCTTCTCATGCCCTTGTCCATCCTATTTTTATTTATAGGATTTTGCTTTATCTTGTTCTTGGTGGTTTTCCTTCTTCTGAGCCCGTACAGGTTATTGCTCCCATAGGTGCGTCTTTTCTTAGACAGAGGGCTACTCATCTTCGAGTTGGCTCTAAACACCCTAGGTCTGAGCCTTTTGGTAGCGCACCTCCTCCTTCTTCTTCTACAGGTCCTGCTGGTGAGGATGTTCCTGATCCTGTTGGTGATGCTACTGCTGCTGATGTTCCTCCACCTCTTTCGGATGACTTTGATGTACGTCGTACCTTGGAGATTGTCATGACCGTTCAGGCGGCTCATAATCAGATTTTGGTGGACTTGCTTGACCAGATTCGTGTTCTGTGAGCCGACTTAGCACATCTTCGTTCACCCTCACCACCTCCTTTTGATGATGGCGTGTGATTGTCCTTTGGCATTCTGTCACAAAAATGGGGAGTAGAGTTTTGACTTGTAGAGGAGTTTTTGTAGTGAGGGGGAGTATATTGTTTGTTTTTCGGAGCTAGTGGAGATATTAGATTGTATCTAGGTGCTTCACCTTGTATATCTTTTCTTTGAGGCTATTCATGTTAGGGGGAGTTACATTGTTTTTGATATACATGATTCTTGTTTCTTGTGATTCACTGTTTATTGATTTATATTTATGAGTTGTTTATTGATATATGTCTTTATTATGTGTTGTGTGAATCATACAAGAATGTTATACTTGTTTATTTACTGTTTTCTGTCACATATGCGTTTAATTTGTTGAGTGTTTCAGGAATATACAAGTTGATTCAATTGAGCTGTTGTCTACACTTGCAACTGATGAATAGTAGTTAGGATTGAATTTGAGTTTATGAGCATTATTTTTGTAAAGGGCTTTTACTTGTAAACTTTGAGCTTTTAATTTGTATTTTGTCACGGATTGCCAAATGGGGAGTTTGTTAGGTTCTAAAGACTTAGGATTTGATGTATTTAGAACTCTAATGTGTAATATTGGCAAACCATGATCAAAACAATATGTTGAGTCTTGTTTAGACTTGCTCAAAGTCATATATTTTATGTAAAGTTAGAATCGAGAGGCTGTAGATGCATTGGTGCATTTCGGCCTGGCTCGATCGATCGAAAGTTAGACTCAATCGATCGAAAGTCGGCAAGAATGTTTTTCTGCAGAATTTCCAACTTAGCCCTACCTCATTAAACATTTTGGGTTTTCTATGTTTGCCCTAGGTATATAAGGCAAAACCCTAGCCACGTTTTTATAAGTTGCTCTGGGTGTATTGTTGCTCATACTTTGCTGTTTGTGTGAATCTCTTGTGAGATCATTGAGGAGCTCTCTTTCACATAAACTTAGGGTTTTCTAGGTAGAGATATTTTTCAATACCTTGATGATCAACTCAGTTGCTGCCATTGGAGCTTAAAGAATAACAAGCGTGGGTGCTTGTAGCTAATTAGAGAATCCAAGAAAGAAGGAGTCTGTGGATTCGGAGCTTGCACGTGGTCGTGTCAGTAAGTTCTACTGGTGGGTAGTATTAGGAAGTCAAGCAGGGAGCTTGTAAGTCCTTTTGTATGAACTTTAATTCTTTCGCATAGTGGATTCAGTTTACCTTGAGGATAGTTAGGTCAAATCCTCCCCAAGTTTTTACCGTGTGATTTCCTGGGTGATCATATCATTGTGTTATTTATATTTTCGCTACTTTATGTTTTTGATATGATTGTATGTTTGTGATAATCTAGAACTGCATAATTTGACTAAGTTAATCACTTGGCTAATTAACTAAGTTAATCTAGTTGGTTTAAGGGGTCTAAAACTGTTCACAACCCACAACCTAAACTGCAAATTAGATCAGTCTGATCTAGAGCACGAAATGAACCAAACTGGATAGTTCAATGACCAGAAGTTGATTTTGATCATTTACCTTGACGTCAAGGGTTGATTTTTTCAATTCAACTAATTTTTACACAATAATTTGTGTTGATTCTATTTTTATAGTCTATTAGTTCATATTTTGTGTCTCAATGCTTCATGATAATATTTCTCGCTCTATCCATATTACCTTGGATTGCAGCATCTATTCAAGTACTAAATGTCGAATTGCAATATTTGGATTTCAAAGAAGATAAGATGCATAGGAAAGAAGATTTATGTTCTAGTTGACCAAGACTAGTAAATGTTCAAAATCAAGATATACAATCTGGCATCTCATCTATATATTACTAAAAGCTGAAGCGTAGCGTTTAATGCTGCTGCTCTCACATTGTGCCACATCAGCTGCCACGTCATTTTTTTATTTATAAATATAATTTGTTTTACAATTTTTAAATTTTTTTTACAATTTTCAGCCCTATAAATGCAGCCCACTACTTATCATATTTACTTCCACTATCACTCTATAAAAAATCTAGCCCACTACATATTTATTTACTTCCACTATCACCCTATAATAAATCTGTATAATTAATCCAGTCCACCTCTTATTTATTTAGTTCCACTATCAAGCCCAACTCAAAGCCTTTTCAGTTCAGTTTTAGGGTTTTGTGTGAGCCTTTTCAACTTAAAAGAAGAAAAAAAAAAAGTTGAAGCATTTCAAGCTTTAGGGTTTTTTTTTTTTTCTTTCCAATTTTCCTATAATTGTTTTTAACATTTATTTATTTTTAATATTTACACATTTACAACCTTTTTCTCTCCCTTACCATTTCATCTCCCCACCACTTCTTCAATCTTTCTCCCTTCCTTACCTTTTCATCTCCCCACTACCCTCAACATTAATACCATTCTTCCTATTTCCCTTCCTCTTCCTTTATTTTTGTCTCTTCTTATTTACATACTCTTACTATAAATTTGTCACTATCTCTTTTATTCTATGCATAGTTTTCCCTCACAAAAAAAAAATGGTTCTCTCTCTCTCTCCCCCTCTCTCTCTCTCTAAATTTTTTGGTGGATTTTTTTTCTTGCATCTCTATTTTAGGTTGATAATTTTTTATATTCTTTAAAACTCTATTTTGGGTTAATGAGATTTAGTTTTATTTTTTAAATTGTTGTTGTTGTTTTTCTTTTTCTTTTTTTTCTTTGATTGTTAAATGTTATCCTATTGCATTCTAAAGAATTAAATATAGCATATAAAAATATAATATTATTCTATTACATAACATAATTTTGATAATTTGGTATTTATTCTGTTACATGCATGATTTTTTATAGTACTCAATTTAAATGTTAAACTATAAGACTTTACCAATTTTTGTTTATTTTCTAATCATTTGTGGTGAACAAAGTACTCTTAATAGTTATCTATATATTACTAAAAGCTGAAGCGTAGCGTTTAATGCTGCTGCTCTCACATTGCGCCACATCAGCTGCCACGTCATTTTTTTATTTATAAATATAATTTGTTCTACAATTTTTAAATGTTTTTTTACAATTTTCAGCCCTATAAATGCAGCCCACTAATTATTATATTTACTTCCACTATCACTCTATAATAAATCTAGCCCACTACATATTTATTTACTTCCACTATCATCCTATATTAAATCTGTATAATTAATCCAGTCCACCTCTTATTTATTTAGTTCCACTATCAAGCCCAACTCAAAGCCTTTTCAGTTCAGTTTTAGGGTTTTGTGTGAGCCTTTTCAACTTAAAGGAAGAAAAAAAAAAGTTGAAGCATTTCAAGCTTTAGGGTTTTTTTTTTTCTTTCCAATTTTCCTATAATTGTTTTTAACATTTATTTATTTTTAATATTTACACCTTTCCAACCTTTCTCTCTCCCTTACCATTTCATCTCTCCACTACTTCTTCAATCTTTCTCCCTTCCTTACATTTTCATCTCCCCACTACCCTCAACATTAATACCATTCTTCCTATTTCCCTTCCTCTTCCTTTATTTTTGTCTCTTCTTATTCACATACTCTTACTATAAATTTGTCACTATCTCTTTTATTCTATGCATAGTTTTCCCTCACAAAAAAAAAAAGGTTCTCTCTCTCTCTCCCTCTCTCTCTCTCTCTCTAAATTTTTTGGTGGATTTTTTTTTCTTGCATCTCTATTTTAGGTTGATAATTTTTTATATTCTTTAAAACTCTATTTTGGGTTAATGCGATTTAGTTTTATTTTTTAAATTGTTGTTGTTGTTTTTCTTTTTCTTTTTTTTCTTTGATTGTTAAATGTTATCCTATTGCATTCTAAAGAATTAAATATAGCATATAAAAATATAATATTATTCTATTACATAACATAATTTTGATAATTTGGTATTTATTCTGTTACATGCATGATTTTTTATAGTACTCAATTTAAATGTTAAACTATAAGACTTTACTAATTTTTGTTTATTTTCTAATCCTTTGTGGTGAACAAAGTACTCTTAATAATTATATTAGAAATACTCTATATTGCCATTCATTTAAAGAAAAGTAAAGGTTAACCAAATGAAAATAATCGGATAGGTGACAAATTTTAACTTTTGCAATTTTATTTTAATTATTATTATTTTATAACGATGCATGTATAGAAATTTAATTCTTAGATTTTGCTAATAATTGTTTATTTGATAATATGTTTTGGGTGGTTGAAATTATAATTTCTTGAAAAAAAAAATAACCTTAATAGATTATCAAAAACAAAATTTTATCCTAATATTGGTTCAATTAATCATTGTTAAGTTTTATCATTTTTTTTTAGTTTACGTTTTTTTGGTGTTTTGGATTGTTCCTATTTTGCATTTATGATTTTTCTTATAATAAATAAAAATATGATTACGAGATACATTACTCATTATTAAATATGTTTAAATTGTAAAAAAAATTAATAAAATTACCATAAAAATAATTATTAAATGTAACATGCGGCTTCGCTGCTAGTTCGCACTAATAATCAAAACAAAATGGTAGAAAAACGTGTAACTAAGATTCAGACAAATGATCTGTGTAAACTGGCCTTAGTTTATGTCCAAGTCCAACTGTGAAGATAATGAGAAGTTTCACTAGCTAGTTGACTAAAGAAGATATTTTCCTTAGTGATAGCAATGATAAAAAGGAAAAAATCCTATCCAATAATTAATTTATGCACACATACAAAAGACAGATTGATTAGACAGGACAAACAGGGGAGAATGATTATTTGTGGAGTAAAAAAATCAGTATTGGCCACTTTGTCACATTCAACAAATTTCAAATACCAGCTCTTTTTGAACGTGAATTTGTTGACTATTTGAAAAGCTCAATTTGAATGATAAAGTGGGTACTGTGCTATTTCCCTAAAAATGCGCTAAAAAGTCTCACCGACTTTTGCAAGATGTGCTACTCCCCTAAAAAGTGGGCACTGTGCTATTCCCTTAAAAATGCGCTAAAAAGTCTCACCGACTTTTGCAAGATGTGCTATTCCCCTAAAAAGTGGGCACTGTGCTATTCCCCTAAAAATGTGCTATCCCCTAAATACGACTTTTGCAAGCAGTGTAATTCTTATCTTTCTTGTTTTCACATTTGAGATTCTATTCATTTTTTTTTTTTAATAATGTAATTGTCTAATGGAGATTCATGTTTTACTTTACCTCCTAAACCAAGAATTACTCGATTATTTTGACACAGTACTAGTGCTTTTGCGAAAAGTTTCCCTATGTTAAAATATAGAATCCAAAGAGAAATAATAATGAAACTTCTATGAACTTGTTAAATTGAGGGGGCACTTGCGTGTCAACATGACCCACCGTCACCAATCAAAACTAAACACAGTTATGGTCCATGGAAATTTCATGGAAGTCTCTTTATAATTATGTGGCAGCTCTTCACTTTGTTTAGCTTTATGCACACAAAAACAGGACACAAGCGGTGTCTCTGTTTAGTAGCTAAATTCCATGTAGCTACACTTGCATCACAAATTCACATTAATCCATTAACACTTCGTTTGAAAGTTCTTAAAAGAGTGAAATAAAATAGAATGAGTAAATCATAAAAGAATGAAAGAGAAAAGAATAAAATGGAATGTATTTAAGTAATGGAATCTAATGAGAAATAATAAGAAAATTTGTACCAAAATCTTTTTTTAAAGGAGATGCTTCCAAATTAATCCTACAACAATAAACCTATGCTCTAATACCAATTGAAAAATCGCGTTATAGGAGATGCTTCCATATTAATCTAAAACAATGAACCTATGCTTTGATACCAATTGAAAATTTGCTATTTAGACCCCTAATTTGTCATCAATCTTGGCACTAGATACTTTTCTCAATTTGGCATTACATTCAACTAGTTCTTCTTCCAAGCTCTTGACCTTAAACCAATGAAAGAAATTCTCACACTTAACTTCATCTATTACATTCAACTATTTGTAATCTTGGCAATAGTTCTTTTTACATTCAACTATTTGTAATGTTGGCAAATTTCCATGTCAAAAATCAAAATGGTTTCAGTGTAATTGCAAGTTTTCATATATTTTAATTTCATTTAAATTGTAATTGCATTGAGTCATTGAAGTTCAAGTTCAGAAGAAAGAGTACAAGTGCTGCAGAATGATTCTCGATTGAGCAAGATTCATCATGTTAGGCGAAATTATGTGTGAGACAACAAAATTTGGGTTTTAATTACACAAAACAGTTTCCTTGATATCCGTCTAACACTCAATCTGGCAAGTTTGCCTAAGAAAATCAGTTTTTTTTTTTTTTTTTTGGGACTTATAATTGAATAACAAACTCCTTTGAGCAGGACAGTTATCAATTTTAATTTTTAAGAAATAGTTTTTAACATGCCTCAAAGTTACATTATTTTTCATATAATTATCAATTTTATTAAGAATCACACATAGAAAGCTTTGAGAGAGAATCTCTATATGCAATTGTATATCAAAAACTGAATGTAAAATACATAGCCTCTGGTGTTTATATATAGAATCAGAGGAGAATGAGAAAATAGGAAAAGACCTAACTGACTATTACACGTGCTAACTCCACATTATAAGCTTAAGTAAAACACATGTCGTTTAGCTACTACAATCATAAACTACAAGTAGCTTAGCTAGTTGAATAAATACTGCTACTCTATCAACTGTAGCTTTGCTATTCGATCCATCTGCAACAAATTTTCTTGAAAATACTGTGAGCTATATTCCCAGTTATACGAATTTGTAAAGAAAAACTCGCTTTGGACTAGAACCACAAATACGTTGTAACTTAAAATGTTACGAAATCCCATGATGTGCACAACATTGACTAGAACTTTACGGAGTCCATGATAATTTAAAGTATGTTGATGTAACGAGGAACACTTTGGCCACCTTGTCATGCTTAATCAATTTCATACCAACTCATTTTCTTCTCTTCTTTTTTTCCTCCTTGTGGAATTTCATACTAATCTTTGTTTCCCTTGAAACAACGTTATCATGATTGAGTAAATGAATCTTCCTTATCTTTTTCCAAAGTCCCAAACTTGATATGAAACGAATTTATAGATAAATTTATTAACTAATTTTTTTTTTCAATGATGGATACTATAAGTTCATAATAAAGACACCAATTTGTTTCGGTGTAAGTAGGATTCGAATTTAAGTCTCTTATTTGAGAATGAATTTTTTTTACAATTGCGTTAATTTTAGTTTATGAATTTATTAACTATTTATTTCTTTTGATGATTTGATAGTAGCTGGTGGTTCAAGAGTTAAATAACTCAATTGACACTTCTTGTTATTTTTAACTTTTTAATGGAGATGTTTAGGATTCAAGTCCTTTTAACCCAACTATCAAACTATAAAGTCATTTTTATTGGAAACAATATATATATATATATATATATATATATATATATTTATATATCTCAATTACGTAACAAGCTTTTTGTGAATTTATTAACTATAGGGTAAAAAAAGCTTATTTGATGGTAAGAGTCTCACCAACAATATGGACAAGTTTGGTGTGGGTTCTATGCATGATGTTCCATGCACCTTTATATCCAATTGAAACCTTGACTCATGAGTCAACAAATAGCTTCCATTCATAAAAACTTGTGACATTTTGCAAGTAGTGTCATGTCATCCCTATCTTTCTTTGTTGCTTTCTCACTAGAACATCAATTAAAAATACAACTTGAGGTCCCACACGTTAAATTAAATAGCTCGATGAAAAGTTCTTCACGTTCAATTAAATTAAATATCTCACTACTAGAACATCGATGAAAAATACAACGGGTCATAAAACGTGTAAGAAAAGTTGATTAAATTCTTCGTTATTCAACCACAGGAATATTAGGAAACTCGTAACTCAAATTAATCCATGAAGCGACTGCTTCCCACCAGCCTTACAAACAGGGGTCCATGACAAGATTGAGAGCAATGAAGTTTTACACACCGAGGTACAAAAAGAAAATCCCAACACAAAAAACTTTTCAGCATGGGCTTTATATCTTCTATAATGGGCTGTAAGGCCCAGTTTATGTCTAAAAAGTTCTTATGTATAGAGCAACCTAGAAAATAGTTATATTTGTGAGTAATTTTCACGCAATGGCAAAAGACTTCTTGAGCCATCTGTATCTGAGTAATTTTCACTCAATGGCATAAGACTTCTTGAGCCAATCGTTTGAGATTTCTTCTAAAGGAGTAAGTTTAAGTTTGACTATTATTCACTCTTCCTATGGGATGTGCTCGACACTTCTAGTGAAATAAAATTAAAACTTTTAAACGAAAAACAGAAGTTGAGTGCAATAATTTTCCAATATTTGATTCTCTTTTGGTAGAACCAATATTTCTTTCATCCACAGGAATTGATTGCAATTTGCAACAAGATTCTAATATTTAGTATTTGTTTCATATGTTAAATTGCACTAGCACTCCTTGAACTTTCAAGTTGTTACATTAAGCTCCGTAATTATTATTATTATTATTATTATTATTATTTTTTGGGGTCAATTTGGTACAATAACATTGATACTAAATCAATATTTAGGCCCCCTTCTATTAGTGCCCTATCCATTTTCTACCAAACGGAACACCCGGTCTTACAACACATGGGTCTCAGGTGAGCCAAAATGTTTTTGCATCCAATAAAGAAAAATGAAGGAAATATTGAGAAAACCAAGGATGAAAGTAGGAATTTGTCTTTGAGGAACCGAAACATGAACAATAACATTTTTTGATGATTCAACATTCAAGAATAAAAAATATACTAAAATTTAAATCTAAATTAGTATACAAAAATAGAACTAGTATCTATTCTGTATTAACAAAGCATAAATAAAATAAAGGGATAATTATAGTAAACCCACCTGGGGTTAGGCCTGTTTTCACTTTGCCTACCCGTGGTTCAAAACTTAACGCTTTGCCCACCTGAGGTGCCTTCCGTTAGGGATCTATTACCTACCTCTCCATTTGCCGTTAGAAAAACACATTTTTAGAGAAAAACAAACATAACAAAGATAAAAAAGTTAGGCCTTTTTATTTCTTAAGAACTTCTGTAAGAACAAAACACAGGAATAGCACAGATCAAATGCTCAATGAAATCACTTTTAATCAGGAGGATGACGCAGAGGTGGGAGTATAGGACAATTCCTTCAATAAAGACTTCATCAAACAGATCCTAACAATCCAATTGCATGCTCCACAGTCCACACTTGGAAAACCCATTGAAACGTGGATTAGGAAGCAATTACAGAACCCAAAAAAGAATTCACAAAAGGGGATTTTGCAGATAAACAAGTTGTGTCAAAACAATATCAGATTGAGAGGCCAACTCTCTTCATTTTTAGATCTCTCTCTCAAACTCTCATCGTCTCTCTCTCACTCACTCCATTGTCTCTCTCTCTCTCCAAAACTCAGATTTACCCCTTTGTTCCACTGCATCGAAAGTCAATTTGGTTCGTTCCACAGCAAAAACCCAGATCGACCACTATCTTTCCTTCATGGGTTTTCTTTTTTTCTTTTCTTTTTTTGCTTTTGGGTTGTGGGTTTGATAATGATCTGATTATGGTGGGGTTATGGGTTGTGGCTTGTGGTGGTTGTGGATTGTGGGCGAGGTGGTGGTGGTGCTAAGTTGTGGGTTCTGATAGTGGTGGTGGAAAAAAAATCTTCTATCATCTATGACAATTTCTTACCCCAGTTTGGTGTCTTCCAAAAGAAAATGACTTCTTGTGAAGTCATAGCAACAGTGTTTGACTCGTTTTCTGGGCTAAGTTATAGAATTTTTCTAGATCGAAAGATTTGGAGTGGTTCCCTCTCTTGGAGTTCAGTTTTCTGGGCAGTTGGAGGCTGATATCTAGATCTTTAGATTTTTTGTTTTTTGTTTTTTTTTTCTTTAAAATTGTATTAATACTATAAAACAATTATATAAAAAAAAAAAACTCTCTTTTTTTCTCTCTCTCCCATGGCCTCCATAAAAATCCAGATTTCCAAAATCAAAACGAACAAGAAATACAATTTGAACCCAGTGAAACTAGAACTGATTGACTCGTTTTTCATGCTTTGGTTTTTTATTTTATGGCTTTAGTAGTTTGTGGGGTTTCGGTCTTGGTCTCCGAAGCCTGGAGATGAGCTTGCACTAATGGCTTGGGATTTTGAGTGAAGCCGTGGTTTACAAATGTTGTGTTCTTGTGTTCACGAGGAGAATAGCAATAAAAAGTCCTAACTTTTTAATCTTTGTTATGTTTGTTTTTCTCTAAAAATGTGTTTTTCTAATGGCAAACGGAGAGGTAGGTAACAGATCCCTAACGGAAGGTACCTCAGGTGGGTAAAGTGTTAAGTTTTGAACCACGGGTAGGCAAAGTGAAAACGGGCCTAACCCCAGGTGGGTTTACTGTAATTATCCCAAAAATAAAAGACTCAAATAACATTTTTTTAATATATTTGATATTATTTATGATATTTTAAAATGGATCTTATTTGTTTTTTAAATATTGAAAATTATTTATGTTCATTATGTAATAAATTTTGCTATAATTTCTCTTTTAATGTAACCATGTTGAAATGGTCAACAGCCAAAAAACCTAGCCCTTCCTCTCTGGGATTCTTACAAGGTAAAGAAAATGACAACATTTCTTACTTTCAAATCTTCACCTTCCAAGTGGAAATACAACAACTCCACAGCATTAGTAATAGAGAAACTTGGCCAAGGATTCACATCTTTTTGTTTCATATTTGGGGCCCTAACTTGGATTCTTCCTTTCACATCACGGCATTTACCTCTCTCTTTCATCTCGATATCTCAATTTTCCCTTTGCTCTCTCTCTCTCTCTCTCTATCTTTCTCTCCACACTAAATGTGTGGTAGTATTCACGTGAGCGATCTTTGTACATTTATTGTAAATTTGATTTTATTTCAACATATCAAAATTTTCATTATTGTTGTCTATATTTACATTATGTGCGGGTTTGGTAGCAATTTTTTATGGTAATTTACTTGCATAGTATTATTCAGCAAAATATATATATATATATATATATATTTTCTCGTAGTGTTTATTAAAATATATAAATTTTGGAAACTTTTATATTAAATGTGCGACAAATTTTTTTAAAAAAAAATTAGCTTCTTTCTAGTAAAAGTTATTATTTACCAAAGAAATGCTTAAAACAAAAAGCTTTTAGCAAATAAGCAAGAGCCAATTGAACATGTAATGAAGGGAAAAAAAAAAAACACTTTATTAGTGAGTCCCACCATAAGAACTCTCTCCTCTCTCCCTTGAGGGGAAAGAATATGGTTGGTTTATGAAGGAAAATGGATCCTTTAATTTTCTATTCTTTCACCCCAATCCATTCAATTTAGTGCTTTTTTTTCCCAATCATTTTGATCTTTTTTTTTTTTTTTTTAAATGGATTCATTTTGAACCTTAAGTTAGAGCATTAGCATTGGGGAATGCTAATGCCATATGTAGGGTATATTTAGCATTTCAAGCCTTAAAATCTATTGCATCAGAGAATTGCAAACCCAAGAATTGCAAATTTTTTTGCAATACGCTACAGTGCAAAAATAAAAACATTATTTTATTCCTGCTCTGACTCTCCCACTCTCTCAACCCTACTTTCAAATCTACACCGTCCAAGTGGAAATACAACCAGTCCACAACACTAATAACATAGAAACTTGGCCAAGAATTCACATCTTTCTATTTAATATTTGGGTCCCTAATTTGGATTCTTCCTCTCACATCACATTATCTACCTCTCTCTTTCATTTCGATTTCTCAATTTTCCCTTTGCTCTCTCTCTCTCTCTCCACTAATTGAATGTGTACATGTGGTTGTGTTCACGTGAGAGACCTTTATACATTTCTTGTAAATTTGATTTTAGGCAAAACACCTTTTTGTCTTTATATTTACATTATGTAGCTGTTTGGTAGCAATTTATTTATATTAATTTATTTGCATAATATTTATTAAAATATATAAATTTTGGTAATTTTTACGTTAATTGTGTGACAAAAAAAAAAAAAAGAAAAAAAAAGGAGCTTCTTTCTAATAAAAGTTATTATTTACCAAAAAAAAAAAAAAAAAGCTTAAGACAAAAAACAAAAAGCAAAAAGCTTTTAGCAAATAAGCAAGAGCCAAATGCACATGTTTGGTAAAAACAAGGAAGAGAGAAGGGAAATGAAAGGGAGGAAGAGAGGAGAGAGGAAAGGGAAGAGAAATGATTTTATTTTCACTCGTTTGCTTTGTAGAAAGATTTTAAAAAAATTTATTGGTGGGCTCACCATAAGAACTCTCTCTTCACTCTCCCTTGAGAGGAAAGAATATGGTTGGTTGATGGAGGAAAATGAATCCCTCAATTTTCTATTCCTCCACCTCAATCCATTCAGTTTAGTGCTTTTTTTTTCCTAATTATTTTGACCCTTTTTCTTTTATCATTTTGTCATCTCACTTGGCACACACATGTAGATAATAAATGAATGAATAATTAACTACTAGTATTAAAAAATCACATCTGCATCTAAATAAATAAAAAAATCAACATCAAAAAAGAAAAATGAAATAATGATTTTCTAAAAAATAAATAAATTAAAAAAAACACTCAAATTTCGTTTTATCTTCTTTCATTTCTTGCGAAAGTTAGCGTTGCCTGTGATCAAACCATTCCAATTCTTGGAACAAACCTCACTGACATTGTTGTCACAGGTAACTAGAAGATGATTTGAGATTTGGATTATGTAGTTTTCACTGAACCTTAATTACCACTAACAAATAAATAAAATAAAACAATGTTACAACATAGGTTTGCTAAAGAACACAAGCAAAACAGGAAGGAGAAATTAATGTGTGATTTCATTGAATTGATTAATTAGTAACGTGTGATTTCATTGAATTGGTTAATTTTCCACAGAGCATGATGTTACTATCTGACCGATAAAGGCACAAAATAATTATCTCCTCCACAAACCAGATCCACCAATCAATTAATGAGTGAGACAACAAAATTTGGGTTCTAATTACACAAAACAGTTTCCTTGAAATTCGTCTAACACTCAATCAAGCAAGTTTGCCTAAGAAAATTAGTCTTTTTTTTTTTTTTTGGGGGGGGGACTTATGATTGAATAACAAACTCCTTTGAGTAGGACAATTATCAATTTTACTCCCTCCGTCCCACTTTGTTTGTTCTGTTTGAAAAGTCAAACTTTTTAAGGGAACATAATTTATTGTCTTGTTTATCTTTTAAAAATGTATAAGTTTTCAAAACTATCCTTAAATAAATTTATCAAAAAATTGAATTAGTAAATTAATAGGGGTATAATAGGAACATTAGTAAATTAATAACTTTTATTTTTAAAAACAGGACAATATTTTGGGACATCTCAAAATGGAATAGAGGACATACAAAGTGGGACGGAGGGAGTAATATTTAAGAAATATTTTTTAACATGCCTCAAAGTTACATTATTTTTCATATAATTATCAATTTTATTAAGAATCACACATAGAAAGCTTTGAGAGAGAATCTCTATACGCAATTGTATACCAAAAACTAAATGTAAAATGCATAGCCTCTGGTGTTTATATATAGAATCAGAGGAGAGTGGGAAAATAGGAAAAGACCTAACTGAATATTACACGTGTGATAACTCCCCCTTATAAGCTTAAGTAAAACACAGGTCGTTTAGCTCCTACAATCATAAACTACAAGTAGCTTAGCCAGTCAAATAAATTCTGCTACTCTATCAACTGTAGCTCTGCTATTCCATCCATCTACAACCAATTTCCTTAAAAATACTGAGCTATATTCCCGGTTATGCGAATTTGCAAAGAAAAACTCGCTTTGGACTAGAACCACAAATACGTTGTAACTTAAAATGTTACGAAATCCCATGATGTGCATGGTATTGACTAGAACTTTATGGAGTCCATGATAATTTAAAGTATGTCGAAGTAACGAGGAACATTTTGGCCACCTTGTCATGCTCAATCAATTTCATACCAGCTCTTTTTCTTCTCTTCTTTTTTTCCCTCCTTGTGGAATTTCATACTAGATCTTTATTTCTCTTGAAACAAGTGATTGAGTAAATAAAACTTCCTTATCTTTTTCCAAAGTCCCAAACTTGATATGAACCGAATTTATAGATAAATTTATTAACTAATATTTTTTTTCAGTGATGGATATTATAAGTTCATAATAAAGACATCAATTTGTTTAGGTGTAAGTAGGATTTGAATTTAATTCTCTTATTTGAGAATGAATTTTTTTAACAATTGAGTTAATTGTAGTTTATGAATTTATTAGCTATTTATTTCTTTGGATGATTTGATAGTAGCTGGTGGTTCAAGAGTTATGTAACTCAATTAACACTTCTTGTTATTTTAAACTTTTTAATGGAGATGTTTAGGATTCAAATCCTTTCAACCTGACTAAAGTCTTTTTATTGAAAACAATATATATATATATATATATATATATATCTCAATTACTTTATAAGCTTTTCGTGAATTTATTAACTATAGGGTAAAAAAAAAAAGCTTATTTGATGGTAAGAGGCTCACCAACAATATGGACAAGTTTGGTGTGGGTTTTGTGCATGATGTTCCATGCACCTTCGTATTTAATTGAAGCCTTGACTCATGAGTCAACAAATAGCTTCCATTCATAAAAACTTGTAAATGACATTTTGCAAGTAGTGTCATGTTATCCCTATCTTTTGTAGTTGCTTTCTCACAAGAACATCAATTAAAAATACAACTTGAGGTCCCACATGTTAAATTAAGTAGTTCAGTGAAAAGTTAATACAACAGGTCATATACCGTGTAAGAAAAGTTGATCAAATTCTTCGTTATTCAACCACAAGAATATTAGGAAACTCGTAGCTCAAATTAAGTCATGAAGTGACCGCTTCCCACCAGCCTTACAAAAAGAGGCCCATGACAAGATTGAGAGCAATGAAATTTTACACACCGAGGAACAAAAAGAAAATCCCAACACAAAAAACTTTTCAGCATGAGCTTTATATCTTCTGTAATGGACTGTAAGGCCCAGTTTATGTTTGAGAAGTTCTTATGTGCAGACCAACCTAGAAAATAGTTATATTTGTGAGTAATTTTTACTCAATGGAAAAAGACTTCTTCAGCCACCTATATCTGTAAGTAATTTTCACTCAATGGCATAAGACTTCTTGAGCCAGTGGTGTCTGAGATTTCTTCAAAAGGAGTAAGTTTAAGTTTGACTATTATTCACTCTTCTTATGGGATGTGCTCAACGACTTTTAGCGAAATAAAAAATTAAAACTTTCAAACAAAAATTAGAAGTTGAGTGCAACAACATTCCAATATTTGTTTTTTTTTTTTTTTGGTAGAACCAATATTTCTTTCATCCAAAGAAAATTGATTGCAATTTGCAACAAGATTCTAATATTTAGTATCTGTTTCAAATGTTAAACTGCACTAGCACTCCTTGAACTTTCAAGTTGTTACATTAAGGCTCCATAATTATGTGTTTTTTGGGTCAATTTGGTACGAAAATGTTGATACTATATCAATATTTAGGCCCCCTTCTATTAGTGCCCAGTTCATTTTCTACCAAACGGAACACATGGGTCTCAGGTGAGCCAAAATGATTTTGCATCCAATATTGAAAAATGAAGGAAAATATTGAGAAAACCAAGGATGAAAGTAGGGATTTGCCTTTGGGAAACCAAAACATGAACAATAAAATTTTTTGATCATTCAACATTCAAGAATAAAAAATATACTAAAATTCAAATCTAAATTAGTATACAAAAATAAAACTAGTAGCTATTCTGTATTAACAAAATATAAATAAAATAAAACACACAAATAGTAGTTTTTGAATATATGTTATATTATTTATGATATTTTAAAATGGATCATGAATTTTTTTTTAAATATTGAAAATTATTTGTATTAATTTTGTAATAAATTTTGTTATAATTTCTCTTATAATGTCACCATGTTGAAATGGTCTACAGCCAAAAAACCTACTCCTTCCTGTCTTGGATTCTTACAAGGTAAAGAAAATGACAACATTTCCTACTTTCAAATCTACACTGTCCAAGTGGAAATACAACCACTCCACAGCACTAATAAGAAACTTGGCCAAGAATTCGCATCTTTCTATTTCATATTTGGGTCCCTAATTTGGATTCTTCCTCTCACAGCACATTATCTACCTCTCTCTTTCATCTCGATTTCTCAATTTTCCCTTTGCTCTCTCTCTCTCTCTCTCTCTCTCCACTAATTGAATGTGTGGTAGTGTTCACGTGAGAGACCTTTGTACATTTCTTGTAAATTTGATTTTAGGCAAAGCACCTTTTTGTCTTTATATTTACATTATGTAGCTGTTTGGTAGCAATTTATTTATATTAATTTATTTGCATAATATTTATTAAAATATATAAATTTTGATAATTTTTACGTTAATTGTGTGACAAAAAAAAAAGAGCTTCTTTCTGTTAGGTTACACGTATGAGTGAAGTCCCACATTGAATAAAGATGAGAAGAATGAGTGGTTAATATAACATAATTGAGCACATACCCATTGGGCTTAGGCCTTTTGAGTTAAGGTATGTCTCTATATGTTATATTAATTACTCAAGGAAGCTCCCCAATGTATTTATCCCCCCAACAATTGGTATTAGAGCCCATGATAGTGTGCGGCGAAGATGGTGAGGTGTTCATGATCCCTACCTAGTAGGGACAGAGAAAGCCTAAATGGCCCACACACAAAGATCCTGGAGAAAAGAAAAGCCCAACAAAGGAATATTGCTACTGGTGCTAAGTAATGGTGTGGTGCGAGGTTCCCATGAACTTGGACGTGCGGGGTTCCTATGGATGTATGTGCGGGGTTGACACGTGATTCCCATGGATGGCGTACGAGAGACCCATGGATGACGCATTGATGAAGTGAAAAGCCCATTAGGCAAGGGGGAGTGAGTAGGACTTGTTCATGGCCCACAGAGAGGTCTTGAAGCTCATAGAAAGGCAGACTCACACGTGAGGGGGAGATTGTTGGGTTACACGTGTGAGTGAAGTCCCACACTGAATAAAGATGAAAAGAATGAATGGTTAATATAACATAATTGAGCACATACCCATTGGGCTTAGGCCTTTTAGGTTAAAGTGTATTTCTATATGTTATATTAATTACTCAAGGAAGCTCCCTAATATGTTTCTCCCCCCACCACTTTCTAATAAAAGTTATTATTTATCCCAAAAAAAAAAGCTTAAGACAAAAACAAAAAGCTTTTAGCAAATAAGCAAGCGCCAAATGCACATGTTTGGTAAAAACAAGAGAGAGAGAAGGGAAATGTGTTAGGACATATGTGGATTATGTTAGGAACATATGTCATTACTTTATGTAATTGGCTAATCTTTTGACAAAACGCACTTTACTTATAATTTGGTATATCTAGGTGTTCGTAATGCTTCAAGAAACTGTGTTTCAAGATGAAGTGTTGAAGTCATCAAGTCTGTCCAAGAAACAAGCTAAGAAGTGCAAGTTTACTAAAACTCGACAGCTAGCATGTGTCGAAGTTTAAGAAGATGTTTAGCTCGTGTGCTCGACACCTGCTCGACAGTTGCTCGAAACCTCTCACAGCTAGGCTATCTATCAAGCTCTTCAGTTGATTGTTATCGAAATCTCGACACCTCTCGATAGCTAGGTGGATCAATCGAGAAATCTCCTGTCTCCTCGATAGCTTCTCGATAGTTGTATCTGTCGAAGTTTAAACCTCAACACCTCCTCGACACCTCTTAATTGATTGAGGTTACGGGAAGTCAGATTTTCATATCTGATTTTCGGCCCATGATAACATGTATGTGTAGGGTTTCTTTTCTCACAACCCTAGACCTATATAAGGCTTATTTTAGAGGCCGTCACATATGAGAATACAAGGAGAACATATGCAAAAGGTGACCGATGCCTTATTCTCTCTAAAAGAAGCTACTGCATCTTTTAGGGGTTTCCATGTAACCCGGTCACCCAACCAAACCGAGAAACCCACCCGGACTGACCCCCTCGCCGCCCGATCCAACGACTCTGGTGGTCGGCGGCGGGTCTCAACCCAGCAAACCCGATTCCGGCGGGTTGAGTGGCAGGTTTTCTCCTCTAAAATCGCAACCACCCGACCCACCCGACCACCACTTTAGATGAAAGCCTCCCCCGTTCAATCCGATGACAATTACCCATCTTTCTCTTAGATCCGGCGACGATTACCCATTTTTCGCTTAGATCCGGCAACGATATTTCTCAGAGCCACTTAGATCCGATGATTTTAGCTCAAATGCAGCAATATTTTTTAAAAAATCACTTATATCAGTGACGTTTAAGCTTAGATCGGTAACTTTGGCTTAGATCCGGCGATGTTTAAGCTCAGATCGGTGACATTTTAATTTCCTCCAACCAGATCCGACGACGTTTCATTCTCCACCGCTCGTCGCCGCCGTTCGTCGGTTTCAACTGAACCGACCGATTGTTTTTAGAATCTAATCCGACTCGACCTATGGTGATCGGCCGTCGATTGCGAGTCTGATTCTTTCCCACTCGACCTGAGCCGGTCGAGTCCGGGTTGGGCACAAACCTGACCCGACCCGACTCGTGGACAGCCTTAGCGTCTTTGCACCTTAGGGTTTTGTAACCAAGTGCTTCTTGATATTCATTGTTGATGAAGTGAAGAACTTTGCAGCCAACATTCTTCTTCTTCTAGTTGGTGATTAAGTCATGTACTGGGATCCATGCAATTGGTTAGTCACGTACTGGGATCCGTGCAACATCAAAGGGTGGCGTTCATATATTGAATAGTTCAGAGGTTTTGAAGCAGTAGAAGGTTTCTGCTGTGAGTTCATCTACGGAGATTGTAAAGTCTAGGGACAAAGGTTTTGTACTAGATCTGAAACTTCTCTTTACTATAGTGGATTGCTTTTCGGGAAGGTTTCTCCCCAAGTTTTTTACTGTGAAACTAGTTTGTTTCATTGGTTTTCCTAGATCATCATATCTTGTCTTATTTATTTTTCCGCTGCATGATTTTGACATGATATTGATGTTTGTTTGTTTTAACAAGTTCTATTCATAATAAATCTAATTAACAACTTAGGTTTAAAACTTGTTAATTTGATCAACCGGGGTCTAAATTTTCCAACAAGTGGTATTAGAGCGGGTACACTTTGATTGGATTAATTTCCTAAGGGTCCGTTTGTTTTGGGTGTAAATGGTTTCAGGAAATCATTTTCCGTAAAATAGGCTGTTTGGTTGGCTTTGAAAATAGACTTTTCCGGAAATGCTTTTCAGTTGACCTTAAAAAATAGCTTTGACCCCGGAAATTCATTTCCGTTCCTATTTTCACTTCAAATGATTTTCGGAGAGAGAGAGAGAGAAGGACCAGGTGCAAAGAGAGAAAGAGAGAGAGAAAGGACTCACACGCAAACAGAGAGAGAGAGAGAGAGAGATCGCGAACCCAAACCCAGGATCGTCGCATCACCGGCGAGATTGTCAAACCCGAGATCGCGAACCCAGACCCATGAACCGTGAGTCGCATCGCGCCGATCGCACCGGTGAGTCGCACTGCGAACCCACCAACCGCGCTGATCGAACCCAGTCACCTCACATGCCTTCGCCTTCGCCTTCAAACCCAGTCGCCTCACCACAACGATCTAACCGGATTTGATGATTTTTTTTCTTTGGTTTTGTTTCTTTTGTGGCTTTTGATTGCCGGAGTTTGCCGCCGTGGGTTAAATTGGAGTTTCGGTGGTGTTTGGTGTTGTTTCGGTGGTGGGTATAAATTTCGGTTGTTGTGGGTTGAAATTTTCTGTAATAAAATGTGTTTGGATGCTAAGAAAATGACTGAGAAAATGTGAAAAGTTTGTAGGAAAATAGCATTTTTAGAATGTTACCAAACACCGAAAATTATTTTCCGGACTATTTTTCATTGCACAATCAAACAGCCTGAATACATTTTCCTTTCCCGAAAATAGCATTTCCAAAAAATATTTATTTTCCGGAAAATATTTTACATGAACCAAACGCATCCTAAGTGTGATCCTTGACCCCTGTTGTTATGGATCGTGAAAAATCTCTTTTGATTCCTCCTTTATTTGATGGCACTAATTTTGCGTACTGGAAAGTTCGTATGAAAGTTTTTTTGTAGGCTTTAGGTGAACAGGTATGGCAAGCTATTGAAGTTGGCTGGATTAAGCAAAAGGAAGCGCAGGTGGATTGGGATGATGCAACAATCAAAGCGGCAAATTTCAACAGTAAGGCCTTGAATGCTTTATTTTGTGGGGTGACCAATGAAGAATTCAAGAAAATATCATCCACAGAAGTTACCAAGGAAGCATGGACCATTCTGGAGACCATTTATGAAGGAACCAAGGCAGTAAAGACTGTGAAGTTTCAAAGACTCGCTAGTAGTTTTGAAGAAATAAGGATGGAAGAAGATGAGACATTTGATGAGTTCTATGCTAAACTCAAGGATATTGTGAATTCTGCTTTCAACCTTGGAGAATCTATAACAGAATCCAAAATTGTTAGAAAAATCCTTAGGTCCTTACCTGAAAGATTCCATGCCAAGATCACTGCCATTGAAGAAGCAAAGGACATTGATCAAATTCCTTTGACTGAGCTTGTAGAGAACCTTCAAACCTATGAAATGGGATTAGGTTTAATGGGAAAAAGTGGAAAGAGTAGAAACTTGGCTCTTACGGGTATAGAGGAAGAGACTGAGGACTCTGAAGATGAAGATGATGATGAGGATGAGGTTTTAACCTTCATAACTAATGAGATTATCAAGCTTCTTTAGTTTAGGAAAAATGATAAAGGAAAACCTCCTAGGAAATCTAAATCCTCTAGGAAATGCAAGAATGAGAAACCCCTTATTCAATGCCATGAGTGCAAAGGTTTTGGTTATATGAGGATAGAGTGTCCAAACTACCTCATGAAGGAAAATACCAAGGAGTCAAAAGATAAAGGGTTGGTTACTACTTGGAGTGATACTGAGAATGACTCTTCTAATGAGTATGCAGATGAATGCAGTCACGTTATGGCCTTTGCTGCCTCAACTGATAAGGCGATTATGGAAAGTGCTAGTGATAGTGAGGATTCTTCTGATGATGAAGTACCCAAGAAGTTGACCATTCAAGAAGCCTATGATAAGCTATGCACTGAATTCATAAAATCTTAAAAGACTTCTCATCTTTGTAGAAAAAAGCTTAATAAGGTAAAAACTAAAAAAAACTGATCTATTAGTCAAACTAGATGAGACTACAAGGTTAGTTGAGATTCTTATTGTGAAGAACACCTCATTAGAAGAGAAGGTCAAGAATCTTGAGGTTGAGCTTAGTCAAGCCAGAACTCAAATAGAAAGGATGTCTAGTGCAAAGCTTGATGAGGTATTGAGTGCTCAAAAGCCTAGTTTTGATAAGATTGGCTTAGGATATGCTCTTTCCTCCGGCGCCTCCTCTTCCATAGCTTCTGGATCAAGGACTATCTTAGTGGCCCAATTTGAGAAAGGTGATAAAGGTGTGTTTCGGCATAGCAAAATTGGAATGTCAAATATCATTGGTTATTTCTTTTCTTTCATTATATGCCTATGCATGATATGCTCAATAAAAGAAAAATATGCAAAGAAAAATAAAAAGCAAAAAGAACAAAAATGTTTTAAATATGATTGCAAGCATGTATTCTAGGAGATGTGGGAGTTATAGGATGTACCTCGAAGGTGATAGTCCCCATCAAACAGTTATGATTGTGTGTGAGTTAAAGTGATTTTCTCATATCTCAAATCGTCATAACATGTATACACTATTTTTTCACACACAACACACAATATTCTTTGCTACTCTTGATACATGTGCAGGTACAATGTGATTTGGCCATCACAAGGAATACTTGTGTCTATGTATGCTTACTAAACTGTCTTGACTTATTTTTGAAATATAAAATTGGTTAGACTTGTTTAGTGTATGTGTGTGTGTGTGTTTTGTGATCCATGTGCTTAACATTTTTCTTGTTGAAAGATTTGTTTTTCACATGTTTTGCATCTTTCTATTATCTTGTCATTCATAGCATATTGTTTTATTACATTCATGTATTTATATGGATTTCTTGTGCCCCCTTAATCATCCTTGATTATCTTTATGTTTTTCAGGTAAAGCTTTCTAGTTTCTTGTACCCTTTGTCAATCATAACAAAAATGGGGAGAACTTGTGATGTGGTTTCTTTTTTAGATTCTACATGTTAGGGAGAGAAATACATGCCTTTGAAAGGGGAAGATGTGTTTCATCTTGTTAGGGGAAGTGCTTACCTCCTTCTTCTTGTACACCGGTCTTGTGACCATATTTACATACATTGTGCTTATCTTTGATATATGTGATGATGTATGTTTTCTTCACCTAACTCTACATGTGTTGTTTCTTTTCTATCTTTATGCACATGTTTCTTATAACTTGTTTGCAATCTATTATTTCTGTTTCACACTAAGATGCCTTGATGAGTTTTGTATAAAGTGTTTCAAAAATATAGGTTGTCAAAGTCTACTTGCCATAAACTCTCTTCTTGCAATAAACTCTCTTCTTACAAAGTTTTTCAAGAGTTTGTGTTAGGATAGATTTTATTGTATTTAACAAGTGAATATGAGTTGAATGGTTTATGACTTCTCTCATATGCTCATTTGTTTGTTGTGGTTTTGTCACGGATTGTCAAAGGGGGAGATTGTTAGGACATATGTGGATCATGTTAGGTACAATTGTCATTATTTTACGTAATTGACTAATGTTTTGACAAAACGCACTTTACTTGTAATTGGGTAGATCTAGGTGTTCTTAATACTTCAAGAAACTATGTTTCAAGATCAAGTGTTGAAGTCATCAAGTCTGTACAATAAACAAGCTGAGAATTGCAAGTTTACTAAAGCTCAATAGCTAGCTCAACAGCTAGCATGTGTCGAAGTTTCAGAAGCTATTCAGCCTGTGTGCTCGACACCTACTTGACAGCTGTTCGACACCTCTCGACAGCTAGGCTATCTATCGAGCTCTTCAATTGATTGTTATAGCAATCTCGACACCTCTCGATAGCTAGGTGGATCGATCGAGAAATCTCCTGTCTCCTTGATAGCTCCTCGATGGCTTCTTGATAGTTATATCTGTAGAAGTTTAAAGCTCGACACCTCTCGATCGATCGAGGTTACGGGAAGTCAGATTTTCAGATCTGATTTTCGGCCCATGATGACATGTATGTGTAAGGTTTCTTTTCTCACAACCCTAGACCTATATAAGGCTTATTTTAGAGGCCGTCACATATGAGAATACAAGGAGAACATATGCAAAAGGTGACCAATGCCTTATTCTCTCTAAACGAAGCTACTGCGTCTTTGCACCTTAGAGTTTTGTAACCAAGTGCTTTTTGATCTTCATTGTTGATGAAGTGAAGAACTTTGCAGCCAACATTCTTCTTCTTCTAGTTGGTGATTAAGTCGCGTATTGGGATTCGTGCAATTGGTTAGTCATGTACTGAGATCCGTGCATTATCAAAGGGTGGCGTTCATATATTGAAGAGTTCAGAGGTTTTGAAGCGGTAAAAGGTTTCTGCTGTGAGTTCAACTACGGAGATTGTAGAGTCTAGAGACAAAGGTTTTGTACTAGATCTGAAACTTCTCTTTACTATAGTGGATTGATTTTTGAGGAGGTTTTCCCCCCAAGTTTTTTACTGTGAAACTAGTTTGTTTCATTGGTTTTCTTGGATCATCATATCTTGTCTTATTTATTTTTTCGCTGCATGATTTTGACATGATATTGATATTTGTTTGTTTTAACAGGTTCTATTCATAATAAATCTAATTAACAACTTGGGTTTAAAATGAAAGGGAGGAAGAAAGGAGAGAGGAAAGGGAAGAGAAATGATTTTATTTTCACTCGTTTGCTTTGTAAGAAGATTAAAAAAAAAATATATATTGGTGGGCCCCACCATAAGAACTCTCTCTTCACTCTCCCTTGGGAGGAAAGAATATGGTTGGTTGATGGAGGAAAATGAATCCCTCAATTTTCTATTTCTTCACCTCAATCCATTCAGTTTAGTAGTTGTCATCTCACTTGGTACACACATGTAGATAATAATTGAATGAATAATTAACTACTAGTATTAAAAAATCACACCTACATCTAAATAAATAAAAAAATCAACATAAAAAAAGAAAAATGAAATAATGAATTTCTAAAAAATAAATAAATTAAAAAAAAGCTCAAGTTTCGTTTTATTTTCTTTCATTTCTTGCGAAAGTTAGCGTTGCCTGTGATCAAACCATTCCAATTCTTGGAACAAACCTCACTGACATTGTTGTCACAGGTAACTAGAAGACGATTTGAGAATTGGATTAGGGGAAATTGTAGTTAACCTACTTGTGGTTTGACCCGTTTTAACAGTGCCCACCCGTGGTTTGAAATTTGTCACTTAACCCACCTGAAGTGGCCTACGTTAGACCCCCGTTACCCACCTCTACCATTTCCGTTAGAAATTCCTCTTTACTATATAAGCCAAAATTAGAACCCTAAAAAAAAGAAAAGAGCTCTCTCCCTTTCTCTACCTTAGAACCCCCAAAAATCCCCAAACCCATAATCCCTTTATTTCTTTACTTTGATTGCCAAAGTGAAATCCCCGAACACTTGCAAGCAAGGAGGAGGTGTGCTGAAGCTTGGGTTTTCCTCTATATCAAGTATGAAATGACTTTCTAGGGGTTTTGGGTGGTGGCTAACAACGGTAGTAGTTTGGTGAGGCTATGATTTGATGGTTCAATATTAAACCTCATAATATTTTGTTAGACCAAAATTTCAATCCAAAAATTTCTGATTTTGATTTGGCTAAGTTGTGTGCAAAGGATCAAAGTGCAGTGTCCATGACCACAGCTAGGGGGACCATGGGTTACATTGCACCTGAAGTATTCTCGAGGAACTTTGGGAGCGAGTCTTACAAATCAGATGTTTACAGTTTTGGAATATTGTTGCTTGAAATGGTTGGAGGTAGGAAAAATGTTGATGTAACTGTGGAGAACGCGAGCCAAATATATTTCCCAGAATGGATCTACAATTTGTTAGAGCAAAAAGAAGACCTACGAGTCTATGTTGGGGATGATGGAGATGCTAAAATTGCAAAGAAACTCGCAATTGTGGGACTCTAGTGCATCCAAAGGCACCCAGTGGATTGTCCTTCTATGAAAGTTATGGTCCAAATGCTGGAGGGAGAAGGAGATAAGTTAACCATGCCCCCTAATCCATTTGCGTCTACAAACCCCATAAGAATCAATATAAATATGCCTATAAGGCGTCTGAACCAGGGGTTAGAAGTCATCCTAGAATCAAAGTAAGTATATAAAGTAGGAGTCCTTGACAATCATAAAAGTTGCAGTCATGTTGTACTCAAGGATTGAAATTATTAATCTTGTGGTCAATGTAGGGACTTCAAATTTTTTTTATATGAAGTATAAGGAAGATAATGCTCATAAAAATCTCCCAATTTCTTGTTGAGTTGTAGGAAAGAATATAAGTTTTTTTTTTTTTTTTTTTTTTTTATTTTTATAATTTTCACAATTTTTTTAGAATAAGGCTTTATTTCCTTATTTTAGAGACTTTTTAAGAGTATTTTAGTTAAAATTGAGCCATTATATGGAATTGTATAAATTAAGATTTGTTTTAGAAAAAAAAAATTGGGCAAAATTTCTAATTTTTAGCCTAATTTTGCGCAATGAAGTGTCGTAGTTGCTCTAGGACTTCTTTGGTGATTTCCAATATAATTTAGTGGTTGTAGCCTTCAGGCATTCATACTATTTAGTAATAAAAGAATTCAAAGAGTGTTTATTGTTTTTTTCCGATGGATGCTAGAGGACTCTTTGCTCACTCCATGAAAATTGCTTGTAATCAAATTAAATTCTTAATGTATATTATTTGATGTAAAATAGTTAAATTTTGTTAAGAAGAGCTTGAAGAATTGCTGTTCGAAGACGCCTACTCAAACTGTGTGCCAAAGAACACATGTCACCTTCACAAAGTGCCCACATTAATGTACTACACCCACTACCACAAAAGAAAAAAAAGAAAAGGGTATTTTTCAAGGGTCAAAAGACTCAAAACCCTTGAAAAAAGTATGAAAAACTCTCAAAAAAAAGAAAAAAAAAAAAAAAAAGAAATTTATGAGTCTGGATGACCTTGATGACCTTTGAAAATTTTTGAAAGCCTTCACGAACCTCAAAACAAGTGTTTTATCTTTATTGAGAATCGCCAACCCTTCAAAAAAGGTTAAAATAACTAAATGTTAAAAGATTTGAAATTACAACCCTAGATAAATGAGGTTGTTGAAGGGTCTCCCAACCCTCAAAATAAGGTTTTTCTCTTTTTCCTTAAAAAAATAAAAAATAAAAACCACAACCATGCACATATACTTTAAAGAAGAACTATATATTACAAAATCTATATTATATCAAAACACAATATTTATACCACCACACACCCTTGGTGCGATGATCACTCCACAAGTATAAGTGCTTGTGGGGTGTGAGGGGGAAGGGCCTGAGTTCAAGTCTTCAGGAGGGAGCTTCACACATATATACATATAGATTAGGTTAGAGTAGAATTTCTATCTTGTAAAAAAAAAAAACACACACACACACAATATTTATATAATCAGGTCTAGTTTCTCAACAAAAAAAAAAAAAATATATATATATATATATATATATATAACCGGGTCTAAATTTCCTTCAATGTGGATTGCAAGTCTTCAACCACACATACATCAAATTAAAAGACCACATATTACAAACTCCACAATAGTTCTAAAATTATAATAGGATAACCAGAATAAATTAAAATGAAATAACAAAAGTTCGAATATCCTTGCACGCCTCAAGGTAGTACCTGCCATTAAAGAGGGAAAAAAGCAATAACTTTTACCATTATGATATCTCCTAGTTTTGAAAAGCCAAATCAAAAAGTTATTTATTTAACTTTGCAATTAGTAAACTTTAAAAACACTTATTCCAAGTGAATTAATAACATTTGAGATAAAATTGAGTAATATAACCACGCAACTTTGTAGTTATTAGCTAACTGTATTGACAAATTTAAGTGAACCTAGACAAAGTGAATTGAAATAATTAAGTAAAGTTTTTTATTTAGGACTCATTTGCAACATTAGCATATCTGCCAAGTCAAAAACTTCTTGCTACGTTAGTATTGAATTGGGTTACCCAACCTGATCCAACCCACAACCTAAACTGCAAATGGGATCAGTCTGATTTATA
The DNA here is from genome assembly GCA_019022515.1 of Quercus aquifolioides. NCBI lineage: Eukaryota > Viridiplantae > Streptophyta > Magnoliopsida > Fagales > Fagaceae > Quercus > Quercus aquifolioides. Next base: position 11,735,251 of record CM032335.1, on the reverse strand, counting down.
GCATGAAATGAACCAAGCTGGATTGTTCATCAATGACCAGGAGTTGATTTTGATTGATTACATTGACTTCAAGGGTTGATTTATTCAATTCAACTAATTTTTACACAATATTTTGTATTGATTCTACTTTTATAGTCTATTAGTTCATATTTTGTGTCTAAATGGTTCATACTTAGATTTCTCACGCTATCCATGTTACCTTAGATGGCATCAACTATTCGAAGTACTAATGTCAAATTGCAATATTTCAAATTTGGATTTCAAAGAAGATAAGATGGGACAAAATTGGCCTATGTCCTTTTCGCCCAAATTATATAGCCTTCTTCTCCTCTTCCCAAACTAATTAGGGAAATCCCCCACTTTTGTAACTCGATTTGCTCAAAATCGACTTAAAAAAATAAAAATAAAAATTCTGGAGCCCTATATTGGCGATTTAAGGATCCTATGGCGACGTTTTAAAGACCTATAGTGGCGTTTTGTAACTCGACCTCCATGAACTCAAGTTATAGGTAATTTTTTATACTTTTTTTACCTATAACACGAGTTCATGGGAGTTGAGTTACAAAACGTCACTATAGGTCCTTAAAACGTCACTATAAGCTTCTTAAAACGCCACTATAAGCTTCTTAAAACGCCACTATAAGGCCTAACTTGATTTTGAGTAAATCGAGTTTTAAAATAAGAGCATTTTCCTAATTAATTTAAGAAAGGGGGCAGAAGGCTAATTTAGGCGAAAAGGACATTGGCCAATTTTGTCCAAATAAGATGTATAGGAAAGAAGATTTATGTTCTAGTTGACCAAGACTAGTAAAGGTTCAAAAACAAGATATAAAATCTGGCATCTCATTCGCACTAATAACCAAAACAAAATGGTAGGAAAACACGTAGATGGTGAGAAGTTTCTCTTGCTAGTTGACTGATGAAGAAATGGTCCTTAGTGACGGCAATGATAAAAAGAAAAAAAAAATCCTGTCTTAAAAGAAATCATGTATCGAATAATTAATTTACACAAAAGACTGATTCATTAGAAACGACCAAAGTCCAAATGGGGAAGAATGATTATTTGTTAAGTAAAAAAATCAGTACTGGCCACTTTATCATGTTCAATCAATTTCATACCAGCTCCTTTTGACCATAAATTTGTTGACTATTTCAAAAGCTCTATTTGTATGATAAAGTGGCACTGTGCTAGTCCCCTAAAATCGCGTTAAAAGTCTCAATGATTTGTGTGATGTTTCACGCACCTTTGTATCAAATTGAAGTTTTTTGCAAGCAGTGTTATTCTTATCTTTCTTTTTTATGGAGTCATTCTTATTTTTCTTGTTTTCACATTTGGGATTCTATTCATATTTTTTTAATGTAATAGTGTGTGATGGAGATTCATATTTTACTTTATAGAATCCAAGGAGATTCTATTCCCATTATTTTGACGCAGTACATGTTGCTTTTGCGGAAAGCTTCTCTACAGTTCAATATAGAATCCAAGGAGAGAAATAATAATGAAATTTCTATGAACTTATTAATTTGAGGGTGCACTCGCGCGTCAACATGACCCACCGTCACCGACCAAAATGAAACACAGTTGGTTTATAATTTTGTGGCAGCTCCTCACTTGGTTTAGCTCGAGTGTTATGCATACAAAAACAGGACACAAGCACTGTCTTCTTACATTCAACTATTTGTAATGTTGGCAAATTTCCATGTCAAAAATCAAAAAGGTTTCAGTGTAATTGCAAGTTTCCATGTGTTTTAATTTCATTTAAATTGTAATTGCATTGAGCCATTGAAGTGAAGAAAGAGTACAAGTGCTGCAGAAGGAATCTTGATTGAGCAAAATTCACTGTGTTAGGCGAAATTCTGAGTGAGACAACCAAATTTGGGTTTTTGTTACACTAAACAGTTTCCTTAAAATTCGTCTAACAATCAATCGAGCAAGTTTTCCTAATAAAATCAGCTTCTTCTTTTTCTTTTTCTTTTTTGGCTTACAATTGAATAACAAACTCCTTTGAGTAGGACAGTTATAAATTTTAATTTTTAAGAAATGGTTTTTATCATGCCTCAAAGTTACATTATCTTTCAATTCATATAATTATCAATTTTATTAAGAATCATACATTAGAAAGCTTTGAGAGAGAATCTCTATAATATATGCAATTGTATATCAAAAACTAAATGTTAAATACATAGCCTCTATATTTATATAGAGAACCAGAGGAGAGCAGGAAAACAGGAAAAGATCTAACTGACTATTACATGTGTGCAAACTAACTCCCCATTATAAGCTAGAGTATAACACATGTCGTTTAGCTACTTCAATCATAAACTACAAGTAGCTTAGGCAATTGAACAAATACTGCTACTCTATCAACCGTAGCTCTACTATATTCCCTGTTACACTAATTTGCAAAGAAAAAACTCGCTTTGGACTAGAACCACAAATACGCTGTAATGTAAAATGTCACTAAATCCCATTATGTGCATTGCATTGACTATAACTTTATGTAGTCCACAATAATTTAAAGTATGTCAAAGTAACGAGGAACATTTTGGCCACCTTGTCATGTTAATCAATTTCATACCAACTCTTTTTTTTCTCTATTTTTTTTTTCCTCCTTGTGGAATTTCATACTAGCTCTTAGTTTTCCTTGAAACAATATTATCATTACTGAATAAATGAAGCTTCCTTATCGTTTTTCATAGTCCCAAACTTGATATGAACCGAATTTAAAGATAAATTTATCAACTATAATTTTTTTTCAATGATGGATACTATAAGTTCATAAAAAAGACACCAATTTGTTTTCGAATGATTTTTTTTTTTTTTTAATGATTGAGTCAATTGAAATTCATGAACTTATTAACTGTTTATTTCTTTTGAAAATTTGATAATAGGGTTTAAGAGTTAAACCGCTTGGTGTTTTAAAGTTTTTAATGAAGACGTTTATAATTCAAATCCTTCCAACTCGACTATCAAAATAAAAAGACATTTTTATTGGAAACACAAAAAAAATATCAATTACGTTACAAGCTTTTTGTGAATTTATTAACTATATGGTAAAAAGCTTATTGGATGATAAGAGGCTCACCAACAATTTGAACAAGTTTGGTGTGGACCAACCTGGAAAATAGCTTCTATTCACAAAAACTTGAAAATGACTTTTTGCAAGTTGCGTCTTGTCATCCCTATCTTTCTTCCTCCTCTTCTTCTTCTTCTTCTTCTTCTTCTTCTTCTTCTTGGGTGATAAACTACAATATATATTAAAAACTAAAATATAGGAATAGATAAGTAATCACCCTTACCGAAAGAGTCTAAAATCTCTTGGAAAATTGTCTTTATTAAAGTAAAAAAATTCTTTAAAGACTAGGGATAGGCAATCACCCTATCTTTATTTGTTGCTTTCTCACAACATCAATTAAAAATACAACTTGAGGTCCTACACGTTAAATTAAATAGTTCAGTGAAAAGTTCAACACGTTCAATTAAATTGAATATCTCACTACTAAAACATCAATGAAACATACAATGGGTCATATACCGCATAAGAAAAGTTTATCAAATTCTTCATTATTCAACCATAGGAATATTAGGAAACTTGTAGCTCAAATTAATCCAAGAAGCGACCGCTTCCCACCAGCCTTACAAAAAGAGGCACATGTCAAGATTGAGAGCAATGAAATTTTACACATCGAGGCACAAATAGAAAAATCCAACGTTTCAGCGTGGGCTTTATATCTTCTATAATGGGCTGTATGGCCCAACTTATGGCTGAGAAGTTCTTATGTGTAGACCAACCTGGAAAATAGTTATATTTGAGAGTAATTTTCACTCAATGGCAAAAGACTTCTTGAGCCACCTGCATTTGTGAGTAATTTTCACTCAATTGCAAAAGACTTCTAAAGCCAGTTGGTATCTAAGATTTCTTCTAAAGGAGTAATTTAGACTCCGTTTGGTTGGGGAGAAAATAGGAGGGATGGAAAAGTAAGAGAGGAAAACAGGGAAGAAAATGATGTTTTCTCTTGTTTAGCTCAGGAGAGAAAACACAAAGGATGGAAAACATTGGGAAAAATACACTTGAGCCCACAAATTTTTATTCTCCTGATTTGGGAGGAAAACTGGGAAGAAAAGAGAGAAAAGGAGGGCTTAACTCTTGAATTACATGTTTACCCCCTCCACGTTAATGTCTTATATGTGGGTTTTTCTTCCTTTTATTTATTTATTTTGAAAAAAGAAATTTTTGGGTTCTTGAACTTCTTATCTTCTTTTTCTTTTGTTTTTTTTTAATGAAGAAATCATTCATACATATTTTTTTTAATAAAAATGTAATGTATTGATTTTGTTTTACCTAAGCTGGACATAATGGTAAATTTATACAAACTTTATTTTCTATCCTCTCACTTTTATTCTCAACTAAACAAAAGAGTCTTCCATCCCTCTACTTTTTTATCCTCGTAACCAAACACAAATGAGAGAAAACTAAGTCTTTTCTATCCTTCCACTTTTCTTTTCTCGCTTCATTTTATATCCTCCAATTTTTCCACTCCCCCAACCAAACGGACCCAAGTTTGTTTATTATTCACTCTTCCTATGGGATGTGCTCGACGACTTTTAGCGAAATAAAAATTAAAACCTTCAAACGAAAATCAAAAGTTGAGTGGAACAATATTCCAATATTTGTTTCTTTTTCAGTAGAATCAATATTTGTTTCATCCATAGGAATTGATTGCAATTTGCAAAAACAATTCTAATATTTAGTATTTGTTTCAAATGTTAAATTGCACTAGCACTCCTTGAACTTTCGAGTTGTTACATTAAAGCTCCATAATTATTCTTTTTTTTGTTGGTCATTTTGGTACAATAACTTTGATACTGTATCAATATTTAGGCCCCCTTCTATTAGTGCCCAGTCCATATTCTACCAAATGGAACAGCTAGTCTCAGAACACACATGGGTCTCAGGTGAGCCAAAATGTTTTTGCATCCAATAATGAAAAAATGAAGGAAATATTGAGAAAACCAAGGTTGAAAGCAGGAATTTGTCTTTGAGGAACCAAACCATGAATAATAAAATTTTTTGATCATTCACTTCAAGAATAAAAAAATATACTAAAATTCAAATCTAAATTAGTATACAAAAAATAAAACTAGTATCTATTTTGTATGAACAAAATATAAATAAAATAAAAGACACAAATAATAGTTTTTGAATATATTTGATATTATTTAGGATATTTTAAAATGCAAACTTTATTGTTGAGTCCCACCATAAGAACTCTCATTTTCTCTCCCTTGGGAGGAAAGAATATGGTTGGTTCAGGAAGAAAATGGACCCCTCAATTTTCTATTCCCTTTTTTCCAATCATTTTGATCCTTTTTTTTCTTTTTTCCTTTATGGAATCATTTTGATCCTTAAGTTATGAAACTATTGTCATTTTAGTACTTGTAATCTCACTTGACAGACAAACACGTAGCTAGTAGAATAATTAGGAATAATTAATTACTAGTATTAAAAAACCACATCTACATCTAAATAAATAAATAAATAAATAAAATCAAAATCAACATCAAAAAAGAAAAATGAAATAATGATTTTCTAAAGAAAATAAATAAATAAATGAAATTAAAAATAAAAAAAAAAACTCTAGCTTCATTTTATTTTCTTTCGTTTCTTGTGAAAGTTAGTGTTGCCTATGATCAAACCATTCCAATTCTTGCAACAAACCTCACAAAGTATCTCTCTAGAAGAAGATTTGAGGTTTGGATTTTGTAAAGTTGTGATTTTCAACTAGCCTTTGTTGGCTTTAATTTCGTGCCAAATTGGATTGTAATTTCTTCAATCATTTCCCTATATTTATGTGGGTTTATTTGTGAGGGATGAGTGTGAGAGATTGGTGAAGAATCAAGCTTCAAAGATGGATCAGTGTAGTTCACAAGTAGCTCGCAAGAAAAGAAACCCACGAAAGGCCACGTGTAAAGCACCTGATTGGAAGCTGAAGAGTCATGCTAGGCTGTCAAATTCGCGTGCACTTCACGAGAAAAGCCATCCCGCGAGGTACTCGCGAAACTCTCTGTTTGGAAAAAAAGGTAAATTGCTTTACCAAATTCTTTATCGACACTATAAATATCCTCATTATCCACAAAATGTAAGGAGTGCTTTTTAGAGAGAAAACCCTAGAAAATATGTTAGGTTCTAAAGATTTAGGTTTAAATATTTAGAATCATTTTTGTATTGTATTGGCAAACTGAGAACAAAACATGTCTAGTCTAGGTCTTTAGGCAATGCATAAAAGTGGTTGTTTCAAGGCTCAAGTCTAGCTAATTGCAGAAAAAGGAAGTGTGATTCTGCCTTGCTTGACCGATTGAGAATTAGGCTTAACCGATCGAAAATCGCAGGTCCAGTTTTTCTGTAGAATTTTTAAACAGGCCCAAGCCCGCGGAAATGTTTAGGGTTTCGTCTAAACTTCTTCACATATAAAAGGAAAACCCAATCCACATTTTGAAGACTTTTGGAAGACTTTTGTGTTACTCTTTGTGAGATTTGAGAGGTTTTGTACCTTCTAACTACACAAGAATCTACCAGAGTAAGAACTACAATCAAGCGTTGGTAGAATATAGTTGCTACATCAAGATCATTATTGATGGTGATCTGAAACCTTTGAGTGGGATCTCAAAGTCACAAGCAAGACAACTTGTGTTGTTGTAAATTCGAGAAGAGGAGTCTGTGGATTTGGAGCTTGCACGTGGTCATGTCAGTAAGTTACTACATGAGGTAGTAAAAGATTTAGGGTTAAATCTGATTGTAAAAACTTCAATTTTCTTATAGTGAATTTACTTTACCTTGAGGATAGCTAGGTCAAATCCTTCCCAGGTTTTTACCTTGAAACGGTTCGTTTCATCGATTTTCTTAGGTTATCATATCGTGTATTATTTACTTTTCTGCATCTTTGCATGATATGATTTATTTGTGTTCAACCTAGATCTAAATAATTAATCTAAGTTATCACTTGGTTAATATATTAGGTTAAACAATCTATTTTAAGGTGTCTAAACGAACAAACAAAATACACTTGAGAGTTAGAGATTGTTATACCCATAATCATCTACACATTTTCTCTTGGTTTTCCTCTACTCCTACCTTTCCATCTCTACATCTTTGAGAGGTTCTTAACCCAAACACTTACCACACCCAATTTGAGTGTTGAGTCAAGTTTTGGTGTTGTTGAAAAGCATTGGCAGGAGCCATTTAGTGGTGGATGCAATCAGGCTAAATTACGGAATTTGAAAAGCTAGTAGCAGGAGCTTGAAAGGCTCAAGTACATGAGGTAGACTAGATTTGAATGGTCTTTTGTTATTCGTGTACTCCAATTTTATTCACTAGTGGATCAATTTCGACTTGAAGGGTCGCGGAGAGGTTTTTCGCCGAGTTCTTCGGTTTCCTCTTTGATAATATGTCTTGGTATTATCTTGTGATTGCATCTTTCTTCCCTACTCTTTAAGCTTTCCTTTTATTGTTCATTGTGGTTGGATATGACTTAGAGTAGTGTTACCAGTTTATTGCGCATATTTACTCTTGTTTCACACTTTGTTAAGTTAGAGTAAAAGCAATCTAGCCGTATTTTTTAATTTGAGGTCTGAACAAGCTCTAGTGTTTTCACACTAATTTGAGCTTTTGAGATTTTATTCTCTCTCTTCCTCTAGCTTCCTCCATTTGTTTGTACATTTATAAGATGCTGAAGGATACTCAATATTTCAAGAAAAGTTCAAACATGTTGAGTGTTTCTTCATTTGGGCATTTAAGGGATTGGGACATTCTGATTTCAATATGGTATGCAAAGTCCAAGTTAGGCGTGATTCATAAAGCTGAAGTTGTATTTTCATAGACAATTTTAATTCCTTCCCACACACAAATAAATAAAGCTATGCCCTGTTTTCTCGCGCACTTAAATTTTTGCTACATCTTGTGCACTTAAATTAGTACAAGACGTTTCTCCAAAAAAAAAATGTACAAGACGAATACGAAAAAATAAAAGAAGTCACATTTTCAAGAGCTAAAACAGGAATATTTTCATTCAATGGGACAATTCTAATTGAGCAGCCTGGTTGATTAAGGAATATAATTATCTGCACAACAATAATTTATCCTCTGTAGAAGGCAGGGCAGCCACTAATTATTTATGAATTGATCGCTTTTTTTTTTTTTATGGTAATAACATGAATTAATTGCTTAACCATTCAAATTGAGTACTGAATATATAAATAGGAGTAAAGCAATTTCTACAACTGGGCTATTGCCACTCTAAAATATATTGCCCAGTTTTTCAGCATTGTTTATTAACTTAATCAATTACATATTCACAATTATGAAGTTATAAATATTTTTTTCCTCTTAAAAAGACTTAAACAAATAAATATACCACGCACTAAGCAAAAAAGAGAAATTGTTGTAGGTAAGGATAGCTATCATAAATCAAGGGACCAATTATTTGTCACACAAAAATATGAAGTGTCTTTATGCTATATATCATATACATATAGAATAATTGCCCTAGTCCCACTGTGGTGTTAGCTTTCCCTTGCATTTAAAGTTTAGCCGATTGACTTGATTCACCTGATTGAAATGATGAACTAGTTAAATTTAAGTTGTCTCCTACATCTCTTGTTTGTCTTGTTGGTGATGATGATAGGAAAGGCTTGGAAGGCATTTGTAAGCATTCAACTTCTCCTTCAAGCATTTCTACAACTTTGTTCATTGAAGGACGGTCACTAGGCTTCATCTGTATGCACCATAATGCAACTATGATCATCTTCTTAACAATTTTCTTCTTCTCCTCTATGGCATCTTCTATTTCTATGTCATTTCCTTCGCTAAATTGGCCATAGACCCAAGTTGGGAAGTAAATTTGGCTTGAATGGTCAGCAAATGCATTCACGTTCTTTCTTCTACTTGCCATTTCCAACAATAACATGCCAAAACTATAAACATCAGCTTTATAGGAGACCCCTCCAATGTTTTTGTAGAACAACTCTGGAGCTATATATCCTAGTGTTCCTCTTGCAGCAGTCAAAGACACTATGCTATCATTCGCTGGATAAAGTTTTGCAAGCCCAAAATTAGAAACTTTGGGAATGAAGTTCTCATCGAGAAGAATGTTATGAGGCTTGATATCAAAATGCAAAATTTGCATGTCACATCCTCGATGTAGATATTCAATTCCATGAGCCACTCCAAGGGAAATCTTATATGTTTTCTCAATACTTAAGGGGATACTTCCTTCTAGAGAAAAAATGTATTTTTCAAGAGAACCATTAGGCATGAATTCATATATAAGGGCACGCTTTGATCCCTCAACACAGAAGCCAATGAGTTGCACCACATTCATGTGGTGAATTCTTCCAATTGTTGCAACTTCGTTGATAAATTCTTGCCCATTAGCTTTGGAGTTACCCAACATCTTTATAGCTACAAAAGAGCCACTTTCAAGCTTTCCTTTATATACAAAGCCATAACCTCCTTCACCCAATTTGTCCTTGAAACCTTTGGACATCTTTTTAATTTCTGAGTAAGTGTACCTAATTGGCATGAGGTTAATTTGGCTTTGCAGAAATTCTTCAATAGCATCATACATTGATAAATGCCTCCTACGCCACTTATATATCAAAAGGGCCACCACACACGGAGTCCCAAATACCATTTTTGCAGCAAGGAGGAGTAGGGCCGTCCACGGGTCAGGCCGGGTCGGTTTTGGACCTAATCCAGACCCGACCTGCCGGCGTCGGGTGGAAGGCGAAGGGACCCGAAACCGACCACCGGCGTCACTCGATCGAGTCGGTTTTGGGTTCGGGTGGTGTTCGGTCGGTTCGGTCGAGTCGCCGGATTCTGCAAGTGTCGCCGGATTCTGCAAGTGTCACCGGATTCTGCAAAAAATTCGTCGGAATTTGCAAAAACCCAGTTGATCTGCACCAAAAATCGCCGAAATCAGCCTGGATCTCCTCGAATCTCGCCGGATCTCACCAAATATGGTCGAGATCTCGCTTGGATCTCCTCGAATGTCGCCGGATCTCACCATATCTCGCTTGGATCTCCTTGAACGTCGCCGGATCTCACCATATCTCGCTCGAATGTCGCCGGATCTCACCATATCTCGCTCGAATGTCGCCGGATCTCACCAAATCTCACTTGGATCTCCTCAAATGTCGTTGGATCTCAACAAATCTCGCCTAGATCTCCCCGAATATTGCCGGATTTGTATGTAACGTCGGTCGGGTCAGGTGGCTTAGTTTTGGAGAAGAAAACCCGCCACTCGACCCGCCGGCGTCGGGTCTTGGGCGCGGAAACCCGTCACCGACCGTCGGAGTGGTCGGTTCGGGCGGTTGCCGTTTGGGTTCGGGCGGGTTGCTCGGGTTCTGGGTTGGGTTGGACACCCCTAAGGAGGAGTAATAGCACTGTGCAGGAACATCACCCAAAAAAACTATGAGTAAACAAATTTGTTGTTGCACTGCTGTCAGCATTTTTATTTTTTAGTTGAAAAATTAGTTAAACTTAAAACTAAAGTGCTTTCCTAATTATAGTAATTAAAATTTATTCGCACAATATATGTTGTTGAGTTCTTAAATTACTCTACCATATAAAATTATTTAAAATTTGACCCATTGAACCAAAATAATTAATCCAGTTAATTAAAAAAAATAGTAATCCAGGAAAAAAAAAACTGTAAATCTCTCTTGCTCCCACAGCAATTCCAGTAGCACTTTCCATTTTCATTTCACTCTCTTTCTCTATCTCTCAGGCTCGCCTCCTGCTCATTGGTCCTCCTTACCTCGATTCGTCCATTGCCTTTTCTTCGGAAGAGTGCCACCATGACACAGCTGTGGCACCGGTGAAGGGCTGATAGAGGTGATGATGCAGCCAAGCAATGGATCTGGGTTCGGTGGCTGTTCTTGGGCCGAATCGGGTCTGGGTTTGATGGGTTTGGTGGTGGTGTTTGATTTATGTCGCCAACTCTGTGGTCAATGTAATTGTTCACTTTGATTTGGTATCTGAAAAGTTTAGCGATGTTCCATTGTCAGATACCAGCTGAAGATGTAAATTTTGAGCTGGGGATTTTGGAAGGCTGCCTTTGTACAACTCATAATTCCAATGGAAGTTGCTTTGAGACATGGGGATGAGAGAATATGGGTAAAGAAATTTTGGTCCAAATTATTCGTCATCTCAGAATCATTTGAATCTTTGATTCCAATATGTTTCACAAGGAATGGTGATGTTATAATGGGGGTAAATGAAAGAAATTTAATTTTAATCTTAAAGGGAATACTCAAAGTTCCTCGAAGAAAGAAAGTGTATTCAGAGAAGTGCCAGGCAGAATCCGAAAGTGCTTGTTTGCTACGGTGTTCTTAACAAAATAACTCTTTATAGAGCTCTAGAACTACCAGCTGATTTAAATGATGTATTTCAAAATGATTTGATTCATTAATAAAGGATTTTTTTTTTTTTTTCCTTTTTCAATAAAAAAAAAGCATAAAAACTCTAAAAGATTTTAATACATTATTTCCATGTTAATGCCACTAATATTTAGGTTTTGTCTGCATTGTAAACTATTTTTTTATGTGAGATTAAATTAAATAAGGGCCAGCGTAAAAGTCTTTATTTACATCCTCCAATAATACGGTGCCATATTAGATAATTGCAAATACTTGCACATAAAATATTAAGGCCTGATGCATGGAATCACTCTCTATTTTAGAAAGTTGAGACCCAAAAAGTTAAAATCACCCCCTCTTTGCACATTGGCTCCTTACTGAATTTAATATCCTTTTAAACACAATGTATGTTAAGGAATGATAATTCTAAAAAATAGTTGAAGAAGAGATTTAGGTTATTACCGATGTTCAATATTCTATAAAAGTTCATGGCGAGAATCACATTACGACTAACGTACCGTGGTAGGAACAAATTTTCTGCAAGAAATACATTAAAAAAAGTTGAAATTAATTTTTCCTAACAAAAATATGAATTTCTAATTAGAGAAACAAGTGACCTGAATAACTTGAAAAGTCTAAGGCCTAATAAAACTGCATTGACAACTCCCATTAGTGCTTAACAATAAATATAAACAACCATAAAAACTAGTTGACTTTATATAATAGGACTTTAAATCAAGGGAGTCGATTTCGTACAGTACCGGCCGTACTGGCCGGTATATACCGTATTGGCAAGCAAACCTGTACATATAGCCCCCTTGTTTCGTACCGGAAAAAATACCGACCGTACCGGCCAATTTCGGGTAATACCGACCGGTATCGGGCGTACCGGCCGGTATAGAAAAAAGTTTTTTTTTTTTTTTTTAAGTTTTGTAATTTTTGAATTTTTGTTAGGGCAAAATGGTAACTTATTTGCATTAACTTATTAGTATTATTTTTTTTCTTAGTATATAATGATAACTTTTAAGCTTTCTATTTTTTATATTGTGTTTTTTTTTTCTTTTAATTGATACTAAAGTCTAAAACCATGAATAATTAGTTCTGAATTGAGGAAATGTTTTATGATAAACTTTTATATTTATTATAATCTATATACACACACACACACACACACACACACACACACACACACACACACACACACACACACACATATATATATATATATATATATATTTATTTATTTATTTATTTATTTATAAATATAAAAAATAGCGATAAACCTGAAACGGTACACCGGTATTAACCGTTATCCGAAATATATCGTATCGCTGGCCAAACCGGTACAACCTCCGGTACGGTATTGACTCCCTTGCTTTAAATTGGGATGTCACTTTATTAACGTGGAGCTCGATCAAGTGAGGAATTTACAGTGAAGGTGGTCTATTAGCAGGAAATCCTTGTGACTACGTTATTGTGGGTTTGAGTAGTGGCAAGCTCTACAGACCTCTCCTGAGGTTTACCCAATTGCATTGAGCAGTAACAATCTAAACTACAATTGCATTGACCACTCCTGAGGTTTACTCAAATTACATTGACCTCCCTCTTAGTTTAGATTGTTACTTTTAAAATAAACTAGCCACAAACCCACGTAATGTATGAGAATATATAAATATTATATAATGGAGTGTAATATATAAAAAGTAACAATTATTTAAAGTATTTTCTATTTTTTAAAAATATTTCTACCAGTATTTTTTTTAATCTTTTTATCTCTAAAAAATATCATTCTATTATTTTTTGTGTTTGATTACTATTTTTTTTAAGGTGAACCATATTCTTCTAACTTCTATTGTAGTGTGTTATAGTTGCTAAATATACAACTAAACTTTATAAGTTTCTGAAAGCTCAAATATGTGTTAAAACACAAGAGCTTTTTAAACCCCCAAATTAAAGATTACAGCTCAGTTGATTTTACTCTAACTTAAACTAAGTGCAGAATAGAGTAAATGCGAGTGGATAAACAATAAAATTACTCTAAGCCATATTCATTAAAACACAACAGTAAAATGAAAGCTAAAAGAGTAGGAAAGAAGAATGCAAACATAAGATAACACGCCGATGTGTTGTCAAAGAGGAAATTGAAGTACTCAGCGTAAAACCTCTCTGCCGCCCTCCAAGCGATAAATTGATCCACTAGACAATTAGTCGGGATACATGAATAGCAAGAGACCCTCCAAACCTAATCTACCCAATGCACCTAAGCCCTCCAAGCTCCTACTCCAACAAGGCTTCTCGAAACCGTGTCTTGTTTAGCTTTTCGGATCCCATAATACGCTCAATTGCATCCGCCAAAGCTTGGCTTCTTCCAATACTTCCCAGTAGCACCAAAACCTCACTTGACACTTAGAATGGATGTAGTAAATGTTTGGGCTATCAACCTCTCAAGAATATGAAAATGGAGAGGTAGGAGTTGAGGAAAACCACAATGGATTGTGTAGAGAATTATGGGCAGTGGCGGAGCCAAAATTTCAGTTTAGGGGGGGCAAAATTAAAAGACAAGATTGAAAGTAAAATTAATCTAAATATTATTAATCGATGTTAATAACAAAATAGATATAGAATTATATACTATTAATGCAATTGTAGTACAAAATCTAATATAATATAAACTCTAATTTATTTTTTCATACATAATTTATTTTGTTCAATTGGAAGATTAGTAAAATACACCTCAATATGAGTTTGTTTAGAATTTGAATCTAAATCATTATTATAATTTGGCTTCTCCATAATCTCAATTGATTATAAGTATATATTTCATATTATTAAAATAAATAAAACAAAAAAATCATAGTTAATAACAATCAAATTAAGAGATTATTCTAAATATATAGAATTTAAACATGTAATTTGATTCCTTAAAATAAATTGAGAAAATAAATCAATATAAAAGAATTATAAAGTTGTATTTTCATTTATGCAAAATTCAGTATTTAATTTTTACTCTATTCTTTAAGTAGTAAGTAGTTAAAATTGGTTCTATAGTAAAAATAAAGTGTTTCAAAATTGAAATTATGAAAAAGTTAAAGTAGAAGAGAAAAAGATTAGGGAACGCTAAGGTTTTAGTTTGACATACAAGGACCTAAATATATATTTTTTATTATAATTATGTGGGAATACCTTATTTGAGGAACAAATTGCCCTAAGAAAAGCACTCCAGGAAAAAAAATTTCCAGTGCTTGAGAACATGTGGCTAGGAAAAACAGTATGGGTGTTAAGTAGGACCCACAAAACTTTGTTTTGTTTGGAAAAAGACAAAATAATGTTATGAAGATTTGCACCTAATATTGCCTTCTTCTCTAGGCTCTAGGCGAGGAACATTTGTGTCAAGGTCAAAATACTTGATAACGTAATATTTGAGTTGCTACTCTAGATTTTTTTTAGGAGGTCGGGCGGCCGGGGGGGGGGGGGGGGGGGGGGCACTTGCCCCCTCTTGCCTCCGCCCCTGATTATGGGTATAACAATCTCTCACTCTCAAGGGTTGTGGCTAGGGTTTTCTCTCTGAAAGCATTTCTCAACATATGTTGGTAATGAGAGTATATATAGTATGGGTAGAGATAGGGTGTTTCAAATAGGACAAATTGGCAAAACAGAATGTTTCGCGGGTATCTCGCGGGAAGGCCTTACCCGCGAGACACTCATGAAAACTAGCTGTCACCATCCTGTCTTGACTCTTCGCATTCCAGTCATATGCCGAGTACATGCTTCACTTTGCGAGAAGACTACTCGCAAGCTACCCACGAAAACTTCTTTGTCTTCAATATTCCTTGAGTCTTCACGCCCTCTCTCATATACAACTCTTACAATGAAATTTCACAAAAAATACAGGGTAAATAAGATTGAACAAAATTATAATCAAATTTGACACGGAATTAAAGCTAACACAAAATAGTTGTAAATCACAACTTTACAGTTTCAAATTTATTATTCAAATTTCTTATCTCTTAAAGAATAAGAAGATTATCATAGTAATCAAAACTCATCACAAAATTATAATGCTATTTTAACCAAAATTAAAATGAAACCAAAGGAATAAAATATAGATTTTATAATAATTTATTACTCAAACAATTGGTAGGCATATCCAAATTCATAGCCGTGTAGAATGTGTTTTGCATTCTGTTTGTTTTGATAGAAAACCTTGTGTATAGATAGTTTTTTGTGTTTTCCAGTATTTGGTAGCATTAAAAAAAGACGAGTCAAATGAAAACTATCTTTGATCAACATAAAAAGTGTGGCTTATTTTTAAACATTGTTTTTCATTAAGGGAAGTTATGAGGTTGTTTTTTAACTCATTTAAAGTTGCTATCAAACATTGGAAAATGAGATAGTTTTATATAAAATACTTCTTGGAAAATGATTTATTTTCTAGAAAACATCATTGCTAAAACAAACAGAGCAATATAAACTCAAATTCCTATTCCAAAAAATACCAAGTATTAACCTAAACCAAAATTCAACCAAAGCTATAAAAGGGAGAGAGGAGATTTTGTGACGAGAAATTAAAAAAACACAATACCAAAACACATATTTATAAAATAAAAAAAAAAAATAAAAATCATTAATCTTAATTAGAGTTATAAGAAATAACAAAAATTTACCGAGAGAGAGAGAGAGAGAGAGAGACTCACAATTTTTGTGTGAGAAAATATGGATTAAATGAGAGAAATGATATCAAATTTATACAAAATAAAATGGGGGAGAAGAAGAGTCAAAATATAAGAAAGAGAAAATAATGGACGAAATGTAACGGTAACGTAGAGAGTAAGGGAGAGATAAAGAGGCAAAGAGGAATGAGAAATGTTAGAGGAAGTATAATAGTAGGTGTGAACAAATAGGGAGAATTTTTTTTTAATAGGAAGAAGAAAAGTTTAAAAAGAGAAAATGAGAAGTAGAAAATAAGTAGATAATGTGGCCGCTGATGTGGCTCTATAGAAGCGTAGTAACAATAAATGCAAAACTTCAGCATATATATATATATATATATATATATTACACTCACCTCTCTTACACCTTAATTAACACCATTAAATCTATTAATGAAACTAAAAAAAATTTTTAAAAAAAAATAGAGCAATTTAAATTCCCATTTTACCCTCCTTGAATTAAATCTAATCCAAAAATATTTTAAGAAAAATTTCAAACCTTCTCTAACCCACCAACCCATTGAACTCTTTCCCACTCTCGCAATTAAAAACCGAAAAAAAAAGGGGGGCCGAAATAAGGACATAACATACGATAGGAGTTAATGATTGACGGGGGGTTCAATAATGTGGCAATTGGCAAAACTAATTCAAACGAGTTACACTTCTGGTTTTCACGCCAATAATACAAGCAAAATATGGGCAAACTCTTTCTCTTTTCTTTAATAAATCTTCTATCTATTGTAATAGTTTTCCAATGTGTCATTTCCCAAAGCAAGCTTGTTGTGGCTTTACCACTACATATTGATTCAAGATGGGCTGTGAACGAAAATGGGCAACGAGTGAAGTTGGCATGATAGAATTGGCCATAAAACATGGAAACCGTAGTCGCTCAAGGCCTTAGCAAGCAAGCTTGTTGTGAGAATGGCAAAGAGTTTGGTGGATTACATAGAGATTTAGGGTTTGAAAGTTTTGCTAAATGTGTTTGGTTTAGGTGTAATTTTTTAATTTATGTTAGTGGATTTAACAATGTTAAGGTGTAGGGGAGGCGAGGAAGGTCAGTATAATTTAAGTAAACTTCGAGGGAGGTCAATATAATTTTCAATTTTTTAATAAAAAAATAAGATAGGGCTTAGAAATTTGCCCATCAAGTCAAGCAAACGACAATTTAATAAAATGTTATAATAGAAGATGTTGGGTCCAAATCTATTCTTTTGTAAATTGAGAAAATCAATTAACAATTTTAATTAATCTCTAAAAAATATTATCACCAAAATTACGAAGTCAAAAAAGAAAAAACTACGGGACAAATTCTGAATAATTTTACTATTATAATATCGATTATAATATCTTCTTAATATATCTCTCTAGGAATTTATGTGAACTCACATAGATCTTCACTCACTTTGAATACAACAACTCCCCGTGGTTATAGCACCAAAAAACCTCTTTCTAGAGAGAATCCCAAATTTATCTTCTTTTGTGTATGTGTCATTGTTAAAGAAAAATCTTTTTATTTTTTCTTTACCCTCACACACATCGACTACACCTTTTTCTTCTTTACCATTGTACTCACTGTGATTTTTCTTTTAAACTTGTAGTCTCTCTCCTTACGCTACCTCCCAAACAAAAATCCCTTTATATATATATATATATATATTCCCCCCCCCCCCCCCCCCCCCCCTCTCCCTATAGGGGAAGACCCCTCCACCCCTAAGACATCAAATTCTTTGTAGAACCATCTACTTATAAGACTCAATCCCTATTCCTTGGTAGACAAGGAATACATTACTTCATTAAATAAGAATAGTCTTTTCTTTCACTCCAAGGAATAACATTTTCTTCCACATCAAGAAAATCCAAAAAATGAACAATTTAATTTTTCCTTCTTCAACAAGAAAACCTATTTAGCTTCCAAGTCACAAAAGGAATTTAAGGTAATTTCCCAATAGAATAATAAATGTTCAAACATGCATTGTGCAATAAAAAAAAAAAAACCTTTATCATCATAGAAATATAGGGGCAAGGAAATTAAACTTTTTATTTAAGGGAAGAAGCTAATTTCTTTAGAAGTTCGATAATATTTACTTATCATTTCCTCGAGCCTAAAAGATTGAGATCGACCAATTGCCCAAGTACATGGTTATTCCTCTATGCTTTTGTCATCAACATACATCAGGCACAAATTACTCATGCAATTCTATTTCATTGTCTATCGTTTTTTTTTTTTTTTTGAAAACTAGTATTTCATTGTTCATTCTTATTAATTACTATCCTTCAAACAACTGTTTTGAGACAGAAAAGTGTAAGGCCATTCTGTTTTTTTGACAAAGAAAAGAGTAACATCAGCGTTGGGAACTTTGAAATTAAATTTAGTCCTTGTACGGAAACTACAATAAACATTCCCTAACATGAGTATTACATTGTCTTCTCAAAAAAAAGTTTACATTTTTACTTAATTAAGATATTGGCGAAACTACACTGTTGGTCCCTCAAGTTTACTCTGTGTGCGCAATTAGTCCCTTAAGTTTCAAGTGAGCGCAATTAGTCCCTTAAGTTTTCAAAATGAGCCATATAAGTCCTTCTGTTAACTTCCGTTAATAATGTTGTTTATGTGTCTAACGGAATAATGACATGTCATTTTTTTAATGACGTGGTACTTTTTTATTAAAAAATTACAAAAATGTATTTACAAGTTAAAAAAAAAAATTGACTCGTTCTAATTCAAGTAAAACCCACGATAGCGATATTGAACCGTTCCAAGCCGGCCATTATCTTTCAAAGCAAAGACAAAGAGCTCAATATCGATCATGGAAGGAGATGAAGAAGAAGAAGATGATGAGAATGACTACAGTGTTTGCACCAATCGAACGATACAATTGTTTTCGGTGGTCGGAGACAGAGTTTCCGAAATGGAGAGGTGGTTGGATCTCACTTCGACTTTCGGCAAAGCCGCGGAGCAGAGGTGTGGTGGTGGCAGTGACTGGATTCTATGGATAGGAATATGGTTCTTGTGCTGTTATGCTTTTCAGAGACTTTTTGAAGATTGTTAGTGTCAAAAGGCATATGTATGCGTAGGAGAGAAAGCAGGGGTTCAGATATGGAGGCTGGGACACAAAGAAAATGAAGAGAATAAAAGTTGCAGAGAGAAAGAATGTGTTACGTCAGAGGCTATATGCGTCTGTGGCAAAGATCAATGGAAGCTCTTGGTGTCTCTGAGAAGTTGAGAAGTCAGGGTCTCAGGGATAACGATTGTTGAGTTTGATAGGTTCTTTTGAGTGGTATAGGAATATGTTAATTTCTAGTATTGTTTAGATATCTGATTAGCTAAGCTGTTTAGATTCGGTTGTTTTGGCAATTTCTACCAATGGTATTGGGGCCATTTTTGCATATAAACTTTAGTAATACCTTGTCTTGTTCTAATTGTATTTAGATGAAGAGAGCGTAATTATAGAATTGATTGGAACGGGTTAGATTTTTTTTACGTGTAAATTTATTTTTTTAATAAAAAGAAATGCCATGTCATTTAAAAAAAAAATGACAGATCATTATTCCATTAGTCATGTAAGCAACATTACTAATGGAAGTTAACAGAAGGACTTATATGGCTCTTTTTAAAAACTTAAGGGACCAATTGCGCTTATTTGAAACTTGAGGGACTAATTGCGCACACAGGATAAACTTAAAGGACCAACAGTGTAGTTTCGCCTAAGAAATTGGACAATTTTTACTTCTTCATTTCCTCAAGCACAAAAGTTTGAGATCAACCAATCGCCCAAGTACATGTTATTTCTCTACTTGTGTCATCATCACATCAGAAAAAATTACTCATACAATTTTATTTTAGATGAAAATATCATTTTGGGGTTACTATCAATTTGATACATACATATTGGTAGTAGTTAATTTGGTTTATATTATTTTCAACTTGAAATCAATTTCCATTAATGAGTTGACAGTAAGGACTAAATTAACTGCTAGTTAGAAATAACATGAACCAAATTGACAACAATTCCAAAATATAGGGACCAAGGTATTTTCACCTCTATTTTATTGTCCATTATATATTATCCTTCAAACAAACTACTATTTGAGATAACTAGAAACCTCACCTCGGAGACCAAGTAGCATAAGTTCAAGAAATCCTGTGATCATGACAAATAAAAGAATAACATCAGCGTTTGGAAACCTTAAAATTAAATCTAGTCATTATATTGAAACTTCAACAAATTGAACCTAGCATGTCTATTACATTGGACAGGGTATGAACCAAGGAATTTCGTGCTATAGAAGTTCAATACATGAATGAATGGTTAGTGACAGTGAAAAAATGCAACAGTTTAGGGGGGGAAATGCAAGAGGAAAATAATGGTGAACATGTAAGGTATTTAATTAGAGAATGGAAGGTGTTATGGCCTTTGTTGCATTATTTACCCACCTCTGCCGCATTGAACATGGTTCTTGTCATTGAGGTAGCAACTGGTGTACTTTCTTTTGCAAATACTTTCACAATTACCTCGGAGCCATGAAATCTCAAAACCATATACCAATTCATTGTGGACGTCTTTACAGGAGATATTTGGGTCATCGTTTCTTGGCCAAGATGTCAGGAACATCTGCTCTACTTTGCACGAGTCCACCACATCGGCTGCATTCGTTCTACCAACCTTAACATATCTATACCTCTTGAAATGAGAAGTAGAAGTGTTAGAAGAAGACTTTCCATTGTCAATGCAAGTAGAAGTGCCCAAATAGAATGGAGAATTCACTGGCTTTTCACAGCTCATCAAAGCCACACTCCTCGATAGTTTGCCATGCTCTGTAATCTTCGGCAGATACGTCGTATATGCAGAATCAGATTGAGGGAAATTATATCCATATAAAGAAAAATTCGAGGTGGAGAAGGGGAAGTAATTGTCCTTGTATATACCTGAGTCCACGATCCTGATTGTGTACTTACTGTAATTGATTTCCTGTACGTAGTATTTTCCTTCAAATAAGTATAGCACCGCACGATTGTTCTCACAAGACAGTTCATACCTTGAGTCCCCGCACTTTTTAGGATCGGTCTTCAATCGAAACGGAAAGCTTATGTCGTTGATATTGCCACAGGATGAAGGGGCACAGTGATGATTAACCTTAGCAGTAGCACTGCAAGTTTCGTGGACTAGTACAAGAGCAATAAAGGCCGTGAGTCCTGCACTCAATGTTAATCCTCTTGCCATTGAGGTAGGTAGAGAGGAATATTTCCTCTACTACATATATAGTACATACTAGAATAATTCCGTAGATGTAGACAAAGCATAATAAAAAGTTAAAAACTCCTTTTTGTGGTCATAAAAGTATCTTCAACAAGAAAGTAAGAGGTAGAGTTTCCACTGAAAGAAGGTGAAGCGCAAGTTCGTGATAGTGGAACAATATTATATCAACATCAATATCACTATCTGGCGTTAGCACATGCGTCATCTTGGTTAATAATTTTTTACAGTAATTAAGGTTTTTTTAAAACATTTTGATAAACATTTAGTTTTTTTTTTTTGGTGAAGGAACATTTAGTTAAATTAATCACGCACTACCACGCTTTTTATTAATTATTATAATTACTACTAAGTTTTATTGGTGATAAAAATGTGAGTGGTGACATGATCTTAATGGTTATTACTAACAAATTTTACACGTAGCGGTAAGAAAGAAATGACTTGATTATCGGAAGAAAAAAATTGATGATGGCAAATGTAACAGAATTCTCTCCCAAAATTTGTAAATAATATCTTTTTAATATGATTTTTTAAAATTTATATTATTTTGAAGCTTTTTTTTTTTTTTTTTAAATAGCTACAATATTCTACTAACTCTGAGTTCAAACATTTTCCCCTCTAAATTTCTAAGCACTTTGTATATAAGGAAATGTCAATTCAACTACCAAGCCCTTGACTGTTTTGAAGTTATTTAAATATGTAGTATTTTCTTGAAAATCGTGCATTAAAAAACATGATTGTATTTCCAAAACATAATTTAAAAAATGATTGGTTTCCAAAACATAATTTATTATAGGAGGTGTGATTTGAATCACCAACATGGAACACCACAAAATATTAATGGAGTATCACTTCGACTCATACTTCTTACAAATCTAGATTTGATGCTAATAAATCAATGGATGAGATTAAAAATTAAAAATCACTTTTAATTTTAGTCAAGGAATGTTTGGAAACAATAGCTCTAAGGAAAGCTTTTGAATGAAATCCATGTTGCCATGAAGATCCGGAATAGCTCCAAATGCAATGGAGAAGAATTCATAAATGAAGTGGGAACAATGGGTTGAATCAACCATGTTAATGTGGTTTGCTTGGTTGGCTTCTGCGCTGATGGATTTAGAAGAGCTTTAGTTTATGAGTTCTTACCAAATGATTCACTGGAGAAGTTCATTTCCTCAGTAGATTCTAATTGTTTCCTTGGTTGGGAAAAGTTACAAGTTGTTGCTCTCGGCATAGCAAAAGGAATTGAATATCTTCACCAAGGATGTGATCAATGAATCCTTCATTTTGATATTAAACCTTATAATATTTTGCTAGACCAAAATTTCAATCCAAAAATTTCTAATTTTGGTTGACCAAGTTGCGTGCAAAGGATCAGAGTGCAGTGTCTATGACCACAGCTAGGGGGACCATAGGTTACATTGTACCCGAAGTATTCTCTAGAAATTTTAGGAGCACGCCTTGAAAGTAAGATGTTTACAGTTTTGAAATATTGTTACTTAAAATGGTTGGAGGTAGGAAAAATGTTGATATAACCGCGGAGAACACTAGCCAAATATATTTCCCATAATGAATCTACAATATGTTAGAACAAAAAGAAGATCTACGAGTCTATGTTGAAGATAACTGAGATGCTAAAATAGCAAAGAAACTAACAATTAATTGTGGGACTCTAGTGCATCCAGTGGATACTTCTATGAAAGTTGTGGTTCAAATGTTGGAGGGAGAAGGAGATAAATTAACCACACCTCCTAAATTCCTAATCCATTTGCTACTACGTACAGGCCCTACAAGAATTAATACAAGTATGCCTCTAAGGCATCTAAACCAAGGGCTAGAAGTCACCCCAAAATCTAAGTAATTATTTTTAAACTATGAGTCTCCAACGATAATATAGGTTGTAATCATGTTGTACTTAGGGATTAAAATTTTTAATGTTGCTGTCATTGTAGGGACTTCAAGTTTTCTTATATCAACCCTCAAAAAAAAAAAAGTATAAGCGAAATGATGCTTATAAAAATGTATCTATTAATTCCTGTTGAGGTAGTAAAAAATATGCAGTTAAATTTTTTTTTTTTAATAATGTTTTTATATTTATTCTTATAAAATTTCAGAATTTTGTAGAATAAGGCTTTATTTTTCCTTATTTTGGATAGTTTTTAAGAGTATTTTAGTCAAACTTGATCCCCTTAAGATTTGTTTAAGAGTAATTTTTGGCTATATTTTTTTTTCCAACTTGTAGCCTTAAGGCATTCATACTTTTCTTTAATAAAAATTTTCAAACAGTGTTTAGAACTTTTCGCTCATTCTATAACATTTTCTTGTAATCAAATTAAATTCTTAATATATTTTTATTTTATGTAAAATTGGTTAAATTATGTTAAGAAGAGCTTGAAGAATTGTTGTTGAAAGAAGCCCACTCAAGCCATGTGTCAATTTCACACAGTGCCACAAACAGCGCTAGTACCACATAAATGTGCCACGTCATTTGCAAGTTGCAACGTTAGAACATTTGCAACAACATTTGCCAACGCTAGAACATTTTCTCTCATATATATTTTTTACTTTCCCCTTCGGATCACAATATTTGGATTTCAAAGAAGATAACATCTATAGGAAAGAAGATTTATGTTCTAGTTGACCAAGACTAGTAAAACTGTTCAAAAACAAGATATACAATCTGGCATCTCATTCGCACTAAGAACCAAGGTTTTGAAACCCGGACCGGACCATACGGTCTGACCGAAAAAACCTCGAACCTCTCAGTTTTGCAAGTTTTTTAGCTTCAAGAACCGCTCTATGAGAAAAAAGCAGGGACTCATGCGAACCGTGGTCAGACCATATGGTTCTGAGAACCATGGCCGGTTTTTGAGGTTTGGACAGTTCCTTTTTTTTTTAGATCTGGAACCATTGATTTGTAAGGATAAAAAAAAAAAAAAAAAAAAAACACAAAGAAGAAGAAGACGACGAAGAAAAGAAAGCACAAGTTCAGGCCTTTGTGGACGAAGCTAAAGTTTGGCTGCCATTTGAAACTCTTTTCTTCAAGGCTTGTGTCTCTGAACTTCTAGAGCTGATTTGAAGATAGATGATTTCAGTACCTTGTCGTTGCTTTGGAGGCTGTAATTGATTTGGAAGGTGGGGAGAAAACGTGTGCTGATTCCTGCAAGTGGATGAAGAAACTGCAGCCGTGTGCTCATTCTTGCAAATGTTAGATTTGCTTTTTCTAGTTTCTGTTCTCTTTTGATTTTGGTCAATTAGATAGTCTGGTGCTTTTGAAATATGTGGTGGAGAGTGATGTTTTGTTTGTCAAATTTGTGGTGGTGTTGATGTGTCTGTCAGAGTGATAATGCAACCTAGGGAGTAGGTATAAGTGGGACACGCAAAGTATCTTTAATAATTAATTATATATACAGGACTTCAATCCAACTTGATTTTTCTAATGCCTAATTACAGTGTCAAGTTAGTCCCATTTGTCCAAAATTTTTAGTTGAATTCGGAAATAGGAATGTGGAATTACTTTTAAATTCGGTCTTTATTTTGCCAAATTAACTCTCTCTCCTCATATTTTAACAATATTCACCCCCAAACACTATACTTTTCAACAACCAAACACGGAAGGATTTTTTTGAATTGATTCTTACCAAGTTACCATCACAAATAGTCTCCAATTTTATTGATTCTTACCGTCACAAATTATTGTTCATTTGTTACTACTACTATTATTATTATTATTATTATTATTGAATTGATATTTGGGCTTAGAGATTGAAATATGAACTTAAAATTTTAAGACTATATATATATATATAAAAAAACAGTAACTCTGAAATTGTAAGTCAAAATAAGAATATATTTATTTATATTTTAGTTAATTTTTTATTTTTACTAATTTAATATATTTATTTATATTTAAATAATTATTAAATTAATTATGACGTCATTACGGTTCGACCTCGGTTCAACCTCGGTTCGACCTCGGTTCAACCTCGGTTCGACCTTAAAAACTTTGAACCTCTCCCTTTTACGGTTCAATGAACGGTCCGGATTTCAAAACCTTGCTAAGAACCAAAACAAAATGGTAGCCAAACACGTAACTCATAGTAGGACAAATGATCTCTGCAAATTGCGAAGATGATAAGAAATTTCACTTGCTAATTGACTGAAGAATATATGGTCCTCCTTAGTGACGGCAATGACAAAAACATTTAAAATAAATAAAAAATTCCTATCTTATAAGCAATCATGTATCCAATAATTAAGTTACGTACACGCACAAAAGATTGAAAGGACCACAGTCCAAACTGGAGGAGAATGATTCTTTGTTCGAGTAAAAAAATCAGTTCGGGTCACTTTGTTGTGTTCAATCAATTTCATACTCTAGCTTTTTTCAAGACAAATTTGTTGGCTTTTGAAAAGCTCTATTTGTATGATAAAGAGGTCACTG
The DNA here is from genome assembly GCA_019022515.1 of Quercus aquifolioides. Taxonomy (NCBI): domain Eukaryota; kingdom Viridiplantae; phylum Streptophyta; class Magnoliopsida; order Fagales; family Fagaceae; genus Quercus; species Quercus aquifolioides. The sequence continues at coordinate 11,709,427 of CM032335.1, read as the reverse complement.
TGCTATTCCCCTAAAATTGCGCTAAAAAGTCTCAACCGATATTTGTATGACAAAGTGGTTGCCGTTTGATAAAATCTCAAGCCAGTAGAGAAAACTATGTCTTTAACAAGATAACAAGGGAAGGGAGAACGATTGAAAGGAAACTAGATAGGGAGGGAATTTAGACAATTTCTTGATATTATTCTTGCTTAATTATCAGTCTGGCGTATCAAAAAAAATAAATAAATAATCAGTCTGAATCCAGTCAAAGTATTTATATGAATGAAACTATCAATCTGGATCCAGTCAAAAGGAATGACACACTATCATAACAGAATAATTACATTCCCAAGAAATACGGAATTGATCCGTGAAAGGCGGAGTTTGTTAACCGTGAAAGGTGGAGTCAGTTAACTCACTATTCCGCCAATTATAACTGAACTATGGCCCACTAATACTGACAACGTTGAGTAAAAATTAGACGCGTGGCTTGTCATTAACTTTAAGTGAGACGACACTGTTTATACATAGCCGTTGGTTCTCTTGTTTAACATTGTGCATGATGTTCCATGCACCTTTTAATCAAATTGAAGTTGCAGTGTCATTCATATTTTTGTTGTTTTCACATTTGAGATTCTATTCGTATTTTTAGCTTGAACCAGTCAAGCTAATGCACCCAATCTAGTCAGAGTTGTAAAACCATAGTTCCAGTAGATATAGGTAATACTACTCCAGGAATGATTATAAATTTCACTAATATGTAAAAGTAATGTTCTGTGTACCTGTTATATAAAGCACCATCCCTTTGTACACACCTATAACAGATAGATATTATCAAAAGCTTTATCACTCAACTAGTTGGTATTTTTTAGTATTTTCAATAGAGATATCATGAATTCAAATCTCCCTCCCTTATTATCACTATCATAAAAATAACTTTCTAAACAGAGAAGAGTTAGAAAATCGTGTCGTATTATTGTCAAATTCATACCATACATTCGTATTATTTTCATATACTAAGAGGATTCGAAAAGTTAGTTATTACTTTTATTACTGTCAAAAATACTCCTAATTTAATTAATCTATTCTTATTCCTTAAAGAGAGAAGTAAGGTTAAAATGGTAAATAAAGTAAAACTTTCCCACTACCCTCGCACTTCCCACTTCCCAGGCCCACGTTTCTAACAAAAAATAAGAAAGAAAGGTTGCCCACCCATGGTTCCTAAAATAAATAAATAAATAAATAAACTAACGGTTCCAATAAAAAATAAAATAAAAAAAACAACCAACGGTTCCAATAAAAAATAAAAATAAAAACTTCCATAAAAAATTAAAAAAAAAAATACTCACATCACATAAAATTATATAAAAAATAAAAATAAAAATAAAAAAACACTAGCCTCTGAGCAACTATTCACATCACATAAAATTATTTCACCACAAATGCTTAACACTCATCAAACCTCTAGATTTTTTTTTTTTTTTGATTGGAAAATATATTAATCCCAAATTATAATTTTTGCAAATTATTAACTTATATTAAAAAAAAAAATAAAATAGAAGAGCCTCTAGCGTGCACGTGAGTACGTACTCAGAGGTTGGTCTCTATATTAAGAGAATTCAGAAAGTTAGTTATTGTCTTTTTTCTTTTTTCTTTTTTTCAAAAATACTCCTAATTCAGTTAACTTATCCTTATTCTTAAAACATAAAAATAAGGTTAAAATCGTAAACTGATAAAAAAAAAAAAATTTAAAAATCTACCCATGTTCTATAAAACTTCCCACTACCCCATGTACACAACCAAAACTACACCCATGTTCCTATAAAAAAGACTACCCCATGTTAAAAAAATAAAAAATAAAAATAAAAATAAAAAGCCTCATTGCACATGCAAAGCGCGTGTGATGATATAAAGTATTTTTATACTATTATTTAAGGGGGTTCCCCTGTTTGGACTGGATTTTTTTTTTTTTGCTCCAAAATACCCCTCACCCTAGGTTAAGTAGGGGCGAAACTTAGTAAAAATACATTTTTAACTTCCACTAAAACACCGCCTATAAAATAGGATCAGTTTCTTGATAGTTTTCAAATTGCTTTATTCATTTATAAATAAAAAAAAATTAAAATTAAAACAAACACTTGGTTTCTTTTGAAAAACACATCTACTATTATTATAAAAAAAAAAAAAAAAAAACCGTACGACCACATTTTAGTCACACACAACTCCAAACTTCTGCCCAACAATTTTAAATTTCCCCATTATCATTAAGCATTTATTAAGTAGTTATGATGTTATCAAATTACTTCCCATCTCCAACTCTCTAACATATATCACTACTACAAAAAACACGGGCTATAGCCGCGTTTTTTTTTGTTTTTTTTTTTTTTTTGATAGGGCCTATAGCCGTGTTTAAAAAATGCAGCTATAGGTCCAGCCGAATAATTTTTTTTAAAGGATGACCTATAGCTGTGTTTAAAAAACACGGCTATAGCTAGCCTATAGCTACGTTTTTAATTTGCATAAATTATAATTTGATGACTTCAATGGATTTGATGTCAAGGACACATTTGACGGTGTTTGGAATTGAGATTGAGAAATGCAGTCAAGACTCAAACCATTTGTTGCGTAAACAGGTATCTTCCTAAATTCTTGGTAGAAACAATTCAGTAAGGACTTTAGATTTGCACTATGTACAATGCCTCATTGATTATGCTATTGCTACTTTTGATTATATTGATCACTCAAAATGATTCATATTCTTAATTCAATGATTGTGTAATTGTTATCCTTCGGAGATCAATTAAAAATATTGGAATCCATTTTGTTATTTCCTAATGCATCTTCTATATATATATATATATAGGCAAGGGAGAGACTTAACATATTTTTTGGTTGCTTGGACAATGGCAGTATGCTTTGGGGTCCAAGGAGGAGGATTAGCCCAAAGTCTATCAAAGAGGGGTTTGCATTGCTGCCTGAGATTTTGATAGAAATCTGCTATGTAGTTGAGAGATCCTAGAAACCTTTGAAACTGGATTTTTTCTAAGATTTCATCTGAAAACTTATCAGCAAACTGAATGGCTCTATCTATGGGTTTGATGACTCCCTGGTGGATATCAAAGCCTAAGAATCAAACTTTAGTTTGGAAAAGTTTGATTTTTGGGGCTGAAACAACAAGGCCATTGAGCTTGATAGTATACAACAATTGTAACCTGTACCTTTTATCTTTCCGCACCCAGATGGCTATAACCCATCCCCTGTATCTGTAACTCCCCCTTTTGGTATCAGAGCCAAGTTTTGGCCGATCGTAGTGTTGTAAGTTACAGTTTATTTTGAATTAATCAAGTTGGCAGGTTCTACTGCCATAGTTATCCATTATTTTTGCATTATTATCATTATTTTGAATGTTATCTCCTGAAAGTTTTATTTTGTTTTACATTTATTTCTTGATAACTCTCCCATTACCATTCGTTATATTCTACATCTTCCAGATTTGTTGTTATTGGTACCCTGATGTCTTCTGGTACAATTGGTAGTTTTCTTTACCTACCTGTTTATTATTCTGTGATTATTTGTTCATATTAATCAATTGTTTCCTAGTTTTCTGCTTCTTCTTGTATCTGTTTTTATCCGTCCAGTTTGTTGCAGATGTGTACTATTGAGACACGTAAGACCGTGATCTGTGCCGTTGTCAACCCAGTAAGTCCCGTGTATCCCAGGCTGAGTGTGTGTCCCGCATCAAACAATAAGTCCCGACGGTAGGGCGTGAGCGAAAGGGAGTTATCTCAGAGTAAGGATCGTGGCAGTAGGAGATTGAGTTGCATGAGATTAGGCGATCGTCTTTTTGTACCCCTGTTTCAGATCTAAGGATAGATCCAGAAGTTTGAGGTTAAAGAAAATTAGGTTGTAATTGTTTAACTAGGCTTTTAATCCAAAACTATGAATAGATTATTTAGAAGTAACTCTTCTACCAGCATTTGGTCATCCAGTACATCCCTCCCAGAGATTCCTCAAGAAAATGGAATTCTCAATTCTGAGAGTTATGAGTTATCAGATCTAGATCTAAAGCTAGGAGATTGGAATATCCTTAAGGTTCCCACCAGTAAGATCTACAAATCTTCTTGGACCCTTAAGAATGCTTTCAAGACAAGCTACCATGTCTGAATCATAGAGCAAGTCCACAGTATCAACAAGGAGTATGAGACATGCTACTTGTTACCTGAAGCAGCCTTGCGAGCACACAAGAAAGGACACAATTTCATCCACATAGGTTTAGTCCAGGTTGGAATTAAACCCTTGATCAGAGAAGGATTAGATGCTTCTGTCCTTATGGCCCTTAGAGACACCCGTCATATAAGGTTTAATGACAGCCTCTTAGGAACCATTCAAACCAGTCTTAGTAATGGACCAGTCCATTTCGACTGCTTTCCCAATTTTTCTGTGGCTCTTAATGACCCACATGTCATGAAAACCCTCACCCTCAATATCAAGACCCATGGCACCCTCATGTTGCCTGGAGTTCAGCAGTTGGCCTTGATATACAGGATTTATTACAAGTGCATGAGGACAAATTTCAATATTCAAGCACTTGACAAAAGAATGAAAGGTGAAACAACCCTCATCCAGACCACAGACACCAGATCTAACATTCAGGTCCCCAAAACCCTGAAATGGTCAGAGGTTACGTTCCCTCGGAATTAGATGATTGAAAATGAGAATTTCACTCATCAGATCCAAAACCCAGCCCAGAACCCTGATCTAGACTTTGTCCAACAACTAGCCGATGGTAAAGTTAGACTTAGTTTTGACCATTCTAGATTCAGACCCCCAATAGGTTCACCATCTTATTTCCTTTCGGGATATGATGAACTTAGGTTTAGATCCCCAGTAGATCTACACCAACCTTTTAGGTAGTTAAGAGATAGACCTGCATCCCAGTGTAGCTCATCCAGACCTCTAGCACCCTTTCCCAAGTCTAGAAGAGACTTAGATCTAGAGCTCCAAGGTGTCCAGACCAGATCTCAGGTTAGCACACCCTGCTACACAGCCAAGCAAGATTCAGTTGTTGATGAGGAAGAAGACAAGAAAAGTCAGAAACCCCCATCACCATCTGGTAGTGATATGGTAAACCCATATCAACAGCAACCACAGGATCCTTTCCAACAAGAACCTGAAATTGATTACCAGCTTATGGTTATCAGGAAAGAATTCACTCCTGATATGAATGCCCTAGGGAAGGAGTTTGAGTCAGAGGAAAACAGACTCAAAAGAGAAGCCTATAGAGCCAACCATACCCTTGAACAAAAGAAAGAAGTTCTCGCAAGTTGGACAACATTCATGAAAGAGATATCCAGTAATGTCCCTTTCTTTGAATATTTTGAGAACCATTTTGAGTGGCACAAGAAGTCTTGTGTTCTCACCAAAACCAATTGGACCAAACCCCCTAGTAAAGATGCTAGTGGCAAACCCAAACCCCCAGAAGTTGTTAGATCTCACCATCCACCTCAGGAAGCTATAGTCTTCAACCACCATGGAACATATCTAGTTGCCTCTCCCTTCAAAACCCCTACCACTCAAGAAGAAACGGTAGTGAAGAAGGTCATAGAGCAAAACAACTACACCAACCAGTGTTTAGGTGTTATAGGAAAACAGCTTGATAGGATAGAAGACAAGGTAGACAGCAAGGTTATTCCCCAGCCAGGAAACCCTAGCAAACCTGTCAAAGCCCTAGAGAAACCTCTAGTCAAGCTCCCTACAACTAAGCAACCTAGTCTTAGAACTAAGGATCAAACAGCCTTAGAAATAGTCAACCAAAAGCTTGAAGAACTTGTGAAGAAGGAACCAGTCACCCCTCCACTAGTTAGTACTTCAACCAGTGTTGATCCCCGTCTTGAGACCAACAGATTAGTTGTTCTAGACGTCCACACAACCTCTAGTAGTTCTAGCAAAACCTCCTCAGACAATGAGAAGGAGATAGAACATCTAGAAAACCAGTTTAGAAACTTAGAAGTAAAAAGGCTTACCCATCCAAAGGTAACCCCTACTAGCTTAACCAGGAATTGGTATCCCAGACCTACCCCTCCAGACCTCCAATACGAGGAAAGGAATGTTAGTAACCAATTCTCAGTCTCTTCAGGTAAACTCTATGAATGGAACATAGATGGTTTGTCTGAACAGGAAATTCTAAACAAACTCCAGCATATGACCATGGTAGCCAACAACTACATGAGTGAAGGACATCCCCATGCTGAGGTCATAGATCTTATTTCCTTAGGATTTACAGGTAAACTCCTCCAATGGTGGAACAATTGCCTAACAGTTGAGTCTAAGGAAGACATCAAGCATGCTGTCCAAAAAGATGAGGAAGGACTCCCCATCTTTGATACAGACCTAGGAAGAGGTATCCCTGACGGAGTCAATACATTGGTCTATACGATCATGAAATACTTTGTAGGAAAACCCAGCAACATCACATCTAGGATTTACGACCAGTTGAGTAACCTTAGATGTAAAACCCTTGGTGACTTTAGGTGGTACGAAGATGTGTTTACTACCAGAGTCATGCACAGAAGTGATTGCAACTCTCCATTTTGGAAGGAGAAGTTCATCAATGGTTTACCTACCCTTTTTGGAGAAAAGGTTAAAGAAACCCTGTGTAATCCCTTAGGTGTCATCGATTATGATAACCTAACCTATGGAGACATCTCTAGCACCATTCGAAGTGAAGGAATGAAGATGTGCAGAGATCTCAAAATCCAAAGCAAAGCCAACAAAGGCAAAGCCAAGTACGAAGTAGGAAACTTCTGTACACAGTACGGCTTACCCTCCATCCTCCCTAAGAGAAAATCCAAATACAGAGGCAAGGAACCCTCTGAGCATTTTCATAGGAAGAAAACCAAAGCCAAGTATTATAGAAAGCAGAAGTACAGCAACGATGATTTCTATAAGAAAGGTAAGTCCAAATCCACAGGCAAGTTCATACCCAAAGCATCTAAGAAAATGCTTCAACTGTGGAAAGAAAGGTCATTTCAGGAAAGAGTGTAAAGCTAAGGCCAAAACCCTTATCAATACCCTCGTTAGTGACCAAGCCAGTAAAGATGAAATCTTTAAGCTCCTAGAACTTAATCACTCAGAGAGTGAGTCCTCTAGTAGTGAGATTCGTCAGATCTACCAGTCATCCTCTGAACCCTCTAGAGTTTCTTCTAGCACCTCTAGTGGTCCTGATGAACCCATACCTTGCATGGATAGTTGTTGCAGGAACAAAACCCTCAATGTCCTTTCCAAGCAAGAAGAGCTCCTCTTAGATCTCATTGAACAGATCGAAGACCCAGTCATCAAAGCCTAGAAGCTTACAAAGTTCAAAAGAACCTTAGTTAAGGAAACCAATAAACCTGAACCTAAGCTTCTTGAACCCAAAGTTGACCTTCAAAAGGAAATTAAGGAAACTAAATCTGAGGTTAGAACCCTTAAGCAAGAGCTAACCATACTTAGAGTAGATCACAATTTCCTTGATCAAAGATTAAAGAATCTGGAAAGTACTTCTCCTTAAGACAATGAGGAAGGAACCTCATTTCAGAACATTTCTGATGAAAAATCTGAAGAAATAGTTAACCTAACTGCAGATATGGTTCAAGCACAAGACCCTGTCCCTTCCAATGACAAGCTCTTAGTAACCATCAGTAGGATTAACTTCCAAAAATGGCACTCCAAAGTCAGGATTGTCATAAGCAAAGACTTTGAATTCGAGGTCATAGCCTTGATGGATTCAGGCGCTGATCTTAACTGCATTCAGGAAGGAATCATTCCCTTTAAGTACTTCAGAAAGACCAAAGAAAGGTTAACTTCTGCAAGTGGAGGTAAAATGCAAATTGAATTCAAAATTTCAAAAGCTCATGTGTATCAGGACAACACATGCTTCAAAACCACATTTGTCCTTGTGAAAAACATGACCAAAAGAGTGATATTAGGAAATCCCTTTATGTGTCTGTTGTATCCTTTCACCACGGATAGTGAAGGAATCACTACCCACCCTTTTGGTCAACCAGTCAAGTTTAAGTTTCTTAGAAGCCCTGAACCTCGAGATATTAGCACTCTCCAGGAGATTGCTGTGTCTAAGACCCTCAACATTATCCATTCAGATATTCACAATCAAGCCAAGAACCTTGATTCTTCTGTATCTATTACTCCTTCTATTCTTGATGATCCTTTTGGCCTAGTTCAATCCCAAATATCATTACAAAAGAATATTTGCTCCATAACATCTCATGCATTGAATAAAGATATTTTCAAAACCATGCAGATTCATGTTATTCATCCTTGGCAGGAAAAAGAGCAAAAATCTTATCCCACTACAATGTGGCGAAAGTTGACTTCTTCGGCAGAGAAGAAGAACAAGGGGAAAGCACCGGCACCGGGCTATCCTCAAGACAAAAGGCTCCCAGCAGGACAGTCTTTTGTAATGCATGAAGGTGCATCCTCTAAGGGAAACCAAAGAGGATCGACATCCCTTCAGGATTGTGTCCCGGCAGAGGTGACATACTCCAGTAGTGATATGGCTGTTATTTTGCAGGAAGTTTTATCAGAAGAATTTCAATGGAAGGAAGGTGCATACACAGATTTACCTTTTTCCATCAAATTTATCCTTGACAACTTCCAAGCAGCATGGATCCTAAACAAAAATGGTCTTTTCCAAAGAACCCTCAAAGCCCTAGAAATATACCTAGTCAACCTTGAGGCAAGAAATGATGCTATCACTAGTCAACTCTTTGGCAAAGAGGATATCCATTCCATGGATAAAACGACTATTATGTGCATTGATTATGCAAAGTTTAACCTTAAGGCTCAAACTATCCTAAGAGGTGCTATTGCCAACTTGCCACCAGAAATACAAAATAATATTCTGGGTTGCAAGGCTATGTTCGAATCATTTGACCGATGGTGCGAACATTTCAGAATGTTGGTCACTACCCGCTTCCCTATGATAGGAGAATCAGATGATGATCATGAAGCCTCTGTTAACCGTGCTTTAACACAGGCTGCATGGGAAGAATACTTTGGGAGCAGCCAGAGGGTTTATGAAAGGATACACCCTTTCCCTGGTCTCATAGTCAACTATGAAGATGGATACGATGATGATGAAGTGGATAGAAATTCAAGCTGGCTTTCGCGGATGTTTGAGTATGGTTTTATCAGATTAATCAAACTAACTCACCAAGGCCAGATCACCCAGCTGCCACAAATCATACAACAAGTTGTCACCAAGGTCAGAAGCCCCTTTGCTTCAATCAGATGCTGGAGCACTCTCCCACAATGGGATAGTAGCAACTGGATGGATGTCATACCATCAAGACACCTGGTACTCATTAATGGCTACACCCACCAAGGTCCTTGGTATGAGGGAAACTCTTATCTTTCCTACAGAGACCCCCATGATCTTGCTGAATGTTGGAGGAACTATTTCAGTAATGTAATCCCTACCATTGTCCAGGATTTATGGAAAGATTATCATCTTGTTGGAAGCACAGGAAGAATTTCAGTATTTACTACCAAGCCTTATTCCACTGCTGCCATGAACCTTCGCTGGATTAGTCACAATAGTAATCCAAGCGAATACATTACCAGAGCACCAGAATATGAAGCTCTAAATTGGTGTGGAGTCTGCGACAAGTTCGCCACTTTTCATGAGCACGATGATCATGATAGTCCTCCTTCGGAGTACTACGATACAGATTAAGGATTGCAAGCCCAGAGAATGATCCAGAGATCCTTCTCCAACAATTATTGGCTTTCGCTCCTCCAGTCAATTAGAGTCAGAAGACAGAGTTTCTCCTGCCTCTTCAGCAGCTTCAGTAAACAAGTATCCATTTGACCGATTCTAGGATTCACAAGATCCCTACGATGGCTACAATTTGGATGAAGATTAGAATAGCACCAGTCACTATTCAGACCCGGTTACTATGCAAGATTCTGCACAGGAACAGTACCCAGACAAACCACTATTCCTCAAATAGTAATGATGAATAGTGAATCAGAAAAGCAAGGGGACAAGACACTATTCATGTACAGTGACCGTTACTGTTCACTCTACAGTACCCGACAGAAATTCACGGATTTACTATTTGCTTTCGGCTGAAATGATTTTTCACCCGAGTAAAAGCATTTTACCCTCCGGAATTTCAGCATTCTTCAGCAGGATCCGATGCTCCCTTCCTCTATATAAGGCAGCCTATTCTCCAGTTTGAAGCAGGTCCATTTTGAGAGAAATCACCTCCCTTCAGTGCAAGGTCCTGATCAGTCTCTAAAATCCCTCCCTTCTCATTACAACCTATAATTTTGTAATCAGATGGCAGTTTCAATTTGTATCTCAGTTTACAACAATTGTAACCTGTACCTTTTATCTTTCTGCACCCAGATGGCTATAACCCATCCCCTGTATCTGTAACTCCCCCTTTATATATATATATATATATATATTTTTTTTTTTTTTTTTGGTTGGCAGGAAGATTTGGGGTTCACTATCTTTTGGACATCGTCTTCTTTTTCTTTTTTTTTTCTTTTTTGGTTGGCGGGAAGATTTGGGGTTCACTATCTTTTGGACATGTCACAATTTTCTTTTCTGAAATGCAAAAGAATGATTTTTCTAACAAAAATTGTTTGGTCATGCTCATAGTTTAAGGCATGAACTTTCGAAAATTTGAAGTTTTTTTTTAATATACGTGCTTACTTCTAATTTTTGTATTAACTTGGTTATCGAAGTCATTTAATCTGCAAAATATTGAATGTTTCATAGTTTCCAAAAAAAGAGTTTAAATTCTTATCTAAATCAAAATAAGTTCTATTTCTACTAAGTTCCCATTGTAGGTGTTATTTGCAACACTGTACCTTAGTTATAGGACCTACAAATCTACAACCTCATAGTAAACAAATTTATTTTGTTAAAGATTTATGGAGTTCTCATGGAGTTAATATTTTTGTCTATATAACACATGGGATTAAATAAATAAATAATTACAAGCCTCTGAGCACGCACTCACACGCGTGCTCAAAGGCTCTTCTATTTTTTATGTAAAGGTTAATAATTTGAATCCATTATAATTGCAAAAAATTCGAATGTTTCATAGTTTCCACAAAAAAAAAAAAAAAAAAAGAGTTTAAATTCTTATCTAAATCAAAATAACTTATGTGGAAGGGAGATTTGTCTCAGACCCTAACAAAGGAATTGTTCGCTTTGGGAATGGGCCGAGGAGACTGATGCCACCCTCACGAATTTGCTCAATCCCACATCGAGGAAAGACGCCTCCCACACATGCCTTATAAGCCTGAGCCTAAGATATGAGTGTACCTCTACTACACATGCGTAGAGCAAGTCCAAAAAACTGCTACCTTGTGCTAGTACGTGGGGAGGTGTGCCCTTCGAGGTAACAAAACCGTGCAGTCGGACGTGTCTCAAAGACTGCCACCTAAAGCGGATAATACCTTTGATGGGCACTGCCCTCAAAGGCGCCTTTTATTGTGGGAGGACACTAAGACATGAGTGTACCACTACTACACATGTGTAGTAGTGGTACACTCATGTCTTAGGCTCAGGCTTATAAGGCATGTGTGGGAGGCGTCTCTCCCCGATGTGGGATTGAGCAAATTTGTGAGAGTGGCATCGGTCTCCTCAGCCCATTCCCAAAGCAAACAATTCCTTTGTTGGGGTCTGAGACAAATCTCCCTCCCACAACTTCTATTTCTACCAAGTTCCCATTGTAGGTGTTATTTGCAACACTATACCTTAGTTATAGGACCAAAAAATATACAACCTCATAGTAAACAAATTTATTTTGTAAAACATTTATGAAGTTCTCATGGAGTTAATATTTTTGTCTATATAAGACATGGGATTAAATGAATTAAAAATTACCAGTCTCTGAGCACGCGCGTGACACATGGGATTAAATAAATAACAAATTACTAGCCTCTGAAATGTTAATAATTTGAATCCATTATAATTGTAAAAAGTTTGAATGTTTCATAGTTTCCAAAAAAAAAAAGAGTTTAAATTCTTATCTAAATCAAAATAACATCTATTTCTACTAGGTTCCCATTGCAGGTGTTATTTGCAACACTATACCTTAGTTACAGGACATAAAATCTACAGCCTCATAGTAAACAAATTTATTTTGTTAAAGATTTATGGAGTTCTCATGAAGTTAATATTTTTGTCTGTATAACACATGGGATTAAATAAATAAAAAATTATGACAAAATCCAAGATTGAATTGTGATTTATTGTTTCTTTCTCCTTTTAATGTTTTTTATTATTACTGTTATTATTATTTTAAATCTTTCATATATTGAGGACAGGTTTTACATTTAAGTGATTATGCTGATAAGGTGTGAAAATCCCCATATTAATGGAAGACATAGAGTTAGTTATGTTTATTTTATTTTATAAACACATAGAGTTAAATATGCAAGAGAAAAGGAAGATGTTATCATTACATCAGATCTTGCAAATTTTTTATGCTATTTTCTACTTATTGGTGTATGGAAATTGTGGAGGGTGAGCTCCCTTAGAAGGTACTGTCCGCTTTGGGTTCAGGTATGACCCTCACGGTTTTGTCCCACATCGGGGAACTACGCCTCCCACCTTCGACTTATAAACGTTGGGCCTAAGTGAAGGTGTGCCATCGTGTAAAAGACCTCATGATCCAATTTGTGTTTGAGTAGGAGTTTGTGTGCTACAAGGATGGTGTGGTGGCAAGGTATATATATAAATAAGGTTTATTAGGTATTAGGGTGCCACATAAGAAAAAGAAAGGGGTGCCGCATAGTGGAAAAAAAAAAAAAGAGTAGAGAAAAAGGATTGCTGCCTTTGAAAAAGATCATTTGTGTGTGTGAGAGAGCAAAGGAAAATAAGAGAGATTTTTTTTCTTTAGCCATGAGGCATACATAAGAATTATTGTAATTGATTTGATAATAGTGAAATTATTCGAAGTTTGTCTTATGGTTTTTTCCTTCAAAGAGAAAGGGTTTTCCATGTAAATTTTTTTCTTTTTGAGAGAGTTTCAACCTATGACGTCCGCTTCTGATGATAGCTCTTTATCATCAGACCAAGACACCAATCAGTTTTTGGTGTAGGCGGGGATTGATCCCCAGATCTCTTATACAACCATCAGAGACTTTACCAGTTGAGCTAATTGGAACCCACGTTTTCCACGTAAATATTTGTGTTCTTGTGTGTGATTGCTATTTTGGATTGCTAATATTTGTGATAATATTATTTGGGACCCAACAAGTGGTATCAGAGTTAAGGTTAAAGTGGAAGCGATGGCTGGAGAATAAGGCAAGGGTTCAGGAATTAAGAAATTTGATGGAATAGACTTCGCATATTGGAGGATGTAGATTGAAGATTATCTCTATGAGAAGAAATTGCATCTGTCTCTTTTGGGGACGAAACCTGAAACTATGAAGGATGAAGACTGGAACCTTCTTGATAGACAGGTATTAGGAGTTATTCGATTAACTCTGTCTAGATCAGTTGCGCACAATGTTGTGAAAGAAAAGAGCACAGTGAATTTAATGAAGGCTTTGTCTAGCGTGTATGAAAAGTCGTCGGCTAACAACAAGGTGTATCTGATGAAGAAGTTATTTAATATGAAGAAGGCAGAAGGCACTCCTGTAGCGCGGCATCTGAATGAGTTCAATACAATCACAAATCAATTATCCATAGTGGGACTTGAATTTGATGATGAGGTTCGTGCATTGATACTTTTGGCTTCTTTACCAAACAGTTGTGAAGCCATAAGAATGGCGGTGAGTAATTATGCAGGGAAAAGCAAACTCAAATATGATGATATTCGAGATTTGATTTTAAGTGAAGAGGTTCGCAGGAGAGATGCAAATATAGACGATGCACAAGATCAAGTTTTTGTCACGGAGAGCAAGAGTATAGGTAGAAGCAGAGGACCTAATAATTGGAAATTCAATGGTAGGTCACAATCAAGAGATAGATCTCAGTTCAAGGAAACTAAGGAATGCTTCCATTGTGGGAAAAAGGTCACTTAAGAAGAGATTGTTGGCATTGGAATAAGGAACAAAATAAAAGAAAATATGAAAGAAAGATAGTGAGAAAGATACTACAGCTGCTGTGATTGATGAGGATGTTATGGTGCTTTCTATTGAAGAGCAAAAGTGTGAGCATGTTACTAATAATGATGTTGAGTGGGTTGTTGATTTTGCAGCCCCCCATTATATTATCCCTAGGAATGGGCTGTTTACCACGTACAAAGCAGGAGACTTTGGTACAATGAAGGAGACTTTGGTACAATGAAGGATTGCTGCTTTTGAAAAAGATAATTTTTTGTGTGTGAGAGCAAAGAAAAATAATAGATATTTTTTTTTTCTTTAGCCGTGAGGCATACACAAGAATTATTGTAATTGATTTGACAATAGTAAAATTATTCGGAGTTTGTCTCGTGATTTTTCCCTTCAAAGAGAAAGGTTTTTCCACATAAATATTTGTATTCTTGTGTGTGATTGCTATTTTGGATTGCTAATATTTGTGATAATATTATTTGGGACCCAACAAGTTAACACACAATGGTACACCTTCACTTAGGCCTAGCGCTTATAAGTTGATGGTGGGAGGCGTAGTTCCTCGATGTGGGACAAAACTGTGAGGGTCACACCTGAACCCAAAGCAGAAAGTACCTTCTAAGGGAGCTCACCCTCCACAGAAACATTTCTTTCAAAAATTACTAGCCATTTAGCACGTGCTCAGAGGCTCTTCTAATTTTTTTTTTTTTTTTTAAGTTAATAATTTGCATCCATTATAATTTGAGATTAATATATTTTCCAATCACAAAAAAACCTAGGGGTGTGATGAGTGTTAAGCATTTGTGGGTGAAATAATTTTTTCATCACACTCCTAGGCTTTTTTGTGATTGAAAAATATAGTAATTCTAAATTATAATGGATGCAAATTATTAACTTTTTCCCAAAAAAATAAAAGAGCCTTTGAACAGATGTCCTAATTAATTTTTTCCCCTTTTTTCCAATAGCCAAATAGATGGTTAGAGTTCTCAATTTATTTTATGTTTGCTCTGCTTTGCAATCAATTTGGCTTATTTGTTTTTGTGCGATTTTACTATTCAGTCTAGCTCAATGATTACATTGTGTTGGTTTTGAGGGATTTGAGTTTCTATTAGTGATGATTATGTAATCATTCATTTGAGTTTCAAACCAGGTTTTATATTTGGTTTGTGGTCTCTATAGCATTTATTCTTTTTTGGTGTTTGTGGGTTTTGGTGTTTAGATTTCATGGAAGAACAACTCCAGTACTCTGCTATTTACTAATTTGTTAACTATATTTATCATTTGATGACTTTATAATTTACTTTTGTTTGTACTGAGATTAGAAACAAATAAATATGAAAGTCAATTAAAAAGCACTAGCATATGCATAACTTGCATTTATTTATTTATTTTTCCATGTTATATGCTTTGTAACCAGTGTTCTTTGCTTATCAGGGATTGGTTTTTTGCTTTGCTATCCAATTGGGTTTTCTTTATTGTTGCTCATGCCCTTTTTTGTTGTATAATTATTTTGCATATTTTAGTTTTTTTTTTCTCTCAAGTATTTGGATTCAATTGACCTGTAAAATTGTTATGTTTCTTTAATATTTTCCCACATTTTTCGAGGAGCTAAATAGATTGGCAGAGTTTTTAATTTTTTTTTTCAATGCTTTGCAATAAATTTGGCTTATTTATGTTTGCATAGATTTACATTTCAGTCCGTCTCAAAGATTACATTGTCTTAGTTCAGCGGAACTTGATTATTTCGTAATGGTTATTTTCAAGGCCAACTGGGTTATATATATGTGTGTGTGTGTGCGTGTGTGTGTGGTTTGTGGTCTCTAGCACTTATTCCTACCAGTGTTTGTGAGTTTTGGTGTTTAGATGTAAAATTTCTTGAGACACTTTGGCAATCACATTGAAGAACAATTTAATCTACTCTTTCCAACATATGTAGAAGTATTATGTTTTTCATATTTGCTAACTTCAAAAGAAGCATATGCTATAACCCATTAAAAAAAACCTTTACATTCTCCATTTTTGAGTAATTTTGCAGATTGTAAATGTTTCTATTTTTAATGTAATTAAAATAAAAATAAAAAATCTGTTTTATTCATTTTCTTGCAGAATATTATTGTGGGTGTTTATAGGAAGAAGAGCATGAACATTGACCCCTACTGAATTGTGATAGCAGTGTTTTGAATACTAAAGCGTGTGTATTGAACATGTACATAATCATAAGATATCAATGGATCAAACAGCATGATAACTAATGTTTGTCTGATTTAATCTATAGTCTGTAACTTCACATTTTTTTCTCTATTGTACATTCTCCTTTGTCTTGGTATCTACAATGTTTATATGTTTTCGTTAAAAATAAAAGGCTATGTTTCCAAAAAAAAAAAAAAAAAACAAAAGTTGTTCATGAAAGAGAAATTAGTTTGCCCAAAAAATATTAATTTTTGTACTATTTAATCAATGGGATTGTGGGTTTGAATTCAATGTGGGAGCTGCTCCTAATTGATATATAGTCTCTCTTTGATTCCAATTTGTTCAATTAAATTCTCAAAACGATATTTGTTACTTGCTAAAATATGCAAATTAACCCAATGCGATTTCTTAAGATATATGGATGAGATATGCCAATTTAAGAGTGTTTAATAGTATTGGTATCATAGAAGTGATAAGATTACCAATTGAAAATCAGTCCTTTAAAGAAAGATTGACTATGACAATGAGGTATTTTGGTACTTTATTAATTTGTTTTAGATATGATCAGACATGCTTGGAAATTGGGTCAGCTTTGTTTACATTATGGTTCCATTGGAGAAACCGTATGTGGTATCTTCTGATTTTGTTACATATATTGTGGTTGTGTTAAAAAAGTCAATAAAATTACTTTTGGTCCTTCACTATATTATAAGAAAAAAAAAAAGAGAGTATAATGCAAGAGTAGCATGACAAAGAAAGGGACGATAAAGTTTGAGAGGCGAACCAAAAGAAAATGGCGTGGAAGACAAAATACTTTCCAAATTATGGGTGCTAGAAATGGTCCAACCAAAGCTAGGAAATACGGGAAAATGGCCATATCAAAGCTAGAAATGGTCCTTACCTGCCAATGTGAACTATGGCCCTACCCAAGCTAGAAACGGTCCTATGTGCTAATGTGTACTGGAACACAATCATCTTCCGTTTTTCATGAACCCTATCATGATCAACTGATGATAACTTATGACTACTCTTTATTGCATTTACTTGATCTAACTATCTAAGTATGAACATATTGCTAAGTTCTTTATGATTTAATTTTTATGTTAAGTTGATTTCATTCTAATTATAGACAGCATACCCACAAATATAACATGCTCTGGGCGAATTTTAATGTATTTTATTGTATTATTTTATTAAGTTAATTGTTTTCAAATTCATAAAAGGATCCGCGCGTTGTATGGGTTAAACGCTAATCTATATCTATATATTACTAAAAACTGAAGCGTAGCATTTATTGTTGCTACGCTCCAGTTGAGCCACATAAGCGTCCACCTCATTATCATTTTCTTTCCAATTTTCTTATAATTGTTTTTAACATTTAATTTTTATTTTATTTTAATATTTACACTTTTTCCAACCTTTCTCCATCCTTATCTTTTCATCTCCCCACTACCCTCTACATAAATATTATTATTCTTCTTTTCATCTCCCCACTACCCTTTACATAACTATTATTCTTCTTCTTTCTCTTCATCTTCCTTTATTTTGTCTCTTCTTATTCACATTGTCTTACTATAAATTGGTAACTATCTATTCCATTCTATGCATGGTCTTCTCTCATAAAAAAGGTTCTCTCTCTCTCTCTCTCTCTCTCTCTCTCTCTCTCTCTCTCAATTTTTCTATGAATTTTTTATATTCTTCTATTTATGCCAAATTACTAATCTTTGGGAATCCTTTCTTCTCTTTTTTTCTTCTTTGTTTTTCTACACTAGAATCATTATGCTCATTTCTCACTTAATTTAATCGGGTATTGTTAGGTTCTAAGGTCTTAGGATTTTATGTATTTAGAACTCTAATTTGTAATGTTGGCAAACCATGATCAAAACATTGTATTTAGTCTTGTTTAGGCTTGCTCAAAGTTGGTTTATTATTGTACAGTTGGAATCGAGTGGCTGCAAAAGTACTTGGGACTTTTGGCCTGGCTCGATCGATCGAATAATAGACTCGATCGATCGAAAATCGCACAGGTTGATTATTCTGCAGAATTTTCAACTCAGCCCTACTTCATTAAACGTTTAGGGTTTTATGTTTTTACCCTAGGTATATAAACAAAACCCTAGCCACGTTTTTGGAGGTTGTCCATATTGTTATGTTGCTCATATTTGCTGTTTGTGTGAATCTCTTGTGAGATCTTTGAGGAGCTTTCCTTCACATAAACTTAGGGTTGTCAATATCTTGATGATCAACATAGTTGCAACCATTGGAATTTAAAAGAAAAGCAAGCGGGGAGCTTGTAGCTGATTGAAGAATTCAAGAAAGAAGTAGTCCGTGGATTCGGAGCCTGCGCGTGGTCGTGTCAGGAAGTTCGTACTGGTGGGTAGCATTAGGAAGTCGAGCGGGGAGCTTGTAGTCCTTCTGTAAGAACTTCAATTCTTTCATAGTGAATTCTGTTATGCCTTGAGGATCGGTGGGTCAAATCCTCCCCAGGTTTTTACCGTGTGGTTTCCTGGGTGATCATATCTTGTGTTATTTATTTTCCGCTGCATTATTATTCTTGATATGATTGTTGAATTGCTTTAACCTAGAAATTGCATAATTTGACTAAGTAACAACTTGGCTAATTAATCTAGGCTACGCAATTTGGTTGTTTAAGGGGTCTAAATAACCTATCAAGTGGTATCAGAGCAGGTAGCTCTTTTTGTTTGAGATTTTTAATCTCTGAGCTGATCCTTGACCCCTGTTGTCATGGAGCATGGACACTCTCTGTTTGTTCCTCCTCATTGTGATGGGAACAACTATGCTTATTGGAAAGTAAGGATGAAAGCATTCCTGAAATCCATTGATGAAAGGGTTTGGAATTCCGTTGAATACGGATGGGTGAAACCCGCTACTCCTGTGAGTGAGTGGCAAACTTCTGAAAAAGAAGCAGCAAGCTTCAATAGCAAAGCTATGAATGCCATCTTTAATGCTGTTTCTATGGAGGAATTTAAGAGGATCTCTAATGTTGAGGTTGCTCATATTGCATGGAAAATCCTCCAAACTGTGCATGAAGGCACAAAGGCAGTTAAGATTAATAAATTGCAACAATTGACTTCTAGATTTGAAAGCATTAGAATGTCTGATGATGAATCTTTTGATGAATTCTATGCTAAATTAAATGATATTGTCAATTCTGCTTTTAATTTGGGTGAAATCTATGATCAACCTAAAATTGTTAGGAAGATTCTTAGATCTTTAACTGAAGACTTTAGACCCAAAGTGACTGCCATCACTGAAAGCAAGGATGTGGACTCCATCCCTATTGATGAGCTTGTAGGATCTCTTCAATCCTATGAGTCTGACCTACCTAAAGTGAACAAATCCAAATCAATGGCTCTTAAGTCAGTTGATGATGTTGAGGGTGGTGGATTTGATGATGAGCTCTCTGCTACAAAGATTGCCTATCTTGCCAAAAACTTTAAGAACTTTCTGAGGAATACAAATAGAAAGGCAAGAGGTACTTACACTGCTGAACCTAGAAATTTTAGGAAGAATGATCCCATTAAGGTTAACAATTTTGAAAAACCTAGAGAAAATTTTGGTCAATCTTCTAATAACTCTTTGGGTCCTCAGTGTTTTGGCTGTCAAGGGTATGGTCATGTGAAATCTGAATGTCCTACATTCTTGAGGAATAAGGGTAAAACTATGGCCGTAACCCTTAGTGATAATGAGGTTTCTGATGATGAGTCCGGTGGTGACGAGGATGGAAACTTCATTGCTTTCACGGCTACTGCTATAGTCAATGAAAGCATATCTGCTGAGGAAAACCCTTCTGATGGGGAACTCTCTGAAGATGCAGATCTTCAAGAGGCCTATAACAAACTTTGCAAAGTTGCTGCAAAGGATGCTATGAAAGTTGAACTTGGCCTAAAGAAAATTGATTCTCTTGAGCTTGAAAAGAGAAATTTGCTTGTTAAACTGTTTGATGCTAATGAGCTTTTGAATAATGTTAAATCTGAGAACATGCTTTTGCTTGATAAAGTTAGAACTTTGGAACATGATTTATCTGTTGCTAGATCTGCTAGTTCTAAACTTGATCACATGCTGAATGTTCAAAAGTCTCCTGCTGATAAAACTGGGTTAGGATATGTTGAAAGCATTTTTGATTCTGGACCACATTCCACTACTTTAGTTCCTTCCTCTTCTTCTGAACCTTCTGTGAGTGAGGTTGTGAGTGAAACTGTCAAACCACCTGTGAGTGAGGTAGTTAAACCTGTAGAAGTTTCACCACCTAAGAAGATTAGGGTAGACTTAAGTGAATCTAAACCTAAGGAGCCTACCAAATCTAAGGACAAGAAGAATGGTAAACCTGCTTGGGTGTGTCATTATTGTGGTAAGTCTGGACACATTCGTCCTAACTGTTACAAGCTTCAAGCTAATAAGAGAGCAAATAAACCAAAAGTGCCTGTGCCTCAAGCACAAGATCCTATGGCACTAATTGGTGAATTGGTAAAGGTGTTAAACCTTTATTCCAATCCTGGAGTTGGGAATCACTCGAATGTGAATAAGAACTCCAATGCTCGTGGTGCATCTAAAAAGTCTTGGATGCAAAAGACTCGAACTAACTGAGTCTTTCTGACATGGTCCTTGTGCTTAATTGCTCTATTCTTTGGTGACCATTGTTCTTTGGTTTTTGTCTTTTTATTGTTTTTGTTCTAGGACTTGCATTGCATTACATTCATGCATTTCATTCTAGGATTTATTTGTTTTCTCTTTTAATAATAATAAAAAATAAAAAAAAAAGGGAAAAGGAGAAAGCAAAAATTATGTTAGACACTATTTTTCTTGATTTTTGAAAAACAAGGTTGGTCTATCTTTTGACACATGTCATGTTCTGTGTACCTTGTTTAACGTTGATGAGCTTAAATATTGCACTTGACTAGTTAAAGCTTTGTAGTGCATGTTGTGTGGGAAAGATGTTTGTGGTTATTAATCACTTTGTCTTGATCTTGAAGTCACATGTTATTTGACTGTCGAACTTGATCCTTTTGAGAAAGGCATAAATAACCATCTCACCACTGTTCACTAGTCAATCATGAACACCTTAGTGCATATCATAAGATTTTGTGCTCGAGAAAGTGTAGCACATGCACAAAAAGAACATAAGGTGTAGCCTCTTTAAATGCTTAAATGCTTAATGCTTAAAACTGGTGTGTACTATTAGGCTTGATGCCAATTCACTTAATTCAAACCGGTGTGTACTATTAGGCTTGATGTCATTTCACATAATCTAATCTGGTGTGTACTATTAGGCTTTATGCCAAATTTCACCTAAATAATGGGGCAAAAATACAAGAAACTTACATAATTGCAAGCTTTTGTTCTAGGAGATGTGGGAGTTATAGGATGTAACTCTTTAGGTGATAGTCTTTTTTAAATTCTATGTGATGAATTGTGTAGACTTTGTGTTTGATTGCTATTCACATATCACCTCACATGTATCTCAAGTTTTTGCTAGTATCACACACTACACAAGTTACTCTTTGTTAAACACTGTACATGCTAGTGTGTGTGTTTTTGGTCTGCCCAACCAAGTTTGAAATTATCTTGAGATTTGTGTACAACATATTTGTTGCTTGCGAATATTCAAAGGAAGAATGATTGAAACTTGTTTTTGAGAAAATTGGGTTTAAAATTTTGGGTTTTTGAAAAAGCATTCCATCTCATACTCATGCATTTTATTTCTGTAATTTAATGCTTTGAGGAGTTGTTTTTCAAAATTTGGTTTGTCTTTCAAAACTGTGATTTTTCTCAAAATTTAGTGAGCCTCTGCCCATTTCGATCGATCCAGTCTGATTTTCGATCAATCGAAAAAGTGCTTTCATTTGTCTCAAAATGACTGTGTGTTTCGATCAATCGAATCTGATTTTCGATCAATCGAAAAAGTGCTTTCATTTGTCTCAAAATGACTGTGTGTTTCGATCAATCGAATCTGATTTTCGATCGATCGAACATCGTGAAAAAGCTTTTTAAAAAGGTTCTTTTCTGACTTTTTCAAAGTTCCTATTCAAAACTTTTCAAACTTTTTCTTTCTCTCTCCGCGTTGGCAAGGCTCCACATAGAGATTTTTGTCGTTTTCCTCCGTTCTTTTTGCAAAATCTCTCTCTCCTCAAGTCGGTAAGACACTTGTGCCCTTCCTTTTGATTTTATTTTCATGTTTTCATGCATAAATTCATGCATTTGAGGGTAATTTTTGGACTTTGAATAAATGGGATTTTCTGTTGATTCAAGCCTTATTTTATGAAATTGATCATTGGGTTTTTGTGGGGACACTTCATAAACATGATTATTACCTGTTAATTGGATCAAATTTGAGTTTGGTGAAAAATTGAAAAATCTAGGGCTTGTTCTTGATCCGAATTGGGGCTTTTGTTAAATTGGGAAGACTTTGATGAAATTGACTTGTTGTGTAGTTGTAATTAAGCATTATAATCTATGTAATGTGTTTTATAATGCTCAATTCATCTTTTTGGTAAAAATTTCAACAAGTGGTTTTCAATTTTTGGGATTTTTGATAAAAATTCCATGTTCAAGCCAATTTTGTCAATTCAATCTCAATTGAACTTATTTGTTTACTGCATTAGATCATGCATCACAACATTATTAATGTTCATGCATCATATAAATTTTTGTTCTATATTTTTTATTGTGCTAATTTGCAGTCTGCCCTTGGTTATGTTTTCTCTTGTTCTTTTTGGTTTTTCACTTTGTGTCTCTGTCCTTTCCTTAACACTATGCCTAGGAAAACTAGAGCCCATAGGACTGTTCCCTCACCTTCTCCTTCACCCCCTCCATCCTATGATCGTGAGAAGTTTTCGAGTGAGAAAAATCAAGAGATTTATGAGAAGCTGAATGTTAGGAGAAAGATTTGGGCTGAGCGTTCTGTTCACTTAGATGAACTTGATCCTGCCATTAGGGCAAACTTTGAGCGTAGGGGCTGGTTACCCTTGGTGGATGTTTCTGATCCTCCTCCACATTCTGCCTTGATTAGAGAGTTCTATTCGAACATCTCTATCCGCATCTATGATTCCAACACTCTAGTCAAGAGTTGGATACGAGGCGTAGAGTACTCCATTACTCCTGAGGTAGTGGCTGATGCTCTAGGGGTACCATTGGTTCGACATCCTGTCTATCCATATGACGTGTCTCCCGAGATTAGTGATGTCTTGTCTTACATCACTGGGACTACTGTCCAGTGGGGTTCTGATCCTCGGATCACTTCTGCTGAGCTCTCCGGGTTACACTATCTCTTCTTTAGGATAGCGTGTCATTCTATCTGGCCCATTTCCCATGTTCACACCATTCCTCTTGAGAGGTGTGTATTTTTGTACGCTCTGGTTACTGATGCTCCTATTAGTTTTCCCCATCTTTTTCTTCGTTCTTTGAACGATGTTTATAGGAGTTCATCTTCTGCTCATGCTCTTGTACATCCTATTTTCATTCATAGGATTCTCCTTCATCTTGATCTTGGTGGCTTCCCTTCCTCTGAGCCCGTTCATGTTATTGCTCCTATAGGTGCGTCTTTTCTTAGACAAAGGGCTGCTCATCTTCGAGCTGGTTCTAAACACCCTAGGTCTGAGCCCTCTAGTAGCGCACCTCCTCCTTCTTCTTCTGCAAGTCTTGCTGGTGAGGATGTTCCTGATCCAGTTGGTGATGATGCTGCTGCTACTGATGTTCCTCCACCTCCTTCGGCCGACTTCGATGTTCGTCGTACTTTGGAGACTGTCATGACCGTTCAGGCGGCTCATGGTCAGATTTTGGTGGACTTGCTAGATGAGTTTCGTGCTCTACGAGCTGACTTGGCGCGTCTTCATTCACCCTCACCACCTCCTTTTGATGGCGACTTGTGATTGCTCTTTGGCATTCCGTCACAAAAAGGGGGAGTGGTATTTTTGAGTGGTATTTTTGACTTGTTGAGGAGTTTTTGTAGTTAGGGGGAGACTTTTTGTTTTTGAGGAGCTTATGGAGTTTTTAGATTGTATCTAGGTGCTTCACTCTGTATATCATTTTTTGGGGATATTCATGTTAGGGGGAGTAACATTGATTGATATACATATTATTTTTGTTGATTCTTGTTGCTTTATGATTCACTGCTTATTGATTTATATTTATGAGTTGATCATTCATATATGTCTTTATTTTGTGTTGTGTGAATCTTACAAGAATGTTATACCTGTTGTTTTACTCTTTTCTGTCACACATGCGTTTATGCGTTTGTTGAGTATTTCAGGAATATACAGGTTGATTCAACTAAAGCTACTGTCTACACTTGCAACTGATGGATAGTAGTTAGGCTGAATTTGATTTTATGAGCATTACCTTTGTAAAGGGCTTTTACTTGTAAAACTTTGAGCTTTTAATTATGATTTTGTCACGGATTTCCAAGGGGGAGTTTGTTAGGTTCTAAGGTCTTAGGATTTTATGTATTTAGAACTCTAATTTGTAATGTTGGCAAACCATGATCAAAACATTGTATTTAGTCTTGTTTAGGCTTGCTCAAAGTTGGTTTATTATTGTACAGTTGGAATCGAGTGGCTGCAGAAGTACTTGGGACTTTTGGCCTGGCTCGATCGATCGAATAATAGACTCGATCGATCGAAAATCGCACAGGTTGATTATTCTGCAGAATTTCCAACTCAGCCCTACTTCATTAAACGTTTAGGGTTTTATGTTTTTACCCTAGGTATATAAACAAAACCCTAGCCACGTTTTTGGAGGTTGTCCATATTGTTATGTTGCTCATATTTGCTGTTTGTGTGAATCTCTTGTGAGATCTTTGAGGAGCTTTCCTTCACATAAACTTAGGGTTGTCAATATCTTGATGATCAACATAGTTGCAACCATTGGAATTTAAAAGAAAAGCAAGCGGGGAGCTTGTAGCTGATTGAAGAATTCAAGAAAGAAGTAGTCCGTGGATTCGGAGCCTGCGCGTGGTCGTGTCAGGAAGTTCGTACTGGTGGGTAGCATTAGGAAGTCGAGCGGGGAGCTTGTAGTCCTTCTGTAAGAACTTCAATTCTTTCATAGTGAATTCTGTTATGCCTTGAGGATCGGTGGGTCAAATCCTCCCCAGGTTTTTACCGTGTGGTTTCCTGGGTGATCATATCTTGTGTTATTTATTTTCCACTGCATTATTATTCTTGATATGATTGTTGAATTGCTTTAACCTAGAAATTGCATAATTTGACTAAGTAACAACTTGGCTAATTAATCTAGGCTACGCAATTTGGTTGTTTAAGGGGTCTAAATAACCTATCAGGGTAGTTTGCAGGAATTCAAAAAAAGGTTCTCTCTCTCTTTCTCTCTCAATTTTCGATGAATTTTTTTATACATTCTTCTATTTATGCCAAATTACTAATCTTTGGGAATTATTATTATTTTTTCTCTATACTAGAATCATTATGCTAATTTTCTCACTTAATTTAATCGGGTAGTTTGTAGGAATTCAAGTAAAGCTAGACAATAAGGAATTTTACGGCATTGGAGAATGCCTAAATATATACCAGCAAAAAGTTGAAAGTTAGCAAATTAGTGGAGCTATGATTAAGCTTCAAACGGGATTGATGGTATTGCCAATGTTCTTTAATTAGCATCCTTATTTCTATTTCTCTATATATGTTTCCTAGAATTAGTATTAGTCTCATTTTTATTTTCTCTATTATATTCTAGGTAAACCAAGAGTTCTTTAAAACTCCACATTGGTTAATGCCATTTAGATTTGTTTTTAAAATTTTTTTTTCTCTTTAATTGTTAAATGTTATCCTATCTTTGTTCTTTCTTACAACTCTAATTAATGTTGATGGTTCTATTGTTTGGTTAGTTAAGGTTGATGGTTCTTTCTTACAGAGAAAAGGAAAATTTGAAAACAATTGAATTCTGCATAAACCTGTACCTAAAGGGGATAAGAGCCTTTGTTTATTTGATTAGAGACAATATATTAAAAGGGCATATCATTTGGCCATTGCATTGCATTTCTTGAGGTTAAAAGATAGAGCTTGTCATTATAGGAAAACATTTTGGGCGGGGATAAGGGCGTCATTTTGTTTGCTCTAAGAGTAACAAAAGATCCTATTATAAAGGAAGCCCACAATCATATCCCATGCTTATTACACTAACCATGAGCACAACCCATTATTCTCTCTCACCATGTTTCTACTACATTTGCATTTAGCAACCTAAGATTAGAATTTATTCCCAATAGAAGACTTGTAGAATCATTCAGTTTTTATAGGAAACTAGCTGCAGGCTCACACGATGCATGGGAATATAAATATTATGCAGTGAAGTGTAATATACAAAAAGTAACAATTACTTCAAGCATTGTTTTTTTTTCAAAAAAAAAAGAAAGAAGATTTTTACACTTTTTTTTTTTTAATCTTTTTATCTCTACAAATATATCATTTTAATATTTTTTGTGTATTTCATTAATAATTTTTAAGGTGAACCATATTCTTCTAACTTTGTTGTAGTGTGTTACATTTGCTTAATATACAACTCATCTCTTAAGGAATAAGGAAATTATCATAATAATAAAAAATCATCACAAAATTACAGTGTTAACTTAACCAAATTAAAATAAAACTAAAGAAATAAAAAAAAAAATAGATTTTATAATAATTTATAAGTCAAAAAATTGGCAGGCATATTCAAATTTCTATTTCCAAAAACAACTAAGTATTAATCCAAACCAAAATTCAATCAAAATTATAAAAGGGAAAGAACAAAATCCTAAAACACATAATTTAAAAAAAAAAAAAACCATCAATCTTAATTTGAGTTATAAGAAAGAACAAAAATCTTTTATGTGCAATTGTTCTCTTTATTGGTATTTATTGTTATATATTTTATTTTTACTTTTTTTTTCTTCTCATCTTATGTTGTTCAACATTTAAATTCAATCACATCTTCTACACCATTAAATTACTTATATTTTCTCTTTTTTTTTAATAATTAAATATGGAATATTTTATTTAAATAATAAAATTATCCTTAAAAAATTGTACTTTTTTTTTTTTTTTTTTTACATTTACACTTTGTCCAAGCTTTTTCCTTACCTTTATCTTTTCATCTCCCCACTACCTTCTACCTTAATATCACTATTCATCTCCCCACATCTTCCATATCATTAAATTATTTATATTTTTCTCTCCTTTTTATTTAAAAAATTAAAAATTAAAAATTATACTTAATTTCAATAAATAAAAGTGTCATCATAAAGTGGAGTAATACTAAGGACACACTCATTCTCAAACCCAATACATCAAAGTAAAAATATAATACAAAACAAATGCCAATTGGGAAACACTAAATTAAAAAAAGAATAATGAGGATATCAAACCAAATTTAATATAAAGAAACTAATAGTTATGGATATACTAACTTAAGGGTAGCAAAATTAAATGAAAAAAAAAAAAACTGCAATGCATATTTGATGCAATAAAATCATCATCAAATTTTGGAAAACAGTAGGTTGCCTACGGAGAGAGAGAGATGGTAAAGAAAAAAAATCAAATGTCAATTAGTAACTATTAATTAGAAAACAAAAAGGTTGTAAGGAGAAGTAAAAATAAAAAATAAATATGATCAATATGGAGAACATTAAAAACTTTACAGTGCAATAAAATCAACTGTTACATTCACTTAAAAAATTGAATCAATAATCAATAATTATACACAATCATAGCAATTAAACTCTAATTCATAACTAAAAGGAGATGTAAGGTTTTTATTAACTTAAAAGAAAATGAAAAATCAATTATTAACAACAACAACAAGAATAATAATAATAATAATAATAATATAGGGGTAATTACATTCCCCTTCCTTGAGTTTTGAAGAAATGACACTCTACCCCAAACTTGAAAGGAAAAAATATTTTCACCCTTTACATTTGTTTAACCAAATTTTGTTAAATTAATATTAAAATATTGTGTACTAAACTGCCTGTGCTTAAGGTAGGTTCCAAAATTATCCTTAATTTTAAAATTAAATTCTCTTATTTTAAAATTTTAAATTAAGGTGTATTTCAAAATATTAAGTAATGTCTTTTGCTTCTTCTTTTTTTTCCCTTTTCTTTTCCCAATGAGTTATGGAGAGATTTGTCATTTCTAATCTTTTGGTATTTTATAAATTTGTATTTTAATTCTAAAGTTATGAGTAATGTCTTTACTAACCATGGTTAAACATTTATAAACAGATTCTTAAATAAATTTAAAATATTTTGTTATTAATATAAACAAAATGGGAGAGTGTTATTACTTATTACCCCAAATATATTTAATAAGATCACCCTAAATAAAAATTATCTCGCGCAATGCGCGGGTCTACGACTAGTATTCTATAATGGGCCAGCCCAGTTGATATCTGACGAGTTCTGATGTGTAGACGGACCTGGAACAAAAGTTATACGCGTGAGAAAAATTTTACGGATAACAGCCCTTAGTGAATCAATGACTCCAAGTAAAAGTAAAAAACAAATGGACTTATGAAGTCCACCCGAAGCAACGGTTGACCCAAGTCTATAAATTTTCACCCACCCAAATAATACTTAATTGCTTAGAAATAGGTGAGGATTCCATAATAATCCATATAGTCTCCATCTAAGTTAGTTTAGAATCTGTGAGAAGCTCCAGACCACAGATATGGATATTTCCCTAAGAATAGTTATCCCATCCTTACTGTTGTTTGTGCTTTTCATCGTAGACCTTGGAGAAGGCCACAATAGTTGTCCCGAATCACGGTGTAGAGATGATGGCCCGCCCATACGATTTCCTTTCCGACTCAAAGACAGGCAGCCAGACCAGCACTGTGGCTATCCTGGCTTTGATCTCTACTGCTCTCATAATAATGATACGGTGCTTGAGCTGCCTACTTCAGTAAAAGTCTTTGTCAAACAAATTGATTACAAATCTCAGTTAATTAAAGTAACTGACTCAGATAATTGCTTTCCATGGAAAATTCTGGGACTCCATTTATCTCCTTTCCAATTCATCAAAAATTCTCTTTATGACTATTCCCTTTTCAATTGTACGCTATATAAAGATTCTTCATATCTGGTCCCTTGTCTTAATAGCTCTTCAATCTCAGTTTATGCATTTTTTTCGGATGATGACATCGACGACTTGCCCATATTATCATGTACAAAGATGTATAGCGTTTCATCAGTTCCAGCTGTTAAATGGAATCATCCTTCTCTTGAATTGACATGGTCCGAACCGGCCAAGTGCCGACACTGTGAAAGGAAAGGCAAGAAATGTAGATTCCAGAATAATAGCACTGATTTGAAAACTGAGTGCTTCCCCAACAAAGGTGTTGTATTACTTCTACCCAATTTCCACTTCTATAATCACATAACTTCTGTTTCATGCCAACATATATTGATTTTATCAAAGCTTAGTTTATAAGTGCTCTAACGGTAATTTCCTGTAACCAGTCATGAATTTTTTTTTTTTTTTTTTTTCAACCTAAGGAACATTATTTTAGAACTAGACT
Source organism: Quercus aquifolioides (assembly GCA_019022515.1). Taxonomy (NCBI): domain Eukaryota; kingdom Viridiplantae; phylum Streptophyta; class Magnoliopsida; order Fagales; family Fagaceae; genus Quercus; species Quercus aquifolioides. The sequence goes on along the minus strand of CM032335.1, from coordinate 11,679,649 downwards.
TGTAGTGTCTGTATCCATTCTTGAAGTAATATTTTTTCTTCCATTAAAAAAAAAATTATTTTAGAAGTGGGCTGTGTCATCAGAAAAATTATTAGGTATAGTTAGAGTAGAGCATAAAGCAAGCTGGTGCTTCATTCTTTTACATAAATTATGAAGTTTATCATAAATTTAATTAGTAGGACTCATTATTACATGATAGAAGAGAGTTTAAATTGTACTTTTGTAATACTAAATAATTATTGAAACTAAACCTTGCAATATCAATATAAAATTTACCTAAAAAGTTTGGCACAAGTGTGGTAATTGATTAATTGAGGAAAACTCATTGCTTATCACGTTAAAAAAGAACACAATTTTTGAATGCAACACTACCTTGCTAATAAAATTAATTATTCCACATCTTAGGAGTACAATAACTTGATACTTCCTCATCACATAATAACTTATTCTACTAAATAAAGTCACAGTAGAATCCACTATTTATGTAAGAGAAGGGACTATAATGTTTATGTACACATGAATTGCCTAAATATTGTTCGGCTAATAGTGATCAACTTTTACACAATTGTTTTTGGTTTATTGATTAGTGTAATTAGAAGCTAATCATGCTAAGATATTTTACAGGTAAATCAAGACAAATAGTGACCACTGGTAAGTTGTCCGTTGGCCATTTGAAAATTTAGTGTAAATTACTTTTTGTTTTCTTGACTCATGAATATTTAACATGCAGGTTCCATCTTGGGTTCATTTCTTTTGGTACTAGTAGTCTATGCACTCTACCGAGTCTATCGCTATGACAAAGCAGAAAAAGAAAATCAAGCTAGGATTGAAAAGTTTTTGGAGGATTACAAAGCTTTCAAGCCCACAAGGTACTCATATAATGATGTTAAAAGAATTACAAATCAATTTACTGAGAAGTTAGGGCAAGGAGCCTATGGAACAGTGTTCAAAGGAAAGCTTTCGAATGAAATCCATGTAGCTGTAAAGATCCTAAACAGTTCCAAGGGCAATGGAGAAGAATTCATAAATGAAGTGGGAACAATGGGTAGAATCCACCATGTTAATGTGGTTCGAATGGTTGGCTTCTGTGCTGATGGATTTAGAAGAGCTCTAGTTTATGAGTTCTTACCAAATGATTCACTAGAGAAGTTCATTTCCTTAGTAGATTCTAAACGTTTCCTTGGTTGGGAAAAGCTACAAGACATTGCTCTCGGCATAGCAAAAGGAATTGAATATCTTCACCAAGGATGTGATCAACGAATCCTCCATTTTGATATTAAACCTCATAATATTTTGCTAGACCAAAATTTCAATCCAAAAATTTCTGATTTTGGCTTGGCTAAGTTGTGTGCAAAAGATCAAAGTGCAGTGTCCATGACCACAGCTAGGGGGACCATGGGTTACATTGCACCTGAAGTGTTCTCTAGGAACTTTGGGAGCGTGTCTTACAAATCAGATGTTTACAGTTTTGGAATATTGTTGCTTGAAATGGTTGGAGGTAGGAAAAATGTTGACGTAACTACGGAGAACACAAGCCAAATATATTTCCCAGAATGGATCTACAATTTGTTAGAGCAAAAGGAAGACCTCCGAGTCTATGTTGAGGATAATGGAGATGCTAAAATTGCAAAAAAACTCGCAATTGTGGGACTCTGGTGCATCCAGTGGCACCCAGTGGATCGTCCTTCAATGAAAGTTGTGGTCCAAATGTTGGAAGGAGAAGGAAATAAGTTAACAATGCCTCCTAATCCCTTTGCGTCTACAGGCCCCACAAAAATCAATGTAAGTATGCCTGCAAGGCGTCTGAACCAGGAGTTAGAAGTCATCCTAGAATCAGAGTAGGAGTCCTCGACAAGAATAAAAGTTGCAATCATTTTGTATTCGAGGATTGAAATTATTAACTTTGTGGTCAATGTAGGGACTTCAAGTTTTCTTATATCAGGTTTAAGTAAAATTATACTTATAAAAAATGTATTGCTTAATTCCTATTGAGATAGTAAAGAATATACAATTAAATTTTTGTTGTTTATAAATGTTTTTATATTTATTTTTATAAAATTTCATAGTTTCGTAGACTAAGGCTTTATTTCCTTATTTTAGATAGGTTTTAAGAGAATTTGAGTTAAACTTGAGCCCCTTATAAGATTTGTTTAAGAATATGTTTTCGCTAAATTTTTATTTTTAGCTTAATTCGGTGCTTAACCTGAATGAAGTTTCCCGAACAAGGACTTCCTTGGTGCTTTCCAATCTAAATTGGTGGTTGTAGCCTTATGGCATTTATACTCTTCTCTAAATAAAAAAATTCAAAGATTATTAATTGGTTTTTTTTTTTTTTTTTCCCTAATGGATGCTTGAGAACTTTTCACTCTTCCATAGCATTTTATTGGGAGAAAATGGGCAAATTCCCTTTTCGTGCAAACAAAGCAGCATTTTGCTCCCTTTCCCAAACTAATTAGAAAAATGCCCCTCTTTTAAAAATTGATTTTCTCAAAATCAAATTAAGTCCTATAGTGGTGTTTTTAAGGAGTCTATAGTGACGTTTTAAGGACCTATAGTGGCGTTTTGTTACTTGACCTCTATGAACTTGAGTTATAGGTAAAAAAAAAAAAAAAAATTGCCTATAACTCGAGTTCATGGAGGTCAAGTTACAAAATGCCACTATAGGTCCTTAAAATGTCACTATAGGCTTCTTAAAAAGGCCACTATAGGGTTTTAGAATTTTTTTTTTTTTTTTTTTAAACTCGATTTTGAGAAAATCGATTTTCAAAAGATAAGCATTTCCCTAATTAGTTTGGGAAATGGGGCAAAATGTCACTTTGTTTGCACGAAAAGGGCATTTGCCAATTTTGTCCCATTTTATTGTATTCAAATTAAATTCTTAATATGTTTTATTTAATTTAAAATTGGTTAAATTATGTTAAGAAAGAGCCTGAAGAATTGTTGTTGGAAGAAGCCCACTCAAGCCATGTGTCAATTTCACACAATGCCACATCAACGCTATTGCCAAATTAATGTGCAAAATCATTTGCAGGCTGCAACGTTAGAACATTTGCCATGCTAGCAACTTCTGGCCACGGTCAGTAGTTAGCAATTTAGCATTGAATCTAGTTACCCAACAAGATCCAACAGGGGTGGCTCTACTAATTATATGCGTTATTATTATTATTATTTTTTGTTATAATGTTATTTGTGTGAATGTGTGCGTGTAGTATAAATATAGTATAACTTTTTAATACGAAATGTGCAAGTTTTATTGAACTGGGGAAAATAACAAAGCGTCCTGAATCACCAACAATTCAATGAAAGATAGACAATCCTCTATCCATGTTACATAAGAGTCTAAATCTTTAGCATAGGCTGCTAAGGTATGAGCTGGCTTATTAGCCTGACATTTCACATGCAAAGAATCATAAGTACGAAAGTCATGAAGTCTTCGGTGGGTCCCAAAGATTAGACTAGAGATGGAAATAGGTGCAGCAGGAGAATTAAGAAATGTAGAGAGTTTATTAAGTGTGATTGTTATCATGAAAATTTTTTGTTATAAAGCTAGTGATTTAAGGAAAAAAATAGTAAAGTTAGTGATTTCTCAAATATTTGATTGATTTAGTAGACGCTTAGTTTATTATTTATATATAGATGAGTGTGGTTGTGTGGTCAATAATTAATATAGTTGGTCCGTTTTGATACAACTTATTGTTGCTGAAAGTTGCTGAAAACTAATTGTTGCTGAAAACACTGTAGCAAAATAATTTTTAAATTGATAAATAGTACCGTGAGACCCATTTTTAATATTTTTTAATCATGAACAGTATATAACAATGCACGCACTATTCATAAACAGTAATTTTTGTCTCTAAAAAGTCAAGAAATCCGGCCCAAAAAAAAAAAAAGGGAGAAACCGCAACGCAAAAAACGCAACTTTACTTTAAGCACTATCCAAACTAATACAGTGTCAATGAGTTGAGGTTTTTTCATTTAGTTAAAAATATTTTTATAAAACAACAACAAATAAATAATGACAATGGCATAAAAATAAAAATATTATACAAATTTAATAAAATAAAATAGTCACACATACTCACATTGACAATAGAAAATGACAACTGATAATGAAATAACATATAATGATTTTAAGATATAAAAACTCATAAAAGAAATTATAAAATTTCATATATTTAAGAGGGTTTTTTTTTTTTTTTTTAATATATCAATAGCTCAATATATTGAAATTTTCTTTTTATTAAATTTTGTTCAACTTAAGTTTCATTACCACCTTCCTGAAAAACTCCTAGAGCCACCCACGACATGAGAAAAACGCGTAACTCAGAGTTGGACAAATGATCTTTGCAAATTGCGAAGATGATGAGAAGTTTCACTTGAAAGTTGACTGAAGAAGGTATGGTCCATAGTCCCGGCAATGATAATCCTATCTTATAAGCAATCATGTATCCAATAATTAAGCTATGTGCACACATAAAAGACTGATTGATTAAAAAGGACTACTGTCCAAACGGGGAGGAATGATTATTTGTTAAGTAAAAAAATCAGTAGCGACCACTTTGTCAAGTTCAATAAATTTTATTCCAGCTCTTTTTCAAGATGAATTTGTTGACTACTTGAAAAGTTAGTATGACAGAGTGGACACTGTCCTATTTCACTAATGCCCAATTGCAATATTTGGATTTCAAAGAAGATAAGAAGTATATAGGAAAGAAGATTTATATATGTTCTAGTTGACTAAGACTGGTAAGTTCAAAATCAAGATATAAAATTTGGCATCTCATTAGCACTAAAAACCATAACAAAATGGTAGGAAATTAAAACACGTAACTAAGAGTAGGACAAATGATGTGTGTAAACTAAGAAGATTATGAGAAGTTTCACTAGCTAGTTGACTGAAGAAGATGAGGTCTTTTGTGACGGCAATGACAAAAATAAGAAAAAATCTTGTCTTATAAACAATCATGTATCCAAAATTGATTTGCGCAAATCAGTACTGGACACTTTTGTCATGTTCAATCAACTTCTTACCAGCATTTTTTGAACACGAATTTGTTGATTATTTGAAAAGTTCTATTTGTGTGATAAAGTGGGCACTGTGCTATTCCCCTCAAATTGCGCTAGAAAAGTATCACCAATATTTGTATGATATTCCATGCATACACCTTCATATCAAATAGAAGCCAAGAGTCAACAAACAGCTTCCATGAATTTACGGATTCATACAAATTTGAATACGACTTTTGCTAGTTGTGTCATTCCTATCTTTGTTTGTTTGTTTGTTTTTTTTTTTTTTTCACATTTGAGATTCTATTCCTTTTTTTTTAACGTAATCGAGTGATGGAGATTCATGTTTTACTTTTCCTCCTAAACCGAGAATTACTCAATTTTTTTGATGTAGACCTGTTGCTTTTGCTAAAAGCTTCTCTCTCTCTCTCTCTCTCTCTCTCTATATATATATATATATATATATTTTTTTTTTTTGAGAATCAAAGCTTCTCTATATTACAATATAGAATCTAAGGAGAAATAATAATGAAACTTCTATGAACTTGTTAAATTGAGAGGGTACTTGTTCACTTCAAAAAAAAAGAAAAAAAAGAGGGTACTTGTCAACATGACTCACCGTCACCAATCTAAACGAAACACAATCATGGTCCATGGAAGTTTCTTTATAAATTATATGGCAGCTCCTCACTTGGTTTAGCTTGCGTGTCATACACACAAAAACAGGACACAAGCAATGTCCCTATTTAGTAGCTAAATTCCATGAAGCTACACTAGCATAATAAATTCACAATAATCCATTAGCACTTCATTTAAGAGTTTTTAAAAAAGTGAAATAAAATTGAATGAGTAAATCATAAAAAAAGGAAAAAGAATTGAATGAAATAGAATGTATTCAAATAATGAAATTTATCAAGAAATAATAATGAAACTTGTAATGAAATCATTTTTAAAGAGGAGATGCCTCCATATTAATCCTACAACAGTAAACCTATGCTCTAATACCAATTGTAAATTCGCATAGGAGATACCTCCATATTAATCTTTGAAACAATGAGCCTATACTTTGATAACAATTGAAAAATCGCTATTTAGACCCCTAATTTTGCATCAATCTTGGAACCAGATACTTTTTTCAATTTGGCATTACATTCATCAACTAGTTCTTCTTCCAAGCTCTTGACCTTAACCCTATGGAAGAAATTCTCACTCTTAACCTCATCTAGACACTTGTTGGTTCTTCAAGTTTCACATCTAAGTCCTCTCACGTTCAAGATCCTTTAATTTATCCAAGGAATTTTCATCAATTCTTCTATATTTTTCAACTAACTTATTTGGATTCATCAAGTTTTACGATAAAAGATTCTTTTTCAAGCTCACATTTGCTCAAATTCTCTGGGGATTTCTTAAGAGCATTTCTTGGATTTCATTAATTCCCTAAAGAGATTGTTACCAAAAATTATAAGACCATCAATAGAATTGTTTAGAACTACATTATCACAATCATGAGCATAATGCCTCTCAACTTTTTCCATGACGCGGAACTCAATTCTATAACAGTGAACCTATGCTCTTATACCTTTGAAAAATTGTTGTTAGATCCCTATACGACTTACAATCAATTATAATAATTTAACCAATTATTCGATCAACTAATTAATTAGTCAATATTCAAGCACAATATATGGATAGAAATGTATAAAGCAATAAAGAACAAATATACACGCACACTGAGACGAGATTTATTCATGAAGTGGAAAATGAAAAATCCAACAGAGAAAAACACTCCAGGCCAAGTCTAACTCACCAAATCCACTATAAAGATTGTTATGATACAAACTAAATTACTAAACCTGCCTCCAATACAAGGAATAAACATTATATCTAAGCTCTTTGCTCCTGTTGCAACTGTTGAACCAGCCTTTAGACTTCATGGTAATTTAGTGTCCCAAATTGATCGCTGACCACTAAACCAAACTCTTAATTACTTCTAAGCCACTTGAAGATTTTGCAACGTCTTTGTGATTTCACAGCAGCAATCCAACATCATAGGTTGTGAATCTTGTGGTGGTAAACTCCTCTCAAGTATATGGCAATTGAAGAGGTTGAAAGATGATTTGGATTTGGTAAGGTTCAATCAATTTCAATATGAATTTGTTGACTGTTATTTGTATGATAAAGTGGGCACTGTGCTGTTCCACTAAAATTGTGCTAAAAAGTCTCACCGATATTTGTATGATGAAGTGGGTGGCTGTTGTGCATGATGTATCCAATTCAAGCCACGAGTTAACATATAGCTTCCATGAAGCTACAGTTCCATACAAATTTGAATACAACAGTCAAGCAAGTAGTATCATTCCTATGTTTGTTTTTTTATCAAACGAAAATAAAAGGAAAAAAGAGAAGAGAAAAATGTTACATCTATAATATTTTCACAACAAATCTTAAATGATAGGTTATAATTGATTGTTATTAGTATGCAAAAAAAAAAAAAAATCATTTCAATTGTGGGTTCAAATTAGAACCAGTGACAACATTCACACCAATTGAGTTGGCAAGTTTTTACTAGTTTTTGTCTAGATCAACCACAAAATCATTTTTTTTACTTACTACTATGAATTTGCCACATCAACATATATGAAAAGTTTTGTCAAATTTTTTGTATCAATAGATTTTCTATAAAAAAAATAATAATAAATAAATAATTCTACAAGTTTAGTAAAACAAGAATGCAAAATTTTAATTAGTTATTTTGCATCTCAAAAATACAAAATTATAGATAGTTTATATAATATTTAAATACTTGTTCAAAATGTCATATTTAAATATATAAAAGATCTAATTTAGTTGTCAATTTCTCTTTTCTTTTCTTTTTTTGTAACTAAATAAATCAAGAAGAAGTGAGTTCATAAAAGACAAAAAAAATGTGCGTTCCAATTTGTTCAACCAATAAAGTTTTTATTAAAAGAATTGGGGTTATCTTTGCTTTTACCAAAATAATTTGAGCCCTTATATGGAATGGTATAAATTAAGATTTTTTTAAGAATATTTCTTGGTGATTTTTTTTTTTTTTTTTTTTTTTGGGTCTAATTATGTTCATAACACGAATGAAGTTTCCTAGTCACACTAGGACTTCCTTGGTGCTTCCAATATAACTTAGGAGTAGTGTTACAGATACTATAAGTTTTACTATATTGAGCTTATAAATTGATGTGTCACCCATCATAAAGAAACCATTCAAATATTCATTTGCGAGGTGGTTTAAGTCCATCAATCATTTTCATTGCCACATCAAATAAATTGCACATGTGATGTAGAAGAAAATGATGAAGGCAAACTGAATATGGAACTTACTCAAATTCATACCTTTTTTTTTAGAGAAAGTTTCAACCTATGGCATTCGCTTCTGATGATACCAATCGGTATTTTGTGTAGCCGAGAATTGAACCTCAGATATCTTATTCAACCATCAGAAACTTTACTTGTTGAGCTAAATGGAACTCATAAACTCAATTTCATACTTAGTAAGTAACTCTTATTGTAACTATCAAATTATCAACAACAACAACAAAATCTTAAATTTACACAACCTAACATTTTTTTTTCAATACAATGATAGTTTGGGGTGGTGGAGTTTAAATCTGATGTCCCCATTAAAAAACACTATAAGTTGCTAGTTTAGCTACAAAGTTCCTAGCAATCCAAGTCAAATAATACAAAATAATTAAAATTATATAGTTCGAAGTTGTTCACTAATCTTATCATCACCACAAAAGAACCAAAAAAACAAAAACTAGATGTGGAGCATCTAATGTTATCAATCTCGACAGCTCCCATGTGCAAGTAAAATATAAATAAAGTTGGTTTATCTACAAAAGATAACTAGTTATTTAAAGTTTCAAAAATAAAACATAGTATATTAGGTAGAGAAAAATAAGTAAATAATTATTATGAATTGCATTTTAATTTACTTAATATTAGTTGTAGATCTAATAACGAAAAAAATTTATACTTGAGAATTACACATTATGTGTCCGTTTGGCATGATTAAGTGTCCGTTTGGCATGATTAAGTGTGTGTTTGGATACCGCTTATTTTGCTAAAAACTGAAAACAATAAAAAAAATAATTTTCGGTTACTGTTCACATGAACAGTGCACTGTTCATTTGCCTTGATGCACTGTTCATATCCCATGTACAGTGCACCAGCTGCTGGTAAAAAAAAAAAAAAAAAAGAAGCCAGACATAGACGCATCTGACGCAAACGCAGACCAAACGGACACTAATTTTGCCAACTTATTTTACTATTCGGCTTATTTTTACTACTATTTATGGGTCCCACTGCACTTTTTGGTACTATTCATGAGTCTCATTGTACTATTTCAGTTAACTTTTACCTTTATCTACAGTACTTTCAGTAAAAAGTTTTCAGTTTCAGCAAAATAAGCAGATCCCAAACAAACTCTAAGTTAGTGAATAATTTTTTCAGTATTTTCAATTACAATATAAATTTTTAATATACAATAATAATGGGTGAATAAAGAACTAAAATTTTATAACTACAACTATTCTTTTAATGGATTAAATATTACCTTCAAACTCATGGAACTAAAATCAAATGATAATATTTATATTAAATAAGAATTTGACCTCCAATACTAAAGTGAAAAGAAACAAAAGAAAAAGGCCCAAAAATTAATAAAAAAAGGTTCATGCGTTAGAAAGGGAGTCAAAGGAAGGGAGCACGGTCACTTTAGTACATGGTCCTCTAGTGACGGCAATGACAAAAAAAAAATAATAATAATAATAATCTTATCTTATAAGCAATCATGTATCCAGTAATTTTACGCACACGCACAATACAAAAGGCCGATTGATTAGAAAGGACCTGTACAGTCCAAACGAGGGAAAATGATTTTTTGTAGAGGAAAAAAAAAATCAGTACTGGTCCCTTTGTCATGTTCAATCAATTTCAAGATGAATTTGTTGATATTATCTGTATGATAAAGTGGGTACTGTGCTGTCCACTAAAACTGTCCACTAAAATAGATGAATTTGATGATATTATTCATTTATTTGTATGATACAGCGGGTACTGTGCTGTTCGACTCAAATTGCGCTAAAAAATCTCACCGATATTTGTATGAGAAAGTGGTTGGCTGCTGTGTATGATGTATCCAAATAAAGCCGCAAGTCAACAAATAGCTTCTATGAAGTTGTACAAATTTTAATTCGACTTTTGTAAGCAAGCAGTGTCATTCCTATTTTTGTTTTTTTTTTTTTTTTTTTATCAAATGAAAATAAAGGAAAAGAGAAAAGAGAAAAATGCTACATTTACAATATTTTTACAACAAATTATAAATGATAAGTTATTACTGACTATTATTAGTAGGCAAAAAAAAAATTCAATGGTGAGTTCAAATTAGAACCAATGACAACTTTACACTTAGAATTTGTTGTAAAAATATTTTGAATGTAACACTTCTAAAAAAATACACAAAAAAAAAATTCACAATATTTTTCACACCAGTTGAGTTGGCAAACTTTAACTAGTTCTCATCTAAGTCAACCACACAATCACTTTTTTACTTACCACTAAGAATTTGTCACATATCAACATATGTGTAAAATTTTGTCAATTTTTTTTGTCTCTAAACTTTCTCAAAAAAAAAAAAAAAAAAATCAGCATGATTCTACAAGTTTTTTTGAGAAGATGATTCTACAAGTTTAATAGAACAAAAATGCAAAATTTTAATTAGTCATTTTACATCTAAAAATACAAAATAATAGATTTTATATAATATTTAAATATATTTTCTTAAAATATCATATTTAAATATATAAAATATCTCAATTTAGTTTGCTTTACGCCCAAAGGCTTGGAGTTGCACTAACGAAGGTAGATCCCATGCCAAGCAACTGGAAAAGGCCAAATATACATAAACAGTGACACTTTTACCATTATCAGTTGTGCCATGATTTTTTTTTTTTTTTTTTTTTTTTTCTTTTCAGGCTTACACCTCTTTGGACTTTGGTAGATGAGAAAGAATCTAATGCATTGACATTCTCCTCTTTAGAGTTAGCACATACATGTGGTTTCGGACAAAAACATATTTTGGGCCAGGTTCTAGCCCAAGGATTTCTCCGGAGATCCATTAGGCTTGGGCACCAAGAATCTCTTGGTTCAGGATTCGGCTCAGAACCCAAGGGCTCCACTTTATTCCCTCAACTGCTACACAAAAGAAAACATATTGGAGAAATAGAATGAATCTTATTTGGAGCAGAGGAAGAAACACTTGAGCATTTGTTCATAGATTAAACAACATCAAAAATCATATGGGCTCTCTCACCTTGGCACATCAATTTCTTTGAAATAAATTTCAATTCATCTCAAACTAGGTTGAATTGGTTATCCAACCAGAGGATAGCCTAAGAATTCCAAAAAAAAAAAAATAGAGGCGATGAATTTCACCATATTCATAGCAATCTATTGTGGCACTATTTGGAAGATAAGGAAAACCATCTTCTTCTTTTTGGTAAAAATCGTCAACATTCAACACACCTTATTATCACACTGAAACTTACATGGATATCTGAAATAAAACTAGTGTAAACAAAAAATTTGTAAGATTCAATTATAAAATGGTCATTCAATTGGAAAATAAAGTTGCCAATCTAATGTTAGAAATTATTTAATATATTTTTGTTTTTAGAGCTTTAACCATCTAGAGACTGTTGCTAGAAATCTCTTGAAAATGTGTTGATTGTAATGTGCAAAGGTTATTGGATTTGCAGGCACCTATAGAATTCAGTTCCTGTTCAAATCAAATGACGTGACCATGATCTAGATACAATGGCTCAAACAAGAGAAGAAAAGCAAAATACAATTTTTAACAATTTTTTGTACAGAATTTGAAAGGAAAATATTATAGCATATCCCAAAGGATCATGAAATATCCACTGGTTGTAATCGTTGAGGAGTATTCTGACAAATAGGGCATGTAGCATACAAGCAAAGCCATTCATCAATGCATTCAGCATAGAAGCAACGCTAGCATTCAGGTATAATCTTTAGAGTCTCCTTAGCCTGGTATTCAAATAGACTGTATATTGGGCAAGTGTTGTCATTGAGCTTGGGCAAGTGCCAGTTCTCACCAAGAACTATTTTTGGGTAAGACTATTGTCGATTCATCAAGGGTCACAATAATTTTGGGCTGTGGGTTGAATTCTGGGACTGAATGGTGTCTTCTAGGCTCTAGCATTAAAGGACTTGACCTTGCCACAAAGGAAACATAGTAGCCCTAGCAAGCACATACTTGCCAGTACTCCAACACCTATGATAAATATTTGTAATAGCCTAGCGTGCGCTCCTTTAATTTCCTAAACATACCACATTCATTTTTACTAAGGCATCAAATTATACTTCATTTTTTTAGAGAAGCGACCAAAGACTACAAAGAGCCACAGACTACAAGAAGAGCAATATCCTCAGGTACATATTCCGTCCATACTTGAAGATCCTCAATAATTAAATTCAGCCTTCTTGGCTAGACAATGAGCAACAGAGTTGCCAAGTCTTTCTACATGAGAAAATTAAGCAAAACGAAAATCAGATGCTAGCAGTAGAGTATCATCCAACGCATGACCATATGCAGAGTTAAACGTGTCTTCTTAGAGAAGTGCTCGGATAATGAGCTTAGCATCACCCTCAAAGATAGCTTCAAAAATTCTGATTTCCTTAACAAATAGGACTGCTCTCCGACTAGCTAAAGCTTCCACTTCCTCCACAGAGAAAGGTAATGGGATTCATTGAAACAAAGCACTAATGACACAACCATTATAGACTCGAATAACCAACCCAATTCCCACTACATTGATGTCACTAAAAATAGCCCCATCAAAGTCAACTTTGTAGATCGGATTGTTTGGATGGTGCCACCCAATCGCACTCTATGGGAATAGAAGGGGTGAGGGTTCTTGTTCTTCTTTAAATATCAATAAGTTATGGAGTTTTTTTTTATTTTTTTTATTTTTTATTTTTAGCATTCTCATTAAGAAAAGTATTGGAAGTAATTCAATTATGAGGCATAGTAAGAGTTTTTTTTTTTTTTAGTAAACAAAAAATAGTTATACACATATAATAAAAATAAATCAATCATATTAGAGAGAGTTTAGGGGTGTAATTTGCAATTTTCCATTTTTTTTTAAATGTTAGAATGTAAAATCCAAATACTCCCAAATATAAGAGGGTAAAATCCAACTATTAAAGACTTTACAAGTTGAGCTATCTCACTCATTATTTTTAGTATCTCTTATTTTATTTTTGTAGCTTCATATTTGACTTGTTTATGTATATATAACTAATTGAAAGAAAATTTAGAATATTTTTAGTTTTAAAATTTATACTACAAACAAAAAAGTATATATTATAACTATCTATTCAACAATTTTTTACTACTTCTTTTCGGCCGATCAATCTTGATTTCGCTCAACCAAAAATACTTGCACAGTGGCAACTTTCATCTGACTTCATCCATGATTACATGAAATGGTTACAAATGACATTGAAAATAATAACATTGAAACTTTTGTCATTACAAGTAAACTTTTGTAAAATTACAACCAAATTTATTATGGAATTAGCAGCACCTAAAATACCTTTCACTTTTCCATTTAAATCAACCAACTAACATATCACCTGGTTTGCATTTAAAATTGAGTTGATTGACTTGATTCACCTGATTGAATTGACGAGCAAGTTGGATTTAAGTTGTCTCCAACATCCGCTAGTGATGATAAGAAAGGCTTAGAAGGCATTTGTAAGCATTCAACTTCTCCTACAAGCATTTCTACAACTTTGTTCATTGAACAACAATCACCAGGCTTCATCTGTATGCACCATAATGCAACTATGATCATCTTATTAATTGTTTTCTTCTCCTCCTCTGTGGCATCTTCCATTATAATGTCATTTCCTTCGCTAACTTGATCATAAACCCAAGTTGGAAAGTAAATTTGGCTTGAATGATCTGCTAATGCATTAAAGTTCTTTCTTTTGTTTGCCATTTCCAACAATAACATGCCAAAACTATAAACATCAGCTTTATAGGAGACGCCTCCAATGTTTTTATAAAACAACTCTGGAGCCATATATCCTAGTGTTCCTCTTGTAGTAGTCAATGACACTATGCTATCATCAACAAGATAAAGTTTTGCAAGCCCAAAATCAAAAACTTTTGGGGTGAAGTAGTTCTCATCAAGTAGAATGTTATGGAGCTTGATATCAAAATGTAGAATTTGCATGTCACATCCTTGATGTAGATATTCAATCCCACGAGCCACTCCAAGAGAAATCTCGTATATTTTCTCAATACTTAAAGGGATTCTTCCTTCTGGAGAAAAAATGTATTTGTCAAGAGAACCGTTAGGCATGAATTCATATATAAGGGCACGCTTTGGTCCCTTGGCACAGAAGCCAATGAGTTGCACCACATTCATGTGGTGAATCCTTCCAATTGTTGCAACTTCGCTAATAAAATCTTGCCCATTAGCTTTGGACTTATCTAACATCTTAATAGCTACAAGTCGGCCACTTTGAAGCTTCCCTTTATACACAGTGCCATAGCCTCCTTCTCCCAATTTATCCTTAAAACCTTTGGTCATCTTCCTAATTTTTGAGTAAGAATACTTAATTGGCATGAAGTTATTTTGGCTTTGCAGAAATTCTTCAATAGCGTCATTTGTTGATAGATGCCTCTTACGCCACTTATATATCAAAAGGGCAACCACCCATGGAGTCCCCAAGACCATTTTCACTGTAAGGTATAACAATACTGTACCGGGACATCACCCAAAAAAACTATGAGAAAACAAATTTCTTGTTGCATTTCTTTCTACTATTTTAATTTTTAGTTCAAAATATAGTTGAATTTGTTGGGCTTTGTGGAGCCTAGTTTATGTTTAAATTTTTGGCCCGTTTTGTAGCCCATTGTAATCCTGTGCGTAGGATATAAAAGCCCCTTTTATGATTAGGATTCATAACTGTTGTTGTGTTTTTAGAGAGAGAGAAAAACACTGTAGCCGCACTTTGTATTCTTCCCTAATAATAGTGAAATCCCTGCAACTCCGTGGACGTAGGCAAATTGCCGAACCACGTAAATACTATCTTGTGCGTGTGATTATTTTCTTTGACGTGTGTTTTCTCTTTTTTTTTTTTTTCTCACAAGTTGGAATTTTGGTTGAATTCCTAACAACTGGTATCAGAGCCTAGGGTTAGGTTTGAGTGGGAGCAATGGCAGAGGAAGCAAGAAAGGCGTCTGGAATAAAAAAGTTTGATGGCACAGACTTTGCGTATTGGAGGATGCAAATTGAAGATTATCTTTATGGGAGGAAATTGCACCTGCCTTTTTTGGGGACAAAACCTGAGGCGATAAAGGCTGAGGAATGGGCTCTTCTTGACAGACAGGTACTGGGAGTTATCAGGTTAACTCTATCTATGTCTGTTGCACACAATGTTGTAAAGGAGAAGACCACATCAGATCTGATGAAGGCTTTGTCTGGTATGTATGAAAAGCCGTAAGCAAACAACAAGGTGCATCTGATGAAGAAACTGTTCAATCTAAAGATGGTAGAGAACGCATCAGTAGCACAACATCTGAATGAATTTAACACTATCACAAATCAATTGTCGTCTGTAGAAATTGATTTTGATGATGAGATTCATGCTCTGATCGTCTTGGCTTCTTTGCCAAATAGTTGGGAGGCAATGAGGATGGCAGTAAGCAATTCTACAGGAAAGGAAAAACTCAAGTACAATGATATACGAGATTTAATTCTGGTTGAGGAGTTTCACAGAAGAGATGCAGGTGAAACCTCAGGATCTGGTTCTGCCCTAAACCTTAAGACAAAAGGCAGAAAGTAATAACAGAAATTCAAATCGAGGCAGATCAAAATCCAAAAATTCTAATCGGAATAGAAGTAAGTCTAGATCAGGCCAACAAGTACAATGCTAGAATTGTGGGAAAATAGGTCACTTTAGGAACCAATGCAAAAGTCCTAAGAAGAAGAATGAAGATGATTCTGCTAATGCTGTAACAGAAGAGGTACAGGATGCATTACTTCTTGTAGTAGACATTCCACTTGATGATTGGGTTTTAGATTCAGGAGCCTCGTTTCATACCACTCCACACCGAGAAATCATACAGAATTATGCTGCAGGTGATTTTGGTAAGGTGTATTTGGCTGATGGTTCAGCCCTAGATGTTGTGGGTATGGGAGATGTCCGGATATTGTTACCCAATGGATCTGTTTGGTTACTGGAGAAGGTTCGACATATTCCTAACATGAGGAGGAATCTGATTTCTGTTGGACAACTTGATGATGAAGGGCATGCAATACTATTTGTTGATGGTACTTGGAAGGTTACAAAGGGAGCTAGAGTATTGGCTCGTGGAAAGAAGACTGTTACTTTATATATGACCTCAAGTCCAAGAGACACAACTGCAGTTGCTGATGCAAGTACTGATACAAGTCTATGGCACCGCAGACTTGGTCACATGAGTGAAAAAGGGATGAAAATGCTGCTGTCAAAAGAAAAACTACCAGAATTGAAGTCCATTGATTTTGACATGTGTGAAAGCTGCATCTTAGGAAAGCAGAAAAAGGTGAGCTTCTTGAAAACTGGCAGGACACCGAAGGCTGAAATATTGGAGTTAGTACACACTGACTTGTGGGGGCCTTCTCCGTTTGCATCCCTTGGAGGTTCAAGGTACTACATCACTTTCATTGATGACTCAAGCAGAAAGGTATGAGTTTATTTTCTGAAAAATAAATCTAATGTATTTGAAACTTTTAAGAAGTGGAAGGCCATGGTTGAGACAGAAATAGGTTTGAAAGTAAAATGTTTGAGGTCAGATAATAGAGGAGAGTACATAGATAGAGGGTTCAGTGAGCATTGTGCTGCACAGGGAATTAGGATGGAGAAGACCATTCCTGGGAAACCACAGCAAAATGGTGTGGCTGAGCGCATGAACAGAACTCTCAATGAGCATGCTAGGAGTATGAGGTTGCATGCTGGACTACCAAAAACTTTCTGGGCTGATGTTATTAGCACTGCAGCTTACCTGATAAACCAAGGGCCATCAATTACCATGGAGTTCAGAATTCTTGAGGAGGTTTGGAGCGGTAAAGAGGTAAAGTTTTCACACTTAAAAATTTTTGGTTGTGTTTTTTATGTTCATATTGATTATGATGCTCGTAGTAAACTTGATACAAAGTCTAAAATATGTTTTTTCATTGGCTATGGTGATGCGAAATTTGGCTATAGGTTTTGGGATGAACAAAACAGGAAAATCATCAGAAGTAGAAATGTGATATTTAATGAATAGGTTATGTACAAGGACAGGTTAACTGTAGTATCAGATGTTGCAGAGATAGATAAAAAGAAATCTGAGTTTGTCAACTTAGATGGATTGACTGAAAGTACTGTCTAGAAAATGGGTGAAGAAAATAAGGAGAATGCAGATTCACAGGTAGATCAGAGTACACCTGTAGCTGAAGTCCGCAGATCTTCCAAGACCATTAGACCTCCACATCGTTATTCACCCACTTTAAATTATCTCATGTTGACTGATAGTGGTGAGCCAGAGTGTTATGATAAAGCCTTGCAAGATGAGAATTCAAGCAAGTAGGAGTTAGCCATGAAGGATGAGATGGATTCCTTGTTGGGGAATCAAACATGAGAACTGACTAAATTGCAAGTAGGAAAGAAGGCTTTGCACAATAAGTGGGTATACAGAATAAAGAATGAGCATGATGGTAGCAAACGTTACAAGGCCAGATTAGTTGTTAAAGGGTTCCAGCAGAAGGAAAGCATTGACTACACAGAGATATTATCTCCAGTTGTGAAGATGTCAACAATTAGACTAGTACTGGGAATGGTGGCTACAGAAAACTTACATCTTAAGCAGTTAGATATGAAGACGACATTCCTTCATGGTGACTTGGAGGAAGACCTTTACATGATTCAGCCAGAAGGGTTCATTGTTCAGGGACAAGAGAATCTAGTCTGCAAACTGAGAAAAAGCTTGTATGGCCTAAAACAAGCTCCTAGACAGTGGTACAAGAAATTTGACAGTTTTATGCATAGAATTGGGTTCAAGAGATGTGAAGCTGATCACTGTTGTTATGTTAAGTTTTTTGACAATTCTTACATCATATTACTATTGTATGTGGATGATATGCTTATTGCAGGGTCTTGCATTGAGGAGATTAATAATCTGAAGAAGCAATTGTCAAAACAGTTTGCAATGAAGGATTTGGGAGCTGCAAAGCAAATCCTTGGTATGAGAATCATTAGAGACAAGACTAATGGTACATTGAAACTTTCACAGTCAGAGTATGTGAAGAAAGTTCTCAGCAGGTTCAACATGAATGAAGCTAAACCAGTGAGCACACCTTTGGGTAGTCATTTCAAATTAAGCAAAGAACAGTCACCGAAGACAGAAGAAGAAAGGGACCATATGAGCAAGGTGCCCTATGCCTCAGCTATTGGCAGCTTGATGTATGCTATGGTGTGTACAAGGCCAGACATTGCACATGCAATGGGAGTTGTGAGCAGATTCATGAGTAGGATTGGAAAGCAGCATTGGGAGGCAATCAAGTGGATTCTGAGATATCTGAAGGGTTCATCAGATACATGTCTTTGCTTCACAAGTGCAAGTTTGAAACTGCAGGGTTATATAGATGCTGATTTTGCTGGCGATATTGATAGTAGAAAGAGTACTACTGGGTTTGTATTTACTCTGGGTGGTACAGCTATATCATGGGCTTCAAATCTACAAAAGATTGTTACTTTGTCTACTACAGAAGCTGAGTATGTTGCAGCAACTGAAGTTGGAAAGGAGATGATTTAGATGGGCATTCTACATAGTGACAGTCAGAGTGCAATCTTTCTTGCCAAAAATTCAGCTTTTCATTCAAAGTCGAGGCATATACAAACAAAATACCACTTTATCCGTTGCCTTGTTGAAGATAAATTGGTAATACTTGAGAAGATTTGTAGATCTAAGAACCCGGCAGACATGTTGACTAAGGGTGTCACTATTGAGAGGTTGAAGCTGTGTGCAACTTCAATTGGTCTTCTAGCTTGAGGACAGGAGGATGAGTTGCAGGGATAAGGGATTGCTTTTGGAGGATAGCGGCTGATGTTGGTGATTTAACTAGTCTCCAAGTGGGAGATTTGTTGGGCTTTGTGGAGCCTAGTTTATGGTTAAATTTTTGGCCCATTTTGTAGCCCATTGAAATCCTGTGCGCAGGATATAAAAATCCTTTTTGTGATTAGGGTTTGTAACTGTTGTTGTGTTTTTAGAGAGAGAGAAAAACATTGTAGCTGCACTTTGTATTCTTCCCTGATAATAATGAAATCCCTACAACTCCGTGGACGTAGGCAAATTGCCGAACCACATAAATACTGTCTTGTGCGTGTGATTGTTTTCTTTGACATGTGTCTTCTCTATTTTTTTTTGTTTCTCACAATTTGGAATTTTGGTTGAATTCCCTACAGAACTAACAACTAAGTGCCTTCCTAATCCAAGTAATTAAACAGTTGTTTCCATTTAAATATCACTAGAAATTAATTACATCTTGTTTTCATGGCAAACTATTCTCAAGCACAATCTTAAAGAATGATCTGCTATAAAAATAAATAATAAAAAGTTGATGAAGATCAAAGGAGATTTAGGTTCTTACCGATGTTTAGTAGTAAGTACCAATTATAAGCTGCAACAACAAAACAAAAAAAGAAAGTAAGTCGAAATTACATTGTGCTAACTAAAGATGAATTAGGGAAATAAGTGACCTGAAAAGGTTGAAAAGTCTAGGCTTAATAAGACTAATCTAAAAAATAATTTTTAAAAAAAAAAAAACCCTCATATTGGCCCATGTTTAACAAGAAATATAAAGAACCATAGAAACCTGTTGACTTTATATATTAAAATCAATCTTACTCAAGGCTCAAGCCCAATTCTATTCGGAATGCAAGTAAAACATAAAAAATTAATAATTCTACTTGAATGGCAAGTCTTGTAACCATGATTTAAAGTATGGTTAGAATTTAGCCTACTATATTAAGGGAAATGAGAGGAAATTTTAATCAGGAGAAATGGTTTTCTATTGTTTGGTTGTTGTTTTCTGTTTTCTGTTTTCAAACACACCAAAAAGACTTGTCTTGAGAAAAACTCTCGGAAATGGTTTTCTATTACCTTTACGCTGAAAACTCTTTTGGAGATGCATTTCTATACTAAAAGTTTTTTCCAATATTTTTTCCAACTAAAAGCATCACAACCAGCAAAAGAAACCACCTTATCCCAAAAAAAAAAAAAATCCTCTAAGTTGTTGACAGCGGGCAACCACGGGCCCAAGACCAAACAACATCGACCCACAAAGCAAACCCACCCCGATCAAGAAGGCCACAGACCTATAACAATCTAATTAAGTCGTGCCCCCAAAACCTAGACCAGTCCAAATTTTGTGTAAATCTTAAGAAATTCGATTATCTTACTTTTCATTTTCAAGCTTAAAAGATCAACCGATTGCCCAAGTACATGGGTTATTCATCTACTAGTGTCATATTCACAATCAGGCACAATTACCCAAAGCAACTCTATGTCACTTTTCATTCTGTATTATCTTTATCCTTCAAATAACTTTTTTGAGATAGAAAACTCACCGATATCGGAATAACCTTGATATATATATAGGGAGGTCGCCCTACTGCTTTTTCAAAGAGAAAAGAATAACATCAGCGTTTGAAACTTTTAAATTAACTTTTCATTATAACGAAACTATAGTAATACTAGATAAATATTCCCTAGCTTGTCTATTACATTGGAATGAATGGAACATGAACCAAGAAGCTATCTTCTAATTAAGCAATTCGATCATTTTTACTTTTCATTTCCCCAAGCCTGAAGGTCCATTTGGTTGGGGAATGGAAAAATGAGTGGAAGGAAAATTGGATGAGAATGGAAAAGTGAGAAGAAAGATAACAGATTTTTGTTTCTCTTATTTGTATTTAGTTGGGGTAGAAAGTAGAGGAATAAAAACATTTTTGTTTTCTTAAAAATAAAAATAGGAGGATAGAAAAATAAGTTTGTATAAATATGCTCATATGTTGTTATTAAAAATGATGCCCAATTTAAAATTAAAAAAAGGGCAAACAACCACACACAAAAAATGCAATCACCCAAGTTTATTAAAAAAGAAATATCATGCCAAAAAAAAAAAAAAACAAAAAACAAGAAGAGAGTTGAGATCAACCAATTGTCCAAGTACATGGTTATTCCTTTACTTGTGTCAATTCTATTTCATTTTGAGATAGAAACCTCACCTCCGAAAAGCAAATATAAACTTCTTATCCATCCTGCATTTTTGGATAAAGAAAAGAATAGCATCAGTACAGTTTCAAACTTTAAAATTAATTTATAAAATTAATCTAGTCATTATACTGAAATTACCCTAGCATGTCTTTTACATTGGAGTGGATGGGTTATGCATCAAGAAGCTTTCTTCTTCAGAATTTCGATAATTTTTACATTCATTATATTTCCTCAAGCCTAAAAGATTGTGATCATCGATCTAGGTGCCCAAATAAATAAGTTATTCCTCACGTACAATTACTCGTGCAATTTTATATCATAGTCAATTCTATATTATCCTTCAAACTACTTTTTTCGAATAGAAACCTCACCCAGGATGATATCAAGTAGTCTTACACCCAATCCTGCATTTTTTACAAAGAAAAGAATAACTTTAGCATTTGGAACTAAAATTAAAGCTAGTAAATTTCAATAACATCACCAAGAAGTTTCTTCGTATAGAAGTTCAATAGTGAACCAATACATGAATGGTTAGTGACGGGATCAGAAATGCAAGACTAGTGCAGAAAAAAGAAAGAAATGTGCAAGAGGATAACAATGGTCAACATGTAAGGTATTTAATTAGAAAATGGAAAGAGTTATGCTCTTTCTCGCTATATTTACCCACCAATCTTGCTGCTGTAGCATTGGACAAGGTTCGAATCTTTATTGAGGTAGCAATTTCTCTCTCTTCCGCAATAAATTACACAAATAACTTGGATCCATGAAAGCTCAAAACCATATACCAAATCATTGTGGATTTCTGAACAGGAAATATTTGGATGATCATTTCCTGGCCGCGATGTCAGAACCATCTGCTCTAATCTGCACGAGTCCTTCACATCCCTCACTCTTGCATCAATTGTAACATATTTATACCTCTTGGAATGAGAAATAGAAGAGTTGGAAGAATACTCTCCATTGTCAATGCAAGTAGAAGTATCCAAATGGATCTGAAGAATAACTCGGAGTGGAGAAGTAATTGTCCTTGTATGGACCTGAGTCCACCACCCGGATTGTGTAGTTATTGTAATTGATTTCCTGTACATAGTATTTTCCAGCATATATGTGTAACACCGTATGATTGCTCTCACACGACAGTTCATACCTTGGATCGCCGCAGGTTTGTGGATCGCTCTTCAATCGAAACGGATAGCTTATGTTCTGGATGTTTCCGCAGGAAGAAGGGGCACACTGATGAATACTATTCTGAGTACTGCATGTTTTATGGACAAGTATAAAAACAGTAAGGGCTGTGAGCCCTGCAGTGAAGGGTAATTCTCTCACCATTTATGACAGAGTGAAAAATTTTATCAGCTACAAACTAATACAGTTGTTGACTGATAAGGAATAAAAATAGCAGCATGATAGTCTCAATCCGTCAGCGTATACTAAGGCTGACGGTTAGACATCGCCTTAGGCTTAACCCATCAGCGTACGTCAAGCTGACGGTTATACAGCCCCACATGCCTAAACCGTCAGCATACGTCAGGCCGACGGTTATACAGCCTCACATGATGAACCCGTCAGCTTACACTTATGCTGACAAATTCAGGTGACGAAGGATAACCCTAGAAGCTGACGAGAAAGACACCCCTGTCCAGGCTGACGGATCATGAGGCCGACGGTTCAAGAAAATCCTTTTACTTGGACACCACACCTAGTGATAGAATCCTATAAGGAAAGGGTTCCGCAATCTACACTCACATAAATCCCTATATGGAAAAGACTTCTACTCCAAGGAAAAGAGGTCAGCCCTCTACTACTATAAAAGCCCCAATACCCTCACAAATCGAGGTACGCACAATTAACCCCTCTCTAGCACTCTAGAGTTGAAATAAGTCCTAACTTGACCTTCGGAGGGTATTTGGCCGGCACCACACCGGTGCTCTCTGTTAGGTCTTCTCCTTTTTGTTGTGCAGGTGTAGTTCCGAAGCGTACAAGCATTGTGCAACTCACTGGTGAGAATTTCGGCATCATCAGTTGGCGCCGTCTGTGGGAATCGACAACGCTGTAAGCCATACTACCGTTTCCCGGACTAAAGAGTTGCATGGTACTCACTCGCTCAATGGCAACTACTAACGACGTTCAAGAAGAGGAGCAACCCACGACTGCCCTCGAGAGACAAGTACGGACTCTTGGTGCCGCCGTGGAGCGCCTCACCAAACAAAACCACGACTTGGAGGAGCAGCTGCGCCAGAAGAATGCAGCACTGAATGACCAACAAGGGGATCAAGAGGGGAACAGCACTCCCAAGAAAAATCAGGAGAAACCGGAAGGCAGCCACGCCCCAAGCAAACCAGAGAGGCAGAACTTGAGCATGCCATCCCTCACGGATGCAACTCCACCGCATGTTGTCGCAGAGATGCAGGCAATGAGGGAACAGATGGAGGTTATGATGAACGCACTTAAAGGACGGGTGTCCAGCGATCTTGACGACCTAGTCAACCGCACTGACTCGCCCTTCACTGTGGCTGTGAACTCTTTCCCCTTACCCCACAAATTTCGCATGCCGCATATCGACAGCTATGATGGAGTAAAGGATCCTCTAGACCACCTAGAAACCTTCAAAACCCTAATGCACCTTCAGGGTGTAGCAGACGAGATCATGTGCAGGGCCTTCCCCACAACGCTCAAAGGCTCCGCGAGGGTATGGTTCAGCCGACTGACGCCCAACTCCATCAACACTTTCAAGGAACTAAGCGCTCAGTTCACTACACACTTCATTGGGGGCCACAGGTATAAGAAGTCCACGGCATGCCTGATGAGTATCAAGCAGCGAGAGGACGAGACGCTGAGATCCTACATAACACGCTTCAATAAGGAAGCGCTATCAATTGACGAAGCCGACGACAAGATACTTGTAGCAGCCTTCACCAATGGGTTGCGAAAGGGTAAGTTTTTGTTCTCCCTATACAAGAACGACCCGAAGACCATGTCGGAAGTACTCTACAGGGCTACTAAGTATATGAATGCTGAGGACGCGCTGCAGGCTCGAGAAGAGAAACCAAGAAAAAGGGAAAGACAGGAAGATGCCCGGCAAGATCAAGGGCGGAAGAGGCCAAGAGCAGGAGAGCGAAGGGACAAGAGACGTTCTAAACCTCCGGGAGGAAGGTTTACAAGCTTCACCCCGCTAACCACCCCGATAGATCAAGTCCTAATGCAGATCAAGGACGAAGGGACTCTGGCCTTCCCTGGAAAGCTGAAGGGGGACCCTAGCAGGCGTTCTAGAGACAAATACTGCCGCTTCCACCGAGATCACGGCCATGACACGGCCGACTGTTACGATCTGAAGCAGCAAATCGAGGCCCTTATAAGACAAGGGAAATTGCAGAAGTTTGTAAGCAAAGAAAGAGCGGATCCACAACCTCAGGAACAGCCCCCAAGACGGGACAATGACCGCCCTAGACCGCCCATTGGCGACATCAGGATGATTATAGGAGGGACGCCTGCCGGGTCATCCAAAAAGGCTCGGAAGACGTACCTCAGGATGGTTCAAAATGTGCAGCTGACGGGCTCAGTACCAAAAGTAGCACGAAGAGAAAGCCCCGTCATTGGGTTCTCCGAAGAAGATGCACGACGTCTTCACCACCCGCACGACGACGCGCTCGTTATCAGTTTGCAAGTGGGGGACTACAACTTGCACCGAGTGTTGGTTGACAATGGGAGCTCAGCAGACATCCTATATTACCCCGCATTCCAGCAGATGGGAATCAGCAGAGAACAATTAATTCCGACGAATGCCCCCCTCGTTGGTTTTGGAGGAATGAGGGTGTTTCCCCTAGGTGCAGTCACATTGTCCGTAACGGCAGGCAACTATCCGCAGCAGATCACAAAGGACGTAACATTCCTTGTGGTCGACTGTTCATCGGCCTACAATGCCATCTTGGGGCGACCCACCCTCAATTCGTGGAAAGCGGCAACCTCGACTTATCACTTAATGATCAAGTTCCCCACCGAGTACGGAACAGGTGAATTGCGCGGAAATCAGGTGGCCGCACGAGAATGCTACGTGGCTATGATGGAAATGGATGATCAACTCCAAGCCATGATCATAGAAGAACATCGGAATACAACGGAACCCGTTGAAGAGCTTGAAGAAATATCCCTTGACGACTCCAGACCTGACCGAACAACAAGGGTTGGCACCCTTGCAAGTCCCATGATCCGGCAGACGCTTGCAGCCTTCCTCAGAGAAAATCAGGACGTGTTCGCTTGGAGTCACGAGGACATGCCAGGAATAGACCCTTCAGTCATGGTGCACAGGCTGAATATATAACCGTCCTTTCCACCCGTCCGACAGAAGAAGCGGGTGTTTGCCCCCGAACGGGATCGAGCCATAGCTGAAGAAATTTGCAAGTTACAGGAAGCAAACTTTATCAGAGAAGTTTACTACCCCGACTGGTTGGCCAACGTAGTGATGGTCAAGAAAGCTAGCGGGAAGTGGAGGATGTGCGTAGACTTCACCGATCTCAACAGAGCATGCCCCAAGGACAGCTACCCCCTCCCGAGGATCGACACTCTAGTAGACTCTACAGCTCAGCACCAGCTTTTAAGTTTCATGGACGCTTTCTCCGGTTACAACCAAATCAAGATGCACGAAGCCGATCAAGAGAAAACTTCGTTCGTAACCAGCCAAGGCCTCTTCTGCTACAAGGTAATGCCGTTTGGTCTAAAGAATGCGGGCGCAACATACCAGAGGCTTATGAACAAAATGTTCGCACCACAAATCGGGAGAAATGTCCAAGTCTACGTAGACGATATGCTGGTGAAAAGCCGAAGGGAGGAAAATCACTTGGAAGACCTTAGGGAAACATTCGACACCCTTCGCTCTTACAACATGAAGCTGAATCCAGGAAAGTGCGCCTTCGGGGTGACGGCAGGAAAGTTCCTAGGATTCATGGTTTCCCAAAGGGGCATCGAAGCCAACCCGGACAAGATCCGAGCTATAATAGAGATGGCACCACCAAAAAATGTGAAGGAAGTACAGAGCCTTAACGGCAAGATAGCAGCGCTAAATAGGTTCGTGTCAAGGGCAACGGACAAGTGCTTACCCTTCTTTCGAACACTGAAGAGATCTTTCGAGTGGACTGCCGAGTGCCAGCAAGCGTTCGAAGAGTTGAAAGTTTATCTCTCCTCCCCCCCGTTGCTGAGTCCCTCACAACCGGGTGAAGAACTCTTTCTCTATCTTGCCGTCTCCCCAGCCGCTGTCAGCGCTGCCTTGATCAGAGAAGAAGAGAGAGTACAGAAACCTGTGTACTACACCAGTCGAGCGCTACGCGGAGCTGAAGAAAGATATCCGCCCATGGAAAAACTCGCATTTGCGCTAGTTACAGCCGCACGCAAGCTAAAACCGTACTTTCAAGCCCACACGATGATCGTCCTAACCGACAAGCCTTTGCGACGGGCAATGGGCAACCCTGAAGCCGCTGGGCGATTAGCACTATGGGCCATAGAATTAAGCGAGTTTGACATCCAGTATCGTCCACGAACCGCCATTAAAGGACAGGTCGTTGCAGACTTCATAGCTGAGTTTACAAATGGCGAAGACAAGGGGGCAGAAGAGTCACCCCAATGGAGCATACATGTAAACGGGTCCTCCAACAGGCAGGCTGGGGGAGCCGGCATCGTACTACACTCACCCGAAGGGGACATGATTGAGTGTATGATCCGCCTTGAGTTCCCTACCACCAACAACGAGGCGGAGTACGAAGCTCTGATAGCAGGACTTGACCTCGCCAAAGCTGCAGGAGCTGAAAGAGCGATCATTCACTGCGATTCTCAAGTCGTGGTCAACCAGATAAATGGGGATTATGAGTGCAAAGGCGAACGGATGAAAAAATATCTGGACCAAGCAAGATGGAGGGTCAACGAGCTGAAGGCCGAAATCACACAGATACCGCGAGGAGAAAACGAGCAAGCCGATCGCCTAGCCAAAGCCGCTTCAGCCGAGCATATGGCCACCCTCGGTAACGTACTCTCTTTCGTTCAGCTCTCTCCGCTTATAAATTCTGTCGATGTACAGGAGCTTGGTTCCGGGAGCAATTGGACTACGCCATTAGTCTCCTACCTGAAGAACGGCGTACTACCGGATGGAAAGGAGGCTGCAAGAAAGCTGAAGGTTCAAGCAGCAAGGTTCGTCCTAATAAGAGACATCTTGTACAAAAGAGGTTTCTCCCGCCCCTACCTACGATGCTTAGGTCCTGAAGAGGCAGATTACGTCATGAGGGAAGTGCACGAGGGAATCTGCGGAAACCACTCAGGATCGAGGTCGTTAATCCACAAGCTAGTACGAACAGGGTACTTTTGGCCAACTATGCAGAAGGATGCCGAGGCCTATGTAAAGAAATGCGACAAGTGCCAAAGGTTCAGCAATGTTATCAGACAACCATCTGAAGAACTTACCCCGATGACGGCGCCATGGCCGTTCGCTCAATGGGGACTGGACATCATGGGACCGTTTCCTACGGCAATACGACAACTAAAGTTTCTGGTTGTGGGCATCGACTACTTTACGAAGTGGGTCGAAGCTGAAGCCTTGGCCACCATTACGGAGAAGAACGTACGCAGCTTCGTCTGGCGATGTATCGTATGCAGATTTGGCATCCCTAGAGTCTTAGTCTCGGATAACGGGAAGCAATTCGACAACGAGGCCTTTCGGGACTTCTGCTCACAACTAGGGATACAGAACCACTACTCCTCCCCCGCCCACCCTCAAGCCAACGGACAGGTCGAAGTCACGAACCGATCCTTGTTGAAGATTATCAAGACTCGGCTCGAGGGGGCAAAGGGTATATGGGCTGAAGAGTTACCAAGCATACTTTGGGCCTACAGGACAACGGCAAGGACACCGACACAGGAGACACCATTTCGGCTAACATACGGGAGTGAGGCAGTCATCCCAGCCGAAGTCGGCCTCACCAGCTACAGGGTGCACAATCATAACGAAGGGAAAAATGACGAAGCCCTACGTCTGCAGCTCGATCTAGTGGACGAAGTCAGGACAGCAGCAGAGCAAAGGCTCGCGCGATACCAGGACCGCATGGCCAAGCACTACAACTCCCGGGTCAAGCACAGAGATTTCCAGGTTGGAGACCTCGTTCTAAGAAAAGTCATGGGCGCAGCAAGAGACCCAACTCAAGGAAAACTCGGCCCGAATTGGGAAGGACCCTACCGAGTCACGGCGTGGCAGAGGAAGGGCACCTATCATCTGGAGACACTGGACGGACGAGAGCTACCGCACCCTTGGAATGCTGAACACCTGCGAAAGTACTACCAGTAGAGGCGATGACACGAAGAACAACACCTATCTTTTTATTTTTTAGATTTACTGTTTGCTTTTAAGTATTCGCTACAATAAGCCCAACGGGCATGTCTTTTACTTTGGTTTTGCTACAATAAGCCCAAAAGGGCAGGTTTTTCCTTTTTTAAGTATGTTTTATGCAGATGCATAACAATAAGAGGGATTTATTCAGAACGACTGAAGTTTCTACTTGCAAATCAAAATTAGTAAAAGACCGACGAAAAGTGGCTAAGTCCACAAATCAGCAACTAAGCTGACGGCCTAAATAAAAGGCTGACAAAAAGTGGCTAAGTCCACAAATCAGCAATTAAGCTGACGGCCTGAATAAAAGGCTGACGAAAAGTGGCTAAGTCCACAAATCAGCAACTAAGCTGACGGACTAAATAAAAGGCTGACAAAAAGTGGCTAAGTCCACAAATCAGCAATTAAGCTGACGGCCTGAATAAAAGGCTGACGAAAAGTGGCTAAGTCCACAAATCAGCAACTAAGCTGACGGCCTAAATAAAAGGCTGACGAAAAGTGGCTAAATCCACAAATCAGCAACTAAGCTGACGGCCTAAATAGAAGGCTGACCAAAAGTGGCTAAGACCACTAATCAGCAATTAAAGCTGACGGCATAAATAAAAGGCTGACGGTCTAAAAGCAAACAAGTCCACAACGTGGACAAACCAAAAGGCTGACGGCCTGAAAATAACACTCCACAAAGAGGACGAGCCAAAAAGGCTGACATGACCAAATCCATGAAATGGACAAGTCAAATAAATAAAACGGTCTAACATGACCAAGTCCACAAAAGTGACGGGCCAAAAGGCTGACGGTTAAAAGGGTCCACAACCCTGATTTCAATCTTCCAAAACATACGAGTAAAACAAACCAAGCAAAAGTGATTACATACAATCAAAGTGCAGCGACGGTGTGAACAAATCAAGAGCCCAAAAAAGGCATTAAAAAAGCTGTTAAAGTATTACAAATAGGGGCCCAAGGGGCACTCGATAAAACTGTTTGCTAGATAGATAAAAAAAAAAAAAAAAAAGGGGAAAGCATGAGTTACAAGTCGTCACTCCAAAAAAAATTCTACTTTTTTACAGAAGGGTCCTCTCCGTCGAGCAGCACCACAGGAGGGGTCGCGGTAGTTGGTGGAAGGTTCACAGCAGGCTGGGCCAGGACGACTCCATTACCTCCATGAGGAGAATCCGCTAAGTCATCTGCACCTAAGGTGACGGAACCAGTAGCAGGCGTCATAGGAGGGGCGTCATCCAAGGAGATACCGGAAAGATCCAACTCAGGAAAAGCTGACGCCACCTGTCTGAGGCAATCATCAAATCCCGTGCCATAGTATCCGCCACAGGAATCAATAAAGGAGTCCGACGCCTTGAAATTATTTACCGCGTCAGCCCCTGCTGTCTCCATCTGTGCACGGAGAGTCGTCAGCTCCTCTTCAAGCTCACCCTTCTGACGACCCACCTCCTCCAGCTTCTCCTTCACCTCTTTCAGCTCAACGTTAAGGAGACGCATTGCCTCCTTATATTGAGCCTGCTGGTTTCGCATGTTGGCATTATGCTTATGAACGCGAGCGACGACTCCCTCCTTAGCCACGCACCTGTCCTGAAGTGCCTTTACACGAACCAGGGCCTAGCAAAAGGATACAACCGTCAGTCATATTAAATGATAATAATAATGAAAGAAGAAACATCCAAGAGAGATGGCTTACTCGGGTGAGGTCAAACAAAGCTGACGACCCCAATTCATCCGTCGCCAACAAATCACAAGGATCTATGTCAGCAGGCTTGATGAATGACTCCACTGCCTCGACGGCAAAATCCTTGTGAGTTAGCAGGCAACGAGGCCCCTGCAGGACGGGACCAGAAGAGGTCATTACACCTTTCCCTGCCCCGTGAGTGGACTTAGGCGACGGCCTCTTTGGGGGCTCACTCCCGGAACCGACGGCTGCTTTCTTAGGTGGACGGCTGTTATCCCCGTCAGTCTTCCTCTTGGAGGAACCCTTGACGATCTTGGGGGTCGACGAGGGTGCCGTCTCCTCCTGTGCCTTCTTCTCTTCCTTCAAACGGGCAGCCGCAGCCCTTATCCGTTGCTTGGCCACGTCCATCTCTACGAAAGAAACACATTAAGTGAGAACTGACGGTAATAAAAGGATGAATTCAAGAGATAAGGGTAAGATACTCACGGTGACGGGAGAGTTCTTCCAGCCTTCGAGCCTCAGGCGTCGGTACAGGACCACCACAGTAAGCGTGAAGATAGTCGAGGGTGATTAAGTCCCGACACGACCGCTCCTCTAGGGGAATCTCCAAGACCCGACGGATTAAATCCTCTTGCTCACCAGTGATGGAGGGGCGAATGAAGGCTGAAGAGTGCAAATAAACCGACGGCGTTAGAACCATTAAAAGACCAAAAATTATTACTTGCATAAACTAAAGACAAAAGGCTGACGACTAAGACCTGACTCTTTTATAAATGCCCAAGTATTGTCAAAATAGCCGTGAGGTATCGTTTCCCATTCTTCCTGACGACACACCCAGTCCGTCCCTTCAACGAAAAAGAACCTGCTCTTCCAGACTCTATTCGAATCCGGCGTCTCAGACACCAACCTGAGACCTCTCTCCCTGACGGCAAAATGGTACATGCCTTTGGAAGAAGAAAGGTGCCGAGGTCTATAACAGTAAAAAAATTCGTCCAAGGTAAGCTGACGGTTCCCTCCACTCAGACGACCCCACAACACCTCGGCACCTATAAAAATCCTCCACGCATTCGGAGCAACTTGGCTGACGGATAAGCCAAGAAAATCAACTAACTGACGGTGTAATGCCGTCAGGGGTAGTCTAAGACCAGCGGCAAACATAGCGTCGTACATACCGACGTCTGCAGTTCTTCCCGTGTAACATTTTTCACCATCTTCAGGCAGACGGATGGGAATATGGTCGGGGATTTGGAAACGGGTCCGTAACTCATTAAAAATTTTAAGAGTCATCTTGGGGAGAAACTTATTCACAGCCCACTCTTGGGGAAGGATGAAGGGACGATTGCCTCCAGGACTCACAGGAGTCCCTTCACTGGACCCGTCATCACCTTCATCCCCTTCACTAGACCCGTCATCACTTTCATCCCCGTCACTATATCTCTCTCCTTCCACTCCGTCACACCCCTCACCTACTTCCCTCTCCAGGCCACTGTCTCCGTGACCTCCTACCTCCTCGATGGGAGTTTGGGCTGACGTCTCCCTCTCTGAAGACCAGGACGAGCTCCCTGACTCACTACCTGATCCAAACACCTCGTCGTAGCCCGCTCCGTCGCGGACCGACGACCGTTCACTCGACGCGTCACTCGACATTTGACTACCTACAAGTGACGGGTGTAATCTAAGCACCTAGGATGATGACTCGGCTTAAAAAGATAAAGCAGGAACAGAAAGAGAAGAGAACTTACAAGTTCCTCGAAAATGACGGCCGAAGAAGTGACGGAAATAATGTTGGCAGGTGCTGACGGAAGATAAGCGACGGATAGCTCTCCAGGAATCAGGGAAAGTGAAATAGTGAAAATGAGGAGAGGTGGGCCATCTATATATATAAGGGAAATGCACGGAAGACGAAGCGACGCCCTCAAACCAGACGCCGAGCCAACCAGAGCACGCCACGTGTCCTAGCATTTAATGTTGGAATGACAGCTTATAAATTATCCTCTCCTGGTTGAAGCAGTTGGTAGGAACGGGTGAAGACTCCATAACCCGTCAGGTATGGCCGACGGAGATATGGAGTAGGGGGCAACTGATAAGGAATAAAAAATAGCAGCATTATAGTCTTAATCCGTCAGCGTATACTAAGGCTGACGGTTAGACATCGCCTTAGGCTTAACCCATCAGCGTACGTCAAGCTGACGGTTATACAGCCCCACATGCCTAAACCGTCAGCATACGTCAGGCCGACGGTTAGGCAGCCTCACATGATGAACCCGTCAGCTTACACTTATGCTGACAGATTCATGTGACGAAGGATAACCCTAGAAGCTGACGAGAATGACACCCCTGTCCAGGCTGACGGATCATGAGGCCGACGGTTCAAGAAAATCCTTTTACTTGGACACCACACCTAGTGATAGAATCCTATAAGGAAAGGGTTCCGCAATTTACGCTCACATAAATCCCTATATGGAAAAGACTTCTACTCCAAGGAAGAGAGGTCAACCCTCTACTACTATAAAAGCCCCAATACCCTCACAAATCGAGGTACGCACAATTAACCCCTCTCTAGCACTCTAGAGTTGAAACAAGTCCTAACTTGACCTTCGGAGGGTATTTGGCCGGCACCACACCGGTGCTCTCTGTTAGGTCTTCTCCTTTTTGTTGTGCAGGTGTAGTTCCGAAGCGTACAAGCATTGTGCAACTCACTGGTGAGAATTTCGGCATCATCATTGACAAAGATTATTTATGTTTCCGGTCTTTTAGAGTATCATCAATAAAGTAGTAGTAGAATAAAATTGGGGAAAGGAATTAAAGAAGAGAGCAAATAGATTTTTCTTGTTTTTGCAGAAAGAAACCAAAAGTAGTTTCGTTACAATGGGGAGTAGGGACAGTATCATCATCACCGACAACAAGCTATCAACGTAAGCACATGCGTCTTTATTTTAAAATTTACTGGTTAATAAATTTAAAGTCATGTTAACGGATACACTTAAAGTAAGTTTTGACACAATTTTCATAAGAAATATAAAAAAATGTCAACAATGTTTATTTTTTTATTATTCTCTCTATAAAATGTTTCTAAAAATAATTCATAAATCAATGTGCTTAGAGTATTGGTTAACATTTCTCATCAATTAAAACACTAACAACTTAAATTAAAGTGTCAACTACTTCATTCTCAAAAAAAAAAAAAAGTGTAAACTACCAAGAACTTTGTACCTCAATTAGAAACATGTACATGTTAGAAATATTAGCCTAATACTGAAGGCCCAAGCCCAATTTTTTTTTTCTTTTTATGAAAGCCCAATCTTAATTGATGAAACAAAAATTGAATTCATGTAACAAGAGAAAGGTTTATTGTTCCTTAGTCAGAAAGATATGTGGCCATCATGAAAATAGGCCATTACATTGAACCACATAAATCTCATGTATTATTATTATTATTTTTTTTTCTTCTCTTTTATGCTTACACTCATATTATTTCTATAATTTCCAATTTATTTAACATGGTATTAAAGCGGTTATGTTTAAGATAGCAAGCTTTAATACCTATTTGCTCTATGTGTAACCAAATAATAGTGAGTTTATGAAACATAGAAAGACAATTACAGAAGGAGCACAAATATTTACATTGTTTGGCCTTAATCCTACGTCCCAAAGCAGCATCCATAAAAAAATTTTAATAATAAAACAAGGAGATTACAAAAGTGATACAAAAGACGCTAAAAAAAATCCTAAATCCCAAATATAGCTAATTAAGGTCAAATGCATTATGTGTTGGCCAAATTTGTAATGAAAACCTTATTTCAAATATAATTGAGTTGAATTTTTTAGTGTCAAGATTAGTATTTGAAGATACACATTGAAGACACAAGAAATCAATCAAAATTTAAAGTTTCAATTGCCTGGACTCCAGGTTCAATTCCAATCGAATGATCAAGCCTCGGGCAAACTATTTTTTCAATTTGCAGCCCATGATCATGACTACAGACTTGGGGATCCATGTAGTAGGGTTCCAAAATATATTTATAGACATATTAGGTTATCATAAACATAAGGAGAACGTTACATGAAGAGGAGATCTTGTTGCAACGACTATGTTCCAAGGGTTTGTACCAAGCATTGTCTCCAAAACTATATTGAAGATCAAGAAGTGTTCTCAATGAAGTTTTTGAACAAGACTATTGCAATTAAGCAATTGTTGTGGTGAGTTAGACACAGATTGAATATACATGCATCGTCAAAGAGATTCACAAGACAGAAGAGTCTAACAGAGTTTCATGCAAGGAAGTCAATACCGTACCGGAGGCTGTACCGGTTTAGTTAATGGAACGATATATTTCGGTACCGGTGTACCGTTTCGGGATTACCGCTAATTAT
The DNA here is from genome assembly GCA_019022515.1 of Quercus aquifolioides. Lineage (NCBI taxonomy): Eukaryota > Viridiplantae > Streptophyta > Magnoliopsida > Fagales > Fagaceae > Quercus > Quercus aquifolioides. The sequence goes on along the minus strand of CM032335.1, from coordinate 11,644,852 downwards.
ATAATAATTATAATATCAATAATAAGTATACGATTTATATATTAAAAAAAAAAACATTACTATTGTACAATTTACATAGTTTGTTTGTCTGTTTTTATTTTTTTTTTTTTGATAGGCATAGTTTATAACTCTAATATATATATATATATATATATATATATAAACACACACTAATGTAAGTACTTTTTTTTGAGTTAAAGATTGGAATTGTTCTCATATTACACAGAGAGCAAACAAGTACTCCCCAAGCCACGTGTCCATTCGGATGGGTAAAAAGTGAACAAAAGGACTAGTCTCTTTCACTTCCCATCAGACCACAAGTTTCAAAATGAGCATAGATATTCAGGGAGGAAAAAACAAGGAAAAGAGGGGGAAGAGCAAAAAGTGAAATAGAAAAAAAAGAAGAAGAAAGAAGTAAAAGAGGGAGAAGCAGGTGATGAGGCGACAAACTTGAAACTGAGAACTGAGAAACAGCAGCAGCTTGGTCGATCTGCAATGACTAGTGAGCAAATTTTTCAAAGATTTTAATAAGCGTCGACTTCTTCTTCTCTTGTTATTCTTTTTCTAAGCCCTCCCTTAGAGGTTTTGGTTTCGGCCCGGTATCAAATTACCGGCCGAAATCCGGAATTTACTCCGGTATGGCCGGAACAACTCCGGTACAGCCGGTATTTTAGTCGGAACAAAATAGTAAATTTTCTGTACAGCCAAGGTTCCGGTATGGTAAATACTGGCCGGTACGGTACGAAATTAACTCCCCTGGTTTCATGTGATCATGTGAGAAAGTTGTATTGTATTTAGCAATGCTAGGATTGGAATTTTATTTTATTTTTTTTTGTAAACTTCCATTTTGTCTCGGTGAATTATTCAATTAGGATGGTAAGCTACATACAACCTATTGTGTTAGGGTTTTTTTTTCATAACTATGTTGCTTGTATCAAATTTACCTCCCGTTGCGTCTTATTTTTGCGATATGGTTGCAACCATCAAATGCTAAATTGGACCTTTGCATAATTAGAATAATTAATCAATTTTGATAATTGATCAAAATCAACTCGGGTCTAAGGGCCTTTTTGGATTAAGGTGGGAGGAAGAGGGAGTGGAGGGAAGTAGAATAGAATTAACTAAAAATAGGCAACTTTTTGGTCAATTCTACTCTACTCACCCTCCCACCTCTCAATCCAAATAGACCATAAATTTTCCAACACAGCCAACGAGCTCTCTTAAATAAAAAATAAAGAAAACTTTATTATATTTAACCAAACCAATAATAGATGTAACTGGTGAAAGTCGGGTAGGTATGAGAGCAATCAAAAGTCAGCAAACTAAATCCTCAATCAACTATGTTGAACAATACCACTAGGACTCAATCAAATATGTTGAACAAACAACCATCGACATTAAAAGTCCAAAGTCTCAGCAAAATAAGTCCTCAATCAACCATATTGAACAATACCAGTAGGACTCATTTGAAGCCCAAAAAAAAAATATCACCAGGACTCAGTCAACTACTGTGTTGAACAATACAACCATCGACATAAAAAATCGTTACTTGGCTTGAATTTGTCAAGTTATAATAATGATAATAAATTAAATTGTTGAAATGTCGGAGGACCATAATCGTAGTCAAGCTTCATTTTATCCTCTTCTTTTTTTCTTTTCTTTTTTTAATCCAGGTCTGTTTCAAACTTTATTTTATCTTAGATATCTTTTATCTTTAAGTATGGTCTATGGAAGAAGATAATGAGCTACTCTAACATTTTAGATTTATATTTTACATGAAAAATTAACAGTAGAACTAGAAAGGAGTAGTTGTCATAAATAAGTTTACTGAATAAAAAAATCAATAATCCTAATGCCATATACTTTCACATAAACTTTGTCACAATTGTATTATGTAGTAGATTGTGATTGGCTATCTATCAATATTATATTGAAACATCATTTTTTCTCCATTACTCACAATCTACTACGTAAGAGAATTGTGTCAAAATATGCGTGAAAGTCTACAGTAGTAACATTATCGATAAAAGACTTCACAAAAAAAAAATGATAAATATTGCACCAACCATTAGTCATTACCTATGATCTCAATAGGCAGACAACTCCCCTTAATGAATCTAATAATAATATAAGTGCATCCCAAGTGTGTGTATGGCAATTGATAAGTTAGATTTTTGCTTAATTAAATTATTTAATATTTATGAATCTAACAGCAATGGGGGGCCCAAGGGGGCCAGGCACCCCCGACCTCTTGTCCAATTTTTTTTTTTTACTTGTTATATTTTTCTTTTTTGTAGTTAGCCCCCCTTCTTCCAAAACCTTAGGCCATATTCCTTTCAGTCTAACTAACAACTATCCAACTCAAAAACTTAACATAAACAATAAAAGCATTTATAATGGTGATTGTATTTTAGGAAAAAAGCTATTTTACCACCAAATGCTAAATTGGACCTTTGCATAATTAGAATAATTAATCAATTTTGATAATTGATCAAAATAAACCCAGGTCTAAGGGCTTGTTTGGACTAAGGGGGGAAGGAGGGGGAGTGGAGGTGAGTAAAAAAAAGTTGGCTAAAAATAGGCTACTTTTGGGCCAATTCCACTCTACTCTGCTCAACTCACACTCCCACCCCTCAATCCAATTGGACCATAAATTTTCCAACATAGCCAAAGAGCTCTCTTAAACAAAAATAAAGAAATTTTATTATATTTAACCAAAGTTGCACCACACCCATTAATTAAGCCACAACACAATAATAGATGTAACTAGTGAAACTGTAAGGAAGTCAATACTGTACCGGAGGCTGTACCGGTTTGGTCAGCGGTACGATATATTTCGGATACCGGTTAATACCGGTGTACCGTTTCGGAATTACCGCTAAATATATATATTCTTTTAAAAATTTTATATATTCTCATAAAAATATAAAATAATTTAAAGTCTAACCAATAATAATAATTTTTTAAAATATTAATAATTATGGCTGTAGTATAACTTTTTATTTTAAGAAGAGTTGTAGTTTAATAATAGTAGTAGTACTACGTACATGTGCAAACTAAATGCACTAATGAAAAAACAAAAGAAATAAAAATCAATGAGTAAAATGATTCCCCCAAAAAAAAAAAAAAATTCAATCAATGAGTAAAAGTTAAAACTAGAACACGTGGTGTTGGAGATAAGTTTGAAATTTTGAAAGCCTTTGACTCATTAATGACTTCAGTACATTCACGTGGGAGTGGGACTCTAGTGTCCAAAACAAAACAAGATGTACAGGTGACCAGGCGTTCAAAACTAGGAAAACCAAAGAACAGAAAAGCTGAAGAGTGGAAGAAAAACAGAGAACGAAGAAGTGAAGAGGCGAGGAAGAAGAAGCTGAAGCAGGTGGGGAGATTGCAATTGACAAAATGGAAGTGGCTGGAGGCATGGGAGTGACCGGCAACGTGGTGGTGAATGGCTGTGATGACAAAAACAGGTGATTTTTGGGTTTTTTTTTTTTTTTTTTGGTACCGGCCCGGTTTAGATTTACCGGCCGAAACATCTAATTTTAGCCGGTAAGGCCGAAACAGTCCGGTATGGGCCGGTACTCAGAACGGTACGAATCAAGGGGGGTTTCGGTACCGGTCAGTTCACCGGTACAAAAAAAACCGGCCGTACCGGCCGGTACGGTACGGTATTAACTTCATTGAGTGAAAGTCGGATAGGTATGAGAGCAATCAAAAGTCAGCAAACTAAATCCTCAATCAATTATGTTGAACAATACCACTAGGACTCAATCAAATATGTTGAACAATACAACCATCGACATTAAAAGTCCAAAGTCTCAGCAAAATAAGTCCTCAATCAACTATATTGAACAATACCACTAGGACTCATTCGAAGCCAATATATATATATATATATATATATATATATATCTCACTAGGACTCAGTCAACTATGTTGAACAATACAACCATCGACATAAAAAATCGTTACTTGGCTTGAATTTGTCAAGTTGTAGTAATAATTGTGAGAATAAATAGGCCGAGTAAGTGTGTTAGGCCATGGATTGTGTCTGAGGATATATAGAAACCCAAGGATGGTCAAAAGGTTTGTTAAGTTTTGGGGTCAATGGGCCGAGGACAAGAGAAGATAATAACAGATTAGTGATAGTTTCCAAGGAGCTAAGCCTCCTCGAGAAAGCATTGTGGAAGGTTGGAACCCAGCCATCTCGGGAATGTTTTACGAAAGGCAATCATTCTTCTGAGGATAAGCATTAGGGAAGGTAACAGAACTAAGCCTACAATAAAGAAAAAAATATATGAGGAAAAAGCTGCTATCACCACATTAAATGCTCTGCACCAAACCAACTGGCCGCATTTATGAGGAAATGATACCTAAACAATGCTATATATCTCAGTTTACAGCTATTCACAAAGCTTCTAGGAGGTTTTGATGGGACAAGCATCTAAGAGATTACCTACAAGATCAACAAGTGGAAAGCTGGGATGGAGGATTAAAGGACTATATAAGGAAATGGCCACCGTAAAAAATTGGGCATGTAATCTGAGAATGAAGAAGAAAAGAAGAACACATTGTATTCAGATAAGCTTGAGTTAATATAAGAACATCTCATCCTCGGACTTGACCGAGGAGCATTATTTCTCTCAACTTGTGTTTTCAATCTTATTGGCATGAATCCTATTAGTTATGGCACATACTTAATTAGCTGAGAAGTTTTCTTGTAAAACTCATTCTCTAACAAATATGTTGTTTTGGGCTTGTTGGACTATCATCCATTGTTCTTAGTGGGCTGAGGTTCAAACGCCAGTCCTTACAATAATAATAATAAATTAAGTTGTTGTAATGTCAGAGGACCAAAATCGTAGTCAAGCTTTATTTTATCATTTTTTTTTTTTTTTTAATCCAGGTCTGTTTTAAATTTTATTTTATCTTAGATATCTTTTATCTTTTAAGTATGGTCTATAGAAAAAAGATAATGAGCTTAACTCTAACATTTTAGATATATATTTTACATGAAAAGTTAACAGTAGAAACTAGAAAGGAGTAGTTATCATAAATAAGTTTACTAAATAAAAAAATCAATAATGCTAATGCCACATACTTTCACATACACTTTGTCACAGTTGTCTTATGTAGTAGATTGTGATTGACTATCTATTAATATTATATTGAAATATCATTTTTTTTCTCCATTATTCACAATCTACCACGTAAGAGAATTGTGTCCAAATATGTGTGAAAGTGTAAGGTAGTAACATTATTGATAAAAGACTTCACAAAAAAAATGATAAATATTGCACCAACCATTAGTCGTTACCTATGACCTCAATAGGCAGACAGCTCCCCTTAATGAATCTAACAATAATATAAGTGCATCCAAGTATACATTGCGTATGGCAATTGATAAGTTAGATTTTTGCTTAATTAAATTATTTACTATTCATGAGTCTCACAACAATGGGGCCCAAGGGGGCCAGGCACCCCCACCTCTTGTCCAATTTTTTTTTTTTACTTGTTATATTTTTCATTTTGTAATTAGACCCCCTTCTTCCAAAACCTTAGGCCATATTCCTTTCCAATCTGCCTAATAGGCCTAGCCCAACTAACAATTATCCAACTCAAAAATTTAACAAAAACAATAAAACCATACACAATGATGATTGTATTTTAGGAAAAAAAAACTATTTTACTATAAAAAAACCAAAAGAAACATGTGTTATTGAAAAAGCTAAAGCTAAATGTTTTGCAACTATAATAAACTGGTATTTAACAGTTGACTGTGGCAAGTTTTTAAAAATAAAATACAATATTTTATTACGATTCTCTCTCTTCTTTTAATTGAAAAACTCAAATTCTAGCACATTATTTTAATGAGTTGTTTATATTATTTTAAATGAAGCGATAAAAAAAAGAACATTTGATGTTAGGTGTATCGTAAAGTAATATGGTAAAATAAATAAAATGATTTTTTAAGGTGCTAAAAGCTAAATATTTTAATATCACTGCTGTGAATACTCTAACTTCAACAAAAAAAAAAATTCTAGCCAGCCTAGTACTAAAAAACAATATAATTTTGTGTTTCTTTTTATTGATAGATCATTTCATTTTAATGTATTAAGAAACAATAATTTTATATATTTATAATTTATTAATACTATATTGATGCTTATTTGAATTTTCTTTTCTTTTTTTTTCTTATACTCCATCTTCCTCTAACTTGAAATTCTATATCCATCTCTGATCTCACACTACTTTTTATCTTAATTTTAAGTAAAAAATAAATGGCCTCATGAAGTCAACCCGAAGCTCCCCCATTGTTGAATTTTCATGGCCAATCCATGAATTTTCAACCTGGTCTCTTTGGAAAAGTCAAAAATGGTTAGTGGAAAAAATAAGTTTGTTTAGAAATCTTGGGGATTGGGAAGCTTTTCAGACCATTATGGATATTTCTCAAGGAAAGGTTTTCTCTTCCTTACTGTTGTTTTTGCTTTTCATTGTAGACCTTGGAGAAGGCCACAATAGGTGTCCCCAATTACGGTGTAGAGAAGATGGCCCAGCCATACGATTTCCTTTCCGACTCAAAGACAGGCAGCCAGACCAGTACTGTGGCTATCCTGGCTTTGATCTCTACTGCAATGATAAAAATGATACGGCGCTCGAGCTGCCTACTTCAGTAAAAGCCTTTGTTAAACACATTGATTACTAATCTCAGTTAATTATAGTAACTGACTCAGATAATTGCTTTCCACGGAAAATTCAGGGAATCAATCTATCTTCCCCTCCTTTCCAATTCTACGACCGCAAAATCGATTCTTATCTTTCTGACTATGGCCTTTTCAATTGTACGCCAGAAACAGATACAGATTCTTCTTATCTGATCCCTTGTCTTAGTAGCGGTCGCCACCCAGTTTATGCTTTTTCTTCGTTTGCTTACGTCGAACGGGTGCCGATATTATCATGTACAAAGATGCATAGCGTTTCATCAGTTCCATCTGATATATGAAATTCTCCTTTTCTTGTATTGACATGGTCCGCACCGGCCAAGTGCAGACGCTGTGAAAGGAAAGGCAAGAAATGTAGATTTCAGAATAATAGCACTGATTTGAAAACTGAGTGCTTCGACCCCTACAATGACAAAGGTATTGTATTCTGCCCAATTTCCACTTTTATTATCACCACAAGTTCTTCACGTTTAAAGCCTGCATGTATTGATTTGATCAAGCTTAGTTATTTAGAAAAGGAGCGGATCACATGCAGTTTTTAGAACTGGGTTTGTGTCCATCATCAAGTTCTTTTTCTTTTTTTCTTTTTTTTTCAACTAAATAAAGAACATTATTTTAGAACTAGGATTGTATCTCGAAGGAAATTAAATTATTATGCACTCAAGAACTATAATGACGTGTCACTCCCTCCATCACGCTAATGTAAGATTTACCACAAATTTAGTTAATAAAACAAGCTATTATGAGAAAAGAAAGTATAAGTTATACTTCCAAAGTATTAAATAGTTACTTGCATCTCAAAAAGAATTTAATACTCTGATAGCTTATTTGTTGAAACCAAACCTAGGGGTATCAACATAAAATTTACCTAAAAAGATTAGCCTTTTAAAAAAAAAAAAGGAGACTGAAAGGACTAGAAGTGTGGTAATTGACTAATTGAGGGAAAACCATTGCTAAAAGCACATTAGATTTGGTAGAAGGTTAAACATGCACACAAGCTGGGAAATCTTAATGCAATATAACCCTGCTAATAGTGATAAAATTTTACACAAAATTATCTTTTGTTTTCCAGTAGGTGTAATTAGAAGCTGATTATGTTAAAATCTTTTACAGGTAGATCAACAAAAATAGTGACTACTGGTGAGTTGTTCGTGAGCCATTTGTAAAATATACTGTATATAATTTTAGTTTTCTTCACTCACAAATTAATGTTTAACATGTAGTTTCCATCTCGGGGTTATTTCTTTTGGCACCAACGGTTTATGCATTCTACCATGTATATCACTGTGACAAAATAGAAAAAGAAAATCAAGCAAGGATTGAAAAGTTTTTGGAGGATTACAAAGCTCTCAAGCCCACAAGGTACTCATATGCCGATGTTAAAAGGATTACAAATCAATTAACAGAGAAGTTAGGTCAAGGAGCCTATGGAACAGTGTTCAAAGGTAAGCTTTCTAGTGAAATCTATGTTGCCGTGAAGATCCTGAACATTTTCAAGGGAGATGGGGAAGAATTCATAAATGAAGTGGGAACAATGGGTACAATTCACCATGTTAATGTGGTTCGCTTGGTTGGCTTTTGTGCTGATGGATTTAGAAGAGCTTTAGTTTATGAGTTCTTACCAAATGATTCACTAAATAAGTTCATTTCCTCAGTGGATTCTAATAGTTTCCTTGGTTGGGAAAAGCTACAAGACATTGCTCTTGGCATAGCAAAAGGAATTGAATATCTTCATCAAGGATGTGATCAACAAATCCTCCATTTTGATATTAAACCTCATAATATCTTGCTAGACCAAAATTTTAATCCAAAATTTTCTGATTTTGGTCTAGCCAAGTTGTGTGCAAACGATCAAAGTGCAGTGTCCATGACCACAGCCAGGGGAACCATCGGCTACATTGCGCCCGAAGTGTTCTCTAGAAACTTTGGGAAAGTGTCTTACAAATCAGATATTTATAGTTTTGGAATATTGTTGCTTGAAATGGTTGGTGGGAGAAAAAATGTTGATGAAAATGTGGAGACCACTAACCAAATATATTTCCCAGAATGGATCTACAATCTATTAGAACAAAAGGAAGACCTACGAGTCTATGCTGAGGATAGTGGAGATGCTAAAATTGCAAAAAAATTAGCTATTGTGGGACTTTGGTGCATCCAATGGCACCCAATAAATCTCCCTTCCATGAAAGTTGTGGTTCAAATGTTGGAGGGAAAAGGAGATAAGTTAACCGTGCTTCCTAATCCCTTTGCCTCTACAAACACGACAAGAGTCAATGCAAGTATGCCTGCAAGGCGTCTAAACCAAGAGTTAGAAGTCATCCCAGAATTAGACTAAGTATTTGAATGACAATATAAGTTGCAATTATGTTGTACTTGAGGATTGAAATTATTAATATTGTAGTCATTGTAGAGACAGATTTTTAATTCCTTGCTGAGGTAAGAAAAAATATAAGGTTTAAATTTTTATATTTTATTTTTATAATTTTCACAATTTTTTTTTTAAATAAGACTTTATTCCTTATTTTGGGGAGTTTTTAAGAGTAGTCAAATTTGAACCCTTATATGGAATGGTATAAATTAAGATTTGTTTAAGAATATTTTTTGGCAAAATTTCTTTCTTTTTTTTTTTCCTTTTTTCTTTTTTGTCTGATTCTGTTCATAACAAGAATGAAGTTTCCTACACTAGGACTTCCTTGGTACTTTCCAACATAATTTAGGGGTGATATTATAGGTACTACAAGTTTTACTATATTAAACTTATAAACTGATGTTTCACCAATCATAAAAAAATAATTCGAATATTCATTTACAAAGTGGTTTAAGTCCATCAATCATATTTATTACCACATCAAATAAATTGCACATGTGATGTAGAGGGAAACGATAAAGGCAGTCTGAGTAGAACTTACTCAATTTCGTACTTAGCAAGTAACCCTCATTATTACTATCAAATTATCAACAACAAAAAAATTCTTAAATTTACACAACCTCACTTTTTTTTTTAATACAGTGATTAATGTTGGCAGTGGCGGAATTTAAATCTAATGTCCTTGATAATAACACTATGAGGTCTTAGTTTAGCTACAAAGTTCCTGGCCATTCAAGTCAAATAATACATAAATAATTAAAATTATATAGTTCAAAGTTGTTAATTAATCTTATCATCACCACAAAAAAAACCAAAAAAAAAAAAAAAAAACTAGATGCAGGGCATCTAATGTTATCAATCTTGACAGTTGCGCACATGTGCAAGTAAAATATAAATAAAGTTGGTTCACCTACAAAAGATAACTAATTATTTAAATCTTCAAAAATAAAACATAGTATATATGGTAAAGAAAAATAAGTAAATAATTATTATGAACTGTATTTTAATATACTTAATATTAGTTGTACATCTAATAACAAAAATATTTATACTTGAGAATTACACATTAAGCTAGTGAATAATTTCTTTAGTATTTTAATTTACAATATAAAATTTTAATATAATCTTAGTGTACAATAAAAATGGGTCAATAAAGAACTAAAATTTTATAATTACGACTATTCTTTTAGTGGCTTAAATATTACCTTCAAACCCATAGAACTAAGTTCGAGTACAAATCAAAAGATAATATTTATACTAAATAAGAATTTTACCTTCAATATTAAAGTTTTTTTTTTTTTTTTTTTTTTTTTTTTGAGCAGACTCTAATACTAAAGTCAAAAGAAATAAAAAGAAGAAGGCCCAAAAATTAATAATAAAAAGGTTCATGCGTTAGAAAGGAAGTCAAAGAAAGGGAGCGCGGTTACTTTAATATATGGTAGTGACGGCAATGACCCAAAAAAAAAAAAAAATCATATCTTATAAGCAATCATGTATCAAGTAATTAATTTATGCACACACACAAAAGACTGATTGGTTAAAAAGGACCTGTACAGTTCAAAATGGTCACTTTGTAATGTTCAATCAATTTCAGGATGAATTTGTTGACTTGTTATTTGTATGATAAAGTGGGCACTGTACTGTTCCACTAAAATTGCGCTAAAAAATCTCACCGTATTTGAATGATGATGTGGGTGGCTGCGGTGCATGATGTATCCAATTCAAGTCGCTAGTTTCCATACAAATTTGAATACAACAGTCAAGCAAGCAGTATCATTCCTATCTATGTTTTCTTTATCAAACGAAAAATATAGGAAAAAAAAGGACAAGAGAGAAATGCTACTTTCATAATATTTTCACAATAAATTTTAAATGACACGTTATTATTGATTATTATTAGTAGGCACAAAAAAAAAGTTTCAGTTGTGAGTTCAAATTAGAACCAATGAGAACTTTACACCTAGGACTTGTTGTAAAAATATTGTGAATGTAACACTTTTCAAATTAGAACTAGTGACAACTTTCACAATTGAGTTTACAAACTTTTACTAGTTCTCATCTAGGTCAACCACAAAATCACTTTTTTACTTCTTCTTTTTTTTCCTGAATAAATCATTTTTTTACTTGCCACTATGAATTTGTCACATCAACATATGTGAAAAGTTTTGTCAAAATTTTTGTATCTATAAATTTTCTCAAAAAAAAAAATCTAAATAATTCTACAAGTTTATTAAAACTAGAATGCAAAATTTTAATTAGTTATTTTGCATATGAAAAATACAAAATAATAGAGTTTATGTAATATTTAAATACTTTTTTCAAAATATCATATTCAAATATATAAAATGCCTCATGAACCCAAATGCATCAAGATGTAGAGCCCATACCAAACAACTGGAAAAAATATATATACAGATCCATCAAAATCAAAAGACGTAGTTAATTGGAATGGTTTGGGAAGTTAAAAGGCCAAATAGAAACTGTACATAAACATCGACACTTTTACCATTATCAGTTGTGCTATGCTTAAATTTTTTTTTTTTTTTTTTTTTTTTTTTTTTTAATCAGGTTCCTCCTTTTTTTTTTTTTTTTTTTGCCGAATGATCAGGCTTACACCTCTTTGGTAAATGAGAATCTAATGGATTAACATACTTATAGTATGCGTGTCCAACATCTCTGGTGTCCACATAATACGAGTAGTATTTTAGAGTCGGCACATAAATGTGGTTTTCGGACAAAAACATCTTTTGGGCCAGGTTCTAGGCCAAGGATTTCTCCGGAGATCCATTAGGCTTGGGCACCAAGATTCTCTTGGTTCAGGATTCTGCTCAGAACTCAAGGGCTCCACTTTATCCCCTCTACTGCTACACAAAAGAAAACATATAGGAGAAATAAAATGAATCTTATGTGGAGCAGAGGAAGAAACACTTGAGCATTTGTTCATAGATTGAACAGCATCAAAAATCATATGGGCTCTCTCACCTTGGCCATCAATTTCTTTGAAATAAATTTCAATTCATCTCAAACTAGGTTGAGTTGGTTATCCAACCAGAGGATAGCCTAAGAATTCCCAAAAAAAAAAATAGAGACGATGAATTTCACCATATTCATAGCAATCTATTGTGGTACTATTTGGAAGATAAGGAAAAAGATCTTTTTTTGGTAAAAATCGTCAACACTCAACACACCTTATTATCACACTGACTCTTACATGAATATCTGAAATAAAACTAGTGTAAACAAAAATTTTGTAAGATTCAATTATAAAATGGTCATTCAATTGGAAAATAAAGTTGCCACTCTAATGTTAAAAATTATTTAATATATTTTTGCTTTTAGAGCTTTGACCATCTAGAGACTGTCACTAGAAATCTCTTGAAAATGTGTTGATTGTAATGTGCAAAGTTTATTGAATTTGCAGGCACCTATAGAATTCAGTTCCTGTTCAAATCAAATGACGTGACCATGATCTAGATTCAATGGCTCAAACAAGAGAAGAAAAGCAAAATACAATTTGTAACAATTTTTTGTACACGATATAGAATTTGAAAAGAAAAAATTATAGCATATCCCAAAGGATCATGAAATATCCACTGGTTGTAATCGTTGAGGAGTATTCTGACAAATGGGACATTTAAGCAAAGCCATTCATCAATGCATTCAGCATGGAAGCAACCCTAGCATTTTGGTATAATCCTAAGAGTCTCCTTAGCCCGGTATTCAAATAGTCTGTATATTGGGCAAGTGTTGTCATTGAGCTTGGGCAAATGCCAGTTCTCACCAAGAACTATTTTTGGGTAAGACTATTGTCAATTCATCGAGGGTCACAATAATTTTGGGTTGTGGGTTGAATTCTGGGATTGAATGGTGTCTTCTAGCATTATAGGACTTGACCTTACCACAAAAGAAACATAGTAGCCCTAGCAAGCACATACTTGCCGGTACTCCAACACCTATGGTAAATATTAGTAATAGCATAGCGTGCGCTCCTTGAATTTCCTAATCATACCACATTCATTTTTACTAAGGCATCAAATTATACTTCTTTTTTAGTGCGACCGACCAAAGACTACAAAGAGTCACAGACTACAAGAGGAGCAATATCCTCAGGTACATATTTCATCCATACCTGAAGATCCTCAATAAATTTAGCCTTCTTGGCTAGACAATGAGCAACAGAGTTGCCAAGTCTTTTTACATGGGAAAAAGAAGCAAAACGAAAATCAGATGCTAGCAGTAGAGTATCATCCAACGCATGACCATATGCAGAGTTAAACGTGTCTTCTTAAAGAAGTGCTGGGATAATGAGCTTAGCATCATCCTCAAAGATAGCTTCAAAAATGCTGTTTTCCTTAACAAATAGGACTGCTCTCCCACTCGCTAAAGCTTCCACTTTCCTCCACAGAGAAAGGTAATGAGATTCATTGAGACAAAGAACAAATGACAGGACCATTATAGTCCAGGATAACCACCCCAATGCCCGATACATTGATGTAACTAAAAATAGCCCCATCAAAGTTAACATTGTAGATCGGATTGTTTGGAGAGGGGGGGGGGAGTAATTTTTATTTTTATTTTTTATTTTTAAAGCATTGTCAATAAGAAAAGTATTGGAAGTTGTTCAATTATGAGGCACATTAAGAGTTTTCTTTGTAGTAAACTAAAAATAGTTATACTAAATAAATCATATCATTTACATCTCTCTTTCATTATTTTTAGTATCTCTTATTTTATTTTTGTAGCTTCATATTTGACTTCTTTATATATATATATATATATATATATATCATACGATAACTCATTGAAAGAAAATCTAGAATATTTTTAGTTTCAAAATTTATACTACAAACAAAAAAGTATATATTATAACTTTCTATACCACAAATTTTTACTACTTATTTTTCGACATCTTGATGTTGCTCAACCAAAAAGACTTGTACAATAGCAACTTTCATTAGACTTCATCCTTGATTACATGAAATGGTTACAAATGACATTGAAAATAATTACATTGAAACTTTTGTTATTACAAGTAAACTTTTGTAGAAATTACATGGAATTAGCAATACCTAAAATACCTTTCACTTTTCCATGTAAATCAACCAACTAACATATCACTTGGTTTGCATTTAAAATTGAGTTGATTACTTGATTGAATTAACGAGCAAGTTGGATTTAAGTTGTCTCTTATATCTGCTACTGATGATAGGAAAGGCTTAGAAGGCATTTGTAAGCATTCAACTTCTCCTACAAGCATTTCTACAACTTTGTTCATTGAACAACAATCACTAGGCTTCATCTGTATGCACCACAATGCGACTATGATCATCTTTTTAACTATTTTCTTCTCCTCTATGGCATCTTCCATTGTATGTCATTTCCTCCGCTAACATGTTCATAGACCCAAGTTGGAAAGTAAATTTGGCTTGAATGATCTGCTATTGCATTAAAGTTCTTTCTTCTGCTTGTCATTTCCAATAATAACATGCCAAAATTATAAACATCAGCTTTATAGGAAACACCCCCAAAGTTTTTATAGAATAACTCTAGAGCCATATATCCTAGTGTTCCTCTTGCAGCAGTCAAAGATATTATACTATCATTTGCAAGATAAAGTTTCACAAGCTTGAAATCAGAAATTTTTGGAGCATCAAGAAGAATGTTATGGGGCTTTATACCAAAATGCAAAATTTGCATGTCACATCCTCGATGTAGATATTCAATCCCACGAGCCACTCCAAGAGAAATCTCATATATTTTCTCAATACTTAATGGGATTCTTCCTTCTAGAGAAAAAATGTATTTTTCAAGAGAACCATTGAGCATGAATTCACATATAAGGGCAAGCTTTGGTCCCTTGGCACAGAAGCCAATGAGTTGCACCACATTCATGTGGTGAATCCTTCCAATTGTGGCAACTGCACTGATAAAATCTTGCCCATTAGCTTTGGACTTATCTAACATCTTTATAACTACAAGACGGCCACTTTGTAGCTTCCCTTTATATACAGAGCCATAGCCTCCTTCTCCCAGTTTGTCCTTAAAACCTTTGGTCATCTTCCAAATTTCTAAGAAAGAATAACTAATTGGCATGAAGTTATTTTGGCTTTGTAGAAATTCTTCAATAGTGTCATCTGTTGATAAATGCCTCATACACCACTTATTTATCAAAAAGGCAACCACCAATAGAGTACCCATGCCCACTTTTGCTATAAGGTATAAAAATACTGTACATGGACAACAGAAAAAACTATGAGAAAACAAATTTCTTATTGCACTGCTTTCAGCTATTTTAATTTTTAGTTGAAAATATGGTTGAACTAACAACCAAGTGCCTTCCTAATCCAAGTAATTAAGAATAATATATGTTGCTTCCATTTAAATGTCACTAAAATTTAATTACATCTTGTTTAACTATACTCATGCACGGTTTTTAGGAATGATTTGCTAAAAAAAAGTTGAAGAAGATCAAAGGAGATTCAGGTTCTTACCGATGTTTGGTAGTATGTACAAATGATAAATTACAAAAAGAAAGGTTGAAATTACATTTTTCTTATTAAAGATAAATTACTAATTAAGACCATCACACACTATTGGTGCATTAATCACTCCACAAGTATAAATGCTTGTGGGTTGTGGGTTGTGGGGGACAAGGGTCAAGATTCAAGTTTCTAGGAAGAAACTTTACGCACATATACACTTAGATTAATCTAGAGTAGAATTTATATCTTGCAAAAAAAAAAAAAAAAAAAAGGATAAATTACTGATTAGGGAAACCATTTCCCTTTCGAAGCTTGCGCTTAGCACGGGAAACCATTTCCCTTTCGAAGCTCGCGCTTAGCACGCTATCAGACGGGCTTCCCTCGTCTCTTAGGATCAACTAACTCATGTGCAAGTGCCGTTCACATAAAACCTTTCCCCTCTTCGACCTTCAAAGTTCTCATTTGAATATTAAGTGACCTGAAAAACTTGAGAAGTCTAGGCATAATAAGAAACCTCTAAGTTGTTATCAGCGGCAACCACGGGCCCAAGACCAAACACCGTCGACCCACAAAGCAAACCCACCCCCATCAAGAAAGCCACAAACCCACAATAATCTAATTAACTCGTGCCCACAAAACCTAGACCAGTCCAAATTTTGTGTAGATCTTAAGAAATTCGATTATCTTACTTTTCATTTTCTTAAGCCTAAAAAATCAACCGATCGATTGCCCAAAGTACATGGTTATTCATCTACTAGTGTCATCTTCACATCAGGCCCAATTACTCAATGCAATTCTATGTCATTTTTCATTCTGTATTTTCTTTACCCCTTCAAACAACTTTTTTGAGATAGAAAACTCACCTTACGGGAATGATATACATATAGGCATTCAAGATACCGCCTTTCTGCATTTCACAAAGAAGAGAATAATTATAACATCAGAGTTTGGAGCTTTATAATTAATTTTGTCATCATACAAAAACTACAACAAATATATATATTTGCATGTCTATAGTACATTGGAATGGATGGAGAATGCAACAAAAAGCTATCTTCTAATTAAAAATTCGATAATTTTTACTTTTCATTTCCTCAAACCTAAACGATTGAGATCAGCCAATTGTCCAAGTACATGGTTATTCCTTTACTTGTGTCATCATCGTAATATTTCATTTTAAGATAGAAACCTCACCTGTTAAAAGGTAATATAGACTTATAATCCATCCTGCAGTTTTGACAAAGAAAAGAATAACATCAGTACTGTTTCGAACTTTAAAATTAATTTAATCAGTATGCTGAAACTACCATAGCATGTCTTTTACATTGGAATGGATGTGGTATGCATCAAAAAGCTTTCTTCTTCAGAAATTAGATAATTTTTACTTTCATTTCCTCAAACCTAATAAAATATTGTGATCATCCAGTTGCCCAAATAAATAAGTTATTCCTCACGTACAATTACTCGTGCAATTCTATATCACAGTCGATTCTATATATATATATAGATTCTATATATATATATATTATCCTTCAAAGCTCAAACTACTTTTTTGAGATAGAAACCACACCCAAGAAGAAAATATATAGTTTTTCACCCAATCCTGCATTTTTTACAAAGAAAAGAATAACATCAGTATTTGGAACCTTAAAATTAAATCTATTAAATTTCAATAACATCACCAAGAAGTTTCTTCTTATAGCTAGAAGTTCGATATTGCGAGAGGAAGATAATGGTCAACATGTAAGGTATTTAATTAGAGAATGGAAAGTGTTATGCAATTTCTCGCTATATTTACCCACCAATCTTGCCACTGTAGCATTGGACAAGGTTCAAGTAATCAAAGTAGCAACTGCACCCTCTTCCGCATTGACCTTTCACAAAAAAATTGATCCATGAAAGCTCAAAACCATATACCAATTTGTTGAGGACTTCCGTACAAGAAATATCTGGATTATCACTTCCTGGCCACGATGTCATAATCAGCTGCTCTAATTTGCACGAGTCCTCCACATCCTTAGCTCTTATTGTACCAATTGTAACATATTTATACCTCTTGGAATGAGAAATTGAAGAGTTGGAAGAATACTCTCCATTGTCATTGCAAGTAGAAGTATCCAAATAGAATGGAGTATTCACTGGTTTTTCACAGCTCAAGAAAACCACAATCCATGCGTTGTAGTTTTGCTGGTCATAGTCATACAACAGAGAACTCCATTGAGAACTGAAATTATATAGATATAAAGAATAACTCAGTGTGGAGAAGTAATTGTCCTTCAGTATGCCTGAGTCCACCACCCGGATTGTGTAGTTATTGTAATTGATTTCCTGTACGTAGTATTTTCCTTCAAATAAGTAACATTGTTCGATTGTTCTCACAAGACAGTTCATACCTTAGGTCGCCACAGGCTTCTGGATCGCTCGTCAATTGAAATGGATTGCTTATGTTCTGGATATTGCCACAGGAAGAGGGGCACACTGATGAATATTATTCTCAGTCTGCAAGTTTTATGGACAAATACAAGAACAATAGTCGTGCAGTGAAAGATAATTCTCTCACCATTATGAGAGAGTTTGAAATTTTTCATCTGGTATAACTAGCACAGTGGTTTGTTGACAAAGATGACTTGTTTTTCAGGTCTTTCAGAGTATCATCAATAAAATAGTAGTAAAATAAAATTGAGGAAAGTGATTAAAGAAAAAAATATATAGAGTTTTCTCGTTTTCACATAGAGAAACCAAAAATATATAGAGTTTTCTCGTTTCACATAGAGTTTTCAGGTCTTTGGATTCTATTCTTTGTCTTGTTTGTTTAGTAAGTTCTACTACATTCCTTTCATCAAAAAAATGAAGAAAAAAAGTTCAACTACATTCCTTGTTAGGCATGAGAGACGAACAAGATGTGGACTCCAATGCCATGTTTTGAGTATTATACCCCCAAGAAATGAAAGACCCTTTTTTTTTAATCACTGAAAAACAAACAGTAAATATATTCAACCCTGTTTCCACTATGACCTGCATCACATAGCCATGAGAGTTGAAACAACAGAGAGCTTTAACCAAAAAAAAAATACTCGTCCCACTATGTGTGTATTGAAAAAAAAAAAATGAGAAATGTTAATCATTGGCATCCAATAACTGTGGTCCTTGTAGAAGCAACAAACGAGCTTTGACCAAAAAAAAAAAATTTTGAATTTAAAGTTCTAATGAGGGTCCCTCCATAATTGATGGTCATGAGCCTACCAGCAATTTTATAACCAAACTCTTCTTCTTCTTCTTTTTCTTTAACTTCCTGATAAAAGGCTTAGAATGAGTTTTTCATTCGGCTCCATTATGCAAGATGAATAAATTTTTTCTTTATGTCAGATGTGAACTAAATTACAAAAACAAAATAAAATAAAATATATTTCTGCCCATAACATCTAATGTCAACTTTTCTCTTTAATTGCATTCATGCTCATCTTGTATCAATTGAGTATAGATTATAATTGTACAGCAGTATCTGAAAACATATTTGGGGTACCCTAAAGTGCTCCCATTATTTATAAATATACAAGCCAAAATTGTGAAAATCTAAAAATATACTTACCCAATTGATGTGGATATATGAAAGCATTCTAAATTGGTTCCTACTCTATATTTTTTACTTTTCTAAGTAATTATGGAGAATGGAAAATATAGATGAGGATCTTATAACTTTGCGTAAAACCTCAAGTCCACTACATAAGGAGTCCATAGTTAGTTCTCTACATTTTCTTCTCTCTCTCTTTCTTTTTTTTATAGAAATTCAAATCCTCTTGTCCATTCTGGTGCAGGCTTTCAGCCTGGCTGAGCCTTTTGTAACTCCTATGGGTCCGATCTCACCTCCCCACCCTCTTTTATGCAGGTCCCCCTAGGTTCCTTCTCTTTCTTCAATAAATTTTATCTCTACTTAGCCCAAAAAAAAATTGTTGAACATAGAGTCAAGACAATCTATAGGTACTTTAGACTAGTGGTAATCTATGTGGGTTATTGAGTTATAGTAAAGTTTTTGTCATTGAATAAGAGATTTAGAATTTGAATCCTTTCTTACACTAAAAACCAATTAGTATCTTAACCTGATGATAAAATGCAATCAAATTGCATCTAAAATAAAGGGACTAGTGGTAATCTATATTCTCATTATGGAGTGTGTCCCGATCTGCATTCACAATAAAAAATCAAATGCATGCATGCAAAGTAAAGGTGATATGTACAAATTTAGAAAATTTTCAATAGAAACCAAATCAAGAAAATTACATTATTGTTGACTTATCAATATTTTTTTCAGAATTCTTGAGAAGCGTAAATATGTATACAAAATTAGCTTACAACCTTTGTGGTGGGTTCTTTTTTCCCCATCAATCATAATTTTAATAATTTGTAAAATTTATTGTCTATAATATTGCTATTTAGAAAAATATAGATTCTAGTACTAAAGCAAAATATTCACTCATATGACTCAACATTTGTGGCCAGAACATTCACTCATTTCTCCTATCACTAACCCAAAATTTTACTTCTATTGAAACTACCAGTAATCTCCACAAGAACACGTACCTTCTCTAAAATGATGGAAACGAATTGAATCTCTAAGAATTATCTCTCTCTTTTCTACTCTCGACAAGAACTTCATCATTGTATGACAATCTTGACAAACTCTCAAGTTCTTCATCACCCTCACTGGTGCTGATGCTAGCAGACTGAGAATCCCATAAGTCACCGCTAACTTTTCACTGTGGTAGTTCATCACTGTGCTGCCATTGAGTTTTGGTTCAGAGATACTAGAAATAGGCCTCTCTTCTATATAACCTAATTTCTCTATCCTCTTCATCATCTCTTCTAAGCGTGCATATATCACTTGACTCATTGGGTGAGATCGATCACCCACCACAAAGCAATGAACTTCGTTCCCTACCTCGATCCAACTTAAACCAGGTTCCTTCTTAACTCCTCGATCTTTCATCAATTCCCTAATTTTTGTCGCAGGTAAATTTATCCCGGCATCATTGTAGATGTTGTAAAGAAGCACATAAGATGCAGATCCCTGAGGTTCAAGCTCAATTACTCTCTCTGCAACATGTTTTCCTGTGACAGTGTCCTTATAAACCCTGCAAGCGCTCAATAAGGCTCGCCACATCACTGGATCTTCCTCAAAGCCTGAGTTCAGAATGAAATTTTCAGCATCAGCCAACTTTCCCGCACGACCCAGGAGGTCAACAATGCAGGCACAGTGCCTTACATTAACTGCCATGCAGTAATCTTTCTTCATGCTTTCAAAGAATCTGCCATGGACAAGGATGGTGAAATGACAGTCATACAAGTTAAAAACCAAATGTGTACACAACTATTTACAATTTTTTTCTCAAAAAATAAAAAATAAAAAAAAAAAAAAAAACTGCTTATAAATTTCAAAGATTAACTAATTAAGTTCTGCTTTAGATCAAGTTCCGAGAGAGGGGGGGTGGGGGAAGCAATTAATTCACAGTATCACAAATAAACTTCATATTCTATCTAAAATATTATTGACATTGAATAATAAATTGATAAAAAGGAGTAGATCTGCATTTACCTCTCCCTAGTATACAATTTACCCTTATGCACCAATCAAATTCAATTCACAACTTATTAAAATTACTTTCTTCATCAAGTCCTAGTTTCAGAAAACAAATCATGGCAAAATAAATTAATAAAATCTGAGGATGAAGGATACCATCCCCACCCCTGCCCTGCCCCCCCCCCCCCCCCCCCTTCCAAAAAAAAAAAAATCAAAAGAAAAAAATCACACATTTATGAAATGTAAAAGGGCTTTATTAACATACCGGAGTCCTTCTTTAACAAGACCTCCATGACTACAGGCCATTAAAACTCCAAGGAACGTAATGTGGTTGGGTGCAATTCCATAACCCTTCATCAACTCAAAAAGACTCAATGCTTTTCTTGCACACCCATGTTGCGCATTGCTACTGATCATCACAGACCAGGACACCACATCTGGATTTTCCATCTCTTCAAAGGTCAGATGAGAAGAATCAATGTCTCCAGACTTTGCAAACATGCAAATTTGTGAATTTCGAATAACAGTAAATTTGCCAATGCCAGTTTTTATTGCATATCCCTGAATCTGCTGTCCAGATCTTGGGGATGCCAAATTAGAACAAGCACCCAACATACTTGATATTATGAACTCATCAGGTTTCATTCCAAATGATAGAAGTTCATAGAACAAAGCCAATGCACTTCCAAAATGCCCATTTTGAACATAACCTGAGATGATGGATGTCCATGAGACGATATCTAGCTTAGGAGTTACAGCAAAACATTTAACCCCATCCTCAACTGAACCTGACAAAAAGTACAAATCAGTAAGTGCATTTCCAATGAACTCATCCAACTGTAGGTTCCTCTTGCAAATTTGAGCATGAATTTGCTTTCCATAATCAAATGCTTCAACAGCATTACAAGCTTTAAGCATGCTTGAGAACGTAAACTTTGAGGGTTTCATTCCTTTCTTTTGCATCTTAGAGAAAAGATCAAAAGCTTCATTTGCATATTCATCACTAATGGTCTCACCATGGAGGAATCCCGAGATCATGGCATTATAGATGAAGATGCTTTGGTCAGACATCAGTTTGAAAATTTGGATTGCATCAACCAAATCCCCAGTCTTTGCATACATATCAAGTAATGCAGTTGCAACCACATCATCCAAATCCAATCCAATTTTGACTGAGAAGGCATGAAGTGCATTCCCATGTTGATTTGAATCCTTATAATTTGTGCCACATGCCTTCAGTACACTTCCCAGTGCATAAGTATTCAACTTCAATCCTAATCGGTGCATTTTTCCAACAAGTTTCACCATTTCCTCATTGGCACCAATTCTAACATAACCAGCAATCAAGGAATTCCAAGAAACTTCATCCAAGTCATTAGAACACTCAAACAAAAGTGCCGCCCTATTGACCTGACCACATTTTGAGTACATATCAATAAGTGAATTGGTTAAAAAAACTTTATCACCCAACCCACTAACAATAACCAAACCATGAATCAGCTTACCCAACAGAAGATCCCCAGTTTGACCACACAGATTTAAAGCACCAGCAAAGGTAAACTTATCAAGCTTCAAACCAACAAGTCTTGCTTCATTAAACACCTCCATGGCCTTAACAAAAAGACCCATCTGGGAATAACCAGAAAGCAAAGAATTATATGAAATAACATTGTGCTTTGGCATTCTATCAAAAATCTTACGAGCGCTATTTATCTCACCACATTTGCAATACATACGGAGAAGATTGTTTAGCAAAAACAGGCATGATCTGAAAGCAGTTTTAATCATGTGGCCATGAGCAGCCTTGCCATAAATAAGAGACCCAGATTTGGTAGAGAACTGGACCAGTTTTGTATAAGCTACAGAGTCCAATGAAAAGTTTTGACGACAAGGTTGAGAATGTTGTGGCGGGTTATGTAATGGTATAGTTGGTGGCAATATGGTGGAGGGGATTCTAGGTTGAATGAGCCCAGGAAACTCGATGGTGTGGGGGAGAAAGTTTGCTTTTGTGGGTTTTGATTCTTGAAGAAACATGTTTTTATCTGCCTTGTTCGCAAATGGAGTTGGAATCCTCGTCTATTTAACATAGGAGGCCTTTCAAAAGCAGATGTGTAGCATCCTCTCTAAATTTGCTTTGAATTGTAAATGGGTCAATTTCTTATCCTTCTCATACTACAAAATAGTAAAACAAAAGAGATACATATCAGGGAGATAAAAATGGAGTAGAAAACCAATAATAAAAGGTGCAGAGCTGTCATATTAACCAAGCAAGAAAATGACCATCTCCAATGAACTGGGAAAATTGAATATAGTTTTGAGCATGTTTTGCGGAAGATTCAAACATCTTTTCATACTGTTGATCGTGCATGTTTGCATTGACATCAGCAATTATAAGTGTATAACATTGAAATATGTGAAACTTACCTATTTTGATACAGTTGAAAATTGTTCAGAAAAAAAAAAGGGTAGAATTCAAATACTAACACTTCAAATCAAACTCACAGATAGATGGTGTGTTTGCCTAATTGTGACAAATAATGCACAGAGTCAAAGATGCTATCAGTCATATAGCTTTACAGGTGATCTTCTGTGACTAACAACCCGAAATTTGAGAGCTTTCACAATATTATTGTTATAACATATAATCAACTCCAGCTTTCCTCCTTTGAAATTTAGCAATTGCCCTCAATGAAAATAAATTCACAATAGACACTTAGCAAAATAAATAACTCTCAATACTGAATGATAGATTGAATGGTTTTTTTTTTTACAAGTAAACAATTTTGTATTGGTAATTACCCACGTACCCTGGTGGTTCTTGAACTTACGATTTGACCTCCCACCTCAATTTTACAAGGGGAAAATGTGTCATTTGAGCTAGAGCTCATCAGCTTTAGTAGGATACTTGGTGTTTACAGGAAAGGTAAAAAGGGCGTGAAAAGTATGTCGCTTCATTAGATGATCCAAAGTAATTTAACACATAGAAAGCTTATTTAATAGAACTAGAATTTACATAAAATTATCTACAATAGTAAAGGCACAAAAACTATCAGCAATGTACTCCAAGACTTTGATGAGTGAAACAGAAGCAAATGAATGATAAATAAGAAAATCAATATTTAAACACAAAATAGCAACCACTCTAGGTAGTACAATAACTTGACCTATAAAAGCATCAATGTGCATTACTCTAAAATCTATATGCCAAAAGTAGGACGAATTGCAAGGTTGGTTGATCCATGTTACCTGTGACTTTGGGTCTTCCCAACTGATTTAAAAAACAGAAAAGGAAAAATATATAAATAAGTTGAAAAGCCAAAGAAACAAGCATATAATCCTATACGGCAATCAAAACTGCCTCAACAGCAAGTCAATAGCACCAGGGGCGGAGCCATGTACATGGGTGGGGGCCATGCCCCCCCACCCAAAAAAAAATGAAATTTTCCTATATATATATATACACGCACATACTAGTCGCTAACCCATTGCACGGGAAAGTTTTACAAAAGATAAATATTATATTAGGGCAAATCACAATTTACCCACCTGTGGTTTGGTCAAAATTTAAATTGCCTACCACTGTTTTAAAATTTAACACTTTACCCACTTAATGTGTTGTTTTAAAGTAAAAGTGGTAATAATTTACATAGTCACGTGGCGCAATGAGGAGTGGTCAACAAAAAGTCAAACGTTTCATTTTTATATTATACTGGCTGCTAACCCAACCATGCAATGCACAGGAAAGTTCTTAGAAAAGCTAAATTTTATTTTATCAAATTAAATGGTTTTTTTGTCAATTCAGTTAGAAAATGAATGTCACTATTAATGGTGAATTCTAATTAAAAGCCAATACAATAATTTAATCTGTATCCAAAAGACTAAATAATGTTTTCAGATGGTTGAGAGAAATTTAATTAAGATAAATGAACCTTTTCGCTATGGATTTTAAGGAATAAGTTACATAAATGGTTAACTACAGCACTAATATTCAAAGGAATACACATAATTCATTAGAATGAAAGGGATTTGAGCTCAAACATCACCAGCAACCAAATAAATGAAATCTTCACTTAGTATTAACAGTAAAATTCTCATTAATCTAGTGCAATATAGAACAAATGTAGATTTTATAGAAATATCCTATAATACATATACAATATATCTTACTCTCATATTCATGTGTTAATGCTTTAAAATTCAATCAAGATGCATCAACTACATATTATTCCGATGTTTTGAAAAAACAGGACTTTATATTGATTGAATCAAGATGCATCAACTACATATTATTTCAATGTGTAATGCCATCACTGAGCAATATCTTTGTGCAAAATTCAAATCATGAGCCTAAATGAACTGTTTTGTGTGCCTAAAAACAATAAGCAAATATATTTCATCAATATCAAAACAAATAAACACCAAAAAAGACAAACTTTTTTTCAAACTGAATAAACAGCCTTTTGGAATTGCAGTAGACAAAAGAAGTAACAGAAAAAGGCTTCCGGAAACTAATTATAAATCAAAACCTTAATAAAAAATTTAAAACCAAATCTAACCCATAAGAAAACAGTAATTATATTATAAAGAAAGAGAGATAAACATTGGGTTATTGCCTGAACAGAACCTTGTCTTGTAGGTAAAGCCTATCAAATGTAATGCAATAGTAATATACACATGAATTATTCACCTGATTTTTCCTAATAAATGAAAAATAAATTCTAAACTTAAACTGCCACTATGAAAATTCTTAAGTCATGCAATCAAAAAACTTTGCATTTAATTCCCAATTCAAACATAATTTACATTTTTTTGTGCATTCTAATTGAAAATTTGATTAAACTTGCTTTAAAATGGGAATCTAGTACCTTAAGTATTCAACAAATTTCTTTTATTTTATAAACATACACGAATTTTGAGCCTCCTTTAAAGATGCATGTTTTCTTCTAAATGAAAATCCAAATGAAAAAGTTTTTATTCTCCTAGAACATGAAATTTATTCCTCCAGTGAGTCGTTTAATATTGTAGTTGAAAACTCCCTAAATCCTACATATCATAGTCTATTGTCAACTGGACAGAGATATATTCTCCTACAGATCAAGGATATGATGAAAAGGGCAAACTATTATCAAGTTTAAGGGAAAAGAAAATGAATGTCATAACAATCTTATGCAAAACTAAAATGCACATTTTTTCTTAAAGAAAAAATAGTGGTATGAGCCTAAGAAGGGACAGACAGGCATAATTTTACATGATAAGCTACAACTTGAAAATGCAAAAAATAACCCCTTACTAATTAGCCAAAAAGGTCATATTACCATGTTTTAACTTAATTTTTCCTGGGAAAAAAATCAGTTAACATGCATCCTAAAATAACCATTCCGAAGCCCCAAAAAATCCAATAAGTAGGAATGCCTCAACATTAAATTATTCAAATCTAAAAGGGAAATCAAATTAGACACAGACTGAGGATGATGAAACATGTAAGTCAAGCTTGAATTCAGACCAATTAGCCTCTATATACTCAATAATAGAACATGTGTTTTGTTTACCCAAAGTTTTAGGCCATTGTCCATGATGAAGCATTCTGGACTCTAAATATATGTTGTAGCTTCTCCTTAAGTCAGAGTTTGTGTTCAATATTGATCTTCAATAGCTTACTATTGGGTTCCTTTATCTAATAATAGTTTATGATTTTTTTTAAATCTATATTCCATTAAATAGAGTAGTAATAGGGAGAACCAATAGTATAATAGAGACTGTGTTTTAAAAAAAAAACAGGTACATTATACCTTTGTATGTAACGCATGGTTGAAAAAGGAAGAAAACTTTTTGCTAATTTATTAACCCTGATTAGACTGTGTATATACTGTAGGAAGGAGAATAAGTGTCCATTTATTAGATCTTCATAATGGACACTGTACAGAATTCAATCAAATTCTGGAATAAGAACAAAACAGCCGGGTATTTTATTTTAAAGGTGCTGTCTAACACAAAACAGATTGGGTTGCCGGGCTGTTTGGTTTTTCCTTTATAGATAATGTACGGTAGTTGTTTTCCTTTCTTTCTCATTAACAAAATTAGTATCATTTCTAAGAAAAGTTTGAACTTTGTGCAATTGAAGAATAGCTTAATTTTATCATTCTGAGTATGATACAAATTATAAGCAGCAAAAAAACTTTTTAAGTTAACTGAAAGGGAAAACTATTATGCTTACTTTTAAACACCAAGAATTATGTGCTTCGGCAATAGTCTGACAAGGATTGTGTGTTTTAAGTGGCTTTAAATACATTGTAATCTCAAAGGTTTTCAAACAAAAATGCATGCTAACAACTTCTATCCTTTTAAGATTCATTACAACAATATGGGCAACTCACATTGGAGAGAAAGAGAAAGAGATTTTACCTGTCAAAGTCTCTGTTTCAACTGCTCTATAAAATAATATCCATTGGATTAATAATAATGCCACAGTCCCTGCACAATAAACCATATGTTCCAACCGTTTATAAGAAATACTTTATCTTCTCACAATGAGTTATTGAAAAAATAGACTCTTAAGCAACAAACTTTTATTTTGTCTAACAACTTTACTACGTTAAATATACTTTTTAAAAATTTTAAAAATGGGAAATAGTCTAACAACAGAAGAGTCTTTCTTTTTTTTTTCTCTTTTTTCTTTAATTTAGCAAGCAAACAGAACAATGAACCAATATAGATTCCATAATCAAAACTATCTACATCACACTAATAGTACAAACACCATTCAGAATTTAATTATATACATTACACCAACTATTCCTTCGCACTTATTTTGTAAGGTCAGCTATGTATTCTCAACTCAAAACAGAACACCTTCTAATGGTGATTACATTATTGTAAGAAAAGTTAAAAATGATTTGTAACACAAGTTTTAACAGTTTAAAGGATTCCTTGGTTCCTCTTCCTCTTTTGTCAATCTGCAATAGTCAATGAATAGTTTTTTTGTTCTTCATAGTTGCAGATTTAGCTGCGTGTTGTACATCACATGCATCATCTACTTTTTGAAATTTAACAGAATCAGCATCTTCTTCACTTGGTAAGTTGTTGACAAAATCTTTGTAGCATCACTCATATAAAACTGTTAATAGAATATGATGTAAAATGTATTATGAAATGTATAAGTAACATTAAAAATGTTTAACATTATTATTTAAATGTAATATAAAAGTACTCACATCAGTTATTTTATCAAGTTTAATTGAATATGAAACTTTATATCCAACTAAACTGAAAATACTCAAAGAAAAGATG
This sequence comes from Quercus aquifolioides, assembly GCA_019022515.1. Taxonomy (NCBI): domain Eukaryota; kingdom Viridiplantae; phylum Streptophyta; class Magnoliopsida; order Fagales; family Fagaceae; genus Quercus; species Quercus aquifolioides. Next base: position 11,616,415 of record CM032335.1, on the reverse strand, counting down.
AAATTAAAACCAAAATAAGAATATCAAAATACTATGTTCTTCTTAAACCCCTATCATTCACTTCACTGAACCCACAACTCTTTCTCAATGATAAATTTCAAATTTGCAAAGAAAATAAAAAAATTTAATCTCAATGCACAAACCTACCATGAAATAAATTATAATCAAATCAGATCCACTTCTCAGTTTCCCAACCCCTCTCATTCACAAAGCCTGAAATTGTCTTCTAATATTATATACCAAATGGCTAGAACCAAGTATTATTCTTATTGTCGTTGTCGGTTTTGAAAGATAATGAGAAGCGACAACAATATGATCAGATTTCACATTTAATCTCCCCCTCCCCACTAAGTTATAGATTTTGTTAACTTACAATTATTTGTTGACTGGCTTTCTGCTGGAATATTTCTGGAGGATCTGAATAATAGTAATTTCCTGTTACCATGCAAACTCCTTGTGTTTGAAATTCTTGTTCATCCTATTATATGAAAAGTAATTGGATAGATGTCATTTTCTGGATAACACAAAAAAGGAAAGGAAAAACTTGCATGGAATTAAACCTTTACATTCACATACACAGTTCATTTCAAAATTTACATTCAAGAACACCAAGCCACCTCTAAATCAAACCCAAATTCATTCTCAATGAAAATTTTCAAATTTGCAAAGAAATTCCCAAACTCTAATGTCAATGCACAAACCCACCATAAATGAATCATAAAAAAGCCATACCTATTTTTTAGTTTTCCCTAAACTTTCAAATACACAATCTCAAAGACTATTATAATTCAATTATATTTGTATACATATTAAGCGATTATAACTTGGATCAAATGTAAACTTGAAATCCCTAATGGAACCCAATAAAAATTATAATCTAAAACTTCCTTTCAAATTTTGAATTTATCTCTATATCAAAGGCTCACAGATCAGTGCCTAAACAGAAACCTAAAAATAAAATAAAATTCAAATTTACAAAGGGAAGGAAATCCCTTCAAAAAACTAAGCAGAGAAACAAATCAAAATTTACACCGGGGTTGTGATAAATTTTTTGACTTATTTTTTAGCTCAACTACATATTCTTTTTTATTATAAAGCTATTAGCAACATGACAATAGATAAACAAACTATTAACCTAAAAAGGTTTTAGTTCCATTGATTTCGATGTTAATTCAAACCATAAAATATTCAATGCCAAAAACATTGTCATTCTACAAAGAAAAAATTTGTAAACAAAAGAGCCCAAGCTTTGGTGAAGGTCTTGTGAACTATACAACCCTTCCCCCATCAGGCATGCAATTGATTCCATACCAATGTGTTTATGCTTTCTCACTCTATTGCTTATTAGGACAATCAGATTTCTAATTACTACTGATGAAACAAAGTAATGATACAAACAAAACAATTGGTGAAGAATAAAGAGACAAATTGAAACTGCTAAATACACGAAGTTAACAATTGGAATAAGATCCTTTATTTGCCAAACTGATATAACTAATATAGTGATTATTGCCATAAGAGTTCCCCATCATGTCTACTTACTTTTCCAACATCAAAATCAATACAGAGCAATTATAATCATCCTTAACATTCAAACTCTCTCATGTACCCCCAAAATCAAACAACAAAAATGATAAGAATTCTTAAGATAATTTAGGACAACATCAAATTAATCTAAACCAAATTATTCATTGGGGAATTTAAACAAACATATAGAGAAAAAAGCACAAAGATGTCAATAACAATGAACTAAGACAAAACCTTTAAACCCACATTACTAATTGCTCACACACAGATACTTTCATGAAAAACAAAAAAGTGGATGAAGTTACCAAGTATTATCCAAAATTACAGAATAAAGAGATTCCAGTGGGCACCGTTCAAGTCACTGTTACAATATAGAGAATATAGTTAATCTAAATCAAATTATTCACTGGGGAATTTCAACAAACATATAGAGAACAAAAACAAAGATGTCAATAACAATGAAATCTTTGAACAAAAACAAAGAGACACCAAAATTACGCAAACATTCACCCAGAAGGAGAAGAATTTTAAGAAAGAAAATCTCAAGCACTACAACTGCAAAAGGAAAAACAAAAGAGCTCAGTTTTACCGGCATTGGGTTCGCTGGCTGACGGTGGCGGCAGGCTTCGCAGAGGAAAAAGGGCATGAGAAGGAAAAAATTTGAAGAGAAGTAATATAGATAGATACAGACAAAGTGGTTACCCACTGAAACGGTGTGGTTTTTTTTTTTTTTTTTTTTTTTTGACCAGTGCGAGGGTGAGGTTAAAAATAATTGATTTGGCCTTTTTTTTTTTTTTTTTTTTTAATATATAAGAAGGTTTGTTTGCTGATTTGTCACTGTTGTTTTAAACAAGTGTTTGTGGTTTTTTTTTTTTTTTTTAAATGGTACTAAGAATATTAAAAGGTTTTACGTAAACAACCAAAAGAAAAGTCGAGGTTTTTAAATGTAAACGTGATAGTAATTTTATGTAGCCACATGGCACAACGAGGAGTGATCAACAAAAATTAAACATTTTGCTTTTATAATATATATATATATGTAATTATTTTAATGTTTTCAAATTTTAGTATACAAAAATAAGAGTCCCCAAATATTTGAATTAGTCCAATGATACTCTTAAAAAAAATATTTTGTCTAATAGTTATAGACACATAACTTTGTTTTTCACAATTTTATTTTTTATTATAAAATATACTCTCATATCTGTTAAATATTTGATAAAGTTTGACACCAAACGTATTTGGATCTATTTTTTTCAACCTGTTATGTGGTAATTAATAAGTCATTGACTTATTTAAAAAAATTTGTCACTAAAACTATACATGAAATGTCTCTTTAGTTACCATATAATGGATTAGAACAAGATAGTTTCAAATATGTTTGGAGCATAACTTATTCCTCAAGTTGCAAAAAGAAGAATTCAGAATATGCAAGGCTCAACTGATTGAGAATCGTATTCTGTAGAATTTTAATCAAGCCCAAAGCCCGCAAAAACGTTTAGGGTTTGTGCTCAACACTACTAAGTATAAAAGGAAAACTTTAAATACGTTTCAGAAGTTCTAAAGAAGACTAACGAGTTACTCCTAGGAGATTTGTGAGGTTTTGTAACCTTCTAACTCAAAAATACATCTACCAAAAGGAAGATCCATTTAAAAGAACCGATGGAGATAAATTGTTGCATACAGATCAACAATTGCTAATGATCTAAAATTTTGAGTGGGATCTCAGAGTCACAAACATGGGTGTTTGTGTTCAACAAATTCAAATAAAAGAGTTCGTAAATTCAGAGTTACGTGTGATCACGTAAGTAAGTACTATAAGAGATAGCATTAGATGTAGGGAAAATTTTATTGTAAACATTTCATTCTATTTAGTGAATTTTTTATCTTGATGATAGTTTCAATTAAATCCTCCCTAGGTTTTTTACCTTGAAATTGGATGATTTCATTGGTTTTCCTAAGTTATCATATCGCTTGCCTTTTTTACATTTCCACGCTTAGTGATATGATTGTTTGTGTTTAACTTAGATTTGAATAATAAACTTAATTATCAACTTGGTTAATTAATTGGTTAAACAATCTAAGTATACACGGTTTAAACGAACTAACAAATAATGTGCTTCTACTATCAATTGTTTTTGAAAATACTTAAGGTCTGTTTGGAATCCGCTTATTTTGCTAAAACTGAAAATTTTTTTTTGAAAATACTGTAAATAAAGGTAAAAGTTAGCTAAAATAGTATAGTGAGACCCATGAATAGTACCAAAAAGTGCAGTGGAGCTCATGAATAATAGCAAAAATAAGCTGAATAGAAAAATAAGTTGACTTTTTAATTTGGAGCCAAACGCACACCTAGTGAATAATACTAACCCAAAATAATAATTCTAAAGTTGGTTTATTTTTAAAAAAATTATATTTTATTTTCACGATAATTTTACCATTGTTTTAAAAACCAAACCGAGGCAAAACCGGATTTGCTTCCAGTTTTCGATTTTCATCGATTTTAGACATTTTTCGGGATCAAATCGGTGATCAATTCAACCGGTCTGGTTTTTAAAACATAAAATTATACTGAACAAATGATATTCCGCTATAAAATCATCATCACCACGTCACCCCCAAAGTATACATAATCAGTTGTTTAGACTTTAGTTCTCACCCACGTTTCTCAGGCATTTCAGTTAAAGCCGCAATCCTTCCCTACATTTGCATTTAGCATGCATTGACTTTTCCTTGGTCAAATTTCTTACCTTAGAAAGATTTATTCATAGTGGAAAAACGTTGCCACTTTTTTTGTTGAAAGAGAATTTCCTTCCATTTTCACCAACCCAATTGCAGATTTGCAGCTCTTAGGATATTTCCTTATTGGATAATTGAGTGCTTTAATAATATTTTGTTAATTCTATAGGATAGTAAAGAAGGATCTATTTGGACCAAAACAATGTTTAATTTAACAATAAGGATCAAGATCATTCATATAAAGTTAATTATTTCCATCTTGAACTTCTTTTTATTATAATAGAAATTATATTATGTTATCAATCCATTAATAATATCACTAAAATAATTGTTAAATAAGAGATCTAGGGTTCAATCACTGCCTACACAAATAAAAAATCAATTAGTGTAGTTTGATGATAAAGAGTAAAAATCACAAAAACAGACGCCATAGGTTGAAACTCTATAAAAAAAAAATCAAAAGAAAATCTCGCAAACCACGTTGATCCAATTTCCAAAAGGAGGCAAAGAATCCCAAAGGTCTTTCTAACCAAACTTCATATTTAGAATCATTCAAAAATATTCCCTAATTATGATATATTATTAGGTTGAACTCCACCCGAAAGAGCTAATAATTTCTCATAAAGAGTTATTTTCATCTTAACCTTATTTTTATTATAAAAGAAATTGTGTTATGTTATAAATCCACCAATAATATCACTAAAATAATGGTTCAAATCAAAAAAAAATCTCGCAAACTAGGTTGACCCCATTTCCAAAAGGAGGTAAGAATTCCAAAGGTCTTTCCAACTAAACTTCATCTCTAAAACCATTCAAAAATATTCCTTAATAGGAGAAATTATTTGGTCAAAGTTCATCCAGAAGACCTAATAATATCTCTTAAAAGAGCTTAGCTCTATGTTTTGAATCTTTAACCTACCCAATCTTGAAAAATGTCAATTTGGCCATTTTGCACAATCTCTTTCTCACTACTCTCCCTTCCTTCTTTGGGGTAAGTGCTCACTACCTTCCTCTCCAGTCTTCCCTCTATGGCTATAAATAACAATGAACTCATCATCTTGTCAATGCCAACATCTATTTTTACACCGTCTCCTTTATAGTATCACCCTATAATTTCTCACCCCTTGAGTTGCAACTAGCACTCTAGTAGAAGATGGGTGGTTCCACTTTTTCATCGAGCCTTATCTTGATTCTAACTGCTTCCAATTTGGCTGCTAATATGGCCAACAAAGATTGGCATTTTGGCTTTAACTATACCAATTGGCCTTTCAAAGGAGGCCCTCCCCAAAGCCAAAATGATACAGCAGGACCCAGAAAGATCGTTGTAGGTGGCTCAAAGAACTGGCAATTAAACTTTAACTACACCGATTGGGCTCTCAAAAATGGCCCCTTTTACCTAAATGATACTCTAGGTGAGTTGCCATTCCTTGTTTATTACTACTGTTTGTCAAAGTGTCGTCTAGGTTTTATCATCAATTTATGTTATGTTAATAAGTGTCCTAATTAAGACATCTTAAGAAATACTAATAAATAATCATATATGAGTTGTGAGTCTTTCAAAAAGAAAAATACTCTGTTGATAATGTGCTGATTTACATGATCAAGTTCACTATGATTGTTTGTACTTTTTTTGATAGTAGGTGTGTAAAATTTAACTTAAAAAAAAAAAAAAAAGGCCAAAGTACAAAATACATTCCTGAAGTTTGAAGGGTTTTGAATTTACATCCTAAATTTTTAGAATTTAGATTTTTTTTCCCCTGAAATTATATTCTATTTGCATTAGCAGCCTTTCTATCCATATTTTTAGTTAAATGTCACATAATTAAGCTTGTCACATGTGTTTAATTCTTTAAATAAAATGATGCTACATCATTTTTATGATGCCATGTCATTTTCATTATATCACATGACATCATTTTATCAAACGAACAAACACAAATGGCAAGCTTATGTGGCATTTAACGGAAAATATGGACACATAGGCATTGTTGATGTAAACAAAATATAATTTCAGGAGGTAAAATTTTAAATTTTGAAACTTTAAGGTGTAAAATTCAAAATTCTCCGAACTTCAGGGGTGTATTTTAAAATTTAACCAATATAATATAAACATTATTTAATGGAGAATGAAATATATTTTAACTTGTGCACTTAGGACACTCCATAATAGAAGCCTTAACTTATTACCATCGAAGTCTTATATTTCCCTGGCTCAGTGGCTCCCCATATCATATGCTATAACTTCGTTTTTTATTTTTTTTATTTTTAAATTTTTTATATGATGACAATGTGGTGGTTGCAGTGTTCAAGTATGATCCACCAACAAACGACAGCATAATTCCTCACAGTGTATACTTGCTACCAAACCTTTGGAGCTTCTCAACGTGCGATTTGAGAAGGGCAACAATGGTGGCCAATGTAACTCAAGGAGGGGGTGAGGGATTTGAATTTGTGCTGAAAAAGTGGCAACCCTACTATTTTGCATGTGGTGAGCGTGATGGCTATCATTGCAATGCTGGGCAGATGAAGTTCTTTGTCATGCCACTGTTTCATCAATGGCATTGATGAAGAAGGAGTTAAGGAAGTTGTATTGCTGCATTCTATACCTAGCTAGCTAGGGGTTTTTTCCCAATATTTACATTCTAAAGTTGTTGCGAGCAAGATTTGTTTTTCGATTATTACCTAAAGATCATATGCAATGAGTGCTAAATAAATCTATGAGATGAGAGAATAAGTGTTCTTCTATATGCTGATAGTCTTGCATTGATGCAATGCTTTGATGTAATATTGACTTCATATAGAAAAGCTTTTGAATTTTTTTGCAATTGGAAGGATTGACCATGTTTGGAGATTAAAAATAAAAATTCGGTGTAAATGCTCTATTTATGCTCTGCAATAAAACTGTGCCACATAATATTTTTTTTCAAATAAAAGAATAGAGACTAATACATATACGAACATAGTCTCTAAACATTTATTCAACCAATATAATTTGAATATTAAAAACAAGATAACTACTTTAACATTGTCTAAAGACTGAACTGAAGAAACACCAGAGCAAGAAATCTATCAAAGATGTCGATGGAAACTGGAAGAAAGAGCCGCTTAAAAAGCCACCATCGACTGAGAACTCTCCATATATGCTGATTTGATTCACACTCAAAATTAGAGATGAAAACAATGCCACCGGTGGCCAGGCCGGCCGTGACAAACCTTGTTAGTTATGGTTGTTATTAAGTCAGTTATATCAGTTGGAGTAGTTATAGTAGGTAGAGTTGGTTTCAAGTCCGTTAAAAGTGGTTAAACGGATTCAATTGGTGTAATTCTCACGAACTTCTCCTATAGTCACGGGGTTTGGGCCACATTTGAAAATGTGGCCTCAAAAAATGCGGTCATAAGCCAAATCGACCTATGGCCATGTTTTTTGGACCTAAGGCCGAACATGGCCTAATGCCCTTTTTTTTGTAGTGTAGTGCATGTTAGAGTTACTCTTTGTCAGGACCGGCTCCATATCAAATGAATACATATATTTAATATTCATCAAACATATAACTTGATGAATTAATACTATAGAGTACTAAATATTTTATTTCAAAGCATTAAATTTAACAAAAATAAATGATTTTTTCTAAATTTTTTTATATTAAAAAAAAAGATTTATTTTATTTTGAAAAAAACGATGATCGATTTTTAATTTTGATTTTGGTGTTGAGAGAGAGATAAAAATTGTTTGGTGTGTGATCATCTAAGAGGTTAGGTGGTTAATATTGACAATTCAGCGAGTAAGTTTTTAAAAATTTAAGTTTCAAGTTGTTAAAGGAATTAATTGTCTCTGTTGATGTAGTATACATTTACAATTTTATTTTTGCCAAACATCTTAAAGTTTTCAATTAGGTTGGTTTCTATTGGCATAAAATTTTGGAGGCCTTCATATGTGGTGGGTAAAAAGTGAACAACTTTTTTTAAAACAAATTATTATCATGATTTTTTAGAACTTTTTTCAATTCAGTCTTCAAATGATGTCTAGTTTTTATTTTATTTTATCTTGTTTTGTTTTTTTTATTTGCATTATATTTGTAGAATAGGTTTTAATGAGATGGTTATGGTGGGTATTAATCCTTTTTTTTTTAATTATTATTATTTGAAAGAAATTGATATGGTGTTATTTTTTTTGGTTGGTGTAAATAGAATCCTTTACATCAAGGAGAATTGCCCCTCTACCTCTCCAAAACTCCCTTAATATAGGAGGGAAGATTAGTTCGCCTAAGTGATAACTATAAGTATAAGTTTATATAAAAAAAAAAGTGATAAGTATAAATAATTAAATATTATTTTTAAAAAGAAAAACAAACCAACAGATAACATACATTGATACATACATTAATTGCAACAATTAAAAATCTATTATCTAGAATCTAATTTTTCTGAACTTGTTGATTTTTGTTGATTTCTTAAAGACAGATAGAATTTGCTCTTTAAAAGTTGCTTGGAGTTTGAGAATAGTAAGCTTATTTGTGAGATTTTTGTTGATATATCATTTGTTAGTATTCTTTTACGATTTAATAGCATGTTGCTCTAACTCTTGCTAATACTATAAAAGAAGTCATTGCTTAGTCAGAAGAATGTCCATCTTTTCTCTTTCACATTGTACAACATAATTTTGAATAAATAAAGTTTATATTATCATTTCTACTAAAAACAACAATTATCTCATATAATGGCATTTTTTAAAGTTAAAATCAATTCATCTCTCTCACTAGTCACTACACTATAACTCAAAATAGTAGGTCCAATATTTGAAACTTAAAATAACTACCCAAAAAAAAAAAAAAAAATACAACACTAAATCCTTGTTGCTATCATCCCTCCTCTAGTCTTTGTTTCCTCAATTCTTGACTCTTTTACAGTTTTACACACTAAGTTTTTACTATAAACTCAAATTTTAAATAGTATTTTATTTTATTTTATTTTATTTTTTTGCTGAATAAATACTTTATTACTCAAAAAACTCAACCCGAAACAAGGGAGAAACAAAAAGATCAGGCCTGGACCCATCTTTAACAAAGGCCTCAGATACATGAGAAGGCAGATTGGAGATGGGAACCGGCTCAAACCAGTTTACAAGGGCTGCCCATTGGGCGAGCAAATCTGCAGCTAGATTACCCTTTCTATGAACAAAAGAAAAATCAACATTTGAAAAAAAATTAGCAAAGAACAAAATATCTTTTAGAACAGACCTGACACTTCAATGCAGGGTTACATCTGACATTTTCAACGGCTCAATGACATTCCAGGCATCTCCCTCCAAGATTATATTCTGAAATCCTTCATACACAGCACACTTAATGGCATACCAAGCTGCTCTCGCTTCCCCTAACAGGGAATTTCCACTTTCAAATTGCTCTGACCATGCCAGCAAAAGGTTGTCAGCTGTATCTCTTCCCACAACTGCAACAGTGGTTTTCTCTTTACGAATTGCAGCATCAAAATTTAGCTTGATCCAGCTCTTTGGAGGGGGAGACCAGACCACATCTTTGGATGGTCTCTCATTTTGCTCCTTCCAAGCTTCTTTATGCTCCATGAAGACTCTAAAAATTTGCCTGAAAAGATCAGTTGGATCATTTTTGGAACCCTCCACTCTAGCTTTATTTCTAGCCATCCATAAATGATCACAGAGAATGGTAGCATAAAGCTGGAAGTCTTTGACAGATTCTTCATTCAACTCCAAGCAACCAAGTTAGTGAAACGCTTTTACATTGATTTGTTTTTCAATTCATTTTGAATAATCAAATTATATGTTTAAAAATTTTATGTAATCAAATGGGAGATCAATAGATAAATGATTGTTTTATCACATATATCAAGAAATATAAGAAATCATGAAACAGTTTCAAAATATGAAAAATCGTCAAGGACAGCTAAATATAGTTTACATTTTTTTATGGCAATTATATTATTATATAGTTGTTGTAAGGATCAGATTTGAATTCCTAACCCAACAAGTGGATGGACTTAGGCCCAAAAAATCCAAAACAATGAATTTGTAGAGAATGGGTTGGAAAACTAGGCTTTAATTAATCAAACAACAAGTTTAGTAGGTTTTGATGACAAAATAGTGGAACTAAGCAAGTTTATACTAAAGAAAAACGTCCTCAGCAAAATCCGAAGAGACTGGTTCTTATATTTTTCTTTCAAGTTGGATTACAAAGTCAGTTCTTTATGTTACAGTGTTCTTCTCTCAGTCTTTCGATCCCCTCACTCCGTCGAGTGTTTCTTCCATTATATAGCTCTCTTTAGACAATCTTGTTCCTCCACTTGTTGGTCATCCAGGCTACCACTTGAGTGTTTGTCCCATCGAACACTCTTTTAGGCTCTTTGCGCGTTGGGGCAACCAACGCTACACTGTTCAGGGGTTTTTTTCTCGTTAATGCAATCAGGAAGTTAGCTACAAAGCATTTAATGCGGTGGTAGCAGCTTTTCCCTAAAATATTTTAGGATTTCTCTTCGTCTGATGTCTCTGCATTGCTTATCTGCATCAACAGCACTTTCTGGAACGTTATCCTGGACGACGGACTACCTCTTCGGACCTTGGTTTTGGTGAGCCGAGGATGCATTCATCCTCGACCTACCCCTTTAAGCCATCATGACCAAAACTAACCTTTTTATTTACTACCACTATCTCTTCGGACCAAGATTTCCCCTCCTCGGTCAACCCTTCGTTCTCGGCTTGGGCCACAGGCCCAAAAATATAAATAGGTAATGGACCCCCAGGCCCAATACCCCTACAATTGTTTATTTATTTATTTATTTTAATGTCAATTAGTATTTCGGAATAATTTTGTTTCAAATCTTGTTTTTAAATTTTGTCTTCTCTAACCTCAAATCCTAGCTCCGTCATTGAGAATACTTGTACATATACTTATATAGCATGTGGTAATCAATAAATATCTTAATAAGTGGCTTTGCCTAACTAGGTTTAGTTATTTCCAGTGGATTCCAGTTAGCACAACTGAAAAAGTCTCTGATATGATTGAATAAAAGATCTATGGAGTTCAATTCCTGCCTGCACAAAAAACCGATTGGTATCTTGATCTGATGATAAAAAACTATCATCAAAAGCGAACACTATAGGTTGAAACTGTCTCTCTCAAAAAAAAAAAAAAAATATATATATATATATATATATATATATAGCTACTTCCATATTCATATAAATGGTTCTTATTTAATTTAGTTTACCAACGGTCATTGGGTGCTTTCTTGGACCCTTTGCAGCGATTTTGGCCGCTGAAAAATGCCTATTTTCCTGTTGGCATGTTTATTTATGTCCGCATACTGCATTTCTGCATGAAATACATGTTGAAAGAACCAAAGACTGAGGGAGATGAGATGCACGAGAAGAGTTGGGATATACATGCATGTTCACATTAAGCAAGTAAAATGTGTTAGTATATGATGGGAAAACTCATTACAAGCTAGCATACGATGATCACTCATTCCCTCTTCCATTAAAGTTCATGATTTCTTGGTTAATATATTAAGAGAATCTAGAATGAATTCAATCTGGAAGGAAAATATTACTATTTTCTATATATAATATACACGAATGATGGCATGTATATATATATATATATATATATATTGTGCAATTTAACCATCATCATCACATCACCCAGTTGAATCATACGGTAGTCTCTCATCAGCATGACGAAGACTTGGTATCATTTTTTTTTCCCAATTTTTATACCCTTTTTTTCTATTTCAGTCAAATTTTGTCAGTTCAAAGTGCAATAAATGTCTTTATTAATTTCCAGCACATAGTGGTCCAAAAATACGTCTTTAAAATAAATAAAAGAAAGGACTATTGCCTTATTGCGTACCGGCAGGAAATTTAAGAGGAATTAATTAGGAACCAGTGCCAGTGTGCCACTATCAGCTGTGTAGTCCATATTCATAAATATCCACGTGGTCCAATGAAATTATTTTGAATTTATTTTTTTAATTCATTACGTGATGTTTAAAGCTATTTATTTCAACTTACTACATGCATTACAATTTATAAAATTATATATTCATGTTTATTATTTAAATATGTTTTATTACTCATTTAAAAAATTAAGTGACTAAAACTACATATGGATGATTTATTTAATAGGATCACGTAATGAATTGGAAGAAGATAACTCCAACTTTTTCATTTTATTATATGATTTGCAAATTAAACTTAGTTATTGTATAACTAATGTCGTTGAAGATGTTAGTTAATTTGCATGTTATAAAGTCTTTTGATATCATACTAGCTTTTTTTTGGGCAAATTACAACTTATCCATTTGTAATTTGATCGAAATTTTTTTTTATACAATTTGACCGAAATTTAAGTAATCTATCTGTGGGTTAAAATTTGACACTTTACTTGAGGTTAGCTCAGTTAAAGTTCTGTAACCCACCTTAGTTAAAAACAATGCCAAATATATAATTTTACTTCGATTCACTTTAGTCTCTTTCCTCCAAAAACCCAAAAAACATTAAAATACAATATCAAAAAAGATAAAAAAGAATGAAATACTTGCATCATGAGATTTTAAACCACATATAGACAATTTAAATTTCAATCAAACCTCAGGTGGGTAAAATGTACGTCAAATTTCAAATCACAAGTAAGCATCTTAAATTTTGAACAAATCACAGGTGGTTAAGTTGTAATTTACCCCTTTTTTTAGTAGTTGAGGAATTTAAGATCAGAACTCTTTACCAAAACTACCAATGTCTTCTTAAAAATAAATAAATAAAAAAACACTATAAAAGCGCAAAAAATTGCTAGGGCATAATATGGTATCTCTTTTTTATTATTCTGTATTATTTATAATTACAATATGACGTTCTAAAATAATACTTAAAGAGGAAATGCAAAAGAAAGATGTTATGGAAAAATTCAATATATCTTTTATATTTCTTTTTAGTATCATTGGCTAAAGACTAAATCCATATATCAATGTGTATAATGCGTCAGCGAGAGTAGTGGGTTTCAATTAATTCAACTGGTAAAACCTCTAATGATTGAATAAGAGATTTATGGTTCAATCCTCGCCTACACCAAAAATCTATTCGTGTCTTAGTGTAATGATAAATAGTTATCATCAGAAGTAGATGTCATTGGTTGAAACTCTATCTAATAATAATAAATAAATAAATAAAAACGTTGACTAATTACAAGTGAAGAATTGAAAACACAACATATTAATGGAGCTTTTACGTTGTATTTTCCATCTTTAAGTCTTACCTACTCAATTTCCAGTTTGCAATTCTCTCTCTCTCTCTCTCTCTCTCTCTCTTAACATAAATACCCATTTAAGTAATGCTATCAGCACTAGCTAACATCTGACTTCACCATCCCTTTACTTGTGTCTCATCTTCTAATTTCACCCTCTAGTGTCTTTCCTAAGCTCCAAATCATACTATGGGTTTCACAGTTGCACAAGGACTTATGCTATTGCTGCTAATTACTTCCACAATGGCAGTTATCAAGGCCAACAGGGGTTGCAAATTTGGGAATCGACCTTTCTGTCACCCTCATCACCCCAATAATACACGAACCTCCAACAGGATCATCGTGGGTGACTCCTACCATTGGAACTTCGGCTTTAACTACACCAATTGGGCCATCAAACATAGCCCTTTCTACCTAAATGACACTCTAGGTGAGCTTACTTTGTATTGCTACTTGTTACGTATTTAAGTTCAAAATAGTCAGTTCTAAGTTTGAAATTAATGCACACATTTTTCATGTTCCTTAAGGATCCAAATTGATAATTTATGCTTAAATTGGCCACCAAAAACAAATCATACATATTATATTAAAGTGAAAGTTGAGAGAAAATTCAATAAAACATTCTAATTTCGTGTTAAGTACTTTTACATGTAGATTCATGAATCTCAACTTAAAAAATTAAAAAATTAAAAAAAAATTAATCAAAATTTATTTTACTTCTACGTAAAACTTTGAATGTAAAACTAATCCAAATTTTGGTATTTGTTGTTACACACACTCTTGCACACAACCGAACACTTGAGCAAAATTTACACTGAAATTGTGACGATTTCAATGCAAATATTGTGTGTACAGTTGTGTATATTACACACACTCCCAAATTTTCCTACAAAAAAATATTTTCATTTCAAAAATAAATTTCAATTAAAAATTTTATAGTGTTCAAAAAAATAGTTGTTCATATCTTACTTGAAAAATGAAAAAATTAAATAAATTTATTGTAGCACAATAACACAAATTTAGTAAGGTAACATACAAACATAATATTTTTTTTCTAAAAATAAAAGGAGCAAAAATAAACAATTTTGCATACTCTATCAAATATTATCTTTAGGTTTTTTTAAGAGTCAACAAAAATAAACAAATGATCATCAATAGTGTTCAACTTGGGTAAGAATTTCAATATGCATCTAATTATTATTTAAAAACTTTCATGTATATGCATGTGGGGATAAATGAGCTGAGTAGGAGTATTGGGCCGTGGGTCATGCCCGAGGATGTAAGGGAGCCCAAGGATGATCAAACAATAAGATAAATGTGTAGGACAATGGGTCGAGGACAAGGACAAGTAATAACGAATCAATGGTGTCTCCCGAGGATCCAAACTTCCTTGGGAAGCGTTGGGGAAGGTTGGAGCCCAGTTGCCTAGAGAATACCGTGCAAGAGGTTACCATACTTCTAAGGATAAGTTTCAGATAAAGGAGTCCATAGTAAACCAAGAAATATCTGAGAAGAAGACTGCTACCACCACATTAAATGTTCTACACCTAACCAACTAACTGCATTTATGTGGAAATGACCCCTGAGCAAGGATATCTCAGCTCACAGCTACTCACAAGTTTCCAGGAGGTTTCTGATGGGACAAGCATCCAAAAGATCGCCTACATGATCAACAAGTGGAAGGTTGGGATTGAAAAAAATAGGACTATATAAGGAAATGGCCCCTGTGAAAAATGGGGTATGTAATCTGAAAAGAAAAGGAGAAAAAGAATAAAACATCTTGTACTTAGATAAACTTGAGTGAATATAAGAACACTTCATCCTCGGACTTGACCGATAAATGTTATTCCCTTCAAATTGTGTTTTCTTATCTTTCTGGCATGAATTCAATCTATTGTGGCCCATACTTGATTTGCTGAGTCTTTACTTATAAAACCCACTCTCTAACAAAAATATTGTTTTGGACTTGTTTGGCTATCATCCATTTCTAGTGGGCTGAGGGTCTAATTCTAGTCCTTACAATGCATGTGATTACATACTAGTGATTATAATAGAGCTACACGCATTTAAGTTTAATAAAAACTTTGACATCTTCAATTTGAACTGAGGTTGTACCATCTACTGAATTTTTTTTTATAAAGAAAGAAAAAAGAAAAGTTCAGATGCATCAAGCCGCCTTCACATCCCTGGCTATGCATTCTAATTTTGCAACAAATTATAAGTGTGCCAGAAGAATTGAAAGGCAGAAAGGCTCAATTACACAAATTCTGATTTTAACATTCTGATGGTAATGCATTCTCAAATCATCTCACCAATTCTTTGATCTTGTTTCAATGATAAATCTATTAATTATAGCGGTCACGAAAACAAAACCTGTGTTTACGTAATACATATGAACCATAACGCAATTCTTGCAATGTTTTGTTCTATTTCTTTTTTTTTATAATAAATAGTAACGCTATAAACACACAAAAATTTTACATTACTTTAAAAATTATTAATGAGTAAATTATTACTATTCTCATTTAAGGTCTGGAATCACCATTAAAATAATTTTTTTTATTTACCAATAACTACTTGATCACAACATCTGTACAGTTTGTAAAAAGATTTGTAATTCTACCATTTTCCTTTTTTGGGGGACATTTTGCTGCGATTTTGGACGCTACAAAAGGCCTATTTTCCTGTAGTGATATGACATATTTATTTATGTATGCATGAAATACATGCTGGCAAGAACCAAAGGTTGAGAGAGATGAGATGCACTAATGCGTGCACGAGAAGAAGAGTTGAGATATATATATGTTCACATGTAGCAAAGTAAAAATCGTATTCATGTATGATGGGAAAACTCATTAAACATACGGAAAATTATTAAATACTTTGGGAGTACCTTAATATTAGTTGTAAATCTTTCAACAAAAATATTCATACTTGAAAATTGCACCTTAAATTAGGGAATAATTTCTTCACTATTTTCATTTACAATATAAAATTTTAATATAACTTTAGCATACAATGAAAATGAGTCAATAAAGAACTAAAATTTTATAACTATGACTATTCTTTATATAACTTAATTATTACCTTCAAATCCTTGGAACTAACTTCGAGTGCAAATCAAAAAATAATATTGATACTAAATAAGAATTTTACATCCAATTCTAAAGTGAAAAGAAACAAAAGAAAAAGACTCGGAGATAAATAAATAAATAAAAGGTTCTTGCAAATAAGTATTTTGATCGGCAAGGTCAAGTAGAAGAAGTAAAGACATAATTGTGGTTTCAGACCAAACATTTTTTGGGCCGGGTTATAGCCCAAGGATTTCTCCTGTGGTCCGTTGGGCTTGGGCACCAAGAATCCCTTGGATGCATTGGGCTCTGGCCTCAAGGGCCCCATTTATTGCTTTGTTCAATAATTTGCCAATTGAAAGAATCTACTATTGTTTTTACTTGCTTAGCTACCAGATTAAAGTCTCTTTATCCAAGTTATGGCACTGGCCAATGAGCTCTATGATCTTGTCTTAGCAATCACTATTTAGGTTTATGACTTTTTTGTAGTCTTTTATTTGATACATATAGCTTATGTTATGGATATTGTTGTAGGTAGAAGGGGCACAATGATAATTCTGCATAATGGTTTCATGGACTTGAACACACATCAGACATATATTCAAATTCCAACAAGCTCAGTGCTACAAAAAAGGGAAAACGTTAACTTAAGGTGCAAAAAAGACAAAAAAAAAATTATTAGAAAAAAGTCAAAAAAAAACACCAAGCAGTACTTATAAAGCTAAAAAAATGAGATAAAGCTCTATAAAAGACAAAAAAAAATTGTCAAAAAAATTTCAAAAAAGTTGTTAACGGACACCTTGCAGTGCCCATTAACACAACTCATAGAAAAAATATAAGAGAAATGGAATGTATCTTATGTGAAGTAGCGAAAACACTTGACCCATCAAATTTCTTGAAATAATAAACTTTTAATGCATCTCAAACTGGATTAAATTGGTTATCCAGCCAAAAGATAGCCTGAGAAATCCAAAACAAAGAGGCGATGAATATCAACGTATTCATAGCAGTATGTTGTGGCACTAATTGGATGATAAGGAAAAAGATGTTGAGACAACAATTAAAAAAGAGAAGAAATAGACCTTATAAAATTGAAACTTAGTCATCTTTACTTTACATTTAATCTCCTCTTAGTCATCATTGGTGCAGGTACCTATAAAATTCAGTTTACGCTCAAATCAAATGACGTGATCATTCAAGAAACAATGGGTCAAACAAGAGAAGAAAAGTAAAATTCAATTTGCAAAAAAAATTTGTACACAATCTAGAAATGAAAGGGAAAAATAGTATATCCCAAAGCATCATGAAATATCCACCAGTGGTAATCGTCGAGGAGAATTCCAACAAATGGGGCACGTAGCATTCAAGCTAAGCCATTCATCGATGCATTCAACGTGGAAGCAATGCTGGCATTTAGGTATGGTCTTTAGAGTCGCCTTAGGCCGGTACTCGGACAAGCATATTGGGCAAGTGTTGTCATTGGGCTTGGGCAAGCTCCAGATCTCACCAAGAACAATAATTTTGGGCTGTGGAGCACTTGTGGGATTGAATTCTGGGATTTCAAGGCGTCTTCTAGCATTATAGGACTTGACCTTGCCAATGAGAAAATCAGAAATTTCAATCCAAAATTTTTTGATTTTGGTCTAGCCAAGTTGTGTGCAAAGGGTCAAAGTGTAGTGTCCATGATTGCAGCTAGGGGGACCATCAGTTACATTGCGCCCGAAGTGTTCTCTAGGAACTTTGGAAAAGTGTCTTACAAATAAGATATTTATAGTTTTGGAATATTGTTGCTTGAAATGGTTGGAGAAAGGAAAAATGTTGATGCAAATGGGGAGACCACTGGCCAAATATATTTCCCAGAATGGGTCTACAATCTATTAGAGCAAAAGGAAGTCCTACAAATCTATGTTGAGGATAATGAAGATGCTAAAATTGCAAAAAAATTAGCAATTGTGGGACTTTGGTGTATCCAGTGACACTCGATAGGTCACCCTTCCATGAAAGTTGTGGTTCAAATGTTGGAGAGAAAAGGCTATAAATTAACCGTGCCTCCTAATCCCTTTGCCTCTACCGACAAGAGTCAATCCAAGTATACCTGCAAGGCATCTAAACCAAGAGTTAGAAGTCATCCCAAAATTAGACTAAATACTCAAATGATAATATAGGTTGCAATTATGTTGTACTTGAGGATTGAAATTATTAATATTGTGGTCATTGTAGGGACAGTTTCTTTTATATCAAGTATGAGCAAGGTGATGCTTATAAAAAAGTATCTTTTAATTTCTTGTTGAGGTTGGAAAAAATATAAGATTTAAATTTTTATGTTTATTAAATTTTTATAATTTTCACAATTTTTTTTAAATAAGGCTTTATTCCTTATTTTGGAGAATTTGTAAGAGTAGTCAAAACTAAGCCCTTATATGGAATGGTATAAATTAAGATTTGTTTAAGAATATTTTTTTAGAAAAATTTCTTATATTTTAGCTTAATTCCGTTCTTAACACGAATGAAGTTTCCAGCACTAAGACTTCCTTGGTGCTTTCCAATATAACTTAGGAGTAGTGCTTACAGTACTACAAGTTTTACTACATTAAGCTTATGAATTGATGTGTTACCGATCACAAAGAAACAATTCAAATATTCATTTACAATGTGGTTTAAATCTATCAATCATATTCTTTGCCACATCAAATAAATTGCACATGTGATGTAGAGGGAAATGATGAAGGCAAACTAAATGGAACTTACTCAATTTCGTACTTAGCAAGTAGCCCTCATTGTCACTATCAAATTATCAACAACAAAAAAATCTTAAATTTACAAAACCTAACCTTTTTTTTTTTTTTGGTTATAAAATGATAGTTGGGGTGGCAGGATTTAAACACTGGATGTCTCCATTAATAACACTAGGATGTGCTAGTTGAGATACAAAGCTCTTGACAATCCAAGTCAAATAATACATAAATACTTAAGATTATACAATTCAAAGTTGTTCATTAATCTTATCATCACCGCAAAAGAACCCAAAAAGTAAACAAAAACTAGATGTGGAGCATCTAATGTTATCAATCTTGCCAGCTAAACATGTGCATGTAAAATATAAAAATTGGATTACCTACAAAAGATAACTAATTATTTAAAGCTTTAAAAATATAACATAACATATTAGATAAAGAAAAATAAGTAAATAATTATTATGAATTGCACTTTAATCTACTTAATATTAGTTGTAAATCTAACAATGAAAATATTCATATTCATATTTGAGAATTGCACCTTAAGTTAGTGAATAATTTCTTCAGTATTTTCATTTACAATATAAACTTTTAATATAACTTTTTTGTATACAATAAAATTGGGTCAATAAAAAACTAATATTGTATATCTATGATTTTTCTCTATATGGCTTAAATATTACCTTCAAATCATGGGACCAGAATTTTACTTCCAATACTAAAGTGAAAAGAAACAAAAGCAAAAGGCCCAAAGAATAAGGTTCATGTGTTAGCTAGAAAGGGGTTGAAGGATCACTGCAAATAAGTTTTTTTGATCGGCAAGGTAAGGTGGAGTAAGTAGACACATAAATGTGGTTTCGGACCCAACATATTTTGGGCCAGGTTCTAGCCCAAGGATTTCTCCTGTGGTCTGTTGGGCTTAGGCACCAAGAATCCCTTGGATGCATTGGGCTCCGGGCCTCAAGAGCCCCACTATACCCACTCCAGCTTGGCTTTGCTCAATTGTTTGCCAATTGAAGGAGTCTAGTATTGTTGTAACTAGCTCATTTTTTGTTTTACGAGTCCCGACTAGCTACCAGATTAAAGCCTCTTTATTCAGGTTATGGCATTGGCCAATGAGCTCTATGATCTTGACTTTGCAATTACTATTTAGGCTTAGGATTTTTTTATAGTCTTTTAATTGAAACGTGTGGCTAATGTTATGGATATTTTTGTAGGTAGAAGGGGCACAGTGATAATTATCCATAACAGTTTCATGGACTTGGTGACAAGCATTATATATTTATATGGCCCTGAGTTTTGTGTAAGGAAACGCACTTCTTGCCCCACATACACACACACAGATCACATTCCAACAATCTCAGTGCTACAAAAAAGAAAACATATAAGAGAAATGGAATGCATCTTCTGTGGAGTAGAGAAAACACTTGACCTATCAAATTCCTTGAAATAAAAAACTTTTAATGCATCTCAAACTAGATTAAATTGGTTATCCAACCAAAAGATAGCCTGAGAAATCCAAAACAAAGAGTCGATGAATATCACCATATTCATAGCAATCTGTTGTGGCACTACTTGGATGATAAGGAAAAAATATGTAGAGACAACAATTAAATAGAGGGAAGAAATGGACCCTATAAAATTGAAACTTTTTCTTACTCATCTTTACTTTACAAATCTCCTCCTAACCTACTAATCCATGTGGTCACGACTCACGAGTCGAGTAAAACCCAACTCAATTTATAACAAAATTAAAATTAATTTACGATACATAAGTCTTGATAAAAGAATGTTTGGAAAAAGTCGTCAACGCACCTTATAATCACATCGAGAATTGCATGGATACCTTAAATAATATAAGTGTAATAAAAAAAAAATTGTAAGATTCAATTATAAAATAAGGAAGGATCATTCAATCTAAAATTAAAGTTGCCACCCTAATGTTTAGAAATTATTATTATTATTATTTGAGCTTTAGCAATTTGGAAACTATTGCCGGGAAATATCCTGAAAATGTGTTGATTGGTGCAAACATTATTGGATTTGCAGATACTATTAGAATTTAGCTTATGCTCAAATCAAATGACGTGAACATTCAAGAAACAATGGCTCAAACAAGAGAAGAAAAGTAAAGTACAATTTGTAAAAAAACATTTGTACAGAGCCTAGAATTGAAAGGGAAAATAATATATCCCAAAATATCATGAAACATCCACTAGTGGTATTACTGTGGTAATCATTGGGGAGAATTCCGACAAATGGGGCACGTAGCATTCAAGCTAAGCCATTCATCAATGCATTCAATGTGAAAACAATGCTTGCATTTAGGTATGGTCTTTAGAGTCTCCTTAGACTGGTACTCTGACAAACATATTGGGCAAGTGTTGTCATTGGGCTTGGGTAGGCACCAGCTCTCACCAAGAACTATTTTTGGGTATGACTCTATTGTGGACCCATCAAGGCCCACCATAATTTTGGGCAGTGGAGCAACTGTAGGATTGAATTCTGGGATTGCAATGTGTCTTCTTGCATTGTAGGACTCGATCTTGCCAAAGAGAAAACATAGTAGCCCTAGCAAGCACATACTTCCCGGTACTCCAACACCAACGGTAATGGCGAAGCGTGCGCTCCTTGGAAATCCTAAACATGCCACATGAATCTTTATTAAGGCATCAAGTTATACTTTAAATATCAACTAAACTACAACCCATTCGCATGCACAAAAATATTGAACAATAATGATTAAAAAAAAAAAAAAAAGAGGAAATTTTATTTCATATTTATTAACTTTACAATAAATATACAGCTACACAGTAACTTAAAATTCATTGAGATAATTGTAAAATTGTGCTACATTACTTTTTGTAAAATACTATAAAAATTATCAATTTTATCATAAAAAGTTTACAAAACTAACACATTGGTTTATAAAACCCATATAATAAAATTTGTATCATCCCTATAACAATTTAAACTTTTCTTTTCCATCATAAAACAATCAATTTTCTTCTCAAAAAAAAAAAAAAAAATCAATTTGTTGTCAAAATTTGTATTCACACAACTGTTGAGCACCCAACGGCCCAACCCCCAATATGAAGCAAATGCAAACCCGCCCAACCTCGGGCAAAAAGCATTGCTTCAAAGACAACTGAATGGACCAGGTTGAAGAAAATTAAAAAAATTACAATCAAGCATAGCCCAATATCAGGTTTGAAAGCGCAGGCCGAATCACCTAGCTCCACATACCAAGATCATTAAAACAAAACTTATCAATCATCAGTGCATCTGAGTCAACTTAGGTTGGCTAGACTTGATTAAAGAAGCAAAAAGAACTCATAGAGTGCGTTTTGGGACCCAATTCTAGACGTGACTCAAGAACTGAGAATTCGTTGCCTAAATCGTGCCCATTATATACAAGCCCATAAAAATCAAACCCCTAATAGAAATATAATGATGCTTATAAGCTTGGACCAGTAGTGATTGTTTGTGTCTTTATGTGTATGTGCATAAATGGGTAGTGGCTTATAGGGAATTTCAATATAAAATTAGGTCAATTGTGATATCCTGGATTTTATGGACAAGTTGAGGTTTAACAATAATTCAAAAATTCGAGAACTTAAAGCCAACAATTACAATTTGAATCTTAAAAGAAAGACAATGCAGTTAGTAAATTTATGCGTATTTTTCTTTTTAGTCTTGTAAATTTTGATTTTTGAGGTAATTAATGTTGATTATTAAGTTTTCATTACATGTACACATAAATTTCAGAATAAGTTTCAACTTGAATTTAAATAAATTACATAAAAAATCCAAATAAGTTTAAAATTGACCAATTTTATTTCAAGACCAATCTATATAGATCAAATCTAAGCCATTTATATTGTTTGCCACACAACCCTTGTCTTGATGTCCACATTTATATTTGTCTTGACCCTAACCAAGTGCTATTTCTAGTCTCTTTTCTTTCTTTTTTTTTTTTTTTTTTTTCTTTTTTTGGCCTCAAGAAAAAGCTTTAAAAGAAAAATTAACAAAACAGAGCAGTACCCAAAAGCATCCTTAGCCTTACAAGGAGCACCTCGAAATTCAAATCAACAAAATTTTCCTCCAAACCCATTTGGAGAAATTTTCTTCAACTCATTATGTAACTATTCTTTAATTAAGTCATATAACTTTTTAATAAATCATATAACTAAAAATACGTGCAGATAATTTTCTCAATCATCAAATAACAAGTTGAATAAATTTTCCTTCAAACTAGTTTTGAAGTAAACATTTTCCATTAATAAATGACTAGAATTACAAGAAAAGAGTCATTTACTAAGTTATCAACATTATTGATGCAATTACGACTATGTCGGCCAACATAGTATAAAATTATTATGAACAGGGAAAGATCCCAAATGTTTATCAATAATTAGTTAATTTCTCGAGAGGGGTTCTAGAAGACTAGAATGGCTATTCTTAGTCTTTTTACTATGGACTTTTTTTTTTTTCTTTTTTTTTTTCTCTAGAAATAAAGAAAGAGGTGCAACACGAGGAGAAGGTATGATGAGGCGTTGAAAAAATTCCAAATCCCATAAGCCATAGTGCTGGGTATTCGAAAGTGAACCAAATAAAAAGCTATGATTGCAGTGTGGAAAGCGTTGAGAGAACTTAAAATAAGTAGTAATTCACAGCTTGTATTGCTCCAAAATTTTGGAGTATATAATACTTCGTCAACACTTATCTTGAAACTTACCAATTCACTAGCTTTATTTAAAAATCAAAATGTTGACCTCATCTAATGTAGGTACTACAAAATTGGCTTAAGGTAAGTCACATTTTATATAAATTAACTCCACAATCATTCGTTCATCTTCTTTTATTATCGACTAATATTATTCTTTAAGTATTAAGTATTACTGTTAACAAAAATTAAGTGACACATGCAGCAGGACGTTGACATTTTAAAATGATAAAATCGAATTAAAAATGACAGATTAAGCTTATCATAACAATTGTATCATCTGTACATCATTAGCTATTTAATTTATAAACTAATTAGTTTCGTATCAGTTTAGATCCATGAAATCTGTCTTAATCTGAATATTTTCATATAACTACTAATTAGTTAAAGAAGTATATATATATATATATATATATTTTTTTTTTTTTTTTTTTTTTTTTTTTGAGAAAAAGTATATTTGGTTCTATCATACTTTGGTTCTATCACTTGGTGAGCTGGTGAGACCATACCATTTTTTTTTAATAGCAAAGTTTCGCATAATTGACATTGACAAGTGCATAATATTATTACTTTTTTTTTTAGTAGGCATAATATTATGGACAAAATTTAGCTATAAAATTGGTTATAGCCTTAGACTACAACCTTACTCAATATATTTTTATTGGAGATGAATTTTGATAAATCCACCATTGGATTACATCTAATTTTTATATCCTTCATGCTTACAAAATTTCAAGGAAATTAAAGATCAATAGTTTTGTCATCAATAAATTGATTAAATGGCAAGTTTTTATAGTTTAAAATTATGCATAAAATATAAACTTATAGATTATATAGTAAATAATATCCGATTGACACAAAATTTTTCATGTATATTAAGAACATAAGGAACATGCAATTTAACAGTTAGATTTTCAAAATATATAGTAATGTTTATTTTATTAAGTAAGATTGTAATTTTATACTACAACTAATTTTGTAACTAAATTTTGTCCTAATATTACTACTTATCTAACAAAATAAAGTGCATGATATTTATTAATTATTTATAATATATCCTCTTTCAAGATAAAAAAATCACTTCTTCCTCAAAAAAAAAAAAAAAAAAAAAAAAGATAAAAAATCACTTGCTTTTGGATATAAGATATAGCTACTATGTAATTCATGTCCAAGTAATAAATTAACCCTTCTAAATTAAACTATTTTTTTTTTTTTGAGAGAGTTTCAACTTATGGCGTTCGCTCCTGATGATAGCTCTTTATCATCAGACCAAGACACCAATCGGTTTTTGGTGTAGGCGGGGATTGAACCCAGATCTCTTATTCAACCATCAGAGACTTTATCAGTTGAGTTAACTGGAACTCACTAAATTAAACTAATTTAAATTGTGAATATTTTCTCTAAAAAATTCAATTAAATTGCTAAAATAACAAACATAATAGAACATTTGGATTTCCTCAACAACAAAAAAATAGAACATTTGGAGGACCAAGTAGAAACTTACCGGACCGATGAGGAACATTAGAGCACACAATTTCATGGCTTGAATTGGTCTTGAACCCACACTGCCCTCCTCGTGACTCACACTTTCCACAATCAGAAGGTTCATCCCAAGTTAGCCAGAGATCATCATTAAGGTCTGAGGATAATATTTGCTCATAAAATGGCCACTGAACTGGAACCGAAACATTTGTAATGAACTCGCAAGTTGATAACAAAAGTGCAGCAACTCTTCTAGACGAGGTAGCAAATATTGTGTGATTTGAATCGCTAAGACAAATAATAGGTGTTAATTGATCTTTCAATAAAACAGAGGAGCAGTTAAAGAATGAAAATTCTTGATGATATACACCCTTAAAGGGAGAACCAGAGAGATTAAGCGAAAGAAGCTGTTTAGGGAGGCAGTTATTTGGATCATTGATCCATATTTGCTGTGTGGTATAGTCTATCCCTTGGACAATGAATTGTCCTGAATAAGGCAGGTTCAGAAGCACTGTTTGAGTTGCATTATTGCAGGATAAGTCAAAACCCGGATAGCCACATGACTCCGGCTGACGGCTTTGTATCCGGAACGGGAAGTGAATTCCCGGGCCGTTGGGGCTGCAAACGGAGTTTTTGCATGACTCTGTGCTGGTTGCAAGGTATGAGAAGGAGAAGAAGAAGAAGAAGAAGAAGAGGATGGAGGAAGTGGCTTTGAGAATGTTCATTTGGTGTTAGGATATTTTGATGTTTGGATGCAAAGCTATATTCCACTCTACACAAGCAATATAAATACTAAGTATATTTATTGTTAAAAAAATAGCATGAAGTGAATAAGAAATTGATATTATCTATGCTCACTTGAAAATGTTATTAAAAGTGGTAAAAATCTTGAGTCTCGAAAAGATCGAGATAATACATGAGTTTATATGTTCATGAATTGGACATTAAATTGGACTTTTGGTATATGGGCACGGGCCTTCGTTACCTACTTAAAGCAAAATTTAAGTAGAGTTGATGATGGTTACGGCTATTGCGTCGGTAAGATTCCTATTACTGTTGGAGAGTTGTAATTGGATTTCAGTGTATAACTGTTGTAGCGTTGTGATTGGGTTTCGGTGTAACAACGTATTCAGTGTAAAGTTTTTATTGTGTGAAATTCTTTGATTGCCAGATACGTGTACCGTAGTAAGTAGTAACAATATTGCAGAAGTACAGTTACATACTGTGCAAACACTTTCTGCAAAGGCGGCTTATATATATGTTTATATATAATTGTTATATTTGGAGTTTAGCCAATTGAATTATAATTATTTAATTATTATAATTGCTTTTGGTTGATTGTAATATTACACAAGCTTGATTCGTTCTACTGTTTAAGATTTATTTACTATGTTTGCAATGGCCTATAGGAGGAAACGTTAAATTCTGGGCAGATTGTAACTAAGTTAATGTTTGACCATTGATTTCTGTGCAAGATTGTAATAGCACTGGTTCATGGCATGTAATCTATGAGTAATACATATATATGGTCAAATGGACACAATGGTTGAAATCATTTGTTAATATATTAGTTGTGTATTTGGGTATACCATATACAATGCATATGTTATGAAAGTTTGCATTGTAATGTGAACTTTAATGTTGGCAGTAGTACACTAATATCTGATAATATGGTATTTATTTAATATCAAGGGTAGATGTAAATGGCAATTAAACATGTCTTTAAGCTAATAACATGTCCTCGGCCTTTTATGTGCAATGGTGTATAGGCTAGATGAATAAAGGAAATTGGAAATTTTGATGGAGGCAAAATTT
This sequence comes from Quercus aquifolioides, assembly GCA_019022515.1. Lineage (NCBI taxonomy): Eukaryota > Viridiplantae > Streptophyta > Magnoliopsida > Fagales > Fagaceae > Quercus > Quercus aquifolioides. The sequence continues at coordinate 11,589,051 of CM032335.1, read as the reverse complement.
TTTTAATCCATTTAAATGCATTTAATTTTGGGCATGACTGCCATTTTTTAGTTTTTGGTTAGCCTTTACTAATTCATCAAGTGATCCTCTATTTGATAATTAAAATAGCATTATGAGAGCTATTATTAATAATTCCAAATGTGTGGACATAAGTCCAAGAATGAGACCAATTGCACACTAGTGGGACTGTAATTATGAGGTTTCACTCTAAGTTAGAGAGTGTACAGTTCAACCCTTGGCCAAAGATGTTGTTTATTTATAAAGTTTAAGGCACAATTATTTGTATTGATATGAAGGACACATGATTGTTGTATTTGAGCACATATAGCCTTATTTAATTAGATACATGTATGTATATATATATATATATATATATATATATAGCGAAAACCACATTTTCGTCCCTACATTTTCACGCGATTCCACTTTGGTCCCTAACTTTTTTTTCCACCGCTTTTAGTCCCTATCTTGGAAAACGCGTCTCGTTTTTGTCTCTGCCATTATATTAAAGACGAAAATTGCACAGGTAGCAAACGGAGTGCACTGTTGGCACACTAAAAGCTGATGTGACCATTAAAATAATAATAAAAAATATTATTTGGCATTAAAAAATGTCATGTCGTCTTTTAAAAACAAAAAAAAAAAATTTATGAATTTTACCTAAATGAAAAAAAAAGGAAAAACCAAAAATCATATAAATATAAAGATCAGATCCTTATCAACAAAAAAAATTAAACACGTCTGGTTTCAAAAAAAAATTAAACACAACTAAATCCAATAACCCCACCCAGCCACACTTTTTCGACTGGAACTTTTTCTCTAATGTTTTTGGGTCTTGGTTTGATCTGGGTTAGAGGTAGAGAAAGGCTGAGATCGGTTTGATCTGGGTTAGAGAGATGCTAAGATCAGTTGTTGGCGGCAATATGGCTGGCAGCAGTGCGATGCAAGACCAGTGAAGGTGGAGCTTGAAAGCTTTGGTTCTTTTGGATCAATGAAATCGAGGTCTAGAAACCACCGTGGAATGGTGGTGGGTGATGAAGCCCAAACATATTGGGTCAGGTTTTTGCTAGATCTATACCCTTTGAACAAATAAAGATCTATCCCCTTTATGTCTCTTTGATCTAAATGGAGATTCGGTCTCTCCCTCATGAGCACCGAATCTCCATGACATCTTGGACTCTTGCTCTCTTCGATCTACAGGGTAGGATTGGGTTTTTGCTATTTGGTTTTTATTTGGGTTTGCTTTGTTGGGTTTGTTAATTTGGATGAAGGTGTGTAAGGTCTTTGTGTTTGTTGACAGTCTTTGTGATTTGAATCTTTGAAGGTCTTTGTGTTTGTAATGAGAATGTGAAAGAATCAACTAAGTAATTGATGATTGTCTTTGTGTTTTCATACATATCTAATTGGGTTTGTGCTCGCGTGTTCTGGGTTTGATTTTCTTGTGTTCTTGTGTTTGATTTTCTGGGTTTGTGCTTGAAATTTCTAGGTTTGTGTTTTCATACATATCTAATTGGGTTTGTGCTCGTGTGTTTTGGGTTTGATTTTCTTGTGTTCTTGTGTTTGATTTTCTGGGTTTGTGCTTGAAATTTTCTGGGTTTTTGTTCTTATCTGTTCTTCCTCAAGATAAAGCCAGATCTCAATTTATAAGATTTTTGGTTTTTATTTCCGTTTTTTCCTTTTTTTTCATTTAGTTAAAATTCATAAATTATTTTTTCGTTTTTAAAAGATGACATGGCATTTTTTAATGCCAAATAACATTTTTTATTATTATTTTAATGGCTACGTCAGCTTTTAGTGTGCCAACAGTGCCCTCCGTTTGTCACCTGTGCAATTTCCGTCTTTGATGTAACGGCAAGGACAAAAACGAGACGCGTTTTCCAGGATAGGGACTAAAAGTGGTGAAAAAAAAGTTAGGGACCAAAGTGGGAATCGCCTGAAAATATAGGAACGAAAATGTGGTTTTCGTCTATATATATATATATATATATATATATATTTTTTTTTTTTTTTTTTTTTTTTTGAGCATGTGTGAACTTGATTGGACATTAATGTGTTTAATCTCAATATATGTTTTGTAATATTTCTTTGGATGAAATATATGTTACATGTCTTAGTTGACATACTTGAGTTGTCTAAAATGTGGTATGCACAAGAGTCTGTTATGAGTGCTTATAAGTAAGCAAGGATGAGTTATTAGAGTTTCATTCATTATAAGAATGAAGTTGAGAAATAACTCAATGAAAATGCAATAAGTTCTTGATTACCATAGAACTTGTGGGGGAAAGCTATTATTTCCATCAATTATTTGTTCATTGAGATGCCTTAAAAGAAACCACTAAGACACCTTGTGAATTATGGAAAGAGTGATCGCCTTTCCTTCTTTAAATGTGGGGGTGTTTGATGAAGGTGGTGATTCCTATTCTTAAAATTAAAAAATAAAAATAAAAAAACCATTGATTATGTTTTCATTGGTTATGGTCATAACAGTAGTACATAGTGCTTTTCTGATTTATGTATCTATTATTCTTATATGCATGAAAATTAAATAGAATATATTTCAAGTGTTAAACTTTCTTAAAAGAAAGTTTGAGTCTATGTTTAGTATCTCTCATGATCAAGAGTTGATGAAAGGGAGGTTGAGCCTAAGCGTAGTAAAAAGGACAAACGTCATATTCATTTGGTCTAAATTTTCTAATTTGAATGTTAGAAGATGAAATTAAAGCCTTAAAGAAGCGATATCTTGAGAGATGCTTTCTTGGAAAAGAGATTGTCAATAGTGCAATAAATCTATCTTGGAAATCTATGCATAGTAATTGGTGGATCTAGCACCTAAGAATTTGATAGTTGATGGAATTATTGACTATTACAATGTGAGACTTGTTTCAGAAGGCTACAAATAAAAGGAATATGTGAGTTTTCTTGACACACAATAAACCAAAGGGGTTAATGGTTCTTGTACAAGGAAACAAAGTGCTTAAACTTGTTAAATCCTTGTATAGATTGAAGCAAGTTTCAATCCAATGACATGAGAAATTTGACAATGAGATGATGTCAAATGAGTTTAGATTTAATACAACTAGTGTGTGAAGTGAAATTTATCACAAGAGGCTATGTTGTTGTGGGATATGCTCATGTAAGTGTTGTAGATGTGATACAAGAAATGAAAATTTCTAATACATTTATAGTAGGATACTCTTAATAAGAGTCACTTATATGAGTGTGAAGTGGGCCGCTTCCATGAGAGTTTCAAGACTGAATTCTCTAAAGCACTTCATGAATTTACCAGGATATGTTTAGGGCTGAAATGAACACAATTATAAGAACGAAATATGTTCGAAAATGAGCTATGTGAATTCTATTGTCTTGGTATACACAAACGGCTGACAGTTCAAAAACATCGTGTTCACTAATTAACTAGTATATTCGATAGTCTTTCACAAAGGAAAGTTCAAAGCCACAAGCTACTTCTCCCGATACAGTAACTTTTCTTCTACTCTCTCTGTGAAAAATAGCATGGAGTGAATAAGAAATTGATGTTTTCTATGTTCACTTGAAAATGTAAAAGTGGTGAAAATCCTGAGTCCCACATAGGAAAGGAAAGAGATAATATATGAGTTTATATGCTCATGAGTTGGACATTGGGTTGAGCATTTGGCATATGTAGACTGGGCCTACTTGTCCAAATAATAATATTTTATTATTTTAATTTTTGAGTCAGTTAATTTGTGCACAGCAGTTATTACTGAAACAGAATGTCTGTTCAGTAACGTATAATTTTTCATAGTCCCTCTTTCATAAAAACTACTTTTTCTAGAGAGAGAAAAAAAAAACTCTAAGTGAGAATATTTTGTGCATTTCATTTTGTGTCAAAGAGAGAGAAAGAGACATTGAGTAGTTCGCAAGAGCACGACCTTGTGTGCTTCGTTTTCGTGTTGTAGATCATTTTATCCTGAGACGCAAACGTCCGTGAGTCTCGAAGCACCACAGTGATTGTGTGAGTGGTGAAATCTGCTTTAAGGAGATTGTGTCAAACACAAGACTTGATCTAAATCATTCATCCTTCACACATTTAGTCTATGAGTTTTTAATTATTTGCAGATTTCTTCTTATATATAGAGTATCTATTTATTGTTTTGTCTATCACATTTCTTTGTATTATTGCTTATAATTAGATCTGTGTGTTGTTCCATTTTGCTTAATCACAAAAGTAAATTGTTGAAATATAACCAACAACTGTTTTATTAAAAAGTCTACAGTCATATATATTTAATACCATGCTAAATTAAAGTTCTAGAAAACAAAAAGTCAAACTAAAAACAGAAGGCCATAATGAGCATGGTTCCACTCGAGGTCATGTTGGGCCATGTACAATAAAATTGAAGTACACGTGTTACATGGTCTTTTGATTCTAAATCTGAAGAAATAGTAAGTGTAAGGAGGAAAAAAAATTTCACATTTGCTCATTTCGTTTGTTGATGCTATGTAATAAAAGTGACATCAATTATAAACAATAGAAAACTAATACTTACTTTAATCATTAACATGTAGAGAAAATATGAATTATAATTCTACTTCTTCTAGTAAAGAAAAGTAAAAAATATCACTAAGTTAGCATTCTCATTGCTGCGACTTAAATATTTCTTTAGATGAAATATATGTTACATGCCTTAGGGTCCGTTTGGATACAGCTGAAAACTGAAAAAAATTGTAACAAAATAATTTTTAAATGTGTGAATAATACCGTGGGACCCATTTTTAATGAAAAAATTGTTAAAAAATGAGATTTGTGGGTCACTGAAAAGTTGCTAAAAAAATTGTGTAAAAGGTACTGAAAAGTTGATTAAAATAATTTTTAAATGCTGAAAATTGATTAAAGTGTTGACAAGTTGCTGAGGTGTGCAATAAGTTTGGTACCAAAGTCAACAATCACGGCACAGCCGAGGAAGAAAAAAAAAAAAAGGCTGAAACGCGTTTGCGTCCAGACGTGGACGCAAAATGCACAAACCATACATACACTTAGTTGACATACTTGAGTTGTCTAAAATGTGGTATGCACAAGAGTCTGTTATGAGTGCTTATAAGTAAACAAAGATGAGGTATTAGAGTTTCATTCATTATAAAAATGAAGTTGAGAAATAACTCGATGAAAATGCAATAAGTTCTTGATTACCATAGAACTTGTGGGGGGAAGTTATTATTTCCACCAATTATTTGTTCATTGAAATGCCTTAAAAGAAACCACTAAGACACCTTGTGAATTATGGAAAGAGTGATCGCATTTCCATAAATTCTTTAAATGGGAGTAATGTATAATTTTTCATAGTATCTCTCATTCATAAAAACTACTTTTTCTAGAAAAAACTCTCTAAGTGAGAATATTTTGTGCATTTCATTTTGTGTCAAAGAGAGAGAAAGAGACATTGAGTAGTTCGTAAGAGCACGACCTTGTGTGTTTCGTTTTCGTGCTGTAGATCATTTTATCCTGGGAGGCAGACGTCCGTAAGTCTCAAAGCACCACAGTGATTGTGTGGGGGCCGAAATCTGCTTTAAGGAAATTGTGTCAAATACAAGACTTGATCTAAATCATTTATCCTTCATGCATTTGGTTTGTGAGTTTTTAATTATTTGCAAATTTCTTCTCATGTATACAGTATCTATTTATTGTTTTGTCTATCACATTTATTTGTATTATTGCTTATAATTAGATCTGTATGTTATTCCCTTTCGCTTAATCACAAAAGTAAATTGTTGAAATATAACCAACAACTGTTTTATTAAAAAGTCTATAGTCATAAATATTTAATACCATGCTAAATTAAAGTTCTAGAAAACAAAAAGTCAAACTAAAAACAAAAGGCCATAATGAGCATGGTTCCACTCAAGGTCATGTCGGGCCATGTACAACAAAATTGAAGTACACATGTTACATGGTCTTTTGATTCTAAATCTGAAGAAACAATTAGTGTAAGGAGGAAAAAAAATTTCACATTTGCTCGTATCGTTTGTTGATGCTACATAATAAAAGTGACGTCAATGATAAACAATAGAAAACTAATACTTACTTTAATCATTAACATGTAGAGAAAATATGAATTAGAATTCTAGTTCTTCTAGTAAAGAAAAGTAAAAAATGTCACTAAGTTAGCATTCCCATTGCTGCGACTTAAATAATGCTTTCAAGTGCAGGACTATCGCGAAGTAATAACTCAGTAAGTTCGAGGTCAAATCTATAGGGAAAAGGGAATTGAATAGCAAACCACAAGAGAATAAAACTAAAATAATAGAGTTTAATTTAAGAGATTTTTGATATTTTAGTAAAGTAAATTTAAATTGAGAGAAAATAATAATATATTAAGGCGCTAAGGTTTAGGGATCCACACACAACATATCTATTGGTAGTCTTAACAATATTTATTTTATAACTCAACTAAAATTCATATGAATGATGATCTTAGTAGGATAATTTAACAATAAAAACTCAAGAATTAATTGTCTAAGGTAGCTTCATGAAATTGATTGATTTTAGGCCAAACAAAACTAGTGAATTAGTTTGCAGGGAATACTAAGCATTTAACGTGCCCGGAGTCTACGATAAATCAAAAAATTATACAGAACTAAACACTTTTCTAGATGAGTAAAACAATCAAAAACATAAAAACATAAGCATTAAAACCAATAAATAATTGTTAAAAACATAACAATAAACGGTTGGGTTTCACCCCTTACCTTAGCAAGGCTTCTAGCATGTCATAATACAAATAAAACTCTAAAAAAAAAATAAAAATAAATAAATAATAAATAAATAAATTTAAGAAAACCTAAAGTATGTTCTACAACAGCTCTCCCCTCAATTTTGCCCTAAGGAGCCTTTAAATAGGTCAAGGAATCATATCACAAGTTGAATTCCCGTTTGGAGAAATTCCCAAGTTTTTAGGCTTCACTTAACCGACGTTTTTGGCGCATTTAACTTCAGAATTCAGACTTTTGGTAAACTACAAAGTTGTATCCCTTTAAGTTAGCTTTCTAGCCCAACTTGTTTCCTCAATTCTTGACTCTTTTACAGTTTTACACACTAAGTTTTTACTATAAACTCAAATTTTAAATAGTAATTAGAAGAATAAAGAAAGAAATTTGAATTTTATATATTTTTAGAAGCAACCAAGTTAGTGAAATGCTTTTACATTGATTTGTTTTTTCAATTCATTTTGAGTAATCAAATTTTATGTAATCAAATGGGAGATCAATGAATAAATGATTGTTTTATCACATATATCAAGAAATATAAGAAATCATGAAACAATTTCAAATTGGCATGGCCAACATGATAACGACCTGATGACAATATTTATTAAGATTTAAGACTAATGCAAACAATTCAAATTGGCATGGCCAACATGGCAAAGAATGATATCTTTCTATTCGTTATGGTCTTAAAAACTTTTTTTCGTGTGTAATTAAAGCTTGGACTCTTTCTTTTTTCTCTCTTTATCACGCCACTCTGCCCCCAGCAAGTACAACAGCAACACATGGTTATTGAACTCCGAGTGAAATTGCTTCTTCTTTGGTTCATTACGGTGAAAAATGATCATTGCATTTAAAAGAGATCTATTTAATGATTTAGATTTTTTTTTAAGAGAGTTTCAACTTTTGGCGTCCGCTTCTAATGATTACTCTTTATCATCAGACTAAGACACCAATCAATTTTTGGTGTAGGCGGGGATTGAATCTCAGATCTCTTATTCATCTATCAGAAACTTTACTAGTTAAGCTAACTGGAACCCACATTTAATGATCAGGGCCGGCTCAACGAATTTGGGGCCCTAGGTGAAAGCTTTAAAAAACGTGTAGGACTAGGATTAATGCTTTAAGTGGGTCCATTCCATAGTCTTCTAGAAAATACTAAAGAAATCAAAATTTAAGAGTAAAAACAAAGAAGAGTAAAGACTAAAGAGTACAACAAAAGTTAAGCAAAAATGGAGAATAAAAACCCAGCAGCAAACCATGAAGAAGACCAAAGAGGCAAAGGGAAGACTAAAGAGAAAACAAAAAACGAACCTGAAATGAAGATCTGTGAACACACCAAGTCTATTGCCAACACTAATTGATGAGTATGCCAACTAAAAAGAGTTTTTTTTTTTTTTTTTAAGGATCAAGATGGAAAGAGTGAGTGTTTTTTTCTTCTTTCTTTTTTCTGCCTTTTATTATCTTTTCTTCTGCATTTTGTTACTTGTATATTGAGAAAATTAGTGTCTCTCTTTCTCTCCCTCTCTACATTTCAAGTAATAAACATGAGTTTTCTTAATAAAATGTGGTACAAAAGTTTAATCCAGAAGATACTTGGATATGATGATTTTTTTTTTTTTCCTGAGAAAGTTTAAAGATTTGGTGATTTGATTGGACTTCATGTCCTTTTAGCCTTTTTGCTTTGTGAGAAACGGTTAGAAATAACTTGTTTCTTCTCAATTTTCAATTAAGGGCTTAAATAATTTGAGCGGGTCTTAAATCTTTTGGGCAGGCCTTACTTTTTTTTTTTCACAACATTATATAATATATTAGTACTATTGAGGGCCCTCTTACAAGTGGGGGCCTTAAATGGTGGCCTAAATGGCCTATAGGTTCAACCGACACTATTAATGATTTAGATTAAGTGCATGTTTGGTATAACTTATTTGATATATAGTCTACAAAAGATAGATAAAGACTTAGAACACACTCATACGATGATGGTCCAAGTGAGTTGTTCAAAGTTTGTCTAAAAATTCTTGACACTTAATGGGCTTATGCCCAGTCGCTTTCTATGCCTTGGGCATTCAATTCGAACGGAAGTCAAAGAAAATGTGAAGGATTTAACTCGAACCACAACTCAATTGCTAGTTCAATGTTTTTATGTGGAAAATATTTGTATGCATCAATAAGTCCCATGCACATTCCTCTACCGTTCCGCGCTTCTTTTCTTTTCTTTTTTGCTTCCTTGATTGGGTTTATGCTCTTTCTGTCAATCTTTCGTTTCAAGGCTTGATCAATCTAGAGACACAACTTTTACTACAAACCTTGATGTAATTAATTGTGAGTGGTGAAGAAAAAACAATAAGTGCATGTAAAAGTAATAGGCAGCTATTCACAGTCTGACACATTAGAGTTATAACAAAAATTGTGATCTTAGAAAAACTTGTTTATACCTAGATATAAGACCACCATAGGCATAGAGTGCCGAAATTTTAGACACTAAACATAGGCTCCAGCCTCTGTGTTGGAGTTCATAGCTTTATTATAAGAGTCTAACATAACTGGACTTTAGGGTGAGAGTCTAGTGATCGAGCACCTCATCTACCTAGATCGCCTTAGCATTTTGATTCAAGTTGTGTGAGACACATTAGTACCAGGTTTGGTAGGACCAACTAGCTTGGGATGAAAAGTGACTTGCTCTTAGGATTCCACATTTTTCATTTAGGAAAATATAATAATAATAAAAAATAAATAAATAAAAAGTAGACTTTGCTCCTTCATACGATTCTGTTCTATATATATATATATATATTATAAAAGGTTGTCTTTACCAGTTTCCTCCACTATGTTTTTCCTTTTTTTTAATACCATGTTTTCCACCACTAATAATCCTTGTGACCAAATTAATTGATTTACATATAGTTTTCAAAATTTGGTGGTGTTGGTCTTGACCCCGAAAAGAAAATGGTGGTTTCATAATAGTGAAATCTAAGAGGATTTTCTTTCCTCCTTTTTTATTTGTTTATTTTTTTGGATACATTGGTAGCCTCCCACCTACAAATGAACAAAGCAAAGCCAAGAAATCCCGGTACATTTATGGTCTGTTTGGATTAAGGGAAAGGGAGGAGGAGTACAGCAAAGTAGAGTAAATTTGGCCAAATATTAGTCTATTTTTAGCCAACTCTACTCTACTCCCCTCCGCTTCCCTTCCATTCAAACGGGCCCTTATTGATGAGAACGGTTTCCAATCCAAGGGAAGAGAACCAAAGAAAATTAATTTAGTTCATTGATTAGAGACAAAAAGAGAGAAAGGAAAACGAAAGCTTTAGAAACACAATAAAACTAAAAAGGTAATTTTTAACTTAGTCCAAAGGGTTTTTTTTTTTTTTTACAATTTAGTCTCTCATTTGTAAAAATATGTCAATTTGGCTATTTTGTTCAAATCTATTAGCAAATAATGTCATTTATACAAATCTAAAAAAAAAAAATTATGTCGTTTAAACATTATTCTTTTATTATAAAAAAATTTAACTAAAAACATTAATGAGATGTGGCATTTAATATATCTTCTTATTTAGATAAAATAATCATATTGACTCATTTTAACAAATTAAGGAACTAAGTTGACAAAGATTAAACCTTAAAAATTATAAACCCAAATCCACAAACTCTACTAACCCCTCAATCCATCGTATCGAAGCCAAAATCCTACCTAATCCTACTACAATTCTTTGCTAAAATCTTCTTCAGCCAATCATTTGATAACAAAATTCGCACAAGATAGTGGGGACTAATGCAGAAGTATAGTCCCAATTTAAGACTTTTTCTCAAGACTACAACCAGTTGTGTGAGAAGTTGAAACCAATGGAAGTAAAACTTGAAGAATTATCCGCTACAAAAGGAACTCTGGATAGGCAGCTATCGTTCTTGGCAATCAAACATTATGTTCACACATCAAGATGCTAGTTTTATGGAAGAAAATCACCCTTATCATTCATCATTGGTTTGGTTTCAAGGGGAGCTAGATTGGCTAATCGATATAACATCTAAAAGTTTAAGAGTAGCATTTATTGTTGCTACTCTCTTATTGAACCACATCAGTGTAGCATTTCAGTCCATTCAATCCAATTTGGTTTATTTCAGTCCACTTCGGTCTATTTCGATCCATTTCAGTCCAATTTGGTTCATTTCAATACATTCAATCCACTTCGGAGATGCTTTAGGAGGAGAGGATTGAGTAGAATGTGGAGCCGCTTCATTGACAATTATGTCATCTTCTCAACGTAATGTTAGTAGGTTTTTGATAAAATTACTTTTTTTTTGTTATTAAAGTTTACTTTTTTTTTCTAATATAAATTATTAATTTACTTATATCTGCTTTCTCTTTTAGCTATTCAAAACACTTATAAGTTTCATCTATTATTTTTATTTTTCACTTAACAAAAAAACAAATTTTCAAATTTTTATGCGTATCGTGCAAGTCTGCAACTAGTATGAATAAAAGTGTTAAACGAGAAATTAGTGATTAATTGCATAATATAGAAAGTTTTTTGAAATGGTATAAGTTAGGTGAAGAGTGAAAACCCTTTTTTTGCGGAGGCTAAACTCAAAGTGACGAGTAGGTTATGGTGGGAAAATGTGTTAATTGGCAAAAGAAAAGGCAAATAAAACTATTCATGGAATATTTCAAGCTCAATACAGATGGTTCAGTTCAAGGTAACCCAGGAAAAGCCAGTGCAGGTGATCTAATCAGAAAATGCGAAGGTGGGGCCTTTGGGATGGCCTTATCCTAGCAAGAAATCTTAATATCAAGAAGTTGTACATTGAGTGACGCCACATCCTACTTTTCTATTTGATTCACGTCTCTTCCTTTTCTTTCAGGGTTTTGCTAGCAGTTGCAATACAACAATAATTTTGATGGCCAACCATTGATGTAACATGTCTTATTTGTAAGATCTTGGTAAAACCCTACAGAGAGATGTCTTATTTATAAGATCTTCTTAAAACCCTACAGAGAGATTGAACGTGGGATGTTTAGGGATCTCAATCTTCTGTTGTAGGATCAGTCAATACCTTGACTTCACTTGGAAAACCATATATGCATGCCCATCATCATGATTGTATCCACATCATTACCACCTTTACAGATCAAGTAACTGCGAAACAAAACAAATGGAACAACTCTTAACAAAATGGAAAATAAGCTCTACTCCTCCATACACCCTCTATACCATGATGGGGCATTTTGTGGCTCATTCTAAGTGAGTTCTCAATTTTTACTAAAAGAAAGAATCAATTAGTAATGAACACTGCACCAGATGACAACATTTTTTTGGTGAATTAGCTTCTTTGTCTTTCTTTTACAAGAGTATCATGAGACTGCTTCCAGAGGTGATACTAAAAGTAGTGACTAGTTCAGTGTTCAAGGCAGATGCCATAGAGCTATGCCAACTTATTATGACTTGATATCTCATAAGCTCTATTCCAGATAGATTTTAAGATAGAAGTGTTAAAACTTCTGCACTTCTCTGGAACTCCTGAATCTTGTATGAAATGAAATCTAGGTTCATCCAAATAAAGTCATGTTAAATTTGATTTGTGTACCAAAAGCTGCAAATTTCTGCCACAATCAGTTCCACCATTTCACCTTATTCTAGGGGGCACCCTTTTAAGCTATTAGTGTATTTTACGGTGGGTCATCTATAATTTCAAGACTTTGAGTGTGTGCAAGGTGGAGGTTGAGGTCACGTGTTCAATCAGGGCATTAATAAAATAAATAAATTAAAATCATTTGGTATAGGCAGACATGATTTACCAGTTGGTCAAGTCCAACAATATGAGGAAAAATCCACAACAATTTAGAGAGAGAGAGAGAGAGAGAGATTAAAACATCACAGTGACAAATGCATAACCTCAATTCTCAAGCATGGACACAAACCTGAAGGAGATCTAGTAGACTGGATCGCTGTTTTTGATCTGAACAAGCCAGTTGCAGATCAAAGATAATTCTTCACATTCTTTGTGGTTCCTACAAAACCCGTCAGTAACATTACAGACAACAACAGCAGATTATGAGCTCTCCTCATGACACTGAACCACACGAGATCCATTTTCACTTCTTAGTTAGACAGCCGCCCTCTAAAACATAATGGCATAAATACCATTCTATGCTAAAAGATTATACAATAGAACACAATCATGTGATTCTTGGAAACTTCAATGTAACAGCATAAACAATCATCACAATTTTCTAAAAATCAAGTATTCTTCCAGACAGTCAAAACTATCAGTTGATACCACCGGAGGAAGTAGCATATATAAGTATATACTTCCCACTCCAACAAAGTCAGTGTATGGTTCAAAAATAATTTTCCAATGATCTTTGGACCAAATGGCATATCCTACATAAATAAAATTGGAGGATAAGACCATAAGTTCAGCCTATATGGCTAGATGGCCCATATTTTCCCATAAAAAAATCCAAATGGTAATTTTTTTTTTTAAAAACACTGTCTGATACAAACAAACAGAAACCAAATAACGCTAAATGGCCTTGTAAATATTAAAGAATTTAACCAAGATAATTCTGATTTTTTATGGACAGCAAAGGAAATGTACACAACCAGATATTAGAAATGGATAATAGAAGAATATGGAATGGATTCAGATATCTGTTGTTCTGTAATCCACAATAAACCAGCTACTGCAACCTAAGCCTTTTTTAACTCTTTAATATAAATTAGATTTATGAGAGCTAGAAACCAAGCATTCTATCTTTTCACTATAACAAAGATTCAAAATGCTTGACATTATAATTAATTCCTATCTACTGCTTAAAAATTAGACTGCCAGAGAAGTGAATAGATAGTTTAAACATATATGCAATTCTAGCATTAAGAAAATAAAATAAACAAAATGGTCATTATAAAGTCATTGTCATCCAAAATTGGCCATGACTTTAATCAAGGGCCAGTGCTTCACACTCTTCTTATTTATATACATAATATAAAGATATATACAATAGAGTATTCACATTAGATTTTCAGATGCTTACAAGCATACAATTCACACATCCTCTGCACCATTTTTCAAATCACAACCCACTTATCTATCAAAAAATGCCTGACAAACTCTAATGCAAGCTAAAATATGAAAACATAACCTTCCAAAACACTGCTTACTCTCACATTGATAGGTCATTACAAATTCAAAACAGACACCTTGACCTAGTGTACGCTCCAATCAAACCAGACAAAATCCATTCTTGTACCCACCACACTTTTCATCTTGTCTCCACTTTTTTTTTTCAGGCTTTGATAGCCTGGTCTTCTCAAAAATTACTCCGAGTTAACATTAAGGTCAAAATTCTTTCAGGCATTTTCTCAGACACCCCACACACAAATTATCAAACATATGCAAATCAACAGACAGACAGAGAAATAAAAATAACATAAGCAAAACCCGAACAGAAAACCCAAATAATAGTATCGATCAATGTACCCGGTTGTTGTTCTCGACACCAATGACACGCTTGAGACATTCCAAACGCGATCATTGTCCTATGGTAGAACTTTTTCAGGGTATGCCCTTTGAGACTGCAGGCCATGACTTCCATGCTGACAAATGCGCGCGAGTGAGAATTTGAAGTTCTTTGGTATCCTAACATCTTAACTAAAATGCTTACATAGTCCATTTTTTAATGACATGTTCTTTTCTCCATCGGCCACCGCCTTGTGAAGTTTTGCAACCATGAATAGTCTAGTCTAATAATAGGCCCAGTTCCCAGCTGCCTCCAAGGATAAACAGCATTGATTATGGTTATAGCTCGGCCATATTCCATGCAATCAAACCAAAATTTTAGCTAATCTACCATTCACTACACTCCAATGATGCCCATAGGTTTCAATTCTACCCTTTTTCACAAACAAGAAAAAACCATGTAACAAGCAATAGTATAAAACACAAATTTATTTGCTCTTAATTTTTATTCCTTCTCATCAAAAATTGAACACAAAGAGAGAGCATACAATTCAATTCAATTCAAAAAAAAAAAAAAAAAAACCTAAGATAAGTTTTGATTTAGAGTGGAATGATTTTCAGAAGTCAGAGCAGCGACCTTTTTGCTCCCAATCGCCATAACGGGTGGGCTCGGGTCCGCGGGGCCCACCCACTTCGCCGGTGGCTTTATTGACAAAATTGCCATTTTCATCTACATATTGAGCATCATCATCTTCTTCTTCTTCTTCTTCTTCTTCTTTATTTTTGGTTTCTAGGTCTTCTTTGATAGACTCTTGCTTATTATTCTGAAGGGGGATTTCCTGGTGTGGAGTCGCGGAGCTCATGGATCGGGTCACTACTGAGCGAATCAGCGGGTCGGGTCGGGTGGTAGCAGCTTGAAAGACCAGCTTGGGAGTGGAGGAGAGAGTCGATGCTGTTGATGACAATAAACGACGGCTCGCCATCGTGATTTGTTTCGTTCGTTCCTTCTTTTGCCTCAGCAAAATATATAATCACACAAACAAACAAGAAACCCTGAAAAATGAAAATCACTCTAAAAATGTCAGGAATTGTTGAGGTTATTAATAAGTGAACGGTGTCGTGTCTTCTACCATTGAAATTTGAAAAAACTCTATTATTTTTGTGGGCTACTGATAGGTTTGGGCTTCCTTTTTTTGTTGGGTAATAGGTCTGGGCTATTGACTTCTTCTTTTTTTGGGTCAAATTAAGATAGGACCAGGCCCTAATCTAAAACTTCCTGAAGAATTCAAAAAAAAAAAAGAATTCCTCAAGAAAAAAAAAATTAAAAAAAAAATTTATAAATAGAGTAATGCTAGCTCCAAATAATTTCACAACAAATTTTAAGTGGAAGAATATTTTTGGTTCTAATCAAGACCCATTAGTGAGATCAGTTTTTATCTATCAATAACAATCTACTAATAAGAATTGTTATGAAAATATTATGGACGTAATATTATTCATATAAATATATTAGAAAAAAAAAAGACAAGATTAGTTTGTTTCAATCTGACAAGACTTAGGAAGATACTTATGTTTAAGACTAATAATCTTTTATAGATCACTAAGAATCATTTCACTCCGGAAAAACAAAAGAAAATAAGGTTTTTTTTTTTTTTTTTTTTCCGAAAAGAAGCAAAATAAATTTAAAAGGATTCTTATTGCAATAGCTAAAGTTCACATATTATTAATGCCAATATCAACATTTTAATTTTAATCACAATAAAAATTTAGGTATTATGTTATGTATTGTATTATTCTCATAAGGAAAAGAGATAGAATCAAATTACACAAAATAGAATAATGAATGTGTTTGATATTACATCATCATTATACTAATAAATAAATTTGTAATTAATATTTTTGTTTTGTATTTAGAAGTTGACATATCATACAATGATTTTGTAGTAAAATTTGTAACACAAAATTGAGATCTATATTTTTTTAATAAATTAGAATTTATAATAGTTACTCTTAATTCAAATTTGTCTCTTTTTCATTCTTAAGTAAGTGGACCATGTGGGTTCCAGTTAGCTCAACTGGTAAAATCTCTGATGGTTGAATAAGAGATATGGGGTTCAATCCCCGCCTACACCAAAAATCGATTGGTGTCTTGATCTGATGATAAAGAACTATTATCAGAGCGGATGTCATAGGTTAAAACTATCTCAAAAAAAAGTAAGTGGACCATGTGGGTTCCGATTAGCTCAACTGATAAAGTCTCTGATGGTTGAATAAGAGATCTGGGATTCAATCTCCGCCTATAACAAAAACTGATTGGTGTCTTGATCTGAAAATAAAGAGTTATCATCAAGAGTGGACGTCATAAGTTGAAACTCTCTTTTAAAAATAAAAATAAAAAGTTAGTGGACCAAATGGACCGGATACCGAAGTGGGCCAAGAGTTTTCCCAAGTATAAGGTGAAGGGTGAGGATTAATAGGTTCAAGATTCTTGACTTGTGTAAAAAACACACAAAAAATGGAAAAAAAACAACCAAAACTCGTTATAGGCTTTTCCAAAATCCAAACACGCCCAATACTGCTATACACAGCACAGAACGATATTATAAGATAAAAGGACACAGAGGAAAGAAGGGTAAAGTGGAAGAAGGCGATAATGGGTGCAGAAGGGCATTTATTGAAGAGAATTCCACGCATTAAATTCCCACAGAGACACTCAACTTCCTCAGCTTCTTCAGGTCTCTGTCTCTTTCTATTTTCTTTTCAATCTGTTCTTTTTTTTTTCGTCTTTCCTTTGCTTATTGTTATTTTTATTGTCAGTTTCATCTGTTGTTATGACTTCCTTTTGCATATAAAAAGTGCTCAATGATTCTTACACGTCTATATTTACATGACACAGTTTAAGAAAGAAATAAGAGGGTCAAAAAGTTCGGGTCAATTTTTGATTCAAAATGCTTTATACTATGGTAGCTTCATGTAATGTGCATCTCTATTATGTTGTTTTGTCAAATTAATTACTGGGTCACTCTTGTTTTTTATTTTAAACTTTATGTGAATAGTAATCAGATTTGCTAATTTATGTCCAATTTAAATGTCCATACTATTTATATGGATGAGCTGTATGCTACCAAGACTGAACAGATGAGGAATGAGGATGTCTTTGAGCTATTGTTATAAGAAAAGCAACAATGGCATATGGTTTTGTTCGAAATGTTACACTAGATTGATTGATGTGATTGTATTTATTATGTCTTGTTCGATTCTAGTGGAACATTACAAGAGCAAGGGAAGGCCAGAATGGGCAGGGTTTTAGATGAGAAAAAATGGAGGAACACAAATAATGTCAGAGGATTTTGCAGCCATTTCCAAAAAAAAAAAAAAAAATGTATGATTCATGAAGGATGTGATTGAGTTAAACACAGTATGAGAAGTTAGAGGTGGTAGTAATCGTGACAATGTAAAGGAAAGTAGGCTTCAATGGTTCTTTTGTGAGTAATGTGAACCTGGGATTTTGGAATATGGGATTGGAGAATATGGGATATGTGATGCCTTATTAAACTGGCCATTAGTGAGTAGTGTGAAGCTTTGATTATATAACATGGATGCTGCTGATGCAATTATAATGGAGTGGCAAACCCATGGGGGGTTCTGAAAATAGAAATACAATGGGCTTTACAGAAGTTATGATGTTATTTTTTAATGATATGAATACCTAGAAGAACAAAAAGGAAGCCAATGATAGAGCATATAATGGAGCAGAAAAGGAAATATTGGTGATACTTATTAAAGCAATGGGCCTTTTCACTTTTAAGTTCATCCTGTAAGGTGTTGTTCAAGTTTTATCCTATGACTGCTAGGAAGTATATAGGTTAAGATGTCTGTCCAAAGCCCAGGAAACTGTTGATTATGACTTTCACTGGTTCTGAAACCTTAGATTTTTTTCTTTTTCTTTTCCTTTTTATTTTTAAATGTAGAAGCGCTACAAGTGCTGTACACGAGAGAGAAATTATTGAAGTGTCCTAAAACTACTGGAAACACACCAATGGGCACCCAAGTCCACCAGAGGTATACAAAAGAGAAATAAAAATGCAAGAGGTTGAATTATCAAAAGAATAAATAAATGCAAGAGGTTGATAAAATCAAAAAGAGGAAGATTAGATAATGCCATCACATTACATCCATGTACCACTTGTAGGCTGACAAGAATGTGATAGCTGGTCTTAGCTAATGAGGAATGTATGTTGACATTATAATGGAGCAGAGAAGGTTTTGTAGCTGATCCCAAGTAAAGGATGAGGCTTTTCTTTTTCTCATGAAATAGTCTAGTGACTAGCTTGTTGAAAGGAAAAAAAATTAGTAATGCTTCTTTTTAGATTGTATCATATGACTGTTTGTGGGACCACAAATCCATGAAGATGTCTCTACTGAAATCCAGGTACTTGTAATACTGGTCTGGTCATCAAATCCATGGTTTTTCAATTCAAACAATCTGAAATACATCAATGGCGCAAGAATGTCATTTTATATGATGAGTGGCAGTAGTTTTTCGTAGTCTGTTGCTCAGTGCTTTGCCTTTCTTCTGTATGCCCATTTAACATTGTTATGCTTAACATTGTAGACGTGGGCTCCTTCAATGATTGTACAAGCAATATCCCTCCTCCTATCTACTTTGTGAATCTGATATTTTGCAAATATTTTTCAGACACCCAAGTCACAAAATTTGCACTACCAAGAAATGGTTTCAAGCTGGCTTCAATAATTTTGATATACTTAATGGAACTCTCAAGGGAATGGCTTCATCATTGAAACACATATAACAAATTAGATAATGAGATGCTTTTGGTTGAGCAAGCAACTCTATGTTTAATTGTGTGAAGCTTAATGAAGTGACATGAAACATTTTTTGTTTTTGATAAGTAAGCTGTTTTTTTCCCCATGAAAATTTTCTAATTTTAACTGGTACCTACTAGTAATCTTAAGGAGGAAACACCTTTGGTCAAAATTTTTGTCCATTGATGTATTCTTTGGTATAACTCTGCGTTGACACCACAAGAGAGTCACTCAACTTAAATGCATGTAAGGCGTATCCTCCGACCAACCTTTTCGGCAACTGTTGTAGAAGCATTGTTGCATTTACTTTTATTGATCTTTAGTACAAATATGCATTATAGCTTTTCTTGTTTGTTTATAAGTTTGCATCTACAAAAATATTTATTTTAGACTGCCATACTTTTCCATGCATAGGTTCTGCATCTCTAGCTCAACATGCGTCAACAAATAAGGACACTTATAAGTCAGATGTTCCAGCAGCACCCATAAATACTGCTGTGGGAGGGAAAGCTACTCTTCAGCCAAAACGTACACCAGTCTCAAACAAGGAGATAGAGGCTATACTGGTAAGAAGATAAATATTCTGTAGAATTATCAAAATTTAAACATTTGGAGTTGGGATATATCAGAACTGAACCCGACTTCTAAACCTCAAAATGTGCAATAAGGGTGTTTTCCACACAGAGAGCTAGGTTGCTAGGTAACTTACCATCTTTTGTGGCAAAATGCCTGCCTAGTAATTGGGCCTTGGAAAGATAAGATTTCCCTGAAATTGTATGCTGGAAAACTCCTTTATTACTACTTGATTTTATGTAATGCATTCATTACTGGAATTCATCACTCTGGTAACAATTAAGGATGTACAAAGATCTATGTAGCATATCAAGCCCCACTAGTAACTTTTCAACTAGAAACTGATATATTGTTATGTTCCTCTCACTTTTTTCCAGTTGGGTGGATGCGACTGATCTGGCCGAGAATTATTACCATGTAAATGCAATGTCATCAAGGGTATTAATGTACTGTTTTCTATCATTTTGCTAAATAATCAAGCTCTTTAAATACTCTTTTATTGTATGTGTAAGAGAGTTGGAATGTAAAGGAGTTCTGAGGGCAGGATAAATAGACCTTGCTTTGATCTCACAAAAGTAACAGATGTATATGATTTCCCGGGAAATAATGTGGTTATTTATTCAATGTTCCATAAATAAAAAAAGGCATTGACTATGATACTTTCGTTGCCTTTTCTTTTTCTCTTTATGATTTCAGTCCATGTATTATCTTTGCCTCTTGTTTAGGAACTATTTCACGTTTGTTAGATTGTGAGTATGAGGCACTGGGCTTCTGATTGTCAACCAATATAATCTGTCTTCCACCTAAGCGATGCATCAGGTGTTTGAGTCTAGGAATTGAAGGTAAGGATGTCTACCAACCACCTCTCTCAAACTCCATCTCTGTTGTGTTATGAGTACAATCATTATTTAGCTGGAGGTCCTTTTATTAGACTCCTCCCATGTCCAACAGCGGCCAGTCTTTCAAGATTTTCCTGGGCATATCAATGCATGTGGGTGCATGTGAGTGAAAAATCTAACTTGAACTCCAACATCTAGGCCTGTTTGGTTGTTGAGCATATAAAATCTCAAGATTTATTGCCATAGTTCGGATATTCTATTGTTAAAACATGGTCATTGTTTGGATATTCTATTGTTTAAATTTCTATCATATATTGGGCGCACAATATCTTTAAAATAATTTTATACTTTCTTATCTAGAAGGGAAGCTATAGAATTCATAATTTGACAACTATGGATATATTTTTAAACAACAAACAAAACAAGCACAACCGTTAATAAATGTATCTTAGGGTGAAATATAAGAATAAGATATATATTTTTTTCTAAAATATAATCTACGTAGTTACTTTTGCAATGAAAAGTTGAACATGTGTGAAATTAATATTTCACAAAGACAAGATATATGAACATCAACATTTTCATTTTAAAAGATAAAAGCTATAGTTCTAGGGTTTTGTGTGAATTATGATATTTATTGGAAATGCGACTGTCGAAAATCTTCAAACAAACAACCGATTTCTTAGAACTTAATGATTTTCATCCAGAAATCAAAAACAAATAACCAAAAAAATCAAACAAGGAAGAGGACTAAATAATTGGAATAAATATCAAAATGATGTAGAAGAAGCACCATTTCCTATTCCTGCTTAATAAGCACCATAAATAGTTCCTATCAAGTACAAATCAGAAGGAATTAGCAAAATTTCATAAGTTTTATCCCACAAATTAGTTGCTCTGGCAGTCAAATTGGACAGAATGGTTTCACCTTCTCTCTTTTACCAAAAGGAGGCAATGAACCAGAAAATAAACAAGGATATGGTAGGCTCAATTCTAGAGTTATCCAAGATCTTGCTTCCTCTTTTTTTGAAATTTTTCTTTCATTCAATTCCTAGGCAATGTAATAAGATGGCACAGATGTTAGCTGCATATGCTAAGGATATTAAGGACCCCTGCATTTGGTTAAGGATGAATTATCTGGAAGTGGAACATGTACAACTCTAACCCTTTTCACTCAAAAAAAGTTAGCACATCAATGTGACAATATAGGCATTCCAAATTTCCAGAGGGTTGGGGTTTGGGAGTCTTAAGCAAATGACCCACAGATATGACAAGGGGAGTTTTCTTTCCCTTCATCAATTCATTGACCTATTTGAATTCTTAACGAGGAAAAGATGCCCTACACAACCTATAATAAATTCTACAAATACATCGCTCAATTCTTGCAAAAACATATTAATAAACACAATTCATAGTAATTTAAGATCGCAAGACCAACACAGATTGTAATGAACTTATTGAAATCAATAGCTCTCATAAATATTATTAATGGACTTTATGAGAGCTATTCATTTCAAATTTGTTGACAGATGTGTGCACAAATGGAGATCCAGGCAACTCAGAACTTCAATCAACATAGCATTAAAAAAAATTTAAATTTCCCATACGCAATTCTTTAATCAATAATTTAGAAGCAAAACTGTACATTTTATTCCTTAATAAGGACCAAATTTAAAGAACCTATAAACATTATTAATACATAAATTAAACCCAAAATCCTAAAATCTATGTCCAGCCACTTTGAAGAATTTTCTTACTTCTGCAAAAACCTTTGCCGCTACCCAAGGAAATCCACTTTTTCCTCCCACTCCAATTTTTGAATTTATACTTTTTCTATATCTTCTTTCATTTGAATACTGTATGGGAAAGAATAATTGACGTCACCTATGTCATTACAGTGTGTTTGCTGCTATCTTGGTGCCTCTTGTTAAGGTCATGGTGCCTCTTGATAAGGTCTTCCTTGATCACAGGGCTAACTTCAAGGTCTTTTTCCTCCCTTGTAAGATATTTATCAACCTGTGCAGCAGCTTGCCGGCCTTCAGAGATTGCCCATACTACCAAAGACTGGCCACGCCGACAATCACCTGCGGCAAAGACCCCATCTACGTTGGTTGAGAAACGGCCATAATCTGCCTTGATGTTTGATCGATTGTCTTGCTCCAAACCCAACTTCTCTGCTGCTGTCTGTATAAGCACAAAGCAGAACATCAATGAGCAACTCTCTTTAACAAACCAGGTAAACTCAGTTTTAAACCTCAGCCCCAAGATAACTTGGACCAGGAATTCATTAGTTAAAAAAAAGTTAATTAGGTCATTTGTTTTCTTTCAGACTTTGCTCTAGGGAGAAACTCAACTTGGTCACCAGTTTCATTCTAATGATGAATTATAAGGTAATAGCAAAATGAAGAAAACTAACCGGTTCAGGGCCAAGGAATCCCATGGCTAGTAGAACAAGGTCAGCCTCAATGATCTCCTCAGAGCCTTCAACTTCCTTGCGCTGAAGCTTCCCACTAGCATCCTTCTCCCACTGGAGACGTACAATTTCAAGTCCTTTGACAACCCCATTCTCATCTCCAATAAATCGCTTAGTCAATACCTCATAAGATCTTGGGTCTTTTCCAAACTTGGTTGCAGCTTCCTGATGCCCATAGTCCACCCGGAATATACAAGGCCACTGCAATCCCAAAATTAAAGAAACTAGTTACATAAGCATCTAAACATATATTTGGCAAAGCTTATTTTCTGCATACCTTTTTCTTTGAAAATAGCAACCAAATATTTCAACATAAATTAATATTATTCGCAATAAGTTATCAATCTCATGCAAATTTTGTCAACTTTGGAGCAAACAAATGTGAACATAAAGGAATTTGTTGTACAAATGATAACACTGAAACAATTACTTCTAGTTATCAAATTTTGGTTGATGGTCCCTTCAGTATTTAGATACTTATGTAACTAAAAGAAAAAGCTTGACATTGACATGCATCATAAAGGAAATAGTGCGGTAAAGAAAGTTAAACCTGTGGCCAAGGGTTGCCTGGGGCCCTTGCTCGTGGTGGCTCAGGGAGAAGCTCTAGATTTACAATGCTACTACATCCATGCCGGATAGATGTCCCTATGCAATCCGTGCCAGTGTCACCTCCACCAATGACCACTACTTTCTTTCCCTTGGCAGAAATGTAGTTACCATCCTGGAGGTTGCTATCAAGCAAGCTTTTAGTATTTGCATGAAGAAACTCCATAGCAAAATGGACTCCTGATAGCTCCCGTCCTGGTACAGGAAGGTCCCTGCACCAAAAATAGCCAGCAATATTGAACATGCACCGATAATGACTAAGTGCAGATAATCGAGTTTCTAGTGGTAAATAGGAACTGAAGACAAATCATTAACGTAATCAATCCACCTACTAAAACTTACCTTGGTTTTGTGGCTCCTACTGCCAAAACAACAGAAT
The DNA here is from genome assembly GCA_019022515.1 of Quercus aquifolioides. Lineage (NCBI taxonomy): Eukaryota > Viridiplantae > Streptophyta > Magnoliopsida > Fagales > Fagaceae > Quercus > Quercus aquifolioides. Next base: position 11,565,149 of record CM032335.1, on the reverse strand, counting down.
CATTCTCCTCTCGGAGCCGATCAAGAGAATACAAGGGATCAGTTCCAACACTAGCATTAACCACAAATTTGACACCTTCTTGAGCCATAAGGTTCACCCGCCGTTGAACTACATCCACTTTGTCAGCCTTCATGTTTGGAACACCATACATCATAAGTCCTCCAATTCTGTCAGCACGCTCATACAGAGTCACCGTATGTCCCATTCTATTTAGCTGATCAGCAGCAGCCAAGCCAGCTGGTCCACTTCCAACAATTGCAACTCTTTTTCTGCAACCATACACATTAATTATATTCATGAAATGGAAGGCAATTATCCATATAGAATCTCTCTTAAAAGAGCAGGGCTATTCTAACTGGGTGATACAACAAAAGTAACTTTGTCAGTCAACAATTTAATCAAGAAAAATAATTCCAAATCTCTCCAGTAAAGGAGGAAAAAAAACCCCTCCTCATTGCAAATAAGGAAAACTTGACAGAATATACAAAATCATGTTCATATATTCTAAGAAAAAAAGGCATACCCAGTTCGCTCCAAGGGAGGCCGTGGTACCATCCATCCCTCCTCAAAGGCCTTGTCTATAATGGCACATTCAATGCTCTTGATAGATACAGGATTCTCAATAATGCCCAGGACACAAGAACCTTCACAAGGTGCAGGGCACACTCGGCCAGTAAACTCTGGGAAGTTATTTGTCTCAAGGAGACGATCTAATGCCTCACGCCACCTATTTTGGTACACTAACTCGTTAAATTCAGGTATTTTGTTTCCAAGAGGACATCCAGAATTCTCCTGCAAAATTTAAAAATAAAGATTTAAATGAGGAAAAGTGCATATGAAAGTTCAAACCAAGATGAAAATATATAGTTATATACAATTTACGAAAAAGGGGAAAATGAGAGAGTAATTCTTACCTGATGGCAGAAAGGAGTACCGCAGTCCATGCAGCGGGCTGACTGAGTCTTTAAAAGTGGGCCAGGTTCTGATTCCTCCATAACCTCCTTCCAGTCATTCATCCGAACATTAGGATCCCTGTAATGAACACCCTCACGCTCATATGATACAAACCCTCGATGTTTGACTGCATTGGTAACCTGAGTAGGCCTCTTCAATGGTTCAGCCTCTTCTAACTTCTGCAAATATCACCACTAACATCAGACCCTCATATAAATTATACACACTATACAGGTGAAGTAGAAAACTAAGCCTATCAAATGCATAAGCAAGGAGAAACCTCCTTTAGAAGTGAGGTGGTTTTGAAGACTAAAACTTTCCAGTCAAGAAATCAATATGACCAGCTACGGACTCAGCTTCTGATAAATGAATTATGATTCAACCCCTTCCTCTTATCATGAGGAAATCCTCACTTTCTTACAGGTTTTGAATCGAGAAATGCTACAAACAGCATTTTTTACAACAAATTTCACCATTGCTGAGTTGGAAAGTTATTGATGATTCTCATCTGGACCCACCACTGATACCACTTTATTATCCACCATTAACAACTTACCACATTGGTAGTTGTGAAATATGTTGTGGATTTTGATTTTATGAACCAGCTAGCTATAAAAATTCTCTCATGTTTGAGAGAGAGAAAGAGAGGATCAATATTCAGAGTTAAACGTAATGTCTAATTACCATCAGAAGAGAATTACCTGATTGGATGTTCCATTTAAAGATGCAGATACTAACTTCTTAAGCTCTTCAAAAGCATCTTTTTTCAATAATTCTCCCTCATCTTGTTCATCAGCTTCTTCAGAAGCATGTTCAACAGCCTCCTTGGAGGATTCCTCTGCTTTCATGTTTGCAAGAACCCGTTTATACTCCCTAGGGAAAACTTTAATGAATTTAGGCAGAAGATTCTCAAAGTTAACAAGTATTTCTTTGGCAAGCTGGCTGTTTGTGTGACGCTGATGTTGCTGTATCATCATTCTAAGAGTCATGATATCCTCTTCTTGTTCAACTTTATCAAGATCTACAAGCTCAGTATTGCATCGAGATTGGAATTTTCCATCCGCATCGAGGACATATGCAATACCACCACTCATACCTGCAGCAAAATTTCTGCCAGTTTTTCCAAGTACAACAACAGTCCCACCAGTCATGTACTCACATCCATGATCACCAACACCTTCAACAACGGCCTTAGCCCCAGAATTACGAACACAAAATCTTTCTGCTGCCATCCCATTGAAATACGCCTCCCCACTTGTTGCCCCATAGAGAGCCACATTACCTATTACAATGTTTTCTTTTGGATCAAACTTGCTTTCCCTTGGAGGATAAACTACAATCTTGCCTCCAGATAACCCTTTACCGACATAGTCATTGCTGTCACCTTCAAGCTCCAGCGTTATTCCAGGGCAGAGGAATGCTCCAAGGCTCTGACCTGCACTTCCAGTGAATTTGATATGGATGGTATCTGCAGGAAGCCCTGCCATTTGATAGCTTTTAGTCACTTCATGACTAAGCATTGTTCCAACAGCACGGTTCACATTGTAGATTGGTGTTTCAATGTACACAGGAAGACTCTTTTCTAATGCAGCTGTAGACAGTGAAATAAGTTCTTGGTCCAGTGCCATATCCAAGCCATGATCCTGTTTCTGGACACAGTACTGTGCAGCTTCAGGTCGAAGTTCAGCAGCAGGTCTAAGTACGAAAGAGAGATCAATATTGTCCAGCTTCTCATTGTTCTTAGTCACTTGTTTATCCACTTCAAGCATATCTGAACGGCCAACCATCTCTCTTACAGTTCGAAGTCCAAGTTGTGACATAATTTCCCTCATTTCCTCTGCTACCATGAAGAAAAAGTTAATAACATGTTCCGGTTCTCCAGCAAACTTCGCTCGAAGTACTGGATCTTGGGTAGCAATGCCCACAGGGCAGGTATTCTTGTGGCACTTTCGCATCATGATGCAGCCAAGAGTAATGAGAGGTGCTGTGCTGAAGCCAAATTCTTCTGCACCAAGAAGTGCAGCTATAGCCACATCTCTTCCAGTTTTAAGTTGGCCATCTGTCTGGAGAACTGTTCGACCACGAAGGTCATTAGCAACCAATGTCTGGTGAGTTTCAGCCAAACCAAGTTCCCATGGGAGCCCAGCATTCTTGATTCCAGTCCATCTAGAGGCCCCTGTTCCTCCATCATGACCTGAGATCAGAACGTGGTCAGCATGCCCCTTCACCACTCCACTAGCAACTACTCCCACGCCAGCTTCAGATACCAACTTCACACTAATACGAGCCGCGGGGTTGGAGTTCTACAAATCAAAGGAAAGACATCAGATGGCCTACAACTCCATTAATCAATTAAAAGTACACAAATTTCAACCCCCATTTTCCTGAAAAAGATTCAGTTTACATCTAGACTCATTGTTTATTTCTACCCAATAGCAAAACCAATAGTCTAACAAATGGAATGGAGCTGAACAAAAGAACACAAATAAGCAGCTTATAAGGTCTTTCAGTGGAGGAAGGGGGATACAATGAAGTAAATTTACCAAAGAAACAGGTATAGGAACAGCATGTGCACAAACCTTAAGATCATGAATTAATTGGGCAAGATCTTCAATTGAATAAATATCATGATGTGGAGGAGGACTTATAAGTCCCACCCCAGCAGTAGAATTTCTGGTGACCGCAATTTCTCCTACAACTTTGTGTCCAGGAAGCTCACCTCCTTCACCAGGCTTGGCCCCCTGAGCAATGACAAAGATCGAAGTTAGAACAACATCAATTACAGAGAATAAACAAACTCAGTTCTTACTTAACCTCACCAAATGCCAAATGTACGTGTCAAAAAAAGATGCAAAGGCACCCAGAGGTGCTTTTCAGACACAACATCATCTGCCATGAACACAGATCCATAAACAAGAGGAACCTCCATTCCAATAGGAATATAGGGGCCAAATAGGAATGTATGAACATCAAAAGACATAAACTGAAGTTCAAACGTATAACATCAAACAGGTACCTGAGCCATTTTTATCTGTAATTCATCAGCATTAGTAAGGTAATAACTCGAAACTCCAAATCTCCCACTTGCAACCTGCTTAATTGCACTCCTTTTTGGGTTCCTTGAGCCATCTGGAAGAGGCTCCATGCGAGATGGCTGCTCACCTCCCTCACCTTCAGCGAAATTCAAATGAAGAATTAGTGATTTGAAAATATCATTAGTCCTTTTCTCCTAAAATAATAAAAAAAATTCATGTGTAAGAAATTACATATAAAAAGCTTTAAAAAAAAAGCTCATTACATAAGCAATTCAAAAAAGATCAATTCCAAAGCCTGATTCAATTGTCACCAAACTCCCACGTATGAATGTTATAGTATTTAGCTGAACCTTGACCAAACACTAAGTAAGTACTCTAGTTAAATGTGGGGACATTATAAAGGTAGTAAAAAGCAAACCTGTATTCGACTTTCCTCCAATCTTATTCATAGCAATAGCCAATGTTGTGTGTGCCTCCAATGATATTGATCCATAACTCATGGCCCCAGTACAGAACCGTTTGACAATTTCGCTGGCAGGTTCCACTTCATCCAAAGGAACTTTTTCCTCTGCCTCTTTAAATTTCAAGAGCCCCCGCAAATTGCAGCCTTTATTCAACTCATGAATAAGCTTGGAATATTCTTTGTAGGCAGCTACACTGTTAGTTCGGGCAGCCTCTTGCAGCTTTGCTATGGCAAGGGGATCATTCAAGTGAAGTTCACCACCTTTCCTCCAATGATAATTCCCTGGGTTTGGCAGCGCAACAGCTTCCGCACTTCCAGGAGGGAAAGCTCGAGAAGGAAATGCCAACTCATGCAGATGAAGTGCATCACGGGCAAGCATCTCAAATGTTGCACCCTCAACTCTACTTGGGGTTCCTGCAAAGCACCTCTCGATCACTTCTGACGAAAGACCCAGAGCTTCAAAAATCTGAGCACCCTTATAAGATGCCAAAGTTGATATCCCCATCTTGGCAAGAACCTTCATCATTCCATAGTTGCTTGCTTTGAAGTACCTCTTTACCAGTTCTTCCTTCGAGTGAAACTCACCACTTGCTTTCGGTGGGATCTTTCCATCAACCTGCAATCTCCAAACAGCTTCTATAGCCAAGTATGGGCATATACCATCTGCACCAAATCCAACCAGTGTACAGAAATGATGTACTTCACGTGGCTCAGCAGTTTCAACTATCAACCCAACTTGAGTGCGCTCAAGCTTTTTAACTAGATGTTGATGTACAGCACCAACAGCCAAGAGGGAGCTTACAGCAACACGCTTAGGTGAGAAAGCTACAAATTCAACAAGGAAAAATAAATCAGTCAGAAAGCCATGGTTTTCCATCAAGTATCTGTTAAATGCAATTAAATGTAACTCAGCTCAAATCAAATCAACTACAAATGCTTAATTTATTGGATGAAATTAAATGTACCAAAAAAGGAGAGAATGTTATACCTCTGTCAGAAAGCACAAGTAATGTATAACCCTCCTTAATTGCATCATGTGCTTCAGCACATATCCTATCCAGTGTCTCCTCCAGTCCCTTGCTACCTCGGTCCTTAGAATAAGTTATGTCTAGAACTTTGCTTCGCCAACCTCTATAATTCATCTTTTTTATTGCTTCTGTTTCTTCAATAGATAAAAGAGGACCTTTTAAAGAAAGACGATGACATTGTTCTTCAGTGGTCTCTGTCAGGTCACCTTCTGGACCAATCATGCATTCCATGGAGGTGACTATCTTCTCCCGAATAGGATCAATTGGAGGATTTGTTACTTGGGCAAACATTTGCTTGAAGTACTCAAAAGTGAGCTTCTCTCTGTTAGACATTACAGCCAAGGGAGTATCATTTCCCATAGAACCAAGGGCTTCTACACCATCTTTTGCCATGGGTAGCAACAACATTTCCAAAGCTTCAACAGTGTAACTACATAGGGATGCAACAATTAGTATATCATTCCTGTCAAGTGTAAAATTCAAGAAAGTAATAGTATTTGCAGGACAGAGATTTACATACCCAAAAGCTTTCAATGGAGCCAGTAAACCATGAATGCCCATGTTATCCATGTTGCCATCATTGCTAGACGCCTAAAGTAAGAAAATGCATTAACCAAAATGAGAATTTCTCACAATAGAAAATTAAAGAGAACAGTATTCTCATACTTACAGGAATCACTCCCGCAATAAGAGGAAGGGCCCTTTCAGATTCATGAACAGAGTCAACTATATCCTTGAGTTCAATTTTTTGCCTTTTAAGCCACTCGCCATAAGGCCTTGCCAGTGAGTATTGCTGCTTCAAGGCGTCATCATCAACAACAATATGCTTCTCAAAATCCACTAAAAGCATCATGCCAGGGTTTAGCCTGCCTTTCCTACTCACATCTTCAGGTGGAATGTCTACTACACCAACTTCACTGGCCATGATAACTCGTCCACTGTGGGTGACGTAGAAACGCCCAGGTCGCAGCCCATTGCGGTCCAAAGTTGCTCCCAGATAGCGGCCATCAGTAACTGCAAATGATTTCACATATATAGCTGAAAAATTAGATAATATTTATTATAAAGATTTGGAGAGAGTGCAAAAATTGCTAGAATTATTACATGATATAAGAGCTGGGCCATCCCATGGCTCCATCAGAGCTGAGAAATATTCATACAGTGCCTTCCGATCAGAGTCCATATTCTTGTCATTTTGCCATGCTTCAGGAATCATCATCATAATTGCTTCAGGAAGACTTCTACCAGCTCGAACCAGAAGCTCAAGGACGCCATCAAAAGCTCCTATGGACATAAAAAAAAGTCATATAAAGGCACATCATAATATGATAAGATCATAAACAGAACTTATAATGCATCTAACCATTTAACCTTCATAACCTTCAAGCAAGAACTTATATATGAATGCATATATACAAGACATCAAGCTAAAAAGTTCACCTGAATCAGATGAACTGGCATCAACAATTGGTAGAAGCATCTTTAACTCATTAGTTGAGAGACCAAGCTCCTTACACTTTAATAGACCCTCACGGGCCTTCATCCTGAGTAAAACGTAAAATGTGTCAGTCCATTCACTATTCTTGAACCATAGAGAGAGAGAGAGAGAGAGAGAGAGAGAGAGAGAGAGAGAGAAATCAGCTTTGACAGGACCATATGCTGTAAATCAGCCAGCTATGGCCTATGTGTTTTTCACAGTTTCCCTCGTTCTAGTAATTTTGTGAATTAACAGAATGCACACAGTGGTTGACAAGGTTTTAGAGATAGATTTAGACTATGGTGATTGTCTCATAAACAAACTCAAGTTCTTTCCCAAGTTGATTTTTAAAGATTCCTTTATTTATTCCTTGCAGTCAACAATGAGCTTACAGACTAATTCTGGAGTATCCTCCAGATATCATATGCCTGTTCAAGAAGTCATTAACTGAGCAGCGTTGATGAGAATTGTATCTTATGAAGCATCATTTAACACTTACATTTATTTCAACTCTCATAAAGCGCATTCAGATAAAAAGTGGCCTTTCTGATTGATCTTCACCAGCATATATTATAAGCAACCAATCAAAGGACAAGCACTTTCACAACATTACTAAAATTTGAATTACAAGTTTACCCAATGACAATAATGGCAAAACATCAGTAGGAAATGTTCTTGTGAGATGACATCACAATTATTAACTTCAGCCATGAACAAGCATTCTTGACAGGAAATAAAGGAACCATGTCTAAATCAAGGTGCATTGCTAATGTATCAATCACAAACTGATTTAACAAGACATGCATAGTTTTATGTTCAGAAGGATCTTTATTAGTTATACAGTACATCATTCAATCCCACCATTCACTAAGAACATAACCAAAACCCTTTTGCTCAACAACATACCAGTTTACATTGCCTCTAAGAGTGTTAATTTCTCCATTGTGGCCCAAGACACGCATAGGTTGAGCACGATCCCAGCTAGGAAATGTATTTGTTGAGAATCGAGAGTGGATCTGCACCAACAATCAAAAGAACCAAGATTGTCATGGGCAATCCAATCTACCATTTTCAGAGTATAATAAGTAGATGTGGAAACAGCATAGATGAAATTTTTTTTAGGCACTAATGCAATGCCATTATAAATCTTGGAAAACCTAAGCTAGTTTGATCAACACAATTTCTTTCCCACCACTCGATTGAAAAATCTCATCCTCAATAACTGATCACAAAGAGCACTGCACCTAGTTTCTCTGCAAACATGATTATCTTGATAATGAAGCTTTCTTACCAACTCACCCAAAGCATCTAATCCAGCATCCAAATTCAAACAGTAATCAAGGGAGTGGAAGTACTTAAGAGATCATTCAAACCTCAATGCCTCAGAAGTCATTCCTCAACCTTGCACTTCTTCAGTTACCGGTTGTTCCCATGCTGTTTGTTGGAGTATGAAGTTAGTGTAGAGAGAAGAAAAGTGAATGGATAAAATATTTACCAGGGCCATGTAGCTCGTAAACCTTTCATTGCCAATATCTGCGTAATAATAATCCTTCAACTGAATTGGCTTTAACTGACCTTTGTAAACAACAGTCCTGCACAAATCAGGTAAAGAAATGAACAATGTTATTGCAAGTACGCAAAGAAACTAGATGATATACTACCCAGTGATTTGGCTTTCCAAAAAGCTCACCTTGAGGAAAGTGAACAGATATAGAAGTCCTTGGCACCCCCATATTCAAGGTTTAAAGCAGCTCTTAAAGCAATCATTGAAACCCTTCTCAGTATGTACATCTGTGGAGAAAGCAATGAAAACAAGCATTAACTACAGGAGAATGCTATCAAATCTGTTCCCACATTAACTATAAAAAATAAATTGAAGTACAAATAATCAAACCCTTTGTTTCCTTTGTGTCCAAAAAATTCAGGTTGGTTTGAATTATCAAATCATGCAACATTTTTCTTTTGCCAACTCAATTCTCAAAATGAGTTCCTAATTGAAAACATATGCTTTGCTCCGAAAAATTGACAATTGGGAAAACAAAACTATCAATGTGATTAAGAAAAAAACCTTCTCCTAACAATACTGCTGCATAAGAATCATGCCTTCCACCTTGAACCTCTATAACTAACTTGTAGGGTATCAGAAAAAGAAATGTACCTGCTGCTCCAAATCAACTTGTGACTCAGGAGCTGCAGTAAGGAACACTTGCTCAACCACAGGTTCTGTCTGCAATGCAGACTGGCCCAGATCTGTGTTATCTGTTGGCACACGTCGCCACCCAAGAACAGTATGCCCAAGAGACTCCGCAACCTTCAAAAAAAGATTTTCATAAATATTCCCGCCAAAAAGATAAAATCATTAGAAGAAGCAGATGAGAAAGTAAAGAAAGCAAATTGGACATAGTGAAACATAAGCAGGTATGCAGTAAAAACCACTTTCAATAAAGAACACGGAATCCACTGAGGAGACCACCTAAATAGGAAAGAAGTTATATTCTTAGGACCATAGTCCATCTGGCTAATATACATTGTAATTGTAAGTGATATAGGCATGGGCATGGGGGTGAAGTGAAGGGTCAATCTCCTCCAATAAAGACAGGCATAAGAAGACCACCTACGTATTGATGGCATGTTTCACGTTGAATCATAAAGGGATTTCCAAATTCCAGCTATCAGCAGAAAATAGCTGGGAAATTTGTTTTCAAACCAAATAAGTGCCATGCAAATAAGGAAATTTTACTGCACTAGTAAAAAGACTTGTCCGTTCAAATTGAACAACAAAATTGGAAGTGTTACAGGATCAAACAAATGTAGTTTGAGATAACAACAACAAAGTAACTGACAGTGTATGTATGACACGTAGCAATTAAACTGTATGATTGGTGAAAATGGATAAAGAAACCCCTTGAAGGCAAACATTAAACCTCAAATCAAAATTACCTTTGTAAATACATTTTTGCTTTCATCCCTTCGAGTGTCAGACGAGGGCAAAAAGAACATGCCAACAGCATATTCACCTGGTGATGGAAGCTCAAACCCAAGATCCTTAGCAGCCTAAACAAAAAAACCAACCAAACATCAATGAAATCAAATCTTTACCCAACAAAAAAAAAAAAAAATCCCAAATTCAACTAACATAGATCAATTTGCCTAATTGCTAATCATAAAAAAAAATTAAAAAAAAAAAAAAAAAACAGAGGCTCTTGAACAAGAACAAATTTTTAGTATTTTCAAAAAATATTGAAATTTTTTCCGTGGAAAATGTCTCCAGAACAGGGACCACTAGAAACAAACAAGTAAAAAAAAATTTAATGCTTAAATTTAATACAATACCACACTGAGAAGGAAAAAAAAAACATTTTTTTTGGCTAAAATCAGTCAAAATAAACAGAAACCAACAAATACAAAGTGCAAAGTAGGTGAAAAAAAAAATTAATCCTAAATAGAATCCAAATACTTTATATATATATATATATATATATATACAGTACCTCCTTGTAGAATTGGTGTGGAAGAGCGACAAGAATCCCAGCCCCATCACCGGTATTGGCTTCACAGCCACAAGCTCCTCTATGTGCCATACGTACCAACATTTCCAAAGCATCAGTTACCTACACACGCACACCCACAAATCCAACAACCCCCAATCAAAAACACCAACACCCACTTCAGCAACAAAACAAACACGCGCGCCCACAAATCACATAGCTTAAATTCACATGCACAAAAACAAAATATCTCACACATGCATGCAAAATACACATGCGCACACACATACATACATACATACATACCGTTTTGCGGCTACTTTCGCCGGATAACTCCGCGACGAACCCGACCCCGCACGAGTCCTTATCAAACGACGGGTCGTATAACCCGAGGGGCTTTTCGGGCACAGAAGACAATGCAGAGCGGACTTTTCCGACCCTGAGCTTCGGCGACCGGCCGGGTCCATCCGACTGCCAGAAATGGAGCCTTCCCGACCCGGAAGCTCTCAATCGGGTCCCCAAAAACTTCTTGTCTAATACATTCACCAACGACGACTTCTTCACCGCCGCCGCCGCCGAGCACAGAGTACTGAACCGGGTTATCGGGGCGGCATTGAGTTTCGGTTTCGGTTGGTTCGAGGACTTGTTAAGCGAAAGCAGAGGAGAGGAAGAACCGGTTCGGAGATGGAAAATCGAACCCGAACTCGCTAACATTTTCGGGAATTATCGAAAGTCCAATATTAGCTAGATTCCCGATTCTTTTATATACCTCAAAATTTAAAGAAATTTCGAGCTCTTTTAGGAGCCTAAATCGGATCTAAAGTATTTTAGTCCAAATAAGATTGAAATAAAAGATCCAGATAAACTCAAATCTGAGCGAAGAAACAAAGATAAACTTCGAGAGAGAGAGAGAGAGAGTTTCACTATTTTTTTTCTCTCTCTCTCTCTGATTCTTTTTTTTTTTTTTTAAATATATTTACGATAAGATTCACAGATCTAAACGGTTCAGCTTCGTTCTCCGCCAAACCAAATGGCTTTTTTTTTGCAGAGAAAAATCCGTTTGATTCAGAGACAAATACAGGTAGTTTATTAAAATTTAAAAAATAATAATAACAATAATTTTCACACACACTATTTTCAGAGAGAATCTCCCTAGTCACGTGCAGAGAGAAATATATGGTTGTTGAGGTTCGAATCGAGGTATAGCCAGCCTAAACTAACCAACCAAACGCCGACTTTCCCGGGAAACGAACAGCACGCTAAGAAAGAGAGAGAGAGAGAGAGAGAAAGACTATAGGCGAGAGAAACAGAGAAACCACAGAGAGAAAGAAAGAGAAGGAGATTTTGGGTTCTCTTTGAAGAGACAGGCCTAGCTGTGATTATATAGAGAAAAGAGAACTTAGAAAAAGATGGCTTCGGGGGCATGTGGGGACCACACACCACCAATTATTTTACAAAATTATTATAACGTGCTGACGTATTAAATTAAAATAATACTATCCTTCACAAACTATTTAATAATACTTTTACAAAATGTTTATGTGTTCAGTTTTTAATTGGTTTTCATCTAATCCATGGGCATTATTTTTTTTTTATTAATAAAATTTTTAATAGTTGAATAAAATATTTGAGACTCAGTATTTTAGTTCAAACTTTCAAAAAAAAAAATAATCACTTAATATATACAAAATCTTGAAAAAATAGATGTGATTTTAGCTTTTTTTTTCTTTTTACAGGTTTTACCGATACGAGACGTGACAGATTGGAATTAGACTTTGTGACACGTGAGTTGGCCTATGCGGCACGCGACAGCCGCTCATGGTGGGTCCCAATTGTGGGCTTCGGTTCTGGGATTAAGAGTAGACTACTAGACTGAGTAGATATATATGGGAGTTTTGGACGTATACGTTTTTTTTTTTTTTAATCCTAATTTAATAAATATGGACGAATAAAAAAAAATTTATTAGAAATTTTTTTTTTTAAGTACAATACGATGGCTTTTTTTTTTTTTTTTTCCTCCAGATGTTTCAAACCGACTCGCCATAAAGATTTAGATAAGTAGCAGTAAATTTTAGTTGTTTATCCGCAATCAATAATTAACCTTTTATTGAAAAAAAAAAAAACCGATAGCTGAAATTATTGCTGGCTGCCAAATTGTTTTAAATGACTCATTTGCCCTTTTTAATAATCAATCACATTTATTTTATATATTTACATAAAAATAGCATATTTTATGTAAAATCTCTTATTTACATCCTTCGATTCTAATATGTCACATTCAGATACAGTCATCACGATTGGCACCTCCTTTTCATCCTTCACCTTCGTTTACTTTCTCTCTCGCTACTACTTATCTATATTGAATTTAAATCATTTATGAATTTTATTTTTTTAGTGTTAAAATCATATTAGTTGGTTACTCATTCAATGCATTGGAAAGTTTATATTTTGTTATAGAATTTCATCTCTCTTTTATTTTATTTTATTTTAAAATTTAACATTTATATGTCAATTATTAATGGCATTGATTATGAGTGTATTCGTATATGGAAGTATATATACTAGCACTTATATATATATATATATCTGTATATATTAAGAGGATTCAGAAAGTTAGTTATTCATTTTTTTTCTATCAAAAATACCCCTAAATTAATTAACCAACAACTTAAAAATGGGGTTAAAATAGTAAATTGGCAAAAGAAAGTTAGTTATTGCTTTTTTTACTGTTAAAAATACCTCTACCTAAAACTTAAAAATGTGATTAAAATAGTAAATTGACAAAAATAATAAATTCCTACTTCTACGTTGAAATATCTTCATGCTTCTAATAAACTCCTACTTTTACGTTAATTTAAATTTCTACTTCTACTTTCTCACTTCCTACAAAATAGGATCACTCTTTTGTTAGTTTTAAAACTCCTCCAATCTACAAAACTCACCCCGCGTATTCTTTTTTTTTTTCTTTTTTTTTGTGATTAGAAAAAGTAGAAATCTCAAATTATAATAAATGCAAATTATTAATCTTTACCCAAAAAATAGAAGAGCCTCTCACGCATGTGCTCAGATGCTAGTGTATATATATATGTGTGTATGTATGTATGTAGGGACCACACCATAATTATCCACTTAATTTTTGTAATCTTTATACTAAGTGAGTTAATGAGTGCAAAATACTAAGAAACTAATATTAATGAACTATAAAAAAAAAAAAATTTAAATCACATATACTCAATATAAATCATCACACAACAAAGATCACCACACATTCTATCTTATTAAAAATTAGAAGAAAAAAAATGATCAAAAGTATTATTAAATTTAGGTAAAAATTTTAATATATGACTAATTGCGTTTACTTTTTTTAAAAAATAATTTGACCAATTATTTATATTTTTAGAATAAAAATTGTGTTTAATTTTAAATGTATTCATAGGTATGCACGTATTATATGCTACTTTTTTTTTTTAATAATTTGACTTATCATTTATATTTTTATAATAAAAATTGTGTTTAATTTTAAATGCATCTATACGTTTGCATGAGTTACATGCTAGTTAAGTATTAATTGTGATAGTTTTTGTACGCAGGAAAGTCTAACTTTGAATAATATTTTTCTCTTTTATTTTTTGTCTAAATATAAACTTTAATGTTTATGTAATTTATTAATGGCATTGACTATATGTGTTTGTTTATGGAACTATATATATATATAGAGAGAAATGATATGTCTACAACATTTTTACAACAAATCCTAAGTGGCAGGTTGTTACTGGTTGTTATTGTTGGGGCAAAAAAGTAATCTTAGTGTTAATTTCAAATTTGAATCAATAACAACTAACCACCTGTGATTTGTTTCTTTTATGTTTAACAAAATATAATTTTTTTTTTTTTTTTTTTTATGTTTGTCTACATATTAACTTAACAATTGTGGTAGTTATTTATTTATTTATTTTTTTTTTTGAGAAACAAAGGCACACCACAACTCCACTCAAAAGCCATGGTAACTAACAATTGTGGTAGTTATTAATAGTTAATTATGATGGTTATTAATAGTCTTTTATTTTTAATTATAACAAGATTTTAATGGATAGTTTAAATATAGAATATAATTAAATTTTAAATAAATAAATAAATTTTGCAATTAATATATGCATTAATGCACACTACATGCAAATTCATCTATTTAATAAACAAAAAAAACCAAAATTAAGGCTAATAATTTAAAATGTACAATGTTATTCAATGGAGAGGTCAGAAGACAGTTGGGATTACAATAGGGATTCTTATGAAGGTTTTCTCCTTATTTTGTCATCGCATTCCTCACTTGAAAATTGGAATTGATTTTGACTTTAATATATGCAAGATAGCTACAATAAAATATTTGGAAGGAAAATTCGTAGCCTTTCATAATAAGGTTTGTTCAACCTAAACAAATGTCTAATTGGAATGAGTTTTCGATTTCGCTCAAGTCTTCAGTCTTGCACAATGAACAAAAATTTCAGTATTCAATTCATTCTACACCCTTACACCATATTTAATGGACTAATTGAACGGACCATATATTTTAAGGGACATAAAATGTAAGTAAGAAATTGATAAAAAGAATTAAAATGGAGAAACATTTTAGATTTTGAAATACCAAAATAAAAATGTTTTCAAATTGAGATACTTACCAAAATGCAATTTACCAAATATTTTTCTCATCCATCTTAGGTAATTATATCATTTTTAACAATAACTCTATTTTTTTTATGAATTTGTTTCTCACAAATAAAATTATATTATTCTCAATCTCAATGATGTCATATCGTTTGAGAGCTAAAAGAAACTCTATAAACCAATCAGGAAAAAATAAAAAGCAAAGGTCGAGAAAGTAATATTGGAATAATTTTATTTTTTATTTGCAATAAAAATAATAACGAAATAACATTTCTTGTAATAAGCAAGGTATACATGCGTGCACACTCTTCATAAAATATCACTTTTATTTATATATATATATATATATTTTGAAAACATAATAGTTTATTGAATTGATACATTTTGTGTTCACAGGTTTCAACTTTCAACAAACACAAAAAAAAAAAAAAAAAAAAAAAAAAATGTTAGTCTTTTAAAATAAAAAGCAACTTCATTCCTCATTTTCACTCTCCATTAATTTGTTACCCCCTCGTTCTCTTCTTTTACCACTAATAGATGTATGTATGTGCGATGTAAAATAAAAGAAAAAATATATTTATTTTATAAATATAATTCAAATTATCATCATAATTAGTGAGATATTCTATACTATCTATAAGAGGATTCCCCTTTTTAAACTGGACTTTTATGTGATTCAAAAATACTCTCATTAATTAAGGATAACTTCTCTTAAAATAGGGTCATGAATCTCAAAAAAATAACCAATCTATGATATCTATCTATACTTCTACAACACCTACAACTACTATCGTTTTGAATTTAAAAAGAGAACTCCTAAAATTTAGACTTTTTTCCCTTTTTTTTTTTTTAACAAAAAATTAAGATAACTCTTAAAATTTAGTCTTCTTTCCCTCACGTTCATCTTATTTTTCCCACTCATTCTTTTATATATATCACAATACTACTTTCAAACACACGTTTAAAAAAGAAATTACACTTAAAATTATTTTAAAAAATATATAGAAGAGCCTTTAAGCACACGTAATACACATGCATAGAGGCTAGTTATAAGTACAAGAATACAATACGTATATTGAATCACTTGACGTAGAGATATAATGTAATGTGCAAGAATTATTAAAAAAAATATTAATTTTAAAAAAAATATTGAAAATTTTGGTAATGGAAATTTAATTGGAATATTAATTTGAATTCAAAACATAGATAATAGAGTTTTGCCTAAATTAACTTAATAATTAATAAGATATATAGAATTTTAGTTCGAGTTTAATTTCTTGAAATTTAGGTAATAGAGTTTTAGTTAAATTAAATTATCATACCAATTAATTAGATAGGCTAATTTAATTATAACAATAAAAGTGGGTAGCCAATTTTCATGGTGAGAAAATGGCCACTTAGCACAATCACAACTTAGAAGACCCGACTTTCACTTCTTTGATTTTTTTGTAATATAATTTTATTTTGAATATAATTTTTAATCTTGAAACTTAAGTAATAGAGTTTTGGGTAAATTAAAATATTAAAATAATTAATAAAAATAAAATAATTAATGAATGAAGTTAAGAATTTAGGATTCAAGTGATAACTCAATGGTAATAATATCATTATGATGGTCTGTGTCTATTATTTGAATCTCACATTCCTCTCCCTCCCCTTACAAAAAAAGTACAATCGCTTAATTTGGATCAATTTTTATATATAGATAATAAATATGATTTTATTCATCAAAAGAACCCTTATAAAAGTCGTACTTACTATTTATAAAAAAGTTTAAATAATCAGTTGAAAATAACACATTTAAAAACAGAGTATTAATTAATCAGTTTGATAAGCTCAAAAAAAAAAAAAAACAATATGAAATTCTTGAGAGTCAAGTCTTTGGTAGGAATTGACAATCTTGATAATATGTTGAGGGTGGTTTGGTAAAAACATTGAGTGGTTAGGTGGGTAGTTGACCACGTAATGTGATGCTATAAATGACGAAATCTGTGTTATATATATATATTATACATTGGTATTTATTATTACGGCAGACGCGGCCAATAGTAAAAGTGATTAGGCTGCCAACGGATTTATTACGCGGCCAACAGTATGTGAGTGAATTCTTTAATCATTTTGCCAAAATGAAATTTGTTTTTTGGTAAAAATTTAAAAAGAGGTAAGGTGAAACTACATTTTAACCCATTGATTCTTGCCAGAAGATTTTCTTTTTTTATAAATTCCTTAGTTACAAAGGGAAATGATAATCAGTTAAAATGACCGAGAGATGATTTTTAAATTTTGTTAACTAGTACTTTCAGAATATTTGTTAATAAATTATTTTAAGAAAGTTGTTAATATCGCTTTCATGAAAAATATAAAAATTTATAAAAAAAGTTAGTTAATTTTTGTATTTTTTTCATAAAAAATAATTCATAAACCAATGTTTTAAGAGAGTCTGTTAAAATTTTCTAATAAGTAAACACTTCTTTTTATTACTTTACAAAATTAACTAACAAAAATAATTTGGCAAGTAGAATCATCATCCAACATGAAAATATTGGACTACTAACTGGCAATAGATTTATTTATGGTAAAATACAAAAAGAGTTGCCACAAATGATACTCCCTCGGTCCCACTTTTTTTGTCCTCTATTCCATTTTAAGATGTCCCAAAATATTGTCCCGTTTCTAAAAATAAAAGTAATTAATTTACTAATGTTCCTATTATACCCCTATTAATTTACAAATTCAATTTTTTGATAAATTTTTTAAGGGAAATGCTAACGAATGCCCTAAGGGCAATGGTTAATAATCCATTTTAGGAAAGTTTTAATACAATTTTTATGAGAAATGAAAAAAGCTGTCAAAATATTAATTACTTTTTTTTTCATTTCCTATAAAAACTTTCTTTAAATAGATTATTAACCAGTACCCTAAGGGCACTCGTTAGCATTTCTCATTTTTTAAAAGGTAGTTTTGAAAACTTATACATTTTTAAAAAATAGACAGATAATAAATGATGTTCCCTTAAAAAATTTGACTTTTCAAATAGGACAAAAAAAGTGGGACGAAAAGAGTAATACATTAATATAAGCTCCAATTGATTAGGTGGGTAGTTGACCACGTAATGTGATGCTATAAATGACGAAATCTGTGTTATAGAAATTATACATTGGTATTTATTATTGCGGAAGACGCGGCCAATAGTAAAAGTGATTAGGCTGCCAACGGATTTATTACACGGCCAACCGTATGTGAATGAATTTTTTAATCATTTTGCCAAAATGAAATTTGTTTTTTGGTAAAACATTTAAAAAGAGGTAAGGTGAAACTACATTTTAACACATTGATTCTTGCCAGCAGATTTTCTTTTTTTTATAAATTCCTTAGTTACAAAGGGAAATGATAATCGGTTAAAAATACCGAGAGATGATTTTTAAATGGGTGAAAATCATATTTTCAGGCAATTTTCACTTTGGTCTCTAAATGTAATTAAACAAAAAACTTTTGGTGAAAATGAAGAATATTTTTTGCCTGGTAATTGTAAACAAGAATAACAATGATAACTAATTTAAGTCAATAATATAAATACTAGGGCATTGAGGTGTTTCCCTATATCGATATGAAATTTTTTGTGATCGAAGAAATTATATATTCCATAATTGATTGTTCTTATACAATTAAATACTTATGATTCAGTTGAACTGAGACAATTCAAGAACGCATAATAATCTAAATTAATAATGCGGTTAGAATAGTTTTCAGAAAAACTCATTCACTTTAAAACTTGATTTCTATTTGAAACTATTAGAAATTCATCTAAAAAATAAGAAAAACAAGATTGAACTTATTAAAAGCATGGACGAACTAATACATCAAAAGAAATCTAATTGAACAATCAAATATGTTATTGTCTAAAATCTTGGAAAGAATCACATTGAGTATTCATACCATATAGAAGAAACATAATCCCTAGCTCTAGCAAAGAGTTTATGCTGCCATTAGGGAAAGGAAAATACAAGGTTTTTTCTCCAAAATTCGTTCTACATAGTCTCCCTTCAAAACCCTAATGTAAAAGTGTCCAAAGAAAAAATAACTTTTACTATTTCCGTCCAGATTTACAGCAGTAACTTGTGAGTTAATTTCAGCCTTCAAAAATTGAGAATTTTGAAAAACTCAAAACTAGAAAGTTGTAGATATATAAATCACGGTTCCAACCCATTTGGCCTTGTGTCAATTGAAGTTTTGAGGAGAGAGATATGCCTAAAATATTGATCAGTGCTCAAATTTTATTTTTCCTTTTCAAATTCTACCTCTTTGATTTCTTTCCTTATTTAAAACTTCCAAAAATGGGAGATGATCCAAGCACTCCAGCTGAGCATGGTCCTTTAGCTCCACTTTAATTATTGTTTGGCCTCCATTCTCTTACAAACTCCTGTAAACTCATTTTTCTCACATTATTTCCTGAAAGTAAAAAATTACATACAATGAATGACATCTTATTCAAGAAATTATGTAAAGATAAATAATAGGAACTAATGCAAATCATGACTTAATTATACAAATTAAGCATAGTAATAAAGAGATAACGCCCACATAAATATATAACAAGTATACATTTTAAGGCGTTATCAGGAATACATTTAATTAGCCTCGGTTGGGTAAAGAAAATAAGTTGAATTACTAAAAAGATGAAAACTTTGTCCATGAATTTGTCTGCATTTTCTTGTTAATTTTTGTTTACCAATAACCTTAAAGCATCTGTTAACTTTTCCTAATAAGTATTTTTTTTTTTTTTTTTTACCAAATTAACTAACTAACGAAAATAATTTGAATCATCATAACACAATAGTATTGGACTACTTAGTGGCAATAGATTTATTTTTGGTAAAAGGCAAAAAGAGCTACCATAAATGGTACTACATTAACATAAGCTCCAATGATTATTGCCATCGGAATTTACGTGGCTAACCGTTAGTGATGACATTTTATCACTTATCTAATGAAATAGTTTGACAGGTGTTGGGGCCTTTTTTGTGTTTGGGCTGGGTTGCCTCCTGCGGTGATGGGCCCGAATGCTTTTTCTGAGTAGGGAAGTTGAGGCCGGCCCAACTGTAACTCACCTTGGGCCGGTTTGTGCACAAACTTTGTCTTGTCCGCCAGAAATACACTTACGGCAAGCAGAGCTATTACAATAAGATTACGGCAGGCAGATATAATAATGGAAGGAAGAACAGAGTGCAGTAGCTTTTGCTAATAGTAAATAACCGAATATCACAATAGCAATGATGGTAATACTAACAATGGCTTTTATAAGAAAGAATAATTGATTGAATGATGAAGTTAATCAAAAATAAACATCAAGCCAAAAGAACCAAGTCTGTAATGGTAATAAATCACCGAGGAAGAACACTTCTTCTCAATGAAACTAACCTCCCAGGAGAATATCCTGCCGTGGGGATTAGTGACTTTGAGGGAAACGGACCTAAGTGTTAGATACCTGCAAAAAACTATTACTACTTTACTGTTATTAGAGAGTCGGATTTTGAGGGGGAGAGGGAAGAAAAGGTTTATTGGTGCATGCCTATTATCCTCCCCATTTTGTTTCCTTATCTTTCCTTCTTTTCTTTTTCTTTTCTTTGAATCCTTTTTCTTTTTTTTTCTATCTTTTTCCTCCTCTGTTTTTTCCGTCCCTCTACAGGGCATGGCAGAGGTCCTTTTATAGGGCCTGCCGTGATGGTTTTTTTTACTATTTCACCCCCTAACGGCCTTTGTCTGGTCTGGGCATGCTTGCCGACCACCGTCTGTACACTGTTTGCCCTTGCCAGACAACAACGGGTTGGTTTTGTTTCTGTTTGCCGTGGCAGTGTTTTTCTGCCGTGGCTTAAATGCTCTCTCTCTCTTCCTATGGCATGCACCCAACGTTCCCTCCCCAACCTTACCTCTTTTGGGCGATCTGTCATCCCAGCAGACGTACCTCCCAAAAGGGTTTGGACAGGGAACGCAAAATAGACCTTTTCCCCCCTCCCCACCACCAAACCGCACCCCCTTTTACCTCTTTCCACTGCCCCATGGTCCCACCATGACCCATATTGGCTGGGTACAGGCTGGTGGCACCTGGGCCTTGCGCATGCTTTTCTGTTATGTACATTCAAAAGCCCGCCTGCGGCCCGTGTTTGTTGTGCTCTAGAGTCTTGCTTGTATTCGTCTGCCATACTTCTTTGTTCTTCTATGTGGGTCGCTCTGTGCTTTCAATGCTTCCCTTTACGATTGGGCCTTTCTTAACACTGGGTTTCATATTTCTCTTGGCCCATTTTACGGTTCGTATTCATGTTTTATTTCCTACCACTACGATACGTTCCTGCTAGGCCTCTTCCAAGCCTGCCATTCCATTCTTTCCCCCAGTGGCTTAAGAGAGCCTGATGGTGTTTTTATTCATGGGCTCCGTTGTCCCTTTCTTTCTTTCCCTTTGGGCCTGCGGCCCTTTTTCTTTCCTTGGGCTTCCTCGGCCCTTTTACTGACTTTGCTTTCCCATGGGCTTTTACTAACTTGACTAGGCTTCCCCGGCCCAATCTCCTCATACTCATCCTTGGGGTTCATGGGCTTGCCCTCAACCTCTACTCTCTTTGTTTACATTACCTTAGGCCTGCCGCGGCCCATTTTCGCCTTTTCATACCATACTCTGCCCATGGGTATCATTTTTCTCTTTCCGGGCCCTTTGGGCCCATTTGTTTCCTCAAGACCCATTTATTCATGTTATGGGCCTGTGTTCTATTCTTTCCGCCGCTTGTGCCTAACAATCTTATTCCATGCCTGCCACTCTCATTGCCTGCTTTGCTGGGTTGGGTTGGTTTTACAAAAATGACCCTCAACAACAGGTAAAATCACCCTCTAACATGAAAATTACCTAATTACTAATTTGTGACAATAGATTTGGAATGCATTGAATTAGCTTCGGTTGGGCAGAGAAAATAAGTCGAATTATGAAAACTGTCCATAAATTTGTCTATTGTGCGTACCCAACCTTTGCTTAACGGACCGGGCCTAGGGTCGGCTCACAACTTACTTGCAGAGTGGGCTTAGTGTTTCCTACTAAGGACAATTCCACCCCCAGTGACACTATAACTTCCCTTAACCCCAGTGAACACCCTTACTTCCCTATCTGTGTTGCTCTCTCCTCTGGTTGTACTAATTCACTCTCTCTCTTTCTATTTTCTCTCCAAAATTGCCAACCCCTTCTTCTCATTTCATTCTCTTATCTATAGCTTGAGGTGGGTGGCGGCATTATGATTACCTTCTGGTCTCACTCGTGCAAGTGGGGTCCAAACTAATTATTCCTAACGAGAATATGCTCCATTGGGAACGGTGGTAATGGCATCGGAACTGGTTCTAGCCTCTAAAAGACTGCTCGGCAGCGATATTCCCCAAGGTAATACCAGGCTGCCGATAACACAGGCTGTCCTGAGCAAGCACATTCCCAATCAAGTTAAAATTGATCGACTGGTGCTTGCCTCTGGTACGTTCAAGACAAGATGGACTCGTTATGATGCTTGGGCTCAACTTGGGCCTTAAAGTGCATTTGGCCCAAGGCCAAAGGTCCGACGGGAATGGGATAATGTGTTGTACTATAAGGCCTGGGCCCAAGGCTCAGTGGGCCTAGGACCATTCCTCGTACATCTATATTTTCTTGTTAATTGTTGTTTCAAAGAAATCATGTCTAAGTTTTTGATTGCCTAGAAAAGATAAACGCAAATCAAAGAAGAATTTTTTTTATTAAAGATACATAAAATAGGCATTGTGAAAGATGGTTTTGTAGGTTTCTTAACTTTAGGATAATTATGTTGCAGTTTTTGGCTATATGTGACAAGGGGAAAGCATCCCATTGGAAACGATCATGTGAAAGCTCAATGACATATCTCAAGATAGAGATGGGTCTTGTGTTTGTTTTTGTTTTTATTATTTTTTGTTTTGGTTTGTTTTTGTTAGAGTAAGCTCTTGTTATTGAGTAGTAATTTCAAAGGGTATAGTTGTGCATTTTAGGGCCTGATTGGTAGGAGGATTTTTGTTTTTGTTTTCAAAATAGTATAAAAACAATTTTCAAAAAATTGAACTTGAAACTAGTTTTTAGATAATAATTTTTATATTTTACATGTTTGGCTCCCACTTTTAAGAACAATTTTCAAAATACTAAAAAAAAAAATAATTGTTTGGGAGACTATTTTTATTTTTGAGATTAAAAAAAAAAATTACAAAAAGTAACATATAGAATCTGTAGATTACTTTCTTTATTTTTTGGTGGATAATGATAAGGGAATAGAACTCATAATGTTTTTTTTTTGTACTGATAAGTTTCAAATTTAAAGTGTGAATTTTTTTTTCGTGATAAAGATAAACTCCTAAATTTAAGAGATAAAAGAGTAATGTTCTCAAAAAAAAAGAAGATAAAAGAGTATGAACAAATATATGGGGTTCACTGTTTTTAATTTATTTACAACTATGTCATTAAAAATATTTTTCTGTATCCTAAAAACACCTCCTAAGTCGTTTTCAAAATCCTGTTTTAAATCAGGAAAATCAGATACAGTTTTTTGAAAACTGTATTTAAAAAATATTAGTCAAACAATAAATTTAAGTGTGGGACCCATCATTTTATGGATTGCAAAACAAAAAATTATATTTAAATACTCTTACCAAATAGTCCCTAATTTTTTTTTATTTTTTTTTAGAGCTTAGCATTAATTATTTATTTACAAATACCAAGAAAAGTACTACAAACACAGTAATTTTTATTATTGTTTACCTTTTATAGTAAAGTTTCTCTTTCTAAACTCTAAAGTTCTCTTGTTACCTATAGTGGTTGCTTTGTCTATTCTCATGGTACACCCTCTCTAGCGTAGATTGAGATGGGTTTAGGGACTTCTATTTATCATTTTCAGTTGAATCCTTTACTTTCTTCTAGTTTTTGGCCGGATGTATGATGTGTTTTATATATATATATATATATATATATATATATTTAAAATGTCATATATCTTTTATCTAAATAATAAGAGAAAATTGGAGCATTCCATTCAATAGAAGGAATCTTATCCCAAAAATATTACAACACTTAAAGAGGAACTTTAAATATATTTTCAAACTACAATTGTGCTGTCGCATCAATAAACAATATGGGAGGTTATATTGTGTTGCAATTCCAGTTGCACTGGTTAATTGATGAAAGCAAAATGTCATAGCCTGGTCATGTAGTTCAACTTGACTATCTAGCAAACTCCTGGACCAATAATTTGAATTCCTTCAGCAAAATTACTTTTCATTTTTATATATTCACAACTAAATAACTCTGCATAAATCATAAAATTCTAAAATATTTTGTATTGTCTCTTTACAATAAGAGGCAAACAATAAATAAAAAAATTTTAAAAAATTAAGTTTAATGAAAATTGTAATTTTTTTTTTTGATAGATTATGTAAATTGTAAGTTAGTTTAAAAAGTCAAATGGGATTTTAATGAGTCAATTTTAGAGCATTAGCATTAGTGGTGCCAAAAATTTAGTAATTTAGCACCACAAAAAACTATTTTATTTATTTTATCATCTCACTTTACAAAACACCCAACATCAGGAGTTTTATTTTAGCATTCAACACAATAAAATAATATATCTACTACAATAAACAACAACCATCACCTAGAGAATAAAATAATATAACTTTTAATAAAATATTATTTTTTTAACCATCTTAACTATAGTGCACAGCTATTTTTGGTTGTACACTATAGCTCAACCGCAAGTTTTTTTAACTTTCCTCCATCATTACAGCATGTTTTTTAATATTAGTAATGTTAAAAATAATAATATGATTTTTTAGCACTACCCATGCTAATGCTCTTAGCCAAATAAGAATGCTCTAAAATTTATTTATTTATTTGGAGAAATAATGCTCTAAGAAATTAGTCAATTATTTAACATCTCTCTCTCTCTCTTCCTATTGACAGTTCTAACGTGGTGCACTGAAGCTCACATTTCATTACCTACCACCCTGTCCTAGTCCTTCACCTACCATAGGTTATAGCTTTTAAATATAAGAACAAAACCTATCAATTATGCTTCAAGATATAAGACTTTTAGAACAGGCTAAGGCACTTTTTGCAAACAACGTTTATATAAGGACAGCTAATTATCAATTTGCAGAGAAGTACGGATGCTCACTTTTCTCGTTATATAACTCGAACAAAAGAAACAATTCTTCGGAGCTCGGAGTTGATGTAAAATTTCAATTTGTACATAATTCTAGTTCTGCTTTTTCTCCACAGGCCAATGCTATGACTATTGGGCAGAATTTCACGTGAAAAAAAAAATATATACTTTTCCTTGATTGACACTTTGTCCGATCGCTGAATTATATTTTTAAATTTAAAGAAAAATGTTAAGGAGGAATTATTAAAGGATTTTACTAATGTGTGCCCTAAGGGCACACATTAATTTTCATTTTTAGTAAAAATTTTCTCGGAAATTGAAAAAGTAATGACAGTTTTTTCAATTCCCGAGAAAACGTTTCCAAAAGTGGAAGGATTAATGTGTGCCCTAAGGGCACACATTAACCGGACCCATTATTAAAAAGTACTATAGTAGTAGTAGTTCCACGCACTTCGCAGTCAATGTCACCACCAATTCACCAACTTTAATTGTGTCGTTATTCGTTGACAAAAAAAATGTGGATTTTCCTGTTCTTTTTTTTGATACAAGGATTTTCCTGTTCTTACATTCTGTCAAGACAATAATTAAAAAGAAGGATGCCTAAGGTGTGCTTTCTTAGGAGTTTGGTTACACCAATATAGACTTCACGGGGAAAAAAAAAGAGGCTACGTTCATACAGGAGAAAGTTTACCGACACTTTTTTTTATGTCACATATTTTTAATGAAAGTAAAAAAGTGATAATAATAATGGGTCTAGATAAGAATCAATAAAATGTTAAAAACTTGTTAATTCAAAAGGGCCTTCAAGAGTTAGGTCATTTTGAAGGTTTAAGTATTGTAAGTTTTTATAATAAAAAAATAAAAAAAATTAGTGTAAAAAAATTGTTAAATTTTTTGTATATGTAGCATTACTCGTTCTTATAGACAGACTTATAATTAGTGGAACACAATTATTTTAAGAACATTCAAGATCCACAATCAAATATAAGAGCATTCTCATTGGTTTGTGCATAAGAGCATTATTATTGGTGGTGTTAAAAAGCTATATTGCTATTTTTAGCACCACCAATTACAAAATTAAGGCTGCATTGGTGGAGTCAAAGTCAAATAATTTGGCTTCTCAACTACAGTGCACAGTTACTTTTGGCAATACATTGTAGCTCAAATGTAAACAATATATATATATATATATATATATATATATATATATTATATTCGATCTTCTCTCTTTTTTCTTTCTTTCTCTCTCCAGTCTTCTCTCCTTCTTTTTAACTTCTCTTTTTCTCTCCAGCACTACCCTTATCTCCCTCTCAACTAAACCAAGCCTTTCTTCTTTTCGTGGTGCCACCTAGGTTCGTTGAGATCAGTGGTGTGGATCAGGTTTGTCTAGGTTTGTGTGGTTGGGTGGTTTGGATCGATGGTTTTAGTGGTGGTGTGGGTTGTTGCTGGGATTGGTGACTGGGATCGGTGGCTGGGCTGTTGCTGTTGTGGTTCAAATTAGGTTGTTGCTATTGTGGGTGGATCGTTATGGTAGGTTTGTGGTGGTAGTGGTTGTTGTTGTTGTTTTTTTTTTTTTCCTTAAATCAAAGTTGTGGTGGTGGAGTTTTTGGGTGTTGATTTTTGGGCATTCCGTGATTTTTAGGTGTTTATTTTTGGATTTTTGGGTGTTGATTTTTTAGTTTGCCTTGATTTGTGATGGTTGTGGGTTGTGATTTGTGGTTGTAGTGGTGGTAGAGGTGTGGGTGTGTTGTTTGTTCACAAATAGGGAGAGGAAGAGAGAGAGGGGAAGAATAAAGAAATAGTAATATTTAAATGAAGTAGCTAAAAAATAATATTTAAATGAGAATGCATAAAAGCATCCACCTTGGGTGAGCTTAAATTTTTTTTTTTTTTGGTTAAATTAAAATTTCATTTTCTCTCTTTTATCTTGTGTCACTTTCTCTCTTTCTCTCGCAAACTTTAACAAAAGTAACATTATTTTAGTGTATGATTGGACAGTGCTGAAAAGCACTTTTCGGTTGCATCTCACATGTTTTAGTAGGTTTCGTGTACTGTTTACAAGACCCGCAAATACTTTTTTCAGTAAAAACAACTTCAAAATCGGGTCTTACGATACTATTCACATATTTTAAAATTATTTTGTTACAGTGTTTTCAGTTTTCAATAATAAGCGGTATCCAAACACACCCTTAATGTGATGTATTGTAAATGAAAAGATTGGAGTCACTTTAATTTGTATCTTTAAAAAAATGGTTAGAAGAAGCGAGCAAACGGGGTATTGATCAAAACATTAATACAGACCAAACCATATGAAAAATCTTTGGTACAGTCGGTACAACCCAATATTTATTTTAGTATGTTTCAGAATATTGAAACCAGTTTAATTAATGCTCGGTGCGAATTGTACGATGCATAACAAGTGAAAAGTTAGTTTTCTTTTCCAAAGGTCATAAGCCATTAATGTATGATACTATAATCCATGTTATCTATTTACATCAAATGTATAACAAGAGTATTATGCGTAAAACATGTTTTTTCAGCCTGGAAATCACTCTAGCATATGATCTGAAATTGAAAAGAAATATGGTTAAAGATAGAATTGACTACTCTGTTCTCATATGCAAGTCTCGGAGTGTAGAAACAAAAATGTCATACTTGGGTCGTTTGTATTTTCTTGTAACAACATGAATAGACCTAAGAGGACCCCATAATGTCTTCTATTGTTAAAGTAAGTGTGTGGTGCAAAGGATACGAAGCTAATCCTTGACTTTTTGTTGTATAATCCCATAATGCAAGTTAATATTCAAGGGTAAGACAGTGACCCTAATGTTTAGTCTGTTAATGACGTGTAGTCATTTGATTTTTGCAAAATTGCTAGCTACTTTTCATGGTTAATGAGGTAATATAAGATGAGAATCGAATGGATTATGGATGATCCATGTTGAGTAAAGAAAATGAAAGTTAATATTCAAATGTAGATGGTCTTGTAAGACTTGGATAAAACTTGGAGCACATTGATTAAAATGGCTTTCTAGGGACTCAAAGAGCCAAATATACAAGACAATTGAGTTGTTTTGCCACCTCTTTTATGACGAGGCGATTTCGATAACGATTAAACTCTTTTGTATATATTCAATTGCTAGCTACTTTTCATGGTTAATGAGGTAATATAAGATGAGAATCGAATGGATTATGGATGATCCATGTTGAGTAAAGAAAATGGAAGTTAATATTCAAATGTAGATGGTCTTGTAAGACTTGGATAAAACTTGGAGCACATTGATTAAAATGGCTTTCTAGGGGCTTAAAGAGCCAAATATACAAGACAATTAAGTTGTTTTACCACCTCTTTTATGACTAGGCGATTTCGATAACGATTAAACTCTTTTGTATATATCTTAAAAATAAAGGAAGACATATGTCTTTCTTTATTTAAAGAAAATAGAGATAGAGGCAACTTTCATTTAAAGAAATCAGCCAATCACTTACGACCACAATTTAAGACAGAATTAAGTAATAAATCATTCAATACTATATCATGTACTATATAATAAAAATTAGGTTTAGTAACTATGGTTACATGACTTACATCAAAATGGCTATATTCTCTCTTCAACAAATTGTTAAATTCTCCTTTCTAATTTTTTTTTTTAAATTCTCAATAATTAGAATAGTTCACTTAAGGTAAAAGTCCTTTTTTTTTTTAATAATTTGATAATTGGGTTAAGGGGAGTTAAACCCTAGATGTCTTCATTAGAAAGATTAGAAAATGTTAACCAGTTAAGCTACAAAGCTCCTATAGGTAAAAGTCCATTAACTTATAAGTTTCAAGAAATTTAAAATTTTATAATTTAGTATAGGTAAAAATCTCTATTAGCTAAATTTCAAGAAATTTAAAATTCTACTTCAAGTAAAATTCTATTTCAAAAATTTTAAGAATTTTAAGATAAAATTTATAATTTATTTTGATCATCTATCGTGATAATTTTTATTTTAATACAATAAAATTTACACATTATATATCATAGTCACACCAAGTAACTCAATATAGAATTCTTATTTTTTATTTAGATAATATTTTTAAAATATATTTTTCTTTTATATAGAATTCTTAAACTAATTTGTGCATCTCTCGGACATGCTACCAGTTTTCAATAAAAATTGAAAACTTGTTTACGAGTGTGGTGCTAACATTCTACCTATTGACCAAGTTTTTAGAATCTTCTACCATTATAATTAACCTATTTTATGGTTAAGATAAAATCTCTTAGAAAGTTTGGGATGTGAAAATACAATCATTCTTAAAAGAAAAATTACTTATCACCTTGGCTGAATCCTTTTGGTAAAGATCTCTCTAGCTAGCTAGTCTCTGACTTCACATGCTATATTGAAATATATTTTGTATACTATCAAAGACATTGTTATATTTAGGTAAGTCAATTTGCACTGTTAATTAAAATTGAGATGAAAATTACCAAAGCTATGAATGATATGACTCATGAATTGAGCCATGAAACCTGAAATATCATATAAACATATTATAATATAAGACCATTATTGTTATATCACTGAGATAGTTTTTAAGGTAGGAAAAGATTTGGTGAGAAAGAGAAACGTACCAAATAGAAATGATCCCAAAACAACAGGGACAAACAAAGCACGTTTAGTGACAGCTTGAGTTCTGTCCCAATTGAAAATGAAATTGGATGCGCAGCAATAAATTACTATACCACAAAACGACACCACATTGGGTTCTGCATTTACCGTTTGACCCTTAGAAAGGCAATAATGAGTGACAACACACTGGTTTATAATTATGCCGATAACAATCACGATGTTCTATTTCATCTAAGACAATAGATTAATGCTGGTGCCACAATTTGTGTCATAACTCGTCAATGTGACGAGTTGTGATTGGTGGAG
Organism: Quercus aquifolioides; assembly: GCA_019022515.1. NCBI lineage: Eukaryota > Viridiplantae > Streptophyta > Magnoliopsida > Fagales > Fagaceae > Quercus > Quercus aquifolioides. The sequence goes on along the minus strand of CM032335.1, from coordinate 11,534,935 downwards.
AAGTGATGGTGGGTCCATGTGATGACACCCTCCACCAATTACAACTCGCCACATGGGCAAGTTGTGGCACCAACATAACTCAAGAAAATAGGATAGAAATGAATATTGTAATCTTAAATTTTTTTTTTTATTAAAAAAAATTGCTTGCATTGGAATTTGGGGTATTGTTTACTTATAACCCATATCTTGAAAATATTAAAACAATCTCCTAAAAAAGGATTAAAATAGTTATTATCCTAATAATATTATTAGTGACTTTCACAACTCACTCTATTGGCACATAAAAAATAGTTTAAAAAATGATGCCTAGGAGTGTTGCACAAAGCTACAAGTATAATGATAGAATATCATCTAGGATGGTGGTAAAGACTTTCTCCCATATAAGTTTAATTCTGATTCAATACCTAAGTTTGAACCCTTTCGAAACAAAATGTTTGCTCACTTAAAATGACATCTAACATAGAATATAAATATTCTATTTTATTTTTTGTATTTCACTTTATACGTCAATTATAATGTGTCATGACTCATGTGATTTTAAAAAAAAATATTGTAATCTATTGAGATTTTAGTGAATATGAAGTTAAACTCATCAAAAATTAATTTCTTAGTAAAAATTATTATGGACACATTGATATAGGATTAGGTTTTTACCATCACTTGCCCCCATTAAAAAAAATGACAATATTTTTTCAAACCCAAATTGTAATTGTCTCTTTATTAATATTAGGAAAATTACACTTTAACACCCTAAACTATACTCTTAATTACACTTTGTACAATAAAATTTTTGAATGCACGTTTTGCACTATAAACTATGATCATTGTTACACTTTGCATCCTAACATCAAGTTTGCTGTTAACTTGGATAGAAAAATATGACACCACCCAAAAAAACCTAATTGACCATCTTCTTATTGCTTTAAAAACAAAAGATAAATTACACTTTACCATTCTAAATTATACTCCTGATTACACTTTACACTCTAAAATTTGAATTTCTATAAAGTTAACAAAAAACTTAGGGCCCATTTGGTAATATCGTTCTAGTAACATTGTTTGTATTTTTTAGAAATACATGTGGGTTAAAAAGTGTGTGAAAATATGTGTAATGTTGTTTAAACACTGAAAACTGTTGTTCAAATTACACTACCAAATACCCCCTTAATGTTAGAGTGTAAAGTGTAACAAGAGTCATAGTTTATGGTGCAGAACATACATTCAAAAAGTTTATCACTCTAAACTATACTCTTGATTACACTTTGCACCTTAAAATTTGAAATTCTATCAAAGTTAACAACAAACTTAATATCAGAATGTAAAGTATAACAAAGATCATAATTTATTGGGCAAAACATGCCTTCAAAAAGTTTAATTGCACCTAGCGTACAATTACATTCTTGTACATCAATAGAGACATTAACTATAGGCAATCTTGCTGACTGGGACTGGTGAACTGTAGAGACTGGAGATAACTTACTTCACCAAAAAACAAGTGGAGATAAGTTATCGTTACCTTCCACAATCTAAAGAAGAAAAGGTAATGATAATAGGATTAAGTTGGTAATGTTATTATTGTGTTTTATATATATTTATATAATCCAAATGTGTTTGGCATTTGATACTCAACAGTCACAGTAAACAAAAAAGAAATCAAAAGCTAGTTCAATTCTCCATCACAACTAAGAACATTCGTAATTGGGTATTATTATATCCTAAATTCTAGCACCAGAGCAAAAGTGATTCGATTTTTTACCTCTAATTGCTTTTTCTAGCATAAAGGAATGCCAATAACTGTAGGTATAAGTATAAGGTGCCCCAAAGACCACATTATTTTCATGCCATAAAAGAGTGTGGCACCGTGTACTAAATTATAGGTCTCTTTTAGAAGCTTTTTTACACTTTTTTACAGAGAATATCTCACAAATGAAGCTAAATTATCAAATGCTTTTTAGAGTACTTATTAGGCCCCACATGAAATGATTCCTAAAACATGATTCGAAATTTCGAACCATGGGGTCCCTTCAAGGATCAGGGTCCACACGTGTCACGTGACACGTGGTTCGACCCTTTTTGTGGTCTTATTCTTTTCACATTTTGGGTCCATGTCCTCCATCTTTTTTATATAATTTTTTTTTAAAACTAAGCTGTCCATGTTGCCACCTACCCCCCCCCCCCCCCCCCCAAAGGCACGAGCTGGTATATCCATATAATTTTCGTCAAGGCACAGTACCATGAAATTGTTGACACTTATTGTTATTATTAGTGGTTTTTTGCTTTCTTGAAAAGAAAATTTGTATAAAAAATTATGTAACCACAATTTATCACACATTTTGTATAACTCTCTTATATGGCTAGCTGTGGTAGTAGGGAAAAAAAAATGTTGGGATAGTTATAATTTGTTGTATAAGATAAATATGAAAAAGTGTGTGAATTGTAGAATAAATTGTGGTCCTAAAATTACAGTCTGTCATATAAAAAATTTCTAAAAATATTTCTTAAACAACAAAATCTTATAAATAATTATACGAACATGAAAATAATTGATAAAATAATAGATGCGTCAGTTTCAGGATTTACTATTGGCCCTTTATTAGTTAGCAAAACCTAATGAATAAATAAATAAGGAAGTTCCTCTCTCTCTCTCTCTGTGATACGTTTTGTGTAGGTGTGCATGAGGTTTTCAACACATATTTAGGACATAATAAGGCAATGTTTTGATCGATGTTACTTTGCTACCAAATACCAATGAGGGCCTGATGGGTTTGGCAGAGCACAGATTGATCTTTACAATTCACATGGCCACCAAAACACCACCACCTACCTTTGACAATCATCCTCTACGCTACATATATTATAACCAAAGATAAATAAAGAAAGATTTCATGAGGAACATAGGTTCATCAGGTCATTCTTTGAGCAAATCATGAGTTTCATCATCAGAACCTTCAATACTAGCCCTACTGAAATTGATTAAAATGTACGTATAAGGTATTCTTGATTCTTCTAATATTTCTTTGGATATTTTGATTAAAGCAAAATGGAGATGCTCCATGAAATGAATGATGTGCTAGTGGGCTTCTTCTTTGCGTGACTAATAAGTAGTTTAATTTCGACTCAATTGTTTTGGAATTCCGAATTTCTCCAACTATCAAGGAGTACTGGATCTAAACAGATGGAGTTTCATAATCATAAAAAAAAAATAATAATAAAAAAAGGCATTTTTTCTTTTCCACGGAACCATAATTATTGGGAGTTTAGAAGGGTATAGATTCTATAGAATAGGAGAATAAGAAAAGAGAGAATAATTAACCTTTTATTTGTTTGGATTTTTATTAGTTTTGTTTGGAAGAACTTATTTTCATCTCAAAAGAGAATATATAATTTTTTTTTTATAAAAGGATTATCAAAACCTTGTTATGCCTCCCTGTGATAAAACCTTGCAGAATTGGAAGACAAAACAAACCAGGGTGCCAGATTTGGAAATTAGGTATGCCTCCCTGTGATAAAACCTTGTTTACATACTCATGGCACATGGTTGCACTTGCAGAATTGGAAGACAAAACAAAATTTAGCATGTAAAAAGCATACACAAGAGTCTCTTACTAATTTTGGATTTGTTTTCAATAGTTCATCTGATCTGAACAAAAATTATGTCCCAAAGGCCATACTGCATGTGTAATGCAATGCAAAATTTGTTTCCTTAGATTTTAAGGCGACAACGATGTCCTACCTTTTTTTTTTTTTTTTGTTGCTACTTGCTAGCTAGGTGTGCTACCTATTTTTATTGACTTAATAGAATTTTCATGTATATAAAATAGAGATGGATGTATAACACTTGCAATTCTTGAACTAACCAACAAAAATCAATGATGATTTGCTTAACATTATTATTAATAATTAACCAACAAACTTTTGAAAAGTTTTGATAAAGTTTAAGAATTATTTAACCTTATTTAAACTTTTTAAAGTTTAGGGACCAAAAACAAACTTTTTGTAAAGTTTAATGATCAAAATAGTAATTTACCCAATAATTAATCATATATATGTAACATAATTATTCAATCTCATTGAACTGTAGAAGTCAAACTGAGGTTTTTGGTAAGCCAATAAACAGTAAAAGTATCTGCAGGGTCACAATTTGTAGCCCAAGTCCAAAAGATATGGGGAGTAGGTCCAATGAGCTCAGTACAATAAATTTGTAGATAGTGGGTGAAAGAACTGAGTTTTTAGTGAATTTAATAACGGTTAATAGGAATTTAAAAGATGAACAAGTAAGAAATATACGAAAGGACTGAATGAACTAGTTGTCCGAGGAGGTGGGTTATAAAAGAAATTAATAGAACTGAATGCTAATACATATTTGAATACTACAGTCGTTCTTTTCTCCTTTTTTCTGATCCCCCTCTCATGGGAGGTCTTTTACATTATATAATTCCTTTTAGACCATCTTGATCGTACACTTGTTAACCATCTAAACTTTCACTTGAGTGCATGTCCTATCATACATCTTCTTTGGCTCTCTGTGAATGGTGGTAGCTGAGACTACACTGTTTAGGGGTCCTCTCCACATAAATGCGACCAGAAAAGTTGTTGTAGTGCATTTAATGCGGTGGTAGCAGTTTTTCTTTCAGATATTTCTGAGCTCCTATCACATTTGTACGTGTCTGAGGTTCATCCTTATCGTTGAAATTTCATGGAAGATCACCTAAATTGCCCAAATACAAGTTTGACCGATATTCATCGTATCCGAGAAGAAGCTACTCCTCAGACTATACTCATCCATTCTTTCCTTATGTGATTCTCAACTTTGGGGTTTCTTCCAATCATTTACTCATCCTCGGACATGTCCACGCCCTCGGATAAGGCTCAAAGCACAATATACAAATTTGGGCCCTTATCCCCACAGTATCTTTGTCACTAAATTAATCATCGAATATACATGTTCATTGATCATTTGACTCTTTTTTTATTTTATTTTATTTAACTTTTATCAATTTAATTTTTTAAAAATAGATCCTTACTGTCAAATAACCCTCCCTCAACTAAAAATTTTGTTCTTTAGTAAATATTATAATTCAATTATTTAAATCTTAAAGTGTTACTAGTTTTAGAAAACTTTCACCATAACATTGTCTTTGGAAATATTGTAATAATATTTTTTTTATCTATAGTTTCGGACAAGTCACAAGTGATAGTTCTTAATACTTAATAGTACTATATAATGAGTTTAACCAAGTTTCCATTTATACAATACCTTCCATATAAATAAATAAAAATTCTACGTGGACCTTTTTTTTTTTTTTGCATGTGTTTTTTTTTTTTTTCTTTGTGAATTGATGGAAATTAAGTGATTAGGAATCCAAGTTTATATATATTGTAGTTGTTTTTTTTTTTTTTTTAAATAGTTCAGTGATAATTAATTAGTAATATATTTTCTTCTAAAAAAAAAAGTAGTAATATATTTTGATTTGGCATGTGGTAATTAAATTAAATTTTGTTAATCCCGAACCTAGCTAACTAGTAAAAGATTCAGATCAGCACATAAATTTATCCGAACCACAACTTAGGTTTTGGCTCCTTGAACCTTTAAGGAAATTCCTTACATATCTTTCATCGACAAAAAAAGAGAACATAAATAAGGAAAAGAAAGGTAAGAGAAAGTTGTTTTCTCTCAGAAATCAGAATTTTTCGTAAACTCCGCTTTTCTTTATTCATATCATCATATTCAAGGAGCAACATAACAAGGAAAAAGTTGGATCAATCATAAAAAAAAAATTGCATTTGACCATAGATTAAATTAATTGAAAACCCAATAATTTTAGTCACCAAACTCAAGAAATCATAGATGCAAGGGAAAATAATAAACAAAAAAAGATAGGTGAAGAATATTTAAATGGGGTATGCGGAGCTATACCATCAATAGTTTAGATCATAAACAACATATTTTATTAGATTATGTGTAAATTTTTGCATTTTGGGCTGCTTCACATGATGATGATGATGGTTGTAACGTGCTTTAAGCGAAAAGTACAAGCAATGAAATTGAATAAAAATTGTGGAAACACTTAAATTAACAAGATTATGAATTGGAAGCATTTGCTTGTCCACTAGCTGCAAGTAGGACCTAAAGTGGTTCCAGGAAAAAAAAATTGCTACTCTTCCTCTTAATTTTTTTATTTGCCTAACATTTACAATTTTCAAGTGATTGTTTAGAAAGTTTATTTTAGTTAGTTTATTGGACACCAAAAAAGAGAGGATAAAAGTAGGGGTGTCAATTCGGGTTAGCGTGTCGGGTTCGTGTCGTGTCGAGCTAGGGGTATTCGACTAAATGACTCAACCCTAACCCGACCCATTTAATAATCGTGTCATGATCTTCCAACCCTAACCCAACCTGTTAATAAGGCGGGTTGACCTGACCCAACCCATTTGACACGCTTAATAAACGAGTCGTGTTGGGTTGACACGAATGTAACACAACCCATTTCAACCTGCATAATATTAAATATAACATTTATCTAGAAATAATTATTTTTACATCCTAAAAAGCAGTGCATACACTTCAAGTCTTCAACCCACATTCAAAATAATATAATTCAACAAAAATATAACATTCATCTAGAAATAAGTTCTTTACACTCCAAAAGAAGTGCATACACTTCAACCCAAATTCAAAATAACAAAGTTTCACAAAATAAAATAACATAGTTCAACAAAAATATAATATTTTTGGAACTCGTCAAATGCTAAGTATCAATATTGAAAGAATTTGAGTAAACAGTAGACTAATCTTGACTATGACCACGATTATCATCCATAGATTCTTTGTTGATGTCCAAATTCATAACATTTTCCACAAGCTCATCCAATTTCATTTGTGTAAGTTCTATGCCACCAAAAAAAAAAAAAAAAAGTATTAGTAGTTCTAAGGTCTGTAAAGTTTCAATTTCCAAATATATCCCTTGTAAATTTTTGTAATTACTCACTTTTCTTTTTAAATTTAAAATATATGTTGGATATAAAAGGTATTTGACAAATCTAAAATAAAATAAATATATATTTGTTATATGAGTTAAAAGATTTGTGTTAAGTGAGTCATTTCGGGTTAACACAAATAAATTGACGTGTCAAACGTGTCTATTGCGGGTTGACCCGTTTATGACTCATTTCTTATCGTGTCACTTTCAGGTCGACCCGTTTATGACCCAAACCCATTAAGGCCCAACCCTAACCCGAAAAAACCCGTGTCGGGTTCGTGTCGTGTTCGCGAGTTGGGTCGAACATTGACACCCCTAGATAAAAGTATAATTTTTTTTTTTTGAGAAATAAACACACACAAGGAAGAGAGAAAATGTGTTTTAACACAAAGGCACACCACAAATTCACCCAAAAAATTATGATAACTTTTAAGATAAAATGGGCAATAAATATAATTTAATCTAAATTGGAAAAAAAAAGGGATAAAAATATAATTTTATTTAAAATTTTAAAAAGTTGTATATTAATTTGTCAAATAAAGTTACCCAAATAAACTTGAGGATTATAGGGTCTAACTTCTTTGTTATTTTTTATTAGCGTTTTATAAAAAGGAAATTAATATGCAATATTAATAGCAATTTAAAGCCAAAAGAACACATGCTTAACAAATGAAAAAAAAAAAAAAAAAAAAAGGTGGGAGGGGATAAAAGTTAAAAGCTTCATACTTTAGGGAAAGCAACAGCAAAAGTAGTGGTGTACCTGTCTCTGTCTATTATCTTTATAATGACATATTAGTTTTTGGAAAAAGTTAATAAATGACGTAGGGTATTAATTTATGAAATATTTTAAACAAAATTATAAAAAAATAAAAAAGTAATTAACTTTTTAACAATTTTTTATATTTTCTATATAAGTGATGTCAAAATTTTTCTAAAATGGTTTATTAGCAATTATCTTAAAGGCACCTTATTATTATTATTTTTATATAAAATAAAAATTATACTCTAATATAATTTAAATATATATACATGTGTAAAATTTCTTGGAGATTTAAATCTCGACTCTCATTTCTATTTTACAAAAAATTTATATTTGTAAAGTAATTATCATGCTTAGAATGTGCGATGATACCAAAGAAACTATTAACATCGTTAGTTTTTATGTCAAAAGTGAAAACTGTCGTTTTTAAGTTATAAGGCAATAACCACACAAGTGCAACTCTCCAAAAGTAGATTTGGGTGAGCTGGACTTGGAGGTTTTCTTCCTATTCTGGACTTGAAGACCAACGCACTACCGTATTGCATGATTTTCATTGGGAAACATTTTCCATTATTGGTTGCCCCATCAATTTTTTCATAAACAATCAGAGTCCAAGCAAAACAAAACTCATAAATGAATCTTAGGCCCACCTCGACAAAGTCCCAAACCCTACTTGGATTTTGACCTCTTTCTCGTTATGGCATCCATGTGAAGTGTTGAGGAAAAAGTATTTTGTATTAAATTATATTACGTCATCTATATTAAAACCTAGTAAATAAACAAAAGACTTGATTATATGCAAAAAAAATTATCTATTAACACAAATCTTTAATTTGTTAGTAAGAAAGCTATTTTTTGTAGACATATTTTTCACTTATTAGGTTTTGATACCGTCGATATGGTATCATTTGATATCAAATATCTTCTTCTAATTAAGCTCATATATTAGGATTTCCAATTTCGAGATTTAGATAGTGCACAATTACAGTGTGTTTAAGAGATGTAAAAGTTTAAAAAGTGAAAAACTAAAAAACTAAAAGCTTAAAAAGCCTATATGATTGAAGGGCTTCACAGTCTTTGATGTATGGTGTAATAGCCTGAGCACTAGCATTGGAGGGTGTAAACACCCCCCAGTTGCTATTTTACAACCCAAGATATCATAAACCCACTCCATTTGGGTTTGTAAACATAAAAAATCTTGCAACCTATGAACAGTAAGGTTGCATATATGCAACCTTACTATTCATAGGTTTTAAAGAAAAATAATAATATTTTAATCTTGTGGTTGTATGTGAAGAGAAAACAAGAGTGTGAGGAGAGTACTTTTTATTATTTTACTAAGTAGTTTATATTATTTTATTGGGTTGTGCGTAAAAATAAAAATTAGGATGTAGGGTAAGTTGTAAAATGGGTTGGTAAAATAGATAAAAAGTGGTGTTTGAGGATGCAAAATAGGTTTTTTTTTGGCATCTCTGGATGCTAATGCTTTAGATTGCATTTGGGATTTGAGAAAAAGTTAGCTTATTTTACTTTTTAGCTTATTTTTGCTCATAAAAGTGGGTCTCATTGCACCGTTAAGTAGGTCACATTGCTTCAAAATTCAGCTTTTGGCTCTTTTTATTTTCCTCTACATATTTGCAGTAAAAAAAATTTAGTTTCAACAAAATAAGCGGTTCTCAAACAAGCACTTAGCTATCGCAAACCAACTATAAGCCACTATTAATTACTAGCCTTTGAGCACGCGCTCACGCGTGTACTCAGAGGCTCTTCTATTTTTTTGAATAAAAGTTAATAATTTGCATCTATTATAATTTTTTTTAAATATTTTTATTTTTCAAACAAATAAAAATGATAAATTTTAGAGATAAGCAGTAACTGTAATTTCTTTTTTAAACGTGATGGGAAAAAAATTCTAAATTTTAGGAATTCTCTTTTTGAATTAAAAATGAAATTTGTTATTTGATATTTTTTTACCCTATTTCTAAATGAAGTTACTCTTTATTAATGAGGATATTTTTAAACCACATAAAAGTCTAGTTGAAATAGGAGAATCTTCTTATATATAGTATAAATTACTCACAAGTCATACCTAGCCATAAAAACACATAAAGGCATTTCCAATAAAAACACATATAGGCATTCCAGTCATTGAAGCTAGAAGTCAAAAATTCTCTCTTTTGGTCCATTTTCTTTTTCTTTTTCAACTAGCTATAAATTAGAAATGAATGCACACAATTAATTAATTAATTAATTTTGTCAACTTATCAGTATGAACATGATAAAATATAAACTATGACAAATGGATGCGGCCTCCCGAAGCAGTTGTAAACACAAAACAATTTGGCAACGTTTGTTGTCTGGGCGGTGTGTGTGTATGATACGTCGTCGTATGTCAGCACATGGGAAGGCTTAAAAGTTAGATCTTAAAGTACACACTCGACAAGTAATGTTGAGTTTATATTATTTTTTTATTTAAAATACAAAATAATTTATTTGAATAATGGAGACAAATGGTTAATAAAAAAATAAATTAATTAATTAATGAGACTGTGATATTGGCCGTTTAATCAGTTGAGGAGTTTGTACTCTTTCACATATTCTGAAGGTCAGAAAATAAATAGAGCCACTTCAATATAGTATGGGAAAAATCTTTCATGCGCCAGGCACATGAGATCAGCCTCTCACAAATAGGTGGGGCTTGATAATTTGTGAGAGGCTGGTCTCATGCGCCTGGCGCACGAGATACCACCAACTCGTGTAGTATGACGAGTCATGGGTGAGGTAAACAAGTTCTGAATAAGCTTTGTCCAATAATTTATGGCATTTTTATAAGATTGAAATATTGAATGCTCAAGAAATTAGATTCTCAATATATATATATATATATATTGAATTTTTTTTTAGAGTTTCAACCTACGACATCCGCTCCTAATGATAGTTCTTTATCATCAGACCAAAATACCAATCAATTTTTGGTGTAGGTAGGGATTGAACTCCAAATCTCTTATTCACTTACTTTAACATGGGTTTCAAAAACTACGCACTCAATTATAGGTGGTCAGTGTAGTATGAAGTGAGGTATACAACTTCTGAATAAGCTTTGTCCAATAATTTATGGCATTTTTATAAGATGCTGAAGAAATTAGATTCTCAATATATATATATATATATATTTTAGAGAATTAATTATAACTTATGGCGTTTGCTCTTAATGATAGTTTTTTTATCATCAAACCAAAACACCAATCGATTTTTAGTATAGGCGGGGATTGGACCCCAGATCTCTTATTCACTCACTTCAATATGAGTTTCAAAAACTACGCACTAAATTATAGGTGGTTAGAGTATTCACATCAGTCTTCTCAAATATTTAGCTAAACTAATTCAAAAAACTCTATTTTTGCTAGTTTAGCTATCTATTATTTTTATACACATACATCAGCCTAAATACTTTATCGACATTGAAATCTAATGTAGCGAGGATAGAGGCTTACTACATGTAGATATGAGACTATCATCTTAAAAACCTTTAGTTAATTTAGTAAGGTTGATGCACACTTATTTTGGTTGAGTTTAGATAATTTTTTGCTAAAATATTAGGTGAGATTGATGTGAATACTCTAAGTTGTCATTGATTCTAATTTGAATCCACAAATTACTTTTTTTTTTTCTCACAAATAATAACCAATAACAATCTGCCATTTAAAATTTATTGTGAAAATATTGTAGTCATAATATTTATTTTCATTGGTATGATAAGCAAAGTGGAGAGAAATTATACAGTCATCATGGTGGACCACGTCACTTGTCAATCATTCTACTAAAAGACTCCCACTTATTTAAAATTACTAAGTCAATAATTAGTTTATGTTAAAAAAAAAATTCCGACTCAACAATTTTAAACATATGATAGTCTTTTAATGGAATGGTGGACCACGTCTTGTCCACCATGAGGACCTTATAATTTCTCCAAAGTGGGATTCTTTCTTTTTCAATGGTTTTGGAGAAATTTCAATTTTCAAACTTGTTCAAGATGATTTCACTAAAAAAATGTTAAAAGGATTGACTTAGATTTTGTTTTATCATAAATAATTTAAATAGATATTAAAATAGTGATATTTAATTTTTGTTTAAAATGATGATGAGTGATAGAATTTGATGTGAACTTTACTTTAAAATGGTAGAAAATTCGAAAATCCTAATTTGAGGACTGAATGGGACACGAAACTTGTTGAAATGAAATAGTACTAACCTAAAGGAAAAATAAATTTTGGGACACACTTAACATCATCTTTTTGGGTAACACCTATTTAATTTCCCATTATTCTATCTCATATGTAGGTTTGGTATTTCAAACTCACTTCTTCTATACTACATACATACAATGCATCCTTTATTTTGTTTGAATCTTCATCATCCCAAAAGGAGTATTATATGATATGACAAAGAACATAAAACAAAAGGCATTGGCATCTTGAATGAAATTTTTGTGGTAGAACTAGCTTGAGTGCTTGACTGAAATGTTGGGTATAGTGATCTTATGTCTTTGTTGAGAAGCCAGTGTACAACTTCAAGGAAAGTGCTTACCCAACAAGGTTGTGCTGAGATATGCACTTTGGAAAGCAAGCAGGGTCATTTGACTAGTATTTTTCCTCTTCTAAGATACGTATGGGTAACTAAGAATTTAGTACTTTTTAATTTTTTTAAGCATAAATTATTTATTGATGAGCTCATCACACTTTTTTTTTTTTTTTTTTTTACAAGAGGTTGAGAAAGTTATGGATGATTTCATTGATTCATGCACATACAATTATAAAAATACATAGTCAACGTTTGAAATTTTCTTCGAGTTACCAATAATACATTTAGATTCTCAAAAATTGTTGATAATATATAAAATGATGCTGCACACATTGCTATATATATTTTTTTTGGATAAGAGACACTGAGACAGTGACATGGTTTATAATTTTTGCGGAAGTACTAAAATCTCTTTTATGTTTTTTAGAGTAAAATGGAGAACAATCTATGAAAAGTTGTGTGGTGTAGTTTGATTTGGATGTTAGAGTGCTGTACTTTCATATTCAAGGCCATGGACCACGAAAACACCTATCTCTAATCAGTCTAACCTATTCACTCATTTAAATATGTGCATACGAAAACACCTATCTCTAAACCTATTCACTCATTTAAATATATGCATACAAATGTAATAGTCAGTTGATATAGTTAAAAAATTTAGGGTAAACTACATATTTGATATCTATTTTTTACACCATATTTTAATTGTGTCAGTTTAGTTCATAATCTTTCAATGATGCGTTAATTTTGTTCATGTCGTTATCTCTTGAATGGAAATTACTGACGTGACAAACAACCAAAATAAAAAATTAGTTTCCGTTGATATGACAATAAATTTTTTTATTTTTATTTTGATTTTTTGTCACGTCAGCAATTTCTATACAAAAGATAATAGAAAGGACTAAATTGATACGACACTAAAAGATTAGAAGCTAAATAGACACAATTGAAAAGTTATGGACCAAATTAAAATATGATGTAAAGAATAAAGACCAAATACATAATTAATAAAAAAAAACATTATTACTAAGTGCAATTCTTATATAGGTGGAGCCACATGGGTCTGGACTCTGGTCCAAACAAGTTCAAGCGTCTGCATGATAGTGGGTTTTTTTTTTTTTTAAACAATGAGTTAATTGACACAATTGATACGACAATAAAAGGTTAGAGGCTAAATTGATACAATTAAAAAGTTAGGGACCAAATTAAAATATGATGTAAAAAATAAGGACCAAATACGTAGTTAATAAAAAAAATTATTGCTGAGTGCAATACTTATATGGGTGGAGCCATATGGGTCTGGACTCTAGTCCAAACAAGTTCAAGAGTCTAATAAGCATGATAGTGAGTTTTTTTTTTTTTTTTTTTACAATGAGTTAATTGACATAATTGATACGACACTAAAAGGTTAGAGACCAAATTATCATAATATTAAAAAAATATGAACCAAATTAAAATATAGTATAAATAATAAGGATAAAATACGTAGCTTACCCAAAAAAATACTACTAAGTGATAAATGCATACAGGTGGAGCCACTTGGGTGATGGGTCAGGTCCAATTAAGCGTCTAATAAGCTTGACAATGAGTTTTTTTGGACCTGTCCCAGCGTCTAACAAGCTTGACAATGAGTTTTTTTATTTAAAAAGACAATGAGTTTTTATTTTTAGATAAAAAAAAAAAAAAGACAATGAGTTAATTAATGAGTAATGAACTAGAAAATATTGACAATGAAGGGAAAAAAAAAAAAAAAGACAGAAACTGAAGAAATGCCATACAAATAAAAGAATCTAACAAAAAATAGAAAAAGCTATAAGATAATACAGTAATGAGAAATGCTATGTTCACAATATTTTTACAACAAATTCTAAGTGGCAGGTTGTTACTGGTTGTTATTGTTGGGGCAAAAAATATAATCTTAGTGTTAGGTTCAAATTTTAACCAATAACAACTAACCACTAATGATTTGTTGTGAAAATGTTGTGGACATAGTACCTCTCATATGACAATACAAATACATAAAGTTGGGTGAGAATATGTGTAAAATATTGTAAAAATGTTGTTGACATACCACCTCTATGTATAAAATGAGTTTTAATAAGAAAGTTTGTGAGATTTCTTGTAGGAAACATATTTTTGAAAATTGTTACACTTACAAATTTGAAATTCCTCTTATCATGAACTCCTACTAATAGAGGGATCTTTCCAATTTAAAGAAGTTTTAAGTCAAAAAATAATGCATGTTACCTTGTACAATTGGAGATAGCTAACAATTTTGGGATCTACATTTAAGAATTAAGATATTGAGGGAAAAAACTCTTCTTCTTCTTTTTTTTTCTTTTTTCTTTTTAATTTGGAATAACTAATAATCAATGTCGTGAATGTCCTATGATCCTATCCTCACTCAGTGTAATGGTAGAGCCAAAATTTCAATTCAGGGGTAAGATATAAGACAAGATTGTAAGCAAAAATTGATCTAAAAAAATATTAATTGATATTAAAAAAATAATTATATAATAAAGTAAAAGACATACAAAATGCAATATAAATGTAAAATCTCTATAATTTATTTTTACACTTAGGGTAATTTACATAGTTTTCCTCGATGATTTTTTATATTATTAAAAATAAGAAATAAAATCAATCAATTCATAGCTAAAAAGTGTTATAATTATAGCAATATACCTAGAAAGTTGTATATTGTCTCACCATCTTGAATGCTTTTTTTTATTATTAATTTTAATTCAAATTTCCTTCTCTATCCCTCTAATTATCTAAAATTTGATTTTGTAGCAAAATTTAGAGTTTGAAACTTTGAAAGAGTGATTGGAAAAAAAAAATTAGAGGAGAGATAGAGGCAATAGGAATTTAGTGCCATGTTTTTTTTGGGAGTTATTTTAAGTTTAAAATATGGGACTCATTACCTTTAAAATATAGTGTAGTGATAAAAATGAATTTGGCTTGAATTTAAAGAATGTCATGATATGAGAAAATTGAATTTCACTAAAAATGCCGTAAATTCCAATTCAAAAACAAAAGCTATGAGTTCAAACAAAATAAAAAACTTTGAGTCCTCTAATCTTTTACCTAAAAAGGTCAAACTTCCATGAGCCCATTTCTAATTTGATTACTTTATCTCTTTTTGCTAACATGGGTATATAGGAAGCTAAATTCTAAACTAATCATGATTAGTTTAGAATTTAGCTTCCTATATGATCATATACTAATTATGGTTAATAGACTTATATATAATACGTAAGAGACTTGACTTGCATACAAAGTAGGATCGAGCTTGGACTTATGTTATTGGACTAATATGTCTCTAATAGCTAACTATGTTAAATTTATCTCTTTTTGCTAACTATGTTAAACTTATCTTATCTCTTTTTGCTTATCAGATAAGAAAGGGAGCAAGCAATCTAATCTAAAAAATCATATTAGGAGGCACTAAATTAATAGAAATGCTATGTTCTCAACATTTTTCACAACAAATCATAGGTGGTAAGTTGTTAATTGTTATTATAAGTAGGCAAAAAAGTAATTTAAGTTACAAATTCAAATTAGAACCAATGATAACTTATCACTTATGATTTGTTGTGAAAATATTGTGAATGTAACATCTCTCCTAAATTAATCCTCAAACTCCTATATTAAAGGAGTTTTTGGGAGGTCGCCTCACCCCTTATATATCATCCAAATAAAAGAAAAACCCTAGCTGTCACGTACAAATTGATTTTATTTTATCTAGTTTACTAAAATTAGTTAAAAGCAAGTTTTAATTAGCATGCACCATGCAGTTTATAAAAATGTCACATTTAAAACTAGCTTTTATTGAATATGTATATGAGAACACTAAAATTTTAAATTTCAATTTTGGAAGGAATATTTTTGATAACCAAAGCTAATATCGGTTTTTATATATAGGCAGTATATCTAGTTCCACTTTAAACCAATTTTTTTTTTTAAAATATATATATAATTACTAAACTGATCATAACAATTAAAACTAATTATGTTGTTATTGACTTGCTTGGTTTTGTGATTTGCCAAAACACCCCTTGGTTCCAAGACTTTAGGGTTCATCTTCTATATATCTCTTTTCATCCCATCAACTTGAATCAAATTATTATTCTTCACTAATATATTAAAATTTCAAACTAATAAAACTAAATGATATCATAATATTGTTAGTAGAATTAATTATACGTTCTTCTTTGCTATAATATGATAATATCAGCCTTTGAAGTTCATGGATTGGCAAAATTTGTAGAGTAAGGCTCCGTTTGTTTCACGTAAAATAATTTCCGGAAAATAGTCTATTTTCCGGAAATGCTATTTTCAGGAAAAGAAAACATTTTCAGGTGTTTGGTTGCATTATGAAAATTGTGTGTAGAAAATATTTTTATGTGTTTGGTTGTTTTCTTGAAAATACTAGAAAACACATTTTCTCACATTTTCCCACGTTCCAAACAAATATTAACACTATTTCCCAGTTCACAGACAACAAAAGAAACAAAACACAAAGAAAAAAAAATCATCCAATCCGGTCAAAATCATCCAATCCAGTCAAAATCATCAAATCCGGTGCGATCTCGGAGGACGGCGGACGGCGGACGGCGGCTTTCTCAGTGCAATCGGTGCGATCTCGGTGCGATCCTGGGGTGCGATCGCACCGAGATCGCCTGAGACCGAGATCGCCTGGGTTTTCCGTTTCGTTCTTCCGGTGTTCTTCGACTTGGGTTTTCCGTTTCGTTCTTCCGGCGAAGACTTGGGTTTTCCGTTTCGTTCTTCAGGTGTTCTTCGGCTTGCGTTTTCCGTTTCGTTCTTCAGGTGTTCTTCGGCTTGCGTTTTCTGTTTCGTTCTTCCGGTGTTCTTCGGCTTGGGTTTTCTGTTTTGTTCTTCAGGTGTTCTTCGGCTTGGGTTTTCATTCTGTTCTTTGGGTGTGTATTTTCCGGAAATGCTTTGAAGGTAAAATAGGAACGGAAATCGTTTTACGTTGTGAGGGGTGTTATTTTCCGGTCAATTTCCGCTTGACCGAATTTTCTGGAGCTACCAAACACACAATTTTCCGTAAAACCATTTCCTGAAAATGTTTTCACCCGAATCAAACGCACCCTAAGAAAAGTAGGGGAACGAAAATAATGGAAAGTGAGGGTTTTTTTTTTTACAAACTTTTTGGTACAACAGTGATCTGTAACTCTTTTTTCACGTGCATGCATGTTTTGCACTGGTTCTCCCGACTTCATGCCTTTTAATTAAATCAGGTGTCACGTCAATTCAAAACGTGCATCATTAGTATGTGTACATGTAGCATGTAGGGTAACAAAAAAACATAAAAGAGGAAAACATAGACTAGCTAGGGACATTGGAAGATATCGTGAAGGAAGGTGATTCTTCAAAAGGTAAAGGGCGGCCGACCCAAGTCGAAACAACACCAATAATGGTCACTAATAAATTAGTAGATAATCTCGAAATACAGTAACATAGTACTATTTTATTTTACATAAATAATAAATATATCATAAAATTAATTAATAAAAGTTAGTGAATGTGATTCCTCAAAATGTAAGGGGCGGCCGTCCTAAGTTCAAATAACACCAATAATGGTCACTAAATTAGTAACGTGCTACTCTTTCATTTTATATGAATGATAAATATTACCATAGAATTAATTAATAAAAGTTAGAACACATTATTATGTAAGGGAAATAAATATTATGTCATTATACGCTCAAAGTAATTACTCATAAAATTTGAATCAAAACATTAAAAAAAATTCAAGTAAACTAAGGCAAAGATAGCATTCAAAAAATGTTCCTTTGTAATTAGCAAAACATTTGAGTTAAATAACAAAAAAAATTTAATTTTTATTCTATTTAAAAAGGCACATATAATATTATTAAAAACTAAAAAAAAGTAAATAATTTTTTTTTTGTTAGTAATCTTTGAAATCCTTTTAAGAATTAAGAGTTTAAAAGTGAAAAATGGGCCTGTCCAAGGCCTATGCCATTGGTAGGAAAAAAGCCTCCAAAGTAAGAAATGAATTTTTTATTTTTAAAAAATTACGTAAGTGGTACATTTTCCCCTTCTCTTAAGAGGGACTATAAAATTAAGTAATGGTAAAGATATTACAAATTTTATTACATAAGTCTTACAAATTGATATGTCATCAATCACAAAAAATAATTCAAATATTCGTTTATTATTTTATTGAAGTGTCACCAATCATATTCATTACCACGCAAGTTTGTAAACTTTTTGTAATAAAATTTGTGGTAGCTTTATCACTTTCTCATCAAACAAAAAAAAATCATGGATTCATTTAACGCCATTAAGTGAATTAATAATATTAAAAAGTAATAATAAGAGTCTTAAAGTAATGAGGGTTTAATTTGTAGTTAAACAAACACGAAAAAGTTGAGAAAATAAAGAAATGAGGGTCTATTTTGTAGTTAAATTCTCAACAGTCATATGGGTTTTGTACAACAATAGTAGCTCCAAAAAAAAGGGTTTTGTACAACAATAACGTGGTTTTAATTATATAAGTCAATAAAAAATCATTGACAAAAAGCTAATTGTAGGGGTAAGGGGTCCAAAAGTATATATATATATATATTGGGCTTTGTGCTTTGGTCGAGGACGTTGAATAGTCCGAGGACATATAAACAATATTGAAGATGTAAAACTCAGAATCCCATGAGTAAGCTACAAATGAGAGGGTTGGGGAAGATAGACCGATGAGGAATATCCCCTCAGCTAAACGAGACGAAGAACAAAATGCATGTCCTATCATCCAGGGTGACGTTCCAGGAAGTTTTATTGATAAGGACATGCACTATAAACGTATAGGAGGGATGAAAGCTAAGAAATATCTAAGAAAAAGCTACTACCACCGTATTGAATGCTTTGTAACTAACTCTTTAGCCACATTAATGAGGAAGTGATATCTAAACAATGTTTTTCAGCCTTACATATACCACCAAAGACTTCAAGAGGGTGCTGATGGGACAAGGATCAAGATAAGCAATCTACTGTCCACGTGGAGGGTAGAGATAAGAAGGGAGAAATAGTATAAATTAGAAGGAAAACCTTAAAAGAAAGGGATCGGAGAATTAAGAAAGAAAGACTGTAGCAATTAGAACTGTATTTGTAACCAACTTCAAGTAATATATACAAGAACTGATTTCCTCAAACTATGCTGAGAATAATTTTCCTTAGATAAAACCAGTCCACCTTTACTTTATTGTCATCTGGATCCATTATAATTGTCATCCAACTCATTGTAACATAGTTTTCTAACTCACTCTCTACAAATTCATTGTATTGAGCTCATTGGGCCTAGATCCACTTACTTTTTGGGCTTAGGACCCAAACTGCGTCCCTATACTAATAGTCATCAACTTACAAAACTCACTTTTGGGTGCAATTAAATAGGTAATTTCCGGTAAGAAATCATCTTATTGTAACAAAAGCATAAGCAATGAATTCCTTGCGATAAGAAAGTAAGAACCCTTTGGCTCTATAGGTAGTCAAAACCAAAGGATTTTATCATAAGTAAATAAAAAAGCAAATGATTTTCTAAATTCCCATTTAGGTAGAAAAAGCTCTACTAATGATGAACCAGATAAAAAATCTGTGAGAATCACATTTGCAATCTAACATTTTGTTTTAGGTGCAAAAAGAAGCTTCATTGTTATTGTCCTAATACACACTTTTCTTGATAATTGACAGAGTTCCAAACTTGGTTGACTCTGTATTATTAACACCTGTTTAAAAGCAATCATTTCGACATATTCCAATTTCCTTATAATTAATTTAACAGTGCCAATGCTTGTTATTCCAAGTTGTCCTAACTACTGTTGAATGTGTATGGTGTTTTTTGTTGTTTTTTGTTGACTCGTGGCTCATCAAGAGCCAAGAGGTAGATAGTGGTAGCTAGGTTGATAATTTTTTTTTTTTTTTTTTGATAAAGTGGTAGGTTCATATAATTAGTATTTGCTAGACCATCCAATCTTATTCAGTGGGTAGTTGAAAGAATTAAATAAAGAAGATAAAAGCTTATGTTTGCCAGTTTCACCGGAATAAAAAAAACTATATTATATAAATTATAATATAAAGACTACAACTTTGAGGTAACTAATTATAAAGTATTTCCACCAACCCAATAAAGCATTGCTTTTTAGCTTACTGGGGACGAAGTTTCGACCTTGTGTTTCATTAGTCAAAACTCTACCTATTTGATAATTGATTCTGTGTGCCTATAAGGAAAAAGAAATCTTGGAAAAGGAGTGCACTGGAGTTTTTGCATACATGTATGTTAATGATTGTGATGTTTGTTAGTAATTATGGACTACTTTGATTATTATAACACCAACCATGATGACTTTGATTATAATAAAATTTGTTTTCTAAAATGTGGGTTTCTTAAACTTTATTAATGATTAAAAAGGGTTGTGGTGATGGTGCATTTTAGAACTGATTTCTATAGCAAATGCAGAATTTTCAAATAAGAATGATGCCTAGTTAAACTCTTGCCGTGTAAAAGTATCTTTCATCATTCCATGCATAGTTTCTTGATGGATTCACAATGCATGTGAGTCATGAACAGCCAAATACCACCTTTTTAGAAGTTAAAAGTTAAAGGTTCCTCACGTTTATAGAATTTGAATGATTCTTTTGAAGTTACAGGGAAGCAGCCATTTTACTTTCCCTTTTGATATGAGCATAAAAAGTTAAACTTATGCAACAACCAACGGGAGTGGTCTATTGTTGGTAGAGATTGGGGAGGGACATTAGTTTTTGCTCTCTCAAAATAAGTAGAAACCAATATTCCCGTCACTAAAGCTGAAGTAATAAATTGGGCAACTCAGAAATTGGTTTCACATAATATTAGTCGAGCCATTGTTGAAAGTGATGCAAAGATTTGTATAGATGCTATTAATGGACCATCCATTGCATCTTCATGGAGAATTCAGGTTCTATGTTCAGACATATCAAGTTGGTTGCTCTTTGTCAGTTTATTCAATCTAAATTAAATGGGCTCCTAGAAAGGCCAATCAAGCTGCCCATGTTTTGGTTTCGTGGTCTTTCAAAAACAAGTATTCAAGTTGTTTTATTCTTAGCTCTACCCTTTCTGTATTTTGCGATGTATTAGCTCTTAAGCAAGCTAGAAATTTGGTTTCTTAGCTGTTGTTTCTTGTTCTTTTGTTAATAAAATGGTTGCTTAAAAAAAACACAAAACAAAACAAGAGTGGCCTATTATAAGCCATGCATCCTCAAGGCTTCTTAACTCGCACCAATGTTTCCCATGGTCCACAATCATTATGAAGAAAGATGTTGTACACTCTAAACCCTGGTAATAAAAAGAAGTTCTAAAATGTCATTTACTTATTTATTTGGGGTACGAAAAGTATGTCATGTTAACATGATTTTTTTTTTTTTTTTTTATGGGAACGTGATCCTGTTCTGCATACCATTGTCACGGTAAGTGCTTTATTTGCCACAGAAACATGATGGAATTGAATTGTCAGTCACATTGATGACAATAAATAGATGGTGATATTTATGAAGTTTCATAAACTTTTTTGTTTGTGTTTTTTTTTTTTTTTTTTTTTGGGGGGGTGGGGAAGAGATGGTGGGGTTAAGGAAGTTTCATAACTTAGCATTCAAGTTTTGGTAGTTAAGGACACAGTTTTGTATGTGGTAGATAGCAAGCATTAAGGTAGTTGAGTTTGGATTTCACATGCTTGTGGGTGATGAGTTGATGTCATCTTATATCATTGTTTGGTTGTTGGAAATTAAAGCAGGAAGAAAGTTGGCTTATCGTTGTCTTTGCCTAATCAGTGACTTAATTTTTATTTTTATTTTTATTTTTTTGTTTTGTTTTGTTTTGATTTTCCTTTGGCCATTTATGACACTATTCACTGTTACTACCAATGGTTTCTTTGGTGATAGTTTTAATTTTGAGAGTTATGTTGCAACTGGATGTCTCATGTGTGGTGTTCAGCTAAAAAACAGAGGGGCCTAGCTTTAAAGATGTGAAAAATTATAAATCAAACAATTGTGGCTAGTTGGGCTGGAAAATAATCGAGAGAATCCAATCTTCTTTGGGCTCTCCTCTCCACTAAGTTGCAGTTAGTAGGATAAGAAAGCCCACTATGATTTGGGCTGAGAATATGCAAGGAAGTTTTTTTTGTGGAAAAAAAAATTTATGGGATTGGGAAAAAAAAAAACTTTGTTTTTGTATTTAATTGAGTATTTGAAAATGGTTCAAAAAAAATTTCTTGCCATTTTGCTTGCTCGAAAATCATGAATATTTCATATAAGCATGCTAGTGGTAATATAGGTTGCACAAAGGAATTTAGGGACCGTGAGGGTGAGGGCACAAGGATATGGTTGAAAACATTTTCCGAAATCCTTTTTACTTTGATTTACATTGATCACAAAAAATTAGTTTCATTGACTTTTGTTTTTCACGGTACCAGAAACAATCACAGGGGGCATAAATGATTTTGTCAATGATTTTGGGGGAGGAGACAAGTTTAGGGTTTCCTTGTTGCCTTAAACAAATTCAGCAGCTTTCTTCTAATGGGCTGCCCCCAACTTTTTCCATGCACAAACTTATTACTAAAAGAGATTGGCTTGCTTAAAATTGGCCCTTCATATAGAAAACTCCAATACAATTAGGCTTTCTATAGCACTGGCCTGCTCTTTTCTTTATATCCTCTTTCTTCTTCTTTTTTAAAATAAAATTATTGGTTTTTTTATTTTTTATTTTAAATGATATCTCCCTGAGGTGGTGACCAGCTTAATAGCTGCATGTCTGATTAAAATCCCAAACCATACATAAATAATAAATAAATAACTCAACCTTTAAAAAAAATGCAATAATGCTAGATAAATTTTTGCAAACTCTTAACCAAAAGAAAGTAAAGCAAAACAAAAGACAATAAAGGGAATGGGAAGCAGCAGCCAAGAAATGTACAATTATCTTTTCCTACAACAATCACAGCCCTAAAAAAACCAACCTAAATCCGGTCGTGGCATTTCAAAACCTCCTTTTTTTTCTTTTTTCCTTTTTTCTTTTTTTGCAGGTAACCCACTCAAACATTAATAATAACAGAGCAAACAAAAATTTCGTATCCCAAAACTTCAACTCTCTCAGAAGATCAACTTCAACTTCTAAAGCTCAGTGTCACATAAACGCATCATCAATCCAGAGACCATTCTCCGAGCAAAAGGAATATAACTCAGACTGTACCTGAAACAGCTCATCACTAATATGCTCAGTGTCTATCAAAATCATCATGAAAAGTTAGCTAGGTCTTACAAAGTCAAGAGTAGTGAAGCTATATTAAAGATCTTGCTAGAGAATTGGTTATAGAGCATGCAAAATATAAAACACAAATTATGAAGACTGTTAACAAGTGAACTAAGGTAGAGAGGAAAGTGCTGATCTCCCTCTCCTTGGGCATAAAACTAAGGTAGAGAGAGGAGACTGTGAAAGGAAAACTCACCAAATAAGGGCGCATAACTCACTTATGATTGCAATTATTGTTAAAATCTTGTTATGGATCTGCAAGATGAAAAGAAATAGTGAGAAGGAATAATCACTTCTTGTACCTTAATAAATCATATCATGAACATGAAAATAATGGCAAAGTGTTTTGCAAGCTTAAGACTTCTTTGAGTATTTTTTAATAAGATGCAGCATGAACACAGACCAGGGGAGGGCATGGCACATTTGTTGCAAAGAACCTAGGGGGCTTGTAATTTAACCTTTTAAGTCAGAATCTGAGGCTTTCTAAGAATTAGACCCTTTCCAGCATCTCAATAAATTTTAAAGCAGGGAAAATATTATTGATACATGATGGAAATTCTTGCACTGCACAAAGCAAGGGCATGAGGCAAATGAGGGGGAGGCACTGTTGACATGAAAGCAACGAAAAGTGGGGTTACAAATTTCACCAGTTTGTTCCAAAGCTTGTCATTTCAAAAATTTCAACCCATTTCAGCACTCTAATGAGTGTTTGAAAAACCAAAAAAAATTAATGTTTCATATTCAACAAAGTTGAGATTGCCGGTAAAAATGCGCAAAAAGAGTCATCACCTTAAGGAAAATGGTCAGGGCACATCATCAGATACCACACTATAAGAATCAATTCAAATAATATACCCAGTCTTTCCTATCTCATCTCATAAGTTAAACATAGGAAAGGTGAGAATAATTCTGAAAAAAAGTATCCTGTGAGGACACATTTGCTCCTGAAGATTGGTACTATCTTAACAAAGGAATATCCCTCATGTTACCAAGATTATTGAGAATCCCTGATCCATCAACTTTTAAAGCCTGCAGATTTCAATTAACAGTCCTCAATTACATTTTCATAGGATCAACATTGCAAACTTACCCAGAGAGCACAAATGAGAGCTAAAACAACGCATCCAAGGTAAATAGCAGTTGCATAGACACGAGCAGAGTCAAACATCATCCTCATTTGTCGGACAGGTCCAAGGAGGAAGGCTGTGCTGCCAAACAGGACCACAATTTTAGAGTATTAAAAACCTTAGGAAAAATGAAACCAAAGGAAGGACAATTAATGTGAACCAACAACAATTTTAGAAAGTTGTTGCTATGTATATCAATACCGAAACTTAATACTAATATACACATGTAAACCAATTGAAGTTCATCCCTGCATATCATAATAGCAGCACTTGATAGGTGGATAATTTTGGACATGGACAGACACAAATATGTCAGAGAATCTGGTTAATTTGATTTTCATTAATCAGAACCCAAGCTTTGCCATAGGACAACAATAGGTGAAAACAAGTTAAACCAATGTGATGAATTCTAGATCAAGGAAGTTGGTCACTCTCCCCCCCCCCCCCAACCCAAAAAAAAGCATAAAAGTTATTCTTCTCAACAAAAATATCCAAAAGTAAAAACTGTCGATCCATTTTCTTTAAAAGAGAAAGGGAAATTTTAAAAAAAAATGGCAAGTAAACCATCAAAGGATATCTTGGTCTTCATAGTCTGCCCAATTTGGTTACCAAGTACATAATATTAAAAACTCATTGCTTGAATCCATTATCAGTTAACCTACCTTCCAACTGCCAACAGGTTGCCAAATGTGAACAGTACGGCAAATTTGATGGGTTTGGCAAAAACAATAAGTGACTGCAAAAGAAGCAGAATGATAAGAATATATTGTAAGGGTAGAACAGTTACATTTATATGTTGACACTTAGTGACTGGGCTATAAATTTCCTGCAATCTTCCTAAATTAAGAAAGTTTTCTATTGCAAAATGCGGACCAACAACTATAAAGCCTTATTTCCAAAATTTTGGGGTTGGCTATGGATCCTCAATAGACTAATCATGGTCAGCCACATGTATTCTTTACCGTCATTCTATTCTATCTAAAGTCATACTCTTCGTGTCCTCCTTAATTGACATGTTTTTACAACTTCTACTAATGTTTTTTTAGTATTTGTCTACCTTTTTCAAAACAAATTAGAACTTTAATGGGCACAGATTTAACATATCAATGTATGAAAACCATCATACAACTCAAATTTAAAAGTTTTCGGCTCTATAAAATTGTTGTAAGGGGTGATTTTGATGACAGTGAAGTGCTAATATTTGGAATGTGATTCCTTTGTGCATAGTGTGGAGTGGATTATTTAGAGAGAAGGAAATGCTTGTATGTTTGAAGGGAATGGGCAATCCATTCTAGAGCTGAAAACAATCCTCTTATGTTCTATGTATGATTGGATGACAGCCAGCCTTGAGTGGTCATTCTTTTTCTAATATGCTCAAGTTTCTTCATTTATTCAGTTTTAGATGACTTTGTGGTTTATCTCATGTATACTTCCAGCATACTTGGGTTGTGCCTCTTTTTTGAGTTCTGCTAATAAAATCTTTTTTCTTACTTATCAAAAAAATTATGAAAAATCATTAACCTCAGATGGCGAAAAAATGATCACAAATCACCAACTTGTATCCATGAATATTCTTATATCACTACATGAATTTTCCAATGCCCGCCACTACAAGGGGTTCGCAACCAACCTTGCCACCAGTATAAGGGCCTTGTAATCACTAATTAACTTCCATTACATCACTCTGTCCACTTGATCAGCAAATCAAAATTACTTTCCTAGCTTTGACAACCTAAGACCACTGCCAATTATTGCTTTAAAAAAGCAATAAAACTCAAACAAAACTTAACCCCAACTACTTTGGGGGCCAGCTATAAGAATCCTCTCTTGCCATTCACTCCTGTATAAGGCCACAAACTTAAAAAAAAAAAAACTAATCCAACACCATCCTACATTTCCAATGCGTATTACTCATAGTATTAAAAAAATTCATAATACCCAATTAAATTCTACACACAACATTGCATACACACACATTTATTCAACAATCCATTATTAAAAAAACAATAAATAAATAAAAAGAGTGAACAAATGCTTGTACCACGATCATACAAGCTAGACCAGCGACAAAAAACGCGGCAAAAGCATAAACTCTCTGCAAAATCAAAACCCAGAACGAGAAAAGTTTTATAAAACCGAAAATTAACAAAAACCCAGGTGCTTGAAATTAAAAATTGTGTGAATTCATATATATATATATATATATATTCAAACAGTACCTGCATAGGAGAGAGAGAAAAAAACCCATCTGATTCTTCATCCAAGAAGCCCTCTCTTGATCCCTCTTCATCATCATTTCCCAACATAGACTCCTTGAGCTTCCACATTGTTGGAAAATCAAAGCCCTCTTTGCTTCTTCAATGGCTTTTTCAAGTACAGAGATAGTGCATAGAGAACATGGACCTGAGTATTTATTAGGTGTTGCGCGAATAGAGTTATAGACCGTGCTTTTGGGCTGTGAAAAGTGAAAGCCAATCGTTGATTGACGCGTCATAATTAGTTATCATATGATTTGCACGTGACTTCTTTTTGCTAATAATTTGGTTTGTGTGGCCATTGACTATTGGCTTTGTTTATCGTATTGCCATAGTGGATGTCACAGCAAATACTTACTATAAACGAGTGGGTAGGGCCATAAGTAAAACGCTGTCTCAGTTTGCGTTTTCGTCGTACGCACCTTTACAACAAGCTATCTCAGATTCTCAACCGATAGGATATATACGTTCCTCTGCTAGTAATTTTAAAAAAATTATAATATGATATGGCAAATAAAACACCAAATACAACATGAATACAACACAAGTATGTCATTACAAATAAAGTGTTCGTGCATTCTAAGTCTCAACTCTCAAGTCTAGAGGTGTTATTATTAAACAAATCAAGTCTGAGTATGTTGTAAAAGACAATGACACTGTAAATAATTCTAAAAATTTTATGACCACCAACCCCCCAATAAAATTATTGTCCTCTCTATTGTATATATAGGTATATACGTGCATATGTTGTAATAATGATATAAGGTTTGAGAGTATTCATTTATAAAATGAATAAAGTGAAAATTCAAGTTTTGAAATTTTCTAAGTGAAATTTGAAATTCAGTATGTTCGATCGGTCGAAACTTTTGTTCGATCAAAAGAAGTGATGAGGAATAATATCCTAGAGTCTTGGCTTGATTCGATCAGTGTTCAATCGATCAAAAAGAACTTTCAATCAATGCTCGGTTCCTCTCAATCAATTGAGACTCGTGAAAACTGAATTTCTACAAAATTTTCTGATAACTATTTTGAACGTTTGAAAATGTTTCAAGTATTGTGAACAGTTTTATGAAACATTTTAACTCTTCATACGTACCTTTTAAAATGGTTATAACCCTATAGGTATAAATAGAGGTTTATGTTCACTTGAAAAATAAACTTTCTCTCCAAAATAGTAAGTTTAAAGAAACACAAGAAATCCTATGGGTAATCTCCAAAATTGTTATTTATAGAACCCAATAAACTTGGTTGTATTATGGGGACACATTTATAGAAACTTTTAGCAACTTGCATATGGGGACAAATATTGTCTAAGGATAACATTCAACTGTGTCTCCAAGTCAATAACTAATTTCTATTTACTTGATGTGTTCATTTAGTTCTTTCATCATTACTCATTGATTTGGTGAAATCCCCAACAATCTTAGACAATATTTGCTATAATGAAAGAAATAAATAGTGGTACAACTTTGAAGATGTTGAACCATGATTTAGTGAAATTGGATCGCTTTGATGGAACCAATTTTACATGGTAGAAAGAGCAAATGGCTTGGATTTGAAGAGGTCTTCAGGTGATGAATCGATCATACTGAAGATTCAATGAAACAAGGCTTAAAGAAACAAGTTTCTTTGTTGAAAAGACAATGTGATGATTCTTTCACATCGTGGATGCTTTAAAAGCCATGTTCATGGTTTGAACATTAAAGGTACGGATTTCTTGTTCATGGAAAATTTAAATTTAAAAAAAAAAATTATAAAATGAGTAATACTATTCCTATTGTCTTACCGTATAAAAATTTTTGTAATTACAAAAATATCATATGCATATCATCAATGAGATAATATGTCCAAGACCTGACCAATGGCAAAACCCATTATTTTTCCATACAATTAACTTTCAATTGTGCATTAGGTACATTAGGTTCCAATATTTCATTTGGGAAGCAATTTTATTGTAGATTGCCCAAATAAGAGGAGCTCCTAACACTAACGAAGATGAGGTAGCACATGTAAAGGGAATAACCATCACCTCGCATTAATTACCCTCACTTACCAATAGCTTCTTAATATTAAATGCTAAATGGTCGGTTTAAGTAGAGCAATTTACTGCAAGTCTATTCTCTCTTTCCTCCCAAACGACCTATAATAGCACTCTCATGTATGATTGATTGATTGATTGTGAAAATCTGATGACTTTAGAGAACAAACTACGGGATGCCATGGGTAACTGGTGTGTCAGGCAAGATCATGTGAATGCTACTATTCTGGACTTCTATTAGACTTTATTCTCATCTGATGAACCGAGTGACCTAACTGAAGTGATTGAAGTTATCCCACATGTGGTTACACCTGACATGAACGTGCAGCTTGACAGAGAGTTTACTATTAAAGAGGTGGAGGCGGCAATAAAGCAGATGGCCCCCCTTAAGTCTCCTGGCCCCGACGGTATGCCCCCTTTGTTTTGTCAAAACTATTGGTCTTTGATTGGGTCTGACGTTACTCACTCCATATTGCATTATCTCAATAGTGGTGTGCTCCCACAATCACTTTGTCACTCTTTTATCACTCTGATACCGAAGGTTAAGAATCCAGAATATGTGTCTCAATTTAGGCCAATAAGCTTGAGTAATGTGCTTTATAGAATTTTCTCAAATTTTTTGGCAAATAGATTGAAACTTATTATGCCTCATCTCATTTCGGAACACCAAAGTGCTTTTATGTTTGATCATTTGATTTCAGATAATATCCTGGTGGCTTTCGAAACACGAGAAATCATAATAAGGGGAAGACAGGTTTTATGGCCTTAAAGCTTGACATGAGTAAGGCATATGACAAGGTAGAGTAGTCTTTTATGGAGAAAGTCTTGGTGAAAATGAGTTTTCAAGATAGATGGGCGAAGCTGATGATGGCATGGCTTCATATTCGGTGTTGATAAATGGGGAACCCCACGGCCACATCACACCATCAAGGGGACTTCGAAAAGGAGATCCCTTATTCCTATACCTTTTCCTCATGTGCACAAAGGGGCTACATGGACTGATAAATAAAGCAACAATAAGTGGTGATATTCGCGGTGTGTCAATTTGCCGCAATGGCCCTAAATTAACCCATTTACTTTTTGCAGATGATAGCTTAATTTTTTGTAGGGCTATGGATAATGACTGCCAAACTTTGTTGAACATTCTTGCTAATATATGAGCGTGCCTTTGGCCAACAAATAAACTGAGCTAAAACCACGTTCTTTTTTAGCAAGTCCACAAATGCTGACTTCCAAGATAGGATCAAGGATATGCTTGGAGTAACGGTGGTTCAACAATATGAGAAGTATTTGAGTCTCCCCTCCCTAGTTGGTAGAAGTAAGACTGAGAGCTTCACCCACATAAAGCAACAAATTTGGAAGAAACTACAAGGTTGGGAGTCAAAGCTCTTGTCTCAAGCAGGTAGAGAAATTCTTATTAAAGTTGTTGCTCAAGCTCTTCCCACTTACACCATGTCTTGTTTTAAATTACCACTCACCTTGTGCAATGAGATTGAGGCATTAATCCGCAAATTTTTTTGGGGTCAAAGAGGGGACAATCGAAAGATTCATTGGGTGAAATGGTCGGATTTATGTAAGCCAAAATCACAAGGTGGTATGGGTTTCAAAGATCTAGCTATGTTTAATGATGCCCTCTTGGCAAAACAGATGTGGAGACTTTTACATGACACCCAATCATTGTTCTACAAGGTTTTCAAAGCAAAATTTTTTCCAAATACCTCAGTGATGGAAGCAGGATCCCCAAGCAATGCCTCATATGCTTGGAAAAGCATAACAAAAGGAAGGGAGGTAATACAACGTGGAGCGGTGTGGAGAATTGGAATAGGGACCTCAATCCGGGTGTAGGGAGACAACTGGCTTCCTGTGAAGAACAAACCTAGATTTTTATCACCAAAATCGTTTGGGAATGGTACGGTTTGGGTGAGTGACCTGATTGATCCAATGAATAGATCGTGGAAAGAGGATATGCTTGACCGGATGTTCTATGACTTTGAGGCAGCTACCATCAAGAAAATTCCTTTGTGTCGCTCCATTCAAGAAGATGTACTCATTTGGCCATTTAATCCGGATGGGGAGTACTCTGTTAAATCGGGGTATAGATTCTTACAAGAAGCAAACATGCTCCAACAGCCAGGACCCTCAAACACTGAAGCCATGAAGCCTCTCTGGAATAAAATATGGGGTATGGAAGTGCCAAATAAGGTTAAAAACCTGATCTGGCGTGCTTGCACAAATTCTTTACCCACCAAAGCGAACCTGGTTCGACGAAGAATCACCTCTGATGGTCTGTGTGCTATCTGTGGAGTGCACCAGGAAGACACGGTCCATGCTCTGTATTGCTGCCCTGCGCTGAGTTCCTTATGGAGTCAAACTCCAATATGGAATCATGAAGCACTCAAGGGCAGCAAAAATTTCACTGACGTTATAGCTTTTGTTTTTGCAGGTAATAAGGAACCGGAGCTTTTCTCCCTTGTTGTATGGAACCTGTGGAACCGTCGGAACAATTTACGACTCGGCAAACCAGCTCTGCCTTTGGTGAAAATAACAGAGCATGCTCGAGAAAGACAACTTGAAGCGCTTGCACCTTCAACGTTCCCTCTCTGCACTGAGGTCAACATCAAATGGCCTGGTCTCTGCCGGAAGCTCAACGATATAAGATTAACTACGACGCGGCAACCTTCGTTGAAGACAATAAAGCTGGACTGAGAGTTGTAATACGGAATAGTGAAGGTCACGCAATTGTCTCACTAACGCAACAAATCCCTTTGCTAGCCACAGTGATCGAGATTGAAGCACTTGCAACACAGAAAGCAATGGAGCTTGCACTGGAACTCGGTTTGGATAATATTGTATTGGAAGGCGACAATGAGTCTTTGTTCAAAGCTTTGAAGAGTAGAGATAAGAGTTTGACACAGCACGGTCACCTTATAAATTATATTTTATTTCTCAGTTCGTATTTCTCAGCTTTTACTATATCCTTTGTACGCCGACAGTGAATAAGTTGGCCCACTCTTTAGCTCGTAAGGCAAAATCTTTACCTTTTATGACCGTCTGGATGGATAATGTACCACCAAACCTTGTATCAGTTCTTTAGGCGGATTTGTCTAGCCTGCCTTAATAAAATGTCTTTGTCTTGTTTCTCAAAAAAAAAAAAAACAATAGAAACAACCCCCCCCCCCCCCCCCGGGCACGCGCGTCATGGAGTCAAATCATAACTATTTATAAACAACTAAATTAATTTATAATTAAGAGCCCTAATAATGTTTAATAATGTTAAGGGATATCTCAGCAAAAAAAAAAAAATAATGTTAAGGGATATCCATTACCTCAACAACATGGTATATACTTTACCATTAATACTG
Source organism: Quercus aquifolioides (assembly GCA_019022515.1). Classification (NCBI taxonomy): domain Eukaryota; kingdom Viridiplantae; phylum Streptophyta; class Magnoliopsida; order Fagales; family Fagaceae; genus Quercus; species Quercus aquifolioides. Next base: position 11,502,515 of record CM032335.1, on the reverse strand, counting down.
TTCCAAGGACCATTCTATCAAATGTTTTTTATAAAGCTTTTAGTAGCCTAAAATATGCACGTACACCGCAGCTCGATTATTCCAACAATCTCGTTATTTGCTTATTTTGTATCCTTGAACTTTGTTATCCATGGTATCAAAAAATAAAAATAAAGACCCCTAATAGCTCAATTGGCAATTACGAGAATTCCTTTGTCTTCAGGACTGGAGTTCTTAATTCAAAATTTATTTACTGATGTATATAAAGTAGTACATAATACTTCTCGATGGGTATGAATGCCAAATTTTTTTTTTCAAAAACCATTGTCCCTGTGTCGTGAAAGAAGCCACTAGGGGGTGTTTCAAATTAAACTCTAATTGCTCGACATTAGGGAATCTTGGCAAAGCAGGAGGAGGTAGTCTGATTTGAAATCATAATGGTGAATAGGTCAAAGGCCATGCTAGATCTCCTGGATTTACCAATGATTTCGTTGATAAACTTTGGGCCCTAAGGGATAGATTAATTCTCGCTAAGGATCTTGGCTTAAACAACCTTATTATTGAGTTGTATGCTTTGATTGTAGTCCATTTGACGAGCAATGATAATGTAAACTTGTTAATAGAACCTCAACTGTTCGATTGCCGGAACCTATTAAAAACTATCCCCAGCAAGTGGATTGAGCACGTTTACCATGAAATTAAACTTATGTGTTAATGCATTGACAAAGATTGAATCGAGAACTATCTCCTCTTTTGTAGTTTTCATGGAAACACCGCATAGGTGGAAAGCCTTTTGGCTTTTGACAAGACTTTTTTTGATGGGCTTTTGAGTCTTTGACAAGACTAAAATGTTTTATTACAAACTTATTAATTCTTAATCTATGCATATCACTTATTTAACCAAAAAAAAAAAAAAAAGCCTCAATTCATTTATGGCCTACTCATTTCCAATCTTTCTCCTATAAAATAATAAATAAAAAACACCAATTCCCATAAAAAAAAAATAAAAAACACCAATCTTTTTAATCTGATCACACTTTTTTTGTGTCCAGTAAAATTTTTACTCAACACGGCAGGATTTAGACACGTATCTAAGATCCAACATACCCAGTAAAAATTTTCACTAAACACAAGCGATCCTTTTGGACTAAACCCAAGCATTATAAAAAATGTTTTAAACTTTTAACCCTCCAAAAAAAAGCAAAAATAATACAAATACAAAAATATACGTGGCACTGAGAACTATAACAAAAAAGTCCACAGTTCACTACCAGAGAGAGGAGAGAGAGAGAAAAACCCTAACTCTGATTTCAACTTAATCGTTCAGAGAGAGAGAGAGAGAGAGAGAGAAGAAGAAGAAGAAGAAGAAGAAGATGTCGTCGACGTTGCTGGAGGTGACTCGGTCGGCTCACGAGGAGGTGGAGCGTTTGGAGAGGCTGATAGTGAAGGACCTTCAGAACGAGCCCACTTCCAACAAGGACCGCCTCTTTCAGAGCCACCGCGTTCGCAACATGATCGATACCATTATCTCCACCACCGATAAACTCGTACTCTCTCTCTCAATTCTATTTATATTTCCTTATCGTTGTTCAATTCTCTCTTTGCTTGCTATGAATCGAACGTGAAATTTTGAATCAAATAGTTGCCTAGCTATATCGTATCGTGCTTAGCTAAAGTCGGTTAGCGTTTTTGGAAGCAAATCTGTGTTTAATTTTGTGTAGTGTTTCGGTGCTGAAACAAGAATAAAGCTTAGTTTGCTCTGTTTTCAGGTTGAGATTTATGAAGATAAAGATAATGCCAGGAAAGACGAGATTGCAGCTCTTGGAGGCCAAACCGCGGCGGGGACAAATGTGTTTAGTGCATTTTATGATAGATTGAAAGAGGTATACTCTATTCATTAATGGTTTCTAAGTAAATGTAAAACTAAGGTTGATAATTTACTATTCTGACGTCGTTATATTTCGAGGAATGGAAAACAAAATTACCAGCATAATTGTAATGCCAAGGGCGTTTTAGCTCAATTGGCGCCTCCTGGTATTTCCAACGGAGACGTCTAGGGTTCACTTAACTACGTGCACGAAATGGATATTTAGTCTCAACTCTCGAATTAATAGTGTATTCATATTTACTATTCATTTTTAAATCTCTGTATTTACCAAGAAAGATTTATCTTTGGTCCTTGGACCAAGTGGAGGATTACGACTTGTCCTTACTCCTTTTTAAAGTCTAAACGCATGTTTAAACAAACATGTATGGAGCTATTACAGAACACGTAGTATATAGGAAGAAAGATAATATTGTTACGTGCGTGTCCCAAACTATGCTCTCGAAATTGACTGGTTGAACAGCTTATTTTTAAAAATGTTTTAATCATTGCCATATATGCAGATTCGCGAATACCATAGAAGGCATCCAGCTGCACGTGTTGTTGATGCTAATGAGGAGTTCGAGGGACTACTTAAAGAGGAACCACAAATTGAGTTCAGCGGAGAGGTGCCTTTCGCTCTTTATTTCTTTATACACAGCATATCTAACCAAATGTTTAATTGTAGTTCTGTGGTTGTTGTCCCATGACGGTTATTACAACCAATGCATTACACTTCTCTTTTTTTTATGGTCTTGTAGAACTTTATACATTCATTTAAACCTGACACCACAATCATATGAAGAATATATTGAACTATTTGAAGAAGTGTTTTGTTGGGCTTGCAATTTGGGAAAGCTAGCCTAACCTAAGCCCAACTTAACTTGGGCTCTGTGTGAGCTTTGCTTGGAGTTTTTCAAGCCTGGGTTTTGCCTGAGTTTAAGTTTTTAGCATGAAATAGATTCTGGTTCTGGTAGGGACCTCATTTGGAGCTCCTAAAGCTTGAATCTAACATGTTTGCCAAGACCAACCCAGCAACCAATAGTTAGATATTCAATTATTTAACTTATATGTTTTTTTCTTGTTTACTCTTTAGATACATATGTGTCTCATGTTTATTATTATTTGAAGTATGTCAAACTTAATTTTATAGCTATGTAGGGTCTGCTATCAAAGTTATAAATTCCGTTCTAGAAAACATTCTGGTTTATCCATTGAACTGGAAAATGCTGGCATTGGAGCAATCTGGCTTATTGTTTTTGAATTATTGATATAAATATGACATGAACACAAAATAAAGTTCTATACTTGGTCTTGACGTGACAAAGTAATAGACTTTTCCATATCAAAAAAAAAAAAAAAGTAATAGACTTTTCCATATACAAGAATTATGGAGCTTTGACACAACACATTTTATATATTTTGTCATTTGGACATTATTATTCTCAAAATGAAATGAAAGTAAGATAAGAAAAAATAGTAGGAATTGAGTTGTAAGAGAATTATATTAAAGATGGTAATTGTCAAAACGTTAACATTTTATAAAATTACAAATAAACCATGCAAAACTGCATGGGGCCGAAAAGCATATAGCTTATACAGTTATACTGGCCAAAATAGGCTGAAACACACTGAAATGGCTAGAATGGACTGTAATTGGTCTAAATATTGAACAAAACAGAATGGGGTTTAGCATTCTGGTTTGGTTAATGCCTTAATAGACATAATATTACAGTGGTTGTGGGCTCAGAACAGGATGACATTTATACTTATGTTTGATATTGTGGTTTTCTGATGATGATTTAGGGTCAAATATTTCATGGTAAGTCATATTATTGGTTACTTTTGTAGCTTGAATCCAATGTAGCCCACAGGCTAGCTCAAAACCCCAAAGATTGGACCAATACAACCTAGAATAACAAGCCAGCTTGAGTTTGTAAAATTTCTACAAGCCATGCGTGGCTTGTCCAGTCTGAAATCTGAAGGTTAAGTTGTGTAGGTTAATTACACTTGGTCTGAGCTTAGGTTAGCCTCCTATGCAGGCCTAACCCTGCTGACTAATGGTTGTAGTTTTTGCTAACTGGTTGGTAACTTGTTGTGGTGTTCACTTGTCAAGGATATATATATTTTAATTTATTCCCTTTTTTAAAAAAACCAAATTGAGCTATGTAGCATATAAAATCAATGGTTTACTATTGCTATGTCGTAAAAAAAAAAAAATTCTATGATATGAGGCTATGAGCTGTCTCATCACCAAAAGTAATTTAAAAAAAAGTCAGTCTCATCACCAAAAAAATTCGTTTAGATATTGCTCACTATTTATAGTTTGTGATATTAATCACCGTCAGTGTCTACTGCTTCGTATTGAAGCAAATGTTAGTGCAATGTTTTTCCCTTTTTTTAGGAGGGGCAGTTTAAGTATGTGTTATAAGTTGAATAAGCACCTTTTTTTTTTCTTTGGGTTGTAGATTTTATTTGTTCAACTCTAACAGGTTATGGCATTTAATAATGATAATCTTATTTGTATTTTTATGAAGTACCATTTGCCACTGTTCAGTTGTCTTTTTGTAATAACTTGAGTTTTTATTTTCAGGAAGCTATGGGGCGATACCTAGACTTGCATGAATTATTTAATCAGTTCATTAATTCTAAATTTGGAGACCCTTCTACTGAGTACTCTACTTACCTAGATGTTTTTTCACAACCACATAAGATTCCCCACAAACTGAAATTAACAAGGTAAAGTACAGTCTGATCTTATCTATATTTATGTAGGGTTTTTCCACCCTCCCCACAAAAAATCAAGGAGAAGTCTGGTTGTGAATGTTCATGCACAAGGATTTTGAGTTAAGGGAGATGCAGCCTTGTGAGATCAGATCATAGAGACGGCCTTGATCCACTCTTTGCTGTTGTAGAGATCAGGGATAGTGGACTCAGTTGAAGGACTGAATGTCCATGTTGGTGGCTGTAGCCAAGGTGCCAGGGCAGGCACTGGCGATGATGAGGTTTAAATTTTCAAACAAGAGAAAGCAAAATGCCTATGACTGTTAATGAGTACCCATTTGAAAATATGAGAGAGAGAGAGAGTAAATTTAAGAAGTTAGTCAGTTACATAGAATGGGAGAGCAGAAGTGGGATGAGTCTCTGGTTAAGGATCTCCTGGGGCAGTTTCGAGTTGCATATCGTGAGAGAGAGGAAACAAGGGACAAATAGGGAGACATGGTATGACCTGATTAGACATGGTGTGACTTGGGTGGGGTAGTGTGAGTTGTGAGGGTGGTTTTGATAGTTGGGGATAAAAATGCCCACACCTTATATGGAGAAAGTGGGGAATATTTGGCTAAACAAAAAGGGGAAGGCTGCTATCCTTAACTTGAAAGTGGGAATGATATTAAATCCCTACACACACATATGTATGTATGTGTATATGTGCAAGTACATAAATATTTTACAAAAATGATGGTTCATATCTGTTTACGTGTGCTTTGAAGATGTGTTGTAATTTTGATTTTCTGCAGGCAGTACAAGGAATACATGGAGAATCTATTGGAGTATCTAATATATTTTTTTCAGCGGACAGAGCCCTTGCAAGATCTTGATAGAATATTCTCAAAGGTACACAAACACACTTCATGTGATCTATTTTTCATGCAATAATAGACCTTTTTATTTTGACAAGTACAATATTGAGACTCATTTTTAAAGTTTTAATTTAGGCACGTGCAAAATTAATATGATTAATGGCAAAAATATTTAGACTAGTTAGCTTAACCTAGCCTCATAAACGAGAGGTGGACTGTGAATTCATGGGTTTAATTCTGTAAGGGTGTGAGTTGTATTTTCCTTTCTAATACTGCTTTTAAGCTGTGTGAATTAGAGGTTCTTTGGTATGTTTGTGACTGTTGGAACTTGGAAGGCCTAGATTGTAATTGATTATATTGGAAATAATTTATTTAGTGGGCTTTAAAAGTGCTATGTAAGATACATGTGTGTCAGAAGGCATTTAGTTCCAGAAACCACTAACCAGTTTATTATAGTTAAATTATATTATCCTCGGCTTCATCCTTTGATTTATTCTATAGAAATTAATAGCATGATAGGCTTTAAAGTGCTGTGTAAAATTCATGTATTGGAAGTAATTTTTAATTCATAAAATCAATTTATCATAGTTAACTTGTGCTATTTTCATCTTCATCCTTCAATGTGTATATATGGAATGTGAACGAGATTCCATCAAAATACTGTAGACCCTAATCTTTTAGATTTAGAACCTTCTATATGTGTTGCTTTTTTTTCCCCTCAATAAAAATTAAGGTATGATGGGTTTGTGGCAGATCGAGACTGAATTTGAAGACCAATGGGCGAATAATGCGATAGAAGGATGGGAGAACATGAGTCAAGAAAATGGACATGTTCCATCTCAGCACACTGTAATTGATCTTGATTATTACAGCACAGTTGAAGAGTTGGTGGAAGTGGGTCCTGAAAAGTTAAAGGAGGTAAGGAATTTTTTTTTGTAGTTATATCATTATTTTCAGCAACGTTTCTGTTGCATAACGCTTTTTTTTTTTTCATTTATAAACCTATAGTTGTAAGGCTCCAGAACATATGTTTAAGTTGCTCCAAAGATTCAAACTCAGGATCTATGAGTTCTGTTCTTGATGTTGGGAAATACACAGGACCCAACTCAGAAAATAAAACAACAAGAAACAAAATCTAAAGTTTCAATTATTAATAAAAACCGGATAAGGAACTACAACTTACAAGCTGCAAAGGTGTAGAGGAAGCTGAAATCCATGAGAACAGCATTTTCAAGAACCCAATTAATTTGTTGATATTGTAATTATAATCACAGTTGTTCTTGTTGCTGTCAATGCTCTTAGTTCTTACATCCTCATCTTCTTATGTTGATTGTTAATTATTATTATTATTTTTTTTTTCGACTAGTGTTTGTTGTTAATTTTAACTGAGTTACTAAATTTGAGAGTAAAAAGTAAACATGATCATGGAAGGGTATTCATTTTTTCCATGTGGTGAAATATGGTGTCTTGAAGATGCTTATCAAATATCTGGTCAAAGTTTCTTTCAGACTCCTATGGCATAACATATTTTTCTGCCACGTGTTACCTAATCATGTTTGCTGGAAGTTTTCAAATGCACTCAGAATGGAGTTGGTAAGTTTCAAGGATAAAGGAAATATTCTCAATATATCATGCGTTAAGGCTTCTGAATTTGTTTCTCTGGTTTTTGAGGTGCTTATTGTGATAATATGAATCAATGCAATTTCAGTAATTTTTAATGAAAATTGAAATTTATTAGAAGTGTCCCCAATTAGTTAGAATCTTTTTTTTTTCCTTTCCTCGATTCAAATGTTTCCAACATTTCATTGTTGCTTTTAACAAGTTTCAATGTATTTATGTTTAATTCATGTTTCCAGCTGTCTTTTTTAGATCCATTTTCCTTAATTGATCTCTGTATTGTTGCCTGGCAGGCATTGGCTGCATTAGGACTAAAGACAGGTGGCACTGTTCAGCAGCGTGCAGAAAGGCTTTTCCTTACAAAAGTAATTGTGAATCATTTTCCTTCCTAGTAAAAGATATAAGCTGTTAGTTAGCAAAAATTCTAGGATGTGAATGTATGTTATTGTCTGTGCATTACTTTCTAATTAAATTTTAGTCAAATACCTAGTCAGTTCTTAAAATTATTATCACCTTTTCCAACTTTTAGTTTTTGTGATTACTATTAATTTGGATCTGCTGTTTTAGGGAGGAAACCATTTTTTTTTCTTTAAATTATGTTATTGTTAATGGTGAACATGCTTTAAATTGAATATGCAATAGTTGTATGTTGGAACTACTAGATATCCTGTAATTATATGCTCTTTCTGATAGGGATGATATTGAATGAAATTGGCTAGAGGATTAGAATGACTGCTTGCTTAACCTTATGAGTTGAGAGGCCTTGGAAGGTAATAAAATATTGTTCAATTTTCAAGTATTAGAGTTTCAATAAGCAGTCATTATTCTTTAGCCTTTTTAAAAGGTGGATAATTTGTGTTCTGAATCCATCTCCACGCACAGTCTTGTTTGGTTGGGAGTGACCTTTTTTTTATTGGTAAGTTACACACACCCAGTGGGTCTTGAGCCCACAACCGCATCTTCCATCATAATGGGAGGAGCTATAGCTTATTGGTTGGGAGTGACCTTGATTCCTGAATTCTGATTTTATATGATGTTCAGCTCACTTTCTTCTAAACTTTCTTTATCCATATGTCAATTTTTTAATTTGACTTAGTTTTCAATCCCCCTTATTCCTATTGTGCAGAACACACCACTTGAGAAGTTGGACAAGAAACATTTTGCCAAAGGTTCACGTGTGTTTCAACAAAATGGGACTGCTGCAGCTCTGCAACAAGACGAGAATTCAAAAGAAATTGCCCTAATGGAAGCCAAAATGCAAAAATTGTGTGACTTACTGGATGAGGTTAGCCTGTGTTCCATCCTCATCTAATCTTACCTTATGTTTGTGCAAATTGTGCACAATTGAATTACTCTTTTATGTTTGGGGGCATTTAGATACATGCATACAAAAGTTCTTATATATATATATATATATTAATTATAATGTATATCTTTAACAACTACATGTGTGATTTTTTTTCTTCTTTTGTGATCTTTCACAGACAATTGCACGAACAAGAGACAATATTGTGAAGAAGCAGGCTTTGACATATGAGGAAATTGAAGCAGAACGTGAGGAGGTGAGTAAATAGACCTTTATTTCAGTCTTTCCAAGCATTTAAGGTAGAAGTTCAAATCCTGATTTTGAAAAGACTTAGTTAAAACCTTTAATGTGTCTGTACTGTGGCATCTTGTGTTTATAATGCAACACATTTAATTTACGGCAAGGGTTAAGCATCCAGTATGGTGTGATTAGTTTGGGAGCTGCTGATGGGGTAACCTATCCATGCTGTATACAATATTAATTTTGTTTCAAGTTTTGAACCACCCCAAGGTGGTTCTGCTCTCATCATGTGTATACCCTTAACTGCAGCTTTGTCTCTTAAATAAAACCTCCTGTATATCTATCAAGATATTGAAACGAGTCCACAACTTGGGCCTAACAAAAACTTGAGGTGGGCATGAAATTCCTTAAAAGCAACATGAAGACTTGAATATTAAATTCATCACAGTTTGAGCAGGTTCCTCTTCAGAACCTAATTTTTCTCTTAATTGGCTGACTGGGCAAACACATATGCTACCTAGCATCTTGAGACTATGCCTAATATAAGTTGCTTCTATTCCTAAAATGCACCCTGCTGTGCTGTCCACGGTCCACCCCATTCTAACTATCTAATTTTAATTTTAAAAAAAAAAACTTATAAAAACCGAGAACATTTCTACCTTCTTGTTGAGCTATGCATTTAGATTAAATTGTGTCTAATGCAGGGATTGTTGACCCAGAAATGCATTATTTTTATAGTTTTGCTTCCTATCAAAATGTGGTTTTACCTAGATTTGTATCTCCATGCTTCGTGCAGAAATATGCTTTGAGTTGGTTAGAGTATACTTTTGTTATAGCTTGAATCTTCTGGTTTGTGTTGGCTTTCATGTTACATGGTTGGATTTGATTATTTGTGCAGGAGGAAACACAAGCTGACACTGAAAGTGATGAAGATGACCAGCAAATTTACAATCCCCTTAAGTTGCCAATGGGTTGGGATGGGAAGCCTATACCATATTGGCTGTATAAGCTGCATGGTCTTGGTCAGGTATTTTTCCCATCTAATTGTAGGAACCTTTCAAGCGATACACTGTAAATTTATTCTCCTGTTACAATTTTTTCAGATTTATATCATATCATCTGTATCTTCCAGTGCTCTGCATTTTTTGTTTTAGAAGTAATTAAATTTCATGAAGAAAAGCACCAAAGGGCTCGACCATTGTGCATGGGATGATACAAAAGAAAAGTGCTCTTCAATTATGTCTTTAATTAACTGGAAAGAATCTATTGTTTAATTTGGGCAAAACTTTGTGGAAATAAGAACTATTGTTCTTTATTGTTAAGATGGGAAAATAAGAGATGACTACTGATGTCATATATCTTTTAACCAGCATTGTGTTGCATAGTGTGTGTTGCATAATGGTGATAAAAATATGATATGTAGTTTCTTGTCCTTCTTTCCTCTGGGATTTGAGTTATTTGTTGGCTTAATTAGGCACTGGTGTCTATTATTGGCGATATCTTTTATGGGTTTTTATGGCTTAGGTTTTTGATTTCTTTTTATTTCTTTTCAGGAATTTAAGTGCGAGATATGTGGGAACTACAGTTACTGGGGTCGTAGGGCTTTTGAACGACATTTCAAGGAATGGCGCCATCAACATGGGATGCGCTGCCTTGGTATTCCAAACACCAAGAACTTCAATGAAATCACATCAATTGAGGTATGCTTTTGCAGAGCTTTTTTTTTCCAATGAATTTTTCTGTATCACTGATTAGCATGAGTTTATCTGCTCAACATCTTCCAACTGTTGTTATCTCATAACGGTGTCTGTGAAAATCTGGTTGTCTTCAAAGAACCATGGGATAAATGAAACCGAGCTGAGACAAGGATGGCCAAAGTGAATGCCTGTTGTAAGCTTGTGGTTTAAATTCTATTGTTAGTGATGATCCTAAATCAACTTTATCATTGGCATCCATGGAATTGTGGTTCATTTGTTGTGGTATTGCCGTAGAATAAGAAAGTGCCAGTTTGTAAAATGTTTAACAAAAAAATTGCTGTAAAACATTTTACACCCTTTACAACTGTGTTTTCCTAATCAACTGAAATTATTTTCAGATTGACCAAGGTTTTACAATGAAACAGACACCCGAAAATGCTGAAAATGTTTTCTGGAGAACATTTTATAACAAAACAAATTGATTAGAATCCTAAATCTTCACAAAAAGAAGTTAGTTTTAAAGTTATCACAGCTCAAAAATACTGTGCTTCTAATCTGTGAAGAGCTGATGAGTGCATGTGAACGTGCGAAGTATTTTTCCTAATAGCACTAATAATGTTATGTTCTTTTCTTGAGAATAACTAGTATGCATGTGCATTCTTTATGCAGGAAGCAAAAGACCTGTGGAAGAAAATACAAGAACGTCAAGGAGTGAACAAGTGGCGCCCAGATCTTGAAGAAGAATACGAAGACAAAGAGGGTAATATTTACAATAAGAAGACATATACTGATTTGCAGCGCCAGGGATTGATTTGAGAAAAGCGAAATTTGTTATGTATTTTTTGTACGGCTTAGAGGAAAATAGTCAAAATACTCTTCCCGCAGGATTGTATTGTAATTTAAACTTAATGAAGACGCCCTTCTCTTTGAAGGTGATTTGTTCGTTTCTGAGTCTTCTACTTATAGACAAAACAATCCTTTTTCCCAGCATCTTCATGACTACTCACACTGATGAACACTTTAATTGTGAAATATATATTACTCTTGATCGACATCCACACCCCTCCTGGATTATATAACCTGTCCTAGTTCATTGAAACAGCCAGCCCCCTGTTTCTTTCTTAAAAAAAAAAAGGAGAGAGCAGGGGAAAATTTATGTGTTCTAAAAAATCAGGGATTGTCAATATTATAATTTATGATGTAAATAGTTGATGACTGAAGTCTGCTGACCGTAAAATAAGTCCCCTTTATTTTTGTTTGAATTTTTAGCTTAATCACAAATGATCCTGATAAGATTACTTATTACTGTTTGGTTAAATCTTAATGGCATTTACAATATACAATTTTGTACCAACAGAGCTCGGATGCATGTTCTTTATGTATGGCCTTGTGTCGTGATTTTGTGTTTGCATTTTATAGTTTTTAGTCACAGATCCATATGATGTGCTTTGACGATTTGTCTTTTTGTTAAATGAAAAATTGAAAATAGTAGATTAGATTTATAAGTGTTATTCCCAAACTCTCCTAAAATGATGTGATTATTTTCTGATATAGTATAGTTTATACAATATATTAGATTTTTAAAATTAAACTATTTATATTTGTTATTTAATAAGTATTTAAAAAATTTGGGCTTCAAAAAAAGAAAAAAGAAAAAAGAATTTAAAAAAATTTATTTTGCAAGGAAAGATAATGCATTCAATTAGTATTATATAATGTGAGATATTTTGTAAATAATGTAATATGTAGTTGGAATTTATTTTTAGTACTCCTTTCAAACAGTTCATCATCTATACTTCTATACTTTTTGAATTACCTAAAGAGAAAGTAGATAGAAGTAACTGTATTACTTATATTAGAAGAAAAAAAAAGGCAAGACTTTTTTTTTTTTTTTTAGAAAGAAGGCAAGACTTTTCTTTTTGAGAAAGAAATGCAAGACTTTAATAAAGTAATACCATTAGAAAAATGTGATTCAAAAAGAGGATGCTGCAAACGATTCAAAATTCACATTGATTCAGGAAAAAAAATTCATGCTTCACCCTCGTCCACAAAGCTGTTGTCCAAAAAAGTTAGATTTGCACCAAGAAGACGAAGGATGCTGCTAACAGGTATGTTAACAAAAAATTACATATAATATAATTATTTCAACTATATATGGATATGCTTGTATAAATTCATATAACTATTTATAAAGAACAAAATTAAATGAAGAACAAGTTTATTTTTTGATGAACATATATGAGTAAAAATTTATTCAGACTAACAAAGATAATACAATCAGTTCAGCAAGCTCATACAAACAAGCAGCGAATTAGACTGTAAGCAAACACTCTGGCATAATTATTAATTTGATATTTGAGATGACATATCCTTATAATTATATAATTTAGCTCAAACAGACTGAATAGATAGATAGAAATAATACTCCTACTAATTATATAATAATGCTTGTGGGTGTTAGTTGTTCTTTCTTCGAGCACCTAGCTATTTTTCAAAGTATGCGGGGTTCTCCAAGTCCAAGCGCCTGCCACAAGATATCATTATAACTTTAATGAAGCATAATTGTATATACTCAGTATTAGAAAACCTTAATTATTTCAGTAAAAATTTTGTATCATTTCAGTATTTGATTACCTTGATGATGAGGCATATGCTAATCTTGCCAACATATAATAATTTTGTTTTCGTTTAAATTCTGGTAAAGTTTTTAACAGTTGGGTTTTCTTGGAGACACGAAAGCTTATTCAAGTGTTCCCAGGGCCCGTGCGGAAATTATGGAATAATTGGGAGTTACGAGTTTTGGTTCTTGTCAGTCTCACCTTGCAGCTCTCTCTTCTTCACTTGGGAAGTACTAGAAGATATAGTGCTAAAACTTGGATCAGGATGGTCCTCTGGTTTTCGTACCTAAGTGCTGATTCAGTGGCAACTGTTGCACTTGGTGTCATCTCCAATGATCAAGGAAATTCTTGTGATTGCAATGATTCCCAGTTACAAAATGAGCTCACGGCATTCTGGGCATCGTTTCTATTGTTGCACCTTGGCGACCGGGACACAATTACAGCTTATGCAGTACAAGACAATGAATTGTGGTTAAGGCACTTGCTTGGACTGGTTGCTCAATTCGGAGTGGCACTCTACATCTTTCTAGTGTCTTGGAAGGCCAATTGGCTGTCTTTTCTAACTATTCTGGTGTTTCTTCGTGGGTTTATCAAGTTTGCTGAAAGGACATGGGTCATGCGATTAGCAAATTATGATCCGAGCTTTATGAGGCCAGGGCGGCGACACAAAGTTCTTGATAAAATCACAGATAAACTCAAGGTTAAGAAGCATTTAGTCGTTCGTCGGCTAATTGCATCTCGTGATGTCAACTATACTGGAGAGGACATACAAAAAGATGCATTTCGGCTGTTTAAAATTTATAGATGTCTCTTCCTGAATCAGAAGGTGATCATTTCTTATCGTATTCTTTTTCACAATAGCACCATTTTTCTTGATTCTCAAGCCGCCTGGAAGACGATTGAGGTTGAACTTGGATATGCTTATGATGTATTCTACACCAAGGCTCCTTTTTTTTTCACGGCTTGGGGTTTCATCTTCCGTTCCTTCTCTTTTACGTCCATTCTTTTTGTGTTTGTGCTTTTCCTTTTAAAAGAAAGGCACAAGCACCTACAGATAGATTTGATTGTCACTTACTTATTATTGGTTGGAGCTATTCTTACAGAGATATATGCTGTCATTTTACTAAGTAACTCCGATTGGCCTTGGCCAGATTTTGAGAGAATGAAACACCTTCAGACACTATTTGCTCCCATAAGAAACTGTTGTGCAAAACTGACTAGTAAACAAAGGTGGTCTAATTCAATGGCTCAACTCAATCTGCTTAGTTTGTGCCTCAAAGATAAGTTTGATCAGGTTGGCCATGGTACCCCAAAACCCTTTGCTAACTTGAGAGAGTTGGTCTTCAATCAAATGTTGCTAAAAATAAATGGAGAACTGGAGATCCTCTGGTATAGGACTCATAAGCAGGTCTCTGCTGAGTTGAAGGACTTGGTGTACAACACATTCCGGGAAAAATTAAGTTCCAACAGCAATGGGTTTTCCGAAGAGTACGACAATTACATAACAGATGAAACTCAAAATGTGCAAATTTACCAAAGGATTGTCATCTGGCACATTGCCACAGATCTCTGCCTTTACACAGATAGTGGTGCGAATGGACCTAACAATAATTTACGCCGGGAAGTGAGCAAGGATGTTTCAGATTATATGATGTATATTCTTGTGATGTGTCCTTTCGTATTATCAATAGGAAATGCAATAGTCTGTTTTGAAAACACTTGCGAATCCATTAAGAATTTTTTTCAAGAGAAAAAGCGCCCTAGACTGCCTAAAGCAAATGCTTGTGCAATGTTGATCTCAGAATATGAAGCTTCAAGCGATAGTGTAGACGTTTACTTGTTGACTGACTCTCTGTGTCCCATAGCAGTTCTACTTGCAAAAAAACTGAATCAACTGGATGGAAAGTGGGAGATATTGAGTAAGTTTTGGGTGGAGAACCTAGCTTATGTTGCAACTCTTTGTCGAGGAAATAATCATGCTCAACAACTCAGAAAAGGTGGGGAGTTTCTTACGCATGTCTGGCTTTTGATAGAGCAATTCAATCTCGCAGAAAGTTTTCAAAGGTCACAAACAAGACCGCTAGAGGAAGACGACATGGCAGGATAGGAGACTGGGATTTATTTGTGTATTGAAGTTATCATCACCATATGAAACTGCAAATTTAAGTTGACATGTCCTTAATTCCAATACATTTGGGTTCTAGGTGATTTCAATTTGTTTCTTATCCTTTTCCACCAATGTTTTGTTGTAGTATGTACACATTGTAGATTAATATTTAACATCATATATACGATATATCTTTCGGCACATATAATCCCCACTAGTTTAAAAGTTATTCAACCTTTATACTGGAAGGACAGTACATTCACCACGGACCTTATGGCATTATCATCATGATTCAATCATTCAAAGGGCAAGCCACAAATTAAGGAGATTGTTGGTTTAAGTTGTGGCAATTGCTCTATTTGACAAATGATGATTATTCCAAATGTTTTTGACACTGCAGATCCTCCTTTTACCTAATCAAAGCAAGGATCCATATTCCCTGAATATGCCCACGGGACTTATCCTAGGCGTTTGAGACGCCTAGTACTGATGGAAGAATGAAGATCCTGGACTTTGTTTCCTTAAGAGTCAATTCTGCCAAGTTCTAAAGTCTAGGGAGTTAGTTGAATTAGGCTCTATATATTCTTTCATCCTCATTTACATCTATTATTCCAGACACTATGACACGTCCACATTTAAAATATAAAAATGGATGTGAAAAAATAGACCTAAAAAAGTGGATGTGAGAAAATGTAAACCCATTGAATTATGCATGGTCAAGTAAATAAAAGAGTTCTGCAGATTATTGTTTTGCTTAGTATATCAGGTGATAAGGACTAAAGTTGGCCTACATTTGGGGGGCACAACAGTATTAAGCAATGGTATCTCCCAAGCATCAAGCATTAGATCACCATTACTTTTTGGTAAAAGAAAAAATGAACCACAGGTATGGTTAACATTCAATAAAATGGGATAATCATGGTCAAAACCCAAACCCCCATAAAAGAAGATAATATACACAATAATTCCTGAAGCCACTTGAGGGTTTCCGCTAGTAGGGTTAAGCATTTACATCAAGGATTGTGACATTTGATGGCAGAACATAGATTACAGATGAGATAATTGAAGATAGCTTTCAACTATTTCCTTTCTTTCAGTATTGAGTAAAGAATAATAATTACAGATTAAAACAATAACATAAGACAGCAGATATTTACATTAATCCATTGCTTTCATCATCACAAGACCTTGTAAACAGGAGGGCTGATCCATTCACCCCACGAAGCACTAGCAGCCTGGAGTCCACATATGTTCCACATACAAGCTTTGACAAATCAAACATCTCAGGCGGGAGTTGTGTCCGGATTTCATGAACTGCGTTTTGTGCAGTATCAATATTTTGATTCAATGGCTCACCAAGATTCATTGTCACCTCAATGTCACCTGAAGCAAGTTTTGCAACCGGAAGGCTTGATGGGAACTCTTTAAAAGGGATTGCTTTCCTCCACTTTCTACCTGATAATTTCCTAGCTAGAGAACCTTGAATATTTGATGGACCCATACTAAACTTTCCTGTGGTTTTTTCTTCCTTAAGATACAGCCGTCTCCCGGCTGTTAATCTGAATAATGAATTCACTTCCAATTTCCCACTTATACCAGTCTTGTTGTGGGGCCAATCCTTACCAATCATGATTTTAAATCCAATTTCTGAAGTGAATGAAAGGGTGGTGTTTAACTTCGATGCTCTTGACACAGCCAAACGCACGTCACCAATGAGGACTCGAGCATTTGGCTGGCGAAGGGTCAACCCTATGTGCCTCCCAGTACAGTATAATAAGCGCCATTTTCCAGGCAGCAACTCCAGCCAATTCTGCATGTTCAGAATTATCCGTAAATCGCATTAAGTCCAAAAGGCTAAACCAACGACTGAGTATTCATATGTGATACAACAAACTTTTCCCCAACGATATGGACTGTTGAATTCAAGGGGAATGAGAATGGTCCAAATACAGAAAAACGATGCTTTGGTTTCATTACACCAATTGACCATTTGCATGTGGCTAATCTAACACACTAGATCAGAATGATGTATATACTCTGACTACAAACCAGATAGTTGAATCAACCAAATCTTGGAGCACGATTCTCAACAAAAAAAAAAAACCAAATCTTGGAGCACAAGCTCTTCACAATACAAAGAAACATACTAAAAGTTTGCTGAAAATGGATGCATATATTTACAAGCATGGATTTCACTATTAAAAAACAAAAACAAAAACTTCTCACTTAAAGTGCAGAGACTGCCATCTTTTTTATGTCATAAGAGCAAATCAGTTGAAAACATGTCTTCATATGAAGTCAAACAGAAAACTTTGAACATGCAAGTGGAGATCAACCAACAAAACAAATTAATAATAATGAAAAGTTGAAAACATTTGCTAGCCATGTAGTTATATTATCAGGATTTGAAACATATCTCCATCCTGGGAATATTAAATGTTAATGAATCTTAGAAAGCTTGATGCCTAAAGCAAATTTCAGTTTTAAAGAGCATCAGGTGATAAGGACTAAAGTTGGCCTACATTTGGGGGGCACAACTAAAGTTGGCCTACAATGGTATCTACCAAGCATCAAGCATTAGATCACCATTACCTATTTGGATGTTGTAAAAGAAACAATCCAACATTGGTATTATCAATATTTTGATCCAATGAAGAGCTATTGTGTGGTATGATATTAGTAAAAGCTACAACAGACATAACTAGAACCTACCCCACATATGTGCTGAGAGTGTGTGCATGTTTGGGAAGAATATAGATAATTACCTTTGGCTTTGAGTTAGGATTCAGCATTTCCATCAACTCGATGAAGTGGGCAAGCCTACTACGCTAAAACATGAAAGACAAGAAGTTCAGTGCAACTTCTACATTCTCAAACTTCTGCATTAATAAAATATATTTGAGTCCCAGATATCTAGTAGTCTGAATTGAAAAAATTGAACACAAATACAGATGGAAACATAGTATGCATATAACTATCCTTGCATATAATATCTTATAATGTACTAGTAGTGTGCCTATTCAATGCACAGTTTAAATAAAAATTATGTGTAAAACAAAAGCACGGTTTAAGGCCAAGTGTTTTCTAAAACAAAATGTTATGGTAAATAATTAAAATTATTTAAAATAGATAATAAAATTTCTTAAAACTTTTGGTAATAGATCTTATTTGAAGCAGTACTTTAAACTTTTTGAAACTTTTGCCAATTAGTGAATCATATGGTGAAATCAGATTGTACAACATGTAACAATTATGTTAAGCCATATGGCATGGCCCAATAAAAAAATTATAGTAGATACAACAAGCCTTCATCCCAAATTTTGAAACAAATGATAAAATTTCTTATTAAATTTTTTGAAACTTTTGGCAGCTGAACTTTAATTGAAGTAGTATTTTAAAGTTTTGCAACTTTAGAAATAGACTTTCACCTAAAATAAACTATCTTAATAATTATAACATGCTTAGAGTGAACCGCATGACAAAAGCACAGTATACAAGAGATAGAATAAATTGCTAGAAAGCATGATAATTGTTGAGTGGTTGTATTCCTCTAGCCAGGTTTGCGCTACAAAAAGATTGAAAATCACTAGCAATTAGAAGCAAACTTGATGAACAGGCCTCTGTAAAATACAATTTATACCCTCAAAGTAGGAACCTTATGATAGTTTCTCTTCATACACACACACACACACACACACACACATATATATATATAGATGAAAGTGTTTTGACATAACCAACAAAATAACAACAATGTGAACCTATTCACCATGGAGGTATTGACAATTTGAAAGAGAACAAAAATCAGGAAATTGGATTCAGAAAGTAACCATATACCTGAGGTTGGCCATAAATATATTCCTCTGTAATTCGTACTGCAGTAGAACCCAGACCCCATCTGATAATATCCATGGATGGGACTACCCGCCATCTTGGACCACAAAGAAATGGGTGTCTAAGAGCATCTAAACAACTGCAAAGCAGTTCAGAAGGATTGTTATGAATGGCATCATTTCTCTCAATCAAGATGCAATATCTAATTAAATGTGGTTTAGAAAAGTACATGATATTAATGTAACTATATATGAACGGCATCAATTCATGTACACGATATTTTTATAAAATCTGATTAAATCTGATTTCTTTCCTAACATGTAACTATAACTATATATGAACTGCATCACATCTAATTAAATCTGATTTCTTTCCTAACATGATATTTTTATCTCAAATATAACAATTATACCTTACTCTTTTGGAAGGTTTGGTTGCAAGCAATAAGGATAAAAGGTTCCAACCTGCACCCCAATTCCTATCCAGTATCTGCAAATGACAACAAATCAAAAGATTTTCATATGAAGAAGGGAAAGGTACACTGAAAGTGGAAATAACTTGCATTGAAGGAACAAATACTTGGAGTCCAGAATTTCCCGATGGAGAATTCCTACTAAGGAACTGTAGAAGAAACTCACGCAAGCATGAAGGATCATTTCCCTGAAATAGCATGTAAATGAGAAATTTAGTATTATGATAAAAGTTATACTCATTTATTAGAATCTTGAGCTAAACAATTATACTAATGAGTTTTGTTTCAAACTTAATCATAATACAGTTAATGTGGCTTTAAGCAAGGAGCATAAAGAAAAGGGGGCAAGGGGGAACAATACTTGCTGGTTCATTGAGAGATGTTAAAGAAATTTTAGAGAATTAACAGAGGACAAATTTGAGATAAGAAGTCAAAATGATACAGCCCACGTATTAGGGCCAAATACATATCAAAAGATGCCAAATTTAAGATAGAGTCCAATTATAACATATATGTGAAGGCCAGAGAAAAATTGACTAATGAGGGTTGAGGGACGAGGGACCTAATTCATTTACACACACCAGAAGAAGGAACATGAGATACCAGTTTCTCCCGTGGGAAGATGAAAATAATAACGGATGTGCATATACATATTAAAATATAACAATAACAAGAGCAACTTATAAAAAACATATTACATTTAGTGTTGAACATGAGCAACTTGCAGCGATGAACCATATAACAAGCAAAATGGTTCATCTTACATACTAAATATTTTAACACAACACATTCTGAAGTCTTCCTACATGTGACAGATGACCTCGTATTACTGAAATGTGAAGATTTTTTACAGGATACACAATACATGTGCCCAAGATTTAGTTCTCCTTTGGATTATATGATTTAAAGGCTTGAATTTAAAAAGGAAAATTGTGCATGTTATACCTTCGTGAGAAACGATTTGAACTTCGTAAAGACAAAAGGATCCATAAGTTCCCGCAACACCATTTTTGCCATCATGAATCCAACACATCTTTGCATCATGTATGAAACAAAATAAGTATCAAGAAAATCTTCTGGTGACAAAAAAATTTACACCTTATTTCGCTTTCTCGTCACCATACCTCATGTCAAATGCAATCATCATTTGTCGCCTATCCTGGTTGTTGTCCAGAGTGCTACTATTCAGACCATTCTCGTAAAAGTCAGCAGCATTTCCTAGAATCCCTACCTGAAAAGCTAAAATTTTAAAAGCTATATACAGACAAGAGTAAACTATAAATGGAAAAAAACTGAACTAGCTGATATGAATGAAGTAACCAGAATCCCACCTATCCCTAGAAATCCCAGATTGCAATACCTCTTGCATAAACTAAATCCCTCAACATCGGTAAGCTCAATTCATCATCAGCTACCATCAATCCCTCTCAGTCACTAAGTGAATGCTTATTCTATTAGATATTTGAAATAGTTAAGCATACATGTGGCTGAACAAACTACTATCAAATTAATCAGTAAATCAATTATAAATTGCTGCAACACAAGAACTTCTAACCATCAAAAATGATAAGTTTGTATTTATCACATCATTGGAATGTTCCCAATCATGCATTTCATGAGCTTGCGTTTGTTTTATTATAAATTGATTTTTAAATCAATAACCCTTTTGATTATCTACCATGGTGCTCCCAAAAAAACTCCTATCGAGTAGAAAACCAGATATAGCATTAATCTTGATGAACTTATGGGGGTGCAAAGGTAACTCATATATATTTAGGACAAAATCACCGATGTGATAATGAAAGCCAAAAAAACTTATTATATTCTGAAAGCATACATGAAAATCTGGTGCTTACTTTAATATGTCTATCCACTGGACTTATGTGCACATTCTCCAGCCTCAACTCTGTATGGGCAAGTCCATGGCTGTGCAAGTAATTCACCTGAGTTTTATAAACAACAGAAATGTTATAAATCCTCCAATTGTCAAATTCATATCTATACATTGATGACTGCAAAAATAAAGCATACTCCAATCAAAAGATCCCTCATCAATATTCGAAAAAGGCGCAATTGCCGACTAACTGCAGGCCCTCCAACTGTGTCATCACCCACCCTCCTGACACACTCTTCATCCAATGCAAGAGTAGCTTCTAGGGTTGGGAGCCAATCTGATTGTTGAAGCCAATGTCTTAAGGAGAAACTACCATGATACTGCATTAATATTTATAAATAAAAAATGGTTAGTGTCTAAAGCACATTAATTATTCACTATTTTTTCTATAACAGATAAATTTGATAGTTCTATATTTTTTTTTTCCCCCTTTCTGGTAAGTAGTTATTTGATAATTCAGTCATTCTTGTTCAAACCATAAAAGCTCTTGGTAAGACCTCTCATGATCATGTGATGAAGTAAGTGGCAGTATAATAATCTATCATACATGGGAAAGAACCTACCCCATGGACCAGGGTAAATGAAACACGACCACTACTTGTAGGTGAAGAAATGTAACCATGGACTTGCATTGAGTAAGAATGGTACATAAGTTTACGGCGAACTAGCTTCTTCAAAACCTAACAAACAATCCAAAAAGTAAAAATAATTACATAAATCCGGAACCTTCAGGAACAACACAGAAATAACAATAAACAATCCACAAACCTCTATTGCTCTTTTTCCTCTGCGCTGAGCTTGAGCACTAGTAAGGCGTCGAAGCACAACTCTAGTGTTATTCAAAGGGCTGTGATTTCATAATACCTGATATCAAGATCAAATCTCTTTTGCAACATGACATTGCCAAAACAAACAGGAACTAACCTATTGGTATCCTTCACAATTGCTTGAAATATTACCTCATCAGCCTACAGAAAAGCACAATCAAATTGCCCCACCATTAATTTCATACTCATCCTAAGAAGAACACCCACCACTACACAAACAAATAACAAATTTAAAAAAATATTCATACCCGCCCTCCGAGGCCAACACTAACACAATCAAGAATTTTAAAATTTGATATCTTGAACCTCGTAACATGCTCCAATTCTTCCTCCACACCATCCAATAACGCAGCCTGAGCATTTTCTTCTGATTCCATTGAAGATACAGCTTTTCTAGCTGATGAGCACCGAACCCCCCAACATTGTCTTCGATTCAAATTAGAAGGCTTCCCAATGAAACGCATGGGACTGCATCTGATCAGTCTTGTTGACAAATTACCACTCAAATACACTGCTTCAACATTTTCCACACTCGGACTCAAACCAATTCCGCATAGCGCCATTGATCAGAGCTCTTAACATAAAATAATAATAAAACAAATTAATAATAATGACCATATAATCAAGCTCCATTTCTACTCTCAAAAAATAAAAGGCAACAGTAAATGAGACAAATAATAATTTGGATATATTTCATTGTTTTGGTACCACAGATAATATTGATCAACTAAATTAAATTTTTGTACTATTTTAATCCAGCTGAACTCAACTTTCTGATTTCCTACAAGGCACACAACAACAAAAAAGAAAAACAGTAAAAGCCTCGTGGAATTTTTTTTTTTTCTTCACTATTTTCCTCAATTTTCTTAGCAAACAAACAGAATTATGCTCCACTCGGCAGCCTCCAACAACAAATTCAACCTCTAATCAATCACAGAATTACAAAACAGAGAATTATGCGTTTGGATTAAAGTGAGAAAAAACAAAGAGCCAAAACGCTGCGTTTTGTTGTTTCAGCTTACCAAAATTATATAACAATAACACACGAATATGATATGAGACATTCAGCTCAAGTAAACGAAGCAACTAAATTAAGCGCAGTTGAAAGAGAGTTAAGTAAAAAAAAAAAAAAAAAAGAGTTTGTAAAAGTTTCTTTCCATTTCCAGTGTTTTCTCGGGAACCAAACAGAAACAACGGAAAGATAGAGAAATAGTTAAAGTGAAAATTGTGGAACTTACCGGAATTAGAAAGAGGATGGAGATTCTGAGAAGTGAAAAAATAAGAGAGAGAGGGAATGGTATTTATAGAAAAATGTAGTGAGGGGAAAATGTGGGAAACGTGTGAGAGTTGCGTGGGGGAGGAAGGCAGAGACGCTCCGCCATGGGTTTTCCCGTTTTTTGTCGTTCTAATCGTACGTCCACGTCCGCCTGCCCTCTACCTACAAAATATCTAATACTCATTTCTGGTTGGATAGGAGGGAATTTCTCTCAAGTGCCATTTCGCCGGTATCGTACAGTGATTGTTGCCATCTCACCATTCTTATTTAAGGAAAAAAGTCCTGGCTTGGCCTTACTTTCTAGCCAAAATGGACTACTGTTTGTCAATATATATATATATATATAGATGTATGGATCTACCCATGTTTTGTCGTATAACTCGAGTTTTATGGAAATATTTTTATGTAACTTGAGTTTCATAAAAAATAGCACGACAAATTTGAAAGTTACTTTTTCAAATAATAGTGATATATTGCTAAATATTTTGCCAAACAATGATATATGGTCATTTTGGCCTTACTTTCAATGCTCCAATGCACAAAAGTCAACACAATACGAACACGTATGTTTGTATTGTGCCGGCTTTAGTATTAGAAGTTCTATGTATAATATACACTAATACTGCCAATACTTAACCCTTCATGGCTTTTTTCCCTAATTGTTCATGTATATATGCATGTGATATTGTTTTGTATTTAAGTTGTTAATTATGTAACATTTAACCTCTTGAGGGTTTAAATTCAAATATATATATGTGTGTGTGTAGGGGTGATAGGCCTAGGAATACATATCTATGAATATGTTAGGCTAGGGGCCCAATCCGAGGACATTAGTTAGTTCGAGGACGAATGAACATTTTTCTGATACTCCGTGTTGGTAAGTAACGAGGTCAAATATGATCAATGTCATCCAGGATAGTGGTCTGAGGAGGAATGCCTCCTCGGCTAAGCAAAACTGAGGTTAGAAGGTACGGTCTGACATCAAGATCAATGTTTCTAGACAATTCCATTGATGAGGAGAAGTATCAAGAAGGAACAGGATATAGGGAGGCTATGAAATATCTAAAGGGAAAGCTACTACCATCCCATTAAATGCTCTGCAGCTAACTCTCTAGCCGCATTAATGAAGAAATGATACCTGGACAGTAACTTTCAGCCTTACAGCTACTACCCAAAGACTTCAGGAAGGTGCTGATGGGACAATGATCAACACCAGCAATTTAGTCTACACGCGGAGGGTAAAGATGAAGGAGTAGGATAGTATAAAACAGAAAAAAGACCTTAAGGGAAAGGGATCAAGAAATTAAGAGAAAAACATTGTAGCAATCAAGAGTTGAAATTGTAACCAAACTTGAGAGAAATATATAAGAACTAACCTCCTCGGACTGTGTCGAGAATGATTTTCTTTAGATTTAACCAATCTATCTTCATTTTCTTGTCGTCTGGATCTACTTTGCTTGTTGTTTGATTCATTAAAGCCCAATTTTTTCAACCCACTCTCTACAAATTCATTGTATTGGGCTTTTTGGGCCTAAATTCATTCATCCTTTGGGCTAGGGACTCAAAACTGGTCCTTACAATTGGCGCCGTCTATGGGAAATTCTGGTGATATAATGAGTCTAACGTTCAACAATGGTAGATTCAGGTCCGAATCTGGAGGAATCTATGGGGTCCCAAAGTCAAGATCATTTTGTTAATCTTGAGCGCAGACCGGGAGGTTAGTGTGCATACCAGTCATACTAATAGGAGCCAGTCTCTAAGCAGGAGCCACCCTTCTCATGAGGAGAATACCAAAGCCATACAACTGGAGATTAATCACTTGAAAAGGAAGTTGCGTCATGAACGACGAAGAAAAACCCCCTCAAGGTCTGTTTCTGCTTCCAGTGGGGAAGAGGGTGGCAATTACAGGCCCAGGTCGAGGACTCCCTCCAATGAGTCTTTCTCGTATGATGAGGACCACCACCATGAGCGCAGAAATAGGAGCTCATCTTCCAAAAGCCTGGGTAATGATGCGATGAGCAGGCGCTCAACCAAATTTTCTGATCACCTTTTACGCGTAAGTTTGAGGGAGGGAGACTTCCTCAGCGGTTCACTCAACTTACGTTCACCATTTACAATGGTCAAACAGACCTTGTGGAATATGTGAACAACTTCAACCAGAGAATGACTGTGTACTCCAAGAATGAGTCTTTGATGTGTAAGGTATTCCCGTCCAGCTTGGGGCCGTGGCGATGAGGTGGTTTGACAGCCTAGGTGTAGGTTCCATTGATTCCTTTAAGGAGCTCACCCGGGTATTTGGATCTCGTTTCATTACGTGCGATAGGGTTCCTCAACCCTTAGATTCTTTATTGTCCATGTCCATGCGAGAGGGCAAGACCCTGAAAACGTACTCGGACAGATACTGAAAGATGTTTAATGAGATTGATGGGGATTTTGATGACGTGGCCATAAGGACCTTCAAGGTCGGCCTGCCCAAGAATCCAGTAAGGACTGTGCATCAGCTTATGGACTGCATTGATGAATACAAGCGGGTCGAGGAAGACCAACAACAAGGCAAGGAAAATGGTAAGATTATCCCTTGGGAGAGGAGGGATTTCAAGTCGGACCGCTACAATAGTAACAGACGCCGAAGGGATTTTGCTGGACAATCTGGGTCTACGGCTCCTCAGGTGGTAAACACGGTGTTCCGAGAGCCAGCACATTAAGTCCTGGAGAAAATCAAGAATGAGCCATGCTTCAAATGGCCAAACAAGATGGGGGGGAGACCCTATGAGGCGCAACCAAAGTCTTCATTACTAGTACGATTAGGAACGAGGCATACCATCGAAGACTGTAGAACTCAGTGGAATCATTTGGAGCAACTAGTTAGAGATGGAAGGTTACAACAGTTTATGTATCGACCCAATGGGTAAGAAAACCAAGTAAGGTCAAGGGCTCAAGGGAATGCATCTTCAAGGCCTCCTTTTGGGCACAATTAATGTCATCTTTGCTCCACCCGAGATAATTGGTTCTCATCCTTCCAGGGTGATGTCTGTAGCTCGGCTACCAACCGAGGACTCCAATTTTGAGTCATAGAAGCCTAGAGTGGAGATCTGACCGGCGCTGAGTTTTTCGGATGAGGACAAGATTGGAACCATATAGCCACATAATGACGGATTGGTGGTCACCCTCAGGATATGGGGTATAATGTGAAGAGGGTGTTGGTCGACCAGGGCAGTGGTGCAGAGATTATGTACCTTGACTTGTACAGAGGGCTAAACTTAAAACCTGAGGATGGCAGCCTATGATTCACCTTTGGTAAGTTTTGATGGAAAAGTTGTCATCCCAAGGGGTCAGATTAGATTGTCCGTGCAGGCAGGTTCAGAGGTTGTAGAGGTAGACTTTATTCTGGTATATGCTTATTCCCCCTACACTACCATTGTGGTAAGGCCTTGGCTCTATGCCCTAGGGGTTATTTCTTCAACTCTGCATTTGAAGGTGAAGTATCCATCAGGTGACCAAATTGAGGAGCTTGTGGGGAGTCAATCCATGGCTAGGCAATGCCTCGTGGCTACAATTATGCATCAGCCTAAAGCCGAGTCCTCGGCCTCTGCTGATGGGGGCTCATAGCAATTAAGAATTCTAGTTCTATCTACAGATGCGGTGTCGAAAAAGGCAAAGTGTGAGAGGTTGGAGGAAATTATTATAGATGGTGATTCGGAGAAGTTTTTTTAGGTCGAAACTCAGTTGCCTCCTCGGGAGAAGGAAGAACAGTTAGTGTTTCTTAGGAGAAATATTGATGTGTTCGCCTGGAATGCCTATGAAGCTCTTGGGGTAGATCCAGACTTCATTTGCCATCATTTGAATGTCAACCCAGCTGTCCTCCCTAGAAAGCAACCACCTCGGTGCTCATCTAAGGAGCATTTTGATGCTGTCAAAGAAGAGGTGAACAAGCTTAAGCAGGCTAGGGCTATTAAGGAAGTGTTCTACCCTGACTGGCTAGCCAATACTGTGGTTGTAAAAAAGAAAAATGGAAAGTGGCGGGTATGTGTGGACTTCACAGATTTGAACAAGGCTTGCCCAAAAGATCCTTTCCCCATGCCTCGGATTGACCAACTAGTGGATGCCACTGTAGGTCATCCTCAGATGAGTTTTTTGGATGCTTTTCAAGGATATCACTAGATACCTTTGGCTTTGGACGATCAAGAGATGATAGCTTTTGTTACTCCTATTGGGAATTACCATTACAAGGTGATGTCTTTTGGTTTAAAGAATGTAGGAGCTACCTAATAGAGGATGATGACTAGGATGTTTGAACCATAGTTAGGAAAAAACATTAAGATTTATATAGATGATATGATGGGAAAAAGTAAGGCAAAATCTAAGCATGTTAATGACCTTGGGAATATCTTTGGGATATTAAGGAAGCATAAGCTACGCCTTAACGCTTCTAAGTGTTCTTTTGGTGTTGGTTCAGGAAAATTCTTGGGGTACATGGTTACTTACCGTGGAATTGAAGTCAATCCTAACCAAATTAAAGCAATTAACAATTTACAGATACCTCGGAACTCCAAAGAGGTCCAGAAGTTGACAGGAATGACTGCTGCCTTAAACCGATTCATCTCTCGGTCAGCAGACAGGTGTAGACCTTTCTTTCAGTTGCTAAATAAGTGGAAGGGATTTGAATGGACTGAGGAGTGCGTCCTGGCCTTCCAGCAGTTGAAGGAATACCTTTCTCGGCCACCTATTATGTGACCCAAGGCGGATGAGATTTTATTTGCTTATATTGCAGTGGCCTCCCATGTGGTGAGCTTGGTGCTAGTACGAGTTGATAATGGTGTGTAAAGGCCAGTTTACTATGTGACCAAGTCACTACATGAGGCCGAGGTTCGTTACCTACCACTGGAGAAGGCCATTTTAGCAGTTGTGCATGCTACGCGTAAGCTCCCCCACTACTTCCAATCACACATAGTTGTTGTCTTGACCCAGCTTCTGCTTAGATCTCTACTTCGGAGTGCTGATTACACAGGAAGGATTGCCAAGTGGGGTACGATCCTAAGGGTTTTTGATATCAAGTACATGCCTCGCACCTCTGTCAAGGGTCAGGTCCTCACCAATCTGGTGGCTGAGTTTGCTGAAACCCCATTAAAAGAGAGAGTAGAGAAGCAGAACATGGATGAAAAATCGGTTGGTGCAATCTCCTTACAAGAGCCTTTGTCTTGGAAGGTATACGTTGATGGCACTGCGAACCATAGAGGATCTAGAGTGGAGCTAGTTCTGATATCTCCCGAGAATATTACAATTGAGAAATCCTTGAGATTGAGCTTCTCGGCCACAAACAATGAGGCTGAGTATGAAACTTTATTGGTAGGGATGACCATGGTTCAGAAAATGGGTGGAAAAACAGTTGAGATATTCTATGATTCAAGGCTAGTTGTGGGTCGAGTTCAGGGAGAGTTGGAAGTTAGAGATCTTAGAATGTAGGAATATTTTACCCAAGTTAGACACTTACAGTCTAGATTTAAGTCTTTTAATTTGTCACAAATCCCTAGAAGTAGAAATACATATGCCGACTCTCTTACTACACTGACAATCTCTTCGGCACAATGTTTACCTTAGGTGATCCTTGTGGAGGACTTATGTAAACCCACTGAGGTAGGGAAAAAAGTGGTTCATGTTCATCAAATAAGGGTGGGTCCCAATTGGATGGACTTTATTGTACTATTCCTTAAAGAAGACCTCTTGCCTGAGAGTAAGTCCGAGGCTGACAAGATACGGAGAAAGGCTCCTCAGTTTTGGCTGTTCGAGGACCAAAAGTTGTATAAGAGATCTTTTTTTTGAATCCACTTTGCTTGTTGTTTGGTTCATTAAAACCCAGTTTTTTCAACCCACTCTCTACAAATTCATTGTATTAGGCTCTTTGGGCCTAAGTTCATTCATCCTTTGGGCTAGGGACTCAAAACTGGTCCTTACAATAAATATATATATATATATATATATATATATATGGTTTTGATTTTTGAGTGTTAACACAGAACTCTTTGTGGTATTGTTCATTTGTTTGGTATAAAAATACAGTTTTAAATATGTACATGAGTTATCACACGAGCAATTCACCATTTTTTTTAATGGATAATTAATGGTTTACACATAAAATGATAAAACAATGCCATAAGAATTAAGTGTTGTATTCAAAATTTCAAGAGGTTTCGTGTTTTATAAATAACCATTGGGGTTTTGTGAAATTTTATTATTATTTTTAATTATTTTGAAGGCTTTTTATTCTTTTAGTTTTTGTTATTGTGTTAAAAAAACAAACAAACAAACTTAGGTTCCTAATAAATGCTTACAATTAGCATGATGTGATTTGAAATTGTAAATTATTGTTATTGTTATTTTTAAATAGATTCAAAGTTGACTATAATTGAACTAGCATATTTTGGTATTTTCAATAAAAACGTCAAATGTTCAAATCTCTCTATCCTCTAACTATCGAATTATCACAAATATATATATATATATATATATATATATATATGTGGGGCCAGAATAAGACAGCAACCCCGGCCCACTTCGAACCAGGCCCAGAGGCCCACGCCGAGGACGCGTCCAAGGTCCGAGGACGAAAGTGTAGAGCCCAGGGCCCAAGGAGCATCGCCGAGGATGGTTACATCCTCGGGCGACTGAGGTCAGAAAGTGGGCAAACAGCATACTCTTAAGGGGAATCTCCCTGAGCATCTAAGGAGCAAATAGCAAGTACCAAGCACCGGACATGGAAGCATGGTGGAGGAGCAAGTCCCAGGTGAACTGCCACCTCCACATTAAATGCCCTCAACTAACGCCCTGACCGCATTAATGAGGATAGGACCTCTGAACAGTGCCGTCTTGGGCGTTGCAACCCACAGGAGGGATGGGAATGCGGCTGATGGGACAGGCTCTCAAGTGGAAGCCGGGCTGATCAACAAATGTAGGGCTAGGATCGACTGAAAGAGGAGTATATAATGTAAGAAGTCCCTCTTAAGAGGGGGACGGACGGAAAACCAGAGGAAAGAAATACTGTAGCAGTTTATATTCTCTCCAACCTTGTAACCTTTCTGAAAAGAGATAATAAGAACTTCAAGCTCTATAAGATCCGTCCGAGGAGCCTTATTGTGCATTCCGACCCACACTTAAGTTATTAGCATTCACGTACAACCATGCATGGCCGCTGCATTCCTTACTAGGGCCTAGCTCTTGAACCCATACTCTATAAATTTATTGGAGGGTTAGCTGGGCTTGGGTCCACTCTCTCAATCTGCGGAGAGCGCTCGAAACCGGTCCCTACAATTGGCGCCGTCTGTGGGGAGAGCTTGTGCGTTAGTAAGGACAACAGTCAAACATGGTAGGATCAGGCCCTCACCAAAGAACTCCCAATCGACTTGAACCGGTGAAGTCAAGGCATCAGGGTAACTATGGCGACCCCGGGGGCGGTCAGAACGACAACAGACGATTTCGAGAAGGAAGCGTGCATACTTCAACGGCGAGCGAAAGCCAGGGGGACGGGCACGTTCCCCAGAAGCGCGACGATGGCCAGGCCACGCGATCGGAAGAGGCCCATAGCCACGCTTCCCAGAGAAAGGATGATAAGGTGGCCATGCAGCGCGAGATAGATGATCTGAAGAGGAAGCTGCGCCGTGCGCAGCGGAGATAGTCCGAACTCGGCCCTGACCTGCCCTCCGACGACGAGAGTGATGACGAATACAGGCAGAGGTCAAGAACGCCCCCCAGCGAGACTTTCTCCCACGAGGAGGAACGCTACCAGAGGCGTAGGCGTGCCAACCCAACCCCCAGGGGCTTAGGAGGTGACGCCATGAGCAAGGCGCTGGATCAGCTCTCCAGGTCGCCCTTCACGCGTCGTATAGAGGAGGCAAAGCTTCCTCGGTGGTTCCAGCAGCCAACCTTCATTGCTTACAACGGCAAAACGGATCCCGTGGAGCATGTGAGCCAGTTCAACCAGAGGATGGCTGTCCACTCCAAGAACAAGGCGCTGATGTGCAAAGTCTTCCCATCCAGCTTAGGACCTGTGGCGATGAGGTGGTTCAACGGTCTAAGGATGAATTCCATAGACTCGTACAGACAGCTGACCCAGGCCTTTGGTTCCCGCTTTGTCACGAACAGCAGGCCTCCTCGGCCCATGAGCGCATTGCTGTCCCTATCCATGCGTGACGGGGAGACCCTCAAGGCTTATTCGGACAAGTACTGGGAGATTTACAACGAGCTGGATGGCAAGTATGACGCCGTTGCCATCAGTACATTCCCGAATGGGCTACCAATGGGGCACGGCCTGAGGAAGTCCTTGACCGGAAAGCCCGCCACCAGCGTGCGGCAACTGATGGATCGGATCGACAAGTACAAGCGGGTGGAAGAAGATATGCTGCAGGGCAAAGGCAAGGAGAAGGTTATCCCTCAAGAGAAGAGGGATTTCAGGTCAGACCGGTACAGCAACGCCCGCCCAAGGAGGGATTTCGGTGGGCAATCCGGGGTGACCAATGCCCAGACTGTCGGCGCAGTATTCCAAGAACCCGTTCACAAGGTCCTGGAAAAGATAAAGAACGAGCCATACTTCATGTGGCCGACAAAGATGATTGGAGAGCCTGATAGGCGCAACCAGAACTGTTACTGCCAGTACCACTAGGACCACGGACATGCCACGGAGGATTGCAGGAACCTCTGGAACCACCTGGACGAGCTAGTCCAGGATGGAAGGCTGAAGCACCTTCTGCACCATTCCAGCGGCCAGCAAGGCCGAACCTACCAAGAGCCTCGGAGGGACGCCGCCATGGGGCAGCCCGCTGGGACGATCAACATAATCCTGGCCGCGCCAGGAAGAACAGGCACACCCCCTTTGCGAGTGTTGTCTGTGGCCCAACTGCCCGCCGAGGACCCTCGGATGGGGCCAAAGAGGTCCAGGAGGAATCCTCCCCCAGCCCTGAGTTTCTCAGAGGAGGACAAGATTGGGACCATCCAACCACACGAGGACGCCCTAATCGTCACCCTCAGAATCGGGGGCTATGACGTGAAAAGGGTGATGGTGGATGGTGGCAGCGCAGCCGAGGTCATGTGTCCGGACCTCTACAAGGGGCTGGGGCTAAAACTAGAGGACCTCACACCTTATAGCTCCCCCCTAATGAGCTTCGACGGAAAGCTCGTCATCCCGAAGGGCATGATCAGACTGCCCGTACAGACAGGCCCAGTGGTGGTGGAGGCGAACTTTGTAGTGGTGGACACATACTCCCCCTACACGGCCATCGTAGGAAGGCCCTGGCTACACGCCTTGGACGGCGTAGCCTCCACCTTGCACCAGAAAGTGAAATTCCCATCAGGGGACCAGGTTCTGGAGATCCGAGGTTGCCAACCCACGGCTAGGCAGTGCACGGTGGCTGCCATATCCTATCGACTTGATGCACAGTCCTCGGCCCCAGCCGAGGAAGATTCATAGCAATCAAAGACCCAGGTGGCTCCTCCGGATGCACCTGCCGAGGATGCTAAATGTGAGAACCTGGAGAAGGTGGTAATTGGCGATGATCCGGAGAAGTTCTTCCAGGTCGGAACCCAGCTGCCTCCACAGGAGAATGAGGAGTTACTTGAGTTCCTCAGGAGGAACCTTGACGTGTTCGCATGGGACCCCTGCGATGCCCCTGGGATTGATCCATCCTTCATCTGTCACCACCTTAACGTCAACCTATCTGTGATCCCCAAGCAGCAGCCACCTTGGCACCCGTCGAAGGAGCACGCTGATGCGATCAGGGAAGAGGTCAATAAACTTAAGCGCGCGGGGGCTATCAAAGAGGTCTTTTACCCCAAATGGTTGGCCAACACTGTGGTGGTCAAGAAGAAAAGTGGGAAGTGGAGGGTTTGTGTAGACTTCACAGACCTGAACAAAGCATGCCCAAAGGACCCCTTCCCAATGCCACGAATAGACCAACTAGTAGATGCGACGGCAGGCCATCCTCGGATGAGCTTCCTAGACGCCTTTCAGGGCTATCATCAAATCCCACTAGCCTTGGAGGACCAAGAGAAGACAGCCTTTGTGACGCCCATAGGGAACTACCACTACAAGGTTATGCCCTTTGGCCTGAAAAACGCCGGATCCACCTACCAGAGGATGATGACGAGAATGTTTGAGCCGATGTTGGGCAAGAGCATCGAGGTCTATGTTGACGATATGGTGGTAAAGAGCAAGCTGGTGTCCGAGCACTTGGAGGACCTCGGCCGCACATTTGGCGTCCTGAGAGAGCACAAGCTCCGCCTTAATGCCTCAAAATGCTCGTTTGGCGTAAGCTCTGGCAAGTTTCTGGGGTATATGATCACCCACCGTGGAATCGAAGTCAACCCTGACCAAATCAAGGCCATTCACAATTTGAGGCCTCCGCAGAACCCCAAGGAAATCCAAAAGCTTACTGGGATGATCGCGGCCCCGAACCGGTTCATTTCCAGGTCGGCTGACAGGTGCAGGCCCTTTTATCTCCTGATCAACAAATGGAAAGGATTTGAGTGGTCCGAGGATTGTGCCACAGCTTTCCAGCAACTCAAGGAGTATCTATCCCAGCTGCCTATCATGTCCAACCCTGAGCCCGACGAGGTCCTATACGCCTACCTTGCGGTGGCGCCCCACGCAGTGAGCCTAGTACTGGTACGAGAAGACATTGGCATTCAAAAGCCGGTTTACTACGTCAGCAAGTCGCTGCACGAAGCAGAGGTCAGATACCTACCCCTGGAGAAAGCCATACTGGCGGTGATCCACGCCACGAGAAAGCTCCCCCATTACTTCCAAGCTCACACAGTGGTTGTTCTAACCCAATTGCCCTTGAAGTTTGTACTCCGGGCTACTGATTACACAGGCAGAATCGCGAAGTGGAACACAATTCTGGGGGCTTTTGACGTCAAGTACATGCCCCGAACCTCCATAAAAGGCCAGGTTCTAGCGGATTTGACGGCCGAGTTCGCTGAACCAGTCGAAGAAGTGACAGCCGAGGACAAGAGCTGTGATGAGAAATCGGTTGGGGCAATCTCCATCCCGGAGTCACCATGTTGGAAGGTATATGTGGATGGCGCGGCAAACCAAAAGGGGTCCGGAGTGGGGCTGGTCCTAGTATCCCCTGAAGATCATGTCATTGAGAAATCCCTGAGGCTCGGATTCACGGCCACAAACAACGAGGCCGAGTATGAGGCACTACTGCAAGGGATGATCATGGTGCAAAAGATGGGAGGAAAGTCAATAGAGATGTTCTCAGACTCCAGATTGGTGGTAGGACAGGTAAAGGGGGAAATGGAGGCCAGAGATTCAAGAATGCAAGAATACCTGAGCCAAGTCAAGCGCTTGCAGTTGGAGTTTGGCCTCTTCAGCTTGTCCCATATTCCCAGGAGTGGGAACAGTCATGCCGATTCACTAGCCACACTCGCAACCTCCTCAACAGGGGCTCTGCCTCAGATCATACTTGTGGAGCACCTGGAGAGAGCAAGTGAAGTGCCAAAGGGAGCGATCCCCGTCCATCAAGTTGTGATGGGTCCCAGCTGGATGGACCCCATAGTGAAATTCCTCAAAGATGATATCCTGCCTGGGGAGAGGTTAGAGGCAGAAAAGATACGAAGGAAAGCTCCTCGGTTCTGGTTGTCCGAGGATCACAAGCTATACAGGCGGTCCTACTCTGGGCCATACCTTCTATGTGTCCACCTCGAAACGGCAGAATCCTTGCTCGAAGAGCTGCACGAAGGAATTTGTGGGAGCCATACAGGGGGGAGATCCCTGGCTCACCGAGCCGTCACACAAGGATACTGGTGGCCGGGAATGCAACAAGAGGCCCAAGAGTATGTCAAGAAGTGTGACCAATGCCAAAGGTTCGCCCCAAACATCCATCAGCCAGGAGGGGTCCTCAATCCGTTGTCCAGTCCATGGCCATTCGCCCAATGGGGCTTGGATATTGTGGGACCTTTCCCTAAAGCACCAGGGAATAAGAAGTATCTGTTGGTGGCCACGGACTACTTCACCAAGTGGGTCGAGGCCGAACCACTAGCCAACATCAGGGACGTAGACGTGAAGAAATTCCTTTGGAGGAACATAGTTACACGGTTCGGGGTCCCTCATACCCTCATCTCAGATAATGGGCTCCAGTTCGATAGCAAGGCCTTCAGGAGGTACTGTTGTGAACTTGAGATCACAAACAGATACTCAATGCCAGCCTACCCCCAGGGAAATGGACAGGCCGAGGCGGTCAACAAGGTCATCGTCAACGGGCTTAAGAAGAGACTGGATGATGCCAAGGGGAGATGGGTAGAAGAGCTGCCCCACGTCTTCTGGACGTACCGGACTACGCCCTGGCGCTCAACGGGGGAAACACCTTTTGCCATGACTTATGGTGCGGAGGCAGTGATCTCCCTGGAAACCAACCTTTCGACGCTAAGGACGAGCTCCTTCACCCCAGGCAGCAATGATGAACTGCTGGGGCGGAGCCTGGACATGGTAGATGAACGAAGAGAACAGGCAATGATCCAGCTGGCCTACTACCAGCAAAAGCTCAAGCAAGGATATGACGCCAATGTAAAGTTTAGACCACTAGCACCGGGAGACCTGGTGCTTAGAAAAGTCGTAGGAGCTGCCAAGAACCCTTCTGGGGGAAAGCTCGGACCCAATTGGGAGGGCCCCTACCGAATCACCTCAATGGCAGGGATAGGAGCATACTATTTAAAAGATTTAGATGACAAACCTGTACCTCGTCCATGGAATGTAAATAACCTGAAAAGGTATTACTATTAATAAAGAAGCCTCTTTTGATTCAGATGTTCTGCCTGTCATGATCACACATCTCGCGTCCCAACGCCACTCATATCTGGGTACTAGACTGAACCTAGGTCTTGCATGGTCCAAGGACTCAAGCCTATGGGGAAACTAGTTACTTACAGCCAAATTGAAGGTAGCAATTGTACCTAGGTCTTGCATGGTCCAAGGACTCAAGCCTATGGGGAGCTAACCACTTATATTGAAGGTAGCAATTGTACCCAGGTCTTGCACGGTTCTCGGACCCAAGCCTATGGGGAGCTAACCACTTATATTGAAGGTAGCAATTGTACCTAGGTCTTGCATGGTCCAAGGACTCAAGCCTATGGGGAGCTAACCACTTATATTGAAGGTAGCAATTGTACCTAGGTCTTGCATGGTCCTCGGACCCAAGCCTATGGGGAGCTAACCACTTATATTGAAGGTAGCAATTGTACCTAGGTCTTGCATGGTCCAAGGACTCAAGCCTATGGGGAGCTAACCACTTATATTGAAGGTAGCAATTGTACCTAGGTCTTGCATGGTCCAAGGACTCAAGCCTATGGGGAGCTAACCACTTATATTGAAGGTAGCAATTGTACCTAGGTCTTGCATGGTCCAAGGACTCAA
Organism: Quercus aquifolioides; assembly: GCA_019022515.1. Lineage (NCBI taxonomy): Eukaryota > Viridiplantae > Streptophyta > Magnoliopsida > Fagales > Fagaceae > Quercus > Quercus aquifolioides. Next base: position 11,465,801 of record CM032335.1, on the reverse strand, counting down.
GCCTATGGGGAGCTAACCACTTATATTGAAGGTAGCAATTGTACCTAGGTCTTGCATGGTCCAAGGACTCAAGCCTATGGGGAGCTAACCACTTATATTGAAGGTTAGCAATTGTACCTAGGTCTTGCATGGTCCTCGGACTCAAGCCTATGGGGAGCTAACCACTTATATCTGGGTGCTAGACAGAACCTAGGTCTTGCATGGTCCAAGGACTCAAACCTATGGGGAAACTAGTTACTTACAGCCAAATTGAAGGTTAACAATTGTACTTAGGTCTTGCATGGTCCTCGGACTCAAGCCTATGGGGAGCTAACCACTCATACAGCCAAACACAAGTGTTAGACAGAACCAAGGCACTGCATGGTCCTCGGACTCAGGCCTATGGGAAAGCTAACTACTTCAAAGGGATCCTAAGTGTCTACTCGAAGAAATTCTATCTGGTCCTTAGGAAACAAAAGGTCCACCAGAGCACACATGCCCTCTCGTTATAATAACTGATGCCACGATTGGCCGAGATGCAATTGAAGCTAAAATCATGCAAGTAAAGAAAAAGCGGATAATGTGCAAGTAAGCAAACAGCCACAACAAACAAAAAAAGAAACAAAGCTCTCATTTCATTAAGTCCAAAAGAATTACACCAATGGAGTCACATTACAAATAAAGAAAAAGGGAAGAAAAAGATGCAAAAATGAAGTGTAGCAGGCAGAGACGCCAAGGAGCCTAGTCCTTCTATTTAGTTGCCCGCCTCGGTGGGTGCCTGGCCCATAGCTGCCTCAGGGTCCTCTGAGCCCTGACTGAGTGGGACAGCCTGCAGAGGCACGGTAGGAATAGCTGCCCCCTCGGCAGAAGAAACCTGGGCATCGAGAGAAGGCTTTGCAGCCTGCTGAGGTGCATCCTCGTTAGAGCCATCACTCAGTTCAACCACCACGGGAGGATTACTCCCTTGGATTGGCTCATCAGTGACTCCAGCATCCGAGGCCCCCTCGCCTGGAGTAGCAGCAGTTTCCACAGCAACCTCCTCGGCTTCAGAGCCATCTGGGGCAGCCTCGCGGATGACAAGAGGGTAGTACACGCTCTCCTCCTTCCATAAGTCAGAAGAGGCCTCCACCCCAGCTTGTTTGAGGGCTTCATTCCAAGTTTCAGAACAGTAGCGCCTACATACCCTAGGGACTTGGGATTTGTAGGCAGCTGCTGTCTCAACTGCCCCAGCAGCATAGGCTGCCTCTTCAGCTTCATCCTTAGTGGCCCAGGCCTCCTCCCGGCCTTGATTTGCCTCAAACTTGGCCCTCTCAGCCTCCTCCTTGGCCCATTCGGCCACCTTCTTGGCCTCCTCAGCATCGGCCACTTTCTTCGTCAGGCCAGCTATCTGCTCTTCGGCGAGCTTCAGCAGCCCCTCTGCCTCACCCAGACGCTTTGTCTGAGTTTCAACCTGCCTCTGGGCACCCTTAAGGCCTGCCACCGCGCTGTTCCTAGCCTGGGTCATGGCCTTCAGCTCCTCCCTGGCCTTGGCAAGGTCCTCCTCGGACGTCTTGAGGGTCCGAGTAGCCTCCAAGCGCTTATCGCGCTCTACATCCATGGCCTTTCCATGTTCATTGGCCGCCTCTTCCAGCCTGAAAGTGGCCTGGACAGCCTGCCAAACAAAACAGATAAGTTATAATTAGCCGAGCTCAAAGAAAGAAAGGAAGGCAGAAAAAACTGAAGCAAGAAAAAGCACAAGTGTTAAGGGTCTTACCATCCCCAAATATCGCTTGAGGCAGAGGAAGACATCCCTACTCCTCATGGTCCCCAGCTCCGCCATGTCCGCGGGAAGGAGCAGGCATCTCTCCACCGCGTCGGCCACGTACGCGCCTTCGCCATCCTTAAAGTCCCTGAGGGAGGAGTCATCCCTCAAAGGTGCCCCGCGGAGCATTGGGGCGGGGAGCCAGGCCTGGACCTCGGGCGGGGGAGCGACCTGTTTATCCTGGGTTGAAGAGCCTATCCTCAGCTGTTTCGATGGCCGCCGAGTGTCATCGCCCTCCCGCGTGGGCCCAGATTTGTCCTCAAGGGTCCTCTTGCCCTTGTCCTTCTTCTGCTTAGGATCAGCAGGTTCGTGCCTGGACGGCGAGCTCGTCTGAGGCGGAGGAGGAGGAAGCCTGGATTGGGTTAAGGCCGACCTGGTCTGAGCATGACGAGTCTTTGGAGGAGGAGGAGGTGGAGGAAGCCTCGGCTTGGACTTCCCCGGCTGCCCTTCAATTAGGTTGAGTAGACTGGGTTGGGCCTTCTTCTTGTAGCCCATTTCAAGCCGAGAAGATGTCTCTGACGCTAAGAGGTCTGCCTCGGTTAGACGAGGATCACCCAAGTCTCCAGAAGGGTCCTCGGACTGATGGAGTTGCTCAAAAACGTCAAAATCGTCCTCGGCAGGACCAAAATCTGCAGCGTCCCCTTCTCTCTCTAAGTCCTCTTCTGCGGCCTATGGGAATGGGTGGGAAGACGAGGGGACTGCTACTGTGACGCCTTCTGAAGTGGAGGGATCCTCGGGAAACTCGAACCCGTCCTCGTCCACTTTTATTTTCTGCAGTCGAGGATCCTTTGCTTTGATCACGTGCTTTGGGGCCGCGAATGACTTTTGGAGTGGAGTGTACCCCAAAATCTTGTGCGCGGCTTTGACTTGGTGGTCTGCTTCGTTCTCAAAAGCCGCAGACCTGAGCACCTTCTGCAAGTCTTCCCTGTTGATCAAGCTGAAGTGGCGCGCGAAAGAGTGCGGATCTGCAGAGAAAAAACACATCCACGGTTAGTAACCAAACAGTACAAAAAGAAATAATGCAGAAAAGAAGTTAGAATCTTTGAATCCCTTCCTATTCCCACTGCCCCACCTGGTGTTCCCTCTGTCGTCGGGCAATGAAGGCCATCATGCCACGCTCCAAACACGATGAGAAAATCCTCGTTCATCCCCTTGTTGGACTCGGGGAGGCACTGGATAAGCCGGACCCTGTCGTCCCTCGTCCTCATGTAGTAGGACTTGTTCTTCAGATGTTGAAGATTGTAACAGTAGTTCACATCATGATAGGTCAGCCTTAGACCCATCTTCTCATTAAGGGCATCCACACTGCCCAGAATTTTGAACATGTTGGAGGCGCATTGGGTGGGGGTTAACCGAAAGTATGTAAGGTAACCCCTCATCACCGACCCCATGGGGATCCTCATCCCCCCTTCAAGGAAGGCGATGATGGGAATCACCACCTCGCCCTCCTGCCTCCGGAGGTACCACTCCCCCTCCTGACAATACCTCAGGCCCACGTTGCCCGGTATCTTATAATCGGCGATGAATTTCTCCATTGCCTCCTCAGTAAAGACGTACTTCTTAAGTCTACCCATCCCAAATGACGCCTAAGAGAGCTAAAGGAAGAGGAAATAAAAGAGAAGGAGGAGTAGAAAGGAAAAAAGCTCGGAGAGGGATAGAGCGACTTACAGAAATGAGGAGGAGCTCCTCGGACTGGTTTTTTATGCTGGAGATGAAGGTGGAAATTTGGCTGGACTCTGAACGAAGGCGCAAGAGCTCTTGATTGTGAATGAAAAAGGTGAAAGCGGTTCGAATGGGAATTTATACCCTAGATGGAAGAGCCGTACGAGTTTTCCCGCCCATAAAAGCTAGATGCATCCCCACTGTTAGATTGTCATCTGCCCGTTGAACGTGGGGAGCATAAAGCCGCCCGAATTTAATGCAGGACACGTTACGCGCACCGAAGCGCCAGTAACGCACCTTGGGCAGGTGAAAAGGCTCCAACGCTGACGAGGGACAAGACTCGATTGGACACGGAGCAGGTCCGAGGGTGTCAAAATCCTCCTTTCCGCCCGAGGATGTGGACAGCAAGATTTTGAGGGGCTATTGTGGGGCCAGAATAAGTCAGCAACCCCGGCCCACTTCGAACCAGGCCTAGAGGCCCACGCCGAGGACGCGTCCAAGGTCCGAGGACGAAAGTGTAGAGCCCAGGGCCCAAGGAGCATTGCCGAGGATGGTTACATCCTCGGGCGACCGAGGTCAGAAAGTGGGCAAACAGCATACCCTTAAGGGGAATCTCCCTGAGCATCCAAGGAGCAAATGGCAAGTACCAAGCACCGGACATGGAAGCATGGTGGAGGAGCAAGCCCCAGGTGAATTGTCACCTCCACATTAAATGCCCTCAACTAACGCCCTGGTCGCATTAATGAGGATAGGACCTCTGAACAGTGCCGTCTTGGGCGCTGCAATCCACAGGAGGGATGTGAATGCGGCTGATGGGACAGGCTCTCAAGTGGAAGCCGGGCTGATCAACAAATGTAGGGCTAAGATCGACTAAGAGAGGAGTATATAATGTAAGAAGTCCCTCTTAAGAGGGGGACGGACGGAAAACCAGAGGAAAGAAACACTGTAGCAGTTTATATTCTCTCCAACCTTGTAACCTTTCTGAAAAGAGAGAATAAGAACTTCAAGTTCTATAAGACCCGTCCGAAGAGCCTTATTGTGCATTCCCACCCACACTTAAGTTACTAGCATTTACGTACAACCATGCATGGCCGCTGTATTCCTTACTAGGGTCTAGCTCTTGAACCCATACTCTATAAATTTATTGGAGGGTTAGCTGGGCTTGGGTCCACTCTCTCAATCTGCGGAGAGCGCTCGAAACCAGTCCCTACAATATATATATATATATATATATATATATATATATATGTTATTTCTACGTTATAATCAAATGTATCTCTCTCTCAATGGTAAAATTTAGTCTTACAACTAAAAGAGTTATGAAAAGATTTTTTTTATTTTTAAATCATAGTATATATAATGGATAAAGCTCTATCACATATACGACATCTACCTTATCTGTTATGTCTTTGTTTTAATCATTGAACTTACAAATCAACGGTGAACATATTGATCGTCCTATCTACGACGTTCAGGCCTTTAGGGTGCAAAATAACATCATTAGACCTAAAAAGAAGTACGGAAGAAACAATTAAAGGTCATATGTGTTTTTTTTTTAACACAAATATAAGTACTAAAAATTTGTAAATGTGATTCTCAAAAAAAAAAAAAGAATTTGTAAATGTACCAAGTCAGTTCTTAGCCTTGAGGTCGCAATTCTTGCTTACATGGAAAAATTCGACAAAGCCACTTGGCGCTCCATTATAACAAGAAGGCTACAAAAGAACTAACTTAGTACATTTACAATTTTTTAAGAATTAATGTTGAACTTCTCAAGATATCGAAAAGGAGTCTTACTATTTGTTATCAATTATTTTATGATTTAAAAAAAAAATTATTTTATGATTTTTGATAAAAAGATGGATTTACACTATGTGTATTTCGCATTAACATAAAATAATTTTTCTATTACATATGATTTTATATTTAAAATAAAATTTTCATTTATATATATATATGTCATATACTATATGATAAAAGTTGGGCTTAGATGTCGTGGTTGCGCCAAGTGGCTTCACCATATTATAGAAATTTTTTTAGATTTTTAGATTTAAAAAAAAAAAATATAATTTTTCTTCTCCTATAATTTTTTTAAGTTGATAAAAATCTTAATTTGATTATAATTCAAATTCTTTATCTTATTCTTGTAGTCCATATTTTTTACGTGTAGTGTATTATAAAAAATAAAAAATAAAAACTTTTTTTTTAATTACTACACTACACGTAAAAAAAAAAAATTTATATAAAAAAAGTCTAATGCATCTTAAATTGCAACAACGTATGCTACACTAAAAAAAAAGGTTTAATGCATCTTAAATTGCAGTGACGTAGACATAGTATAATCTAATTCTTCTCATTTTTTAATTACTACACTAAAAAAAAAAGGTCTAATCCATATTGCAGAATTTTTTTTTTTCAGATTTAAAATGATTAGACACATAAAAAAAAAAAAAACCTTAGAAACATGGATAAGATAATTAATTTACTTAAATTAGGATCGTGTAACCATTAGTATTTTATTATAAAAAGATGGATTTATACGATGTGTATTTTGCATTAGCACAAAATAAGTTTTTTTATTACATATGATTTTATATTTAAAATAAAATTTTCATTTATCTATATATATAAAATCGAAACCTCTGAAATTTTCATAATTTTCCATGTAAGCACAATATTTAAAATTTTATTTAAATTAAATTATATTTGTTTAATCCAAACTTCACAAGGAGTGAAACTCTATCTCTTTAACAAGTCCAACTTAAACTCAAATTCATCATTATTCATTATCATTTTTTTAAACAAAATTATTTTTGTTTAGCCCAAACTTAACAATGAGTGAAATTTCATCTCTCTAACAAGTACAACTTAAACTCAAACTTAAACGTTGATAAACATTAAAAAGACAAAACGAGTTCCATGGGCACAATGGTGATATATTGGATCTCTCATGGTTTAGGAATAATGTAAGTAAATTATTTGAGTGCCAATTTAATTTTATGGATTAAGTATAAATGTTATTGATTTTCATGAATGTGATGTTTATTATGATGCAATATCTGCTCTCATCATCAATCGACCATACCGTTCGTCTGTGGCGAGTGGGATGTGATCATTGACTCAAAGTGTTTACACATTGTAATTATGGTGAGCTCGTTGATGTTTCATTGTTTCAACCTAAAATCCCTCCTCTCTTGAGGGATAACCTTATCATTTCCTTTCCTTTGCTGCTAGTCTTCTTCAACTCTTTTATACTTATCAATCTGATCCATGAGCTGACGCACGCTAGTAACGGGCTTACCAGTTAAGGATTTTCTTAAACCGTGCTCGGATGGAAGGCCGAGCTTAAAAGTACTGATGGCCACATCGTCGAAATCACCTTTAATCTCATTGAACAGCTCCCAATACCTGTCGGAGTATGTTTTAAGATTCTCGCCCTCTTGCATACTTAAGGACAGGAGGGAAGCCAACGATCGAGGAACTCTCCTGCAAGTCACGAACCGAGAACCAAATGCTTGAGTGAGCTCGTGAAAGGAGTTTATGGACTCTGCCTTTAGGTCATCGAACCACCTCATCGCGATGGGTCCGAGATTGGATGGAAAGACTTTGCACATCAAGGCCTCGTCCTTGGAATAGACAGTTATTCTCTGGTTAAAATGGCTCACATGCTTAACAGGATCTGTGCGTTCGTTGTAAATGGTGAATGTTGGCTGATGAAAACGCTGGGGAAGTCTTGCCCCCTAAATCTTACGTGTAAATGGAGACTTGAAGATTTGGTTCAAGGCTCTGCTCATAGCATCATTCCCTACGCCCCTGTGTAGCGAGCTTTTAAACCGCCGCTCGTTATGGAGCTCTTCTTCGTAAGAGAAAGACTCACTGGGCGGGGTTCGAGACCTCCGCCTATAACTAGTGTCTCTTCCATCATCAGAAGAAACGTCACTGTCAGGGGAAGCTCGCTTCCTTTTTGCATGGCGTAATTCGCTCTTCAACTAGTCAATCTCCAGCTGCATGCCCCTGTTGCTCTTCGCATGGGAGATATGGCTTCCACCTCGAGGTTGACTCCCCTCAGTATGTATGGTGTGTACACTTCCTTCATGGTCACCTCTCCGTTCAAGGTTGAGGAAAGGATCACCATGTTGGGATGCCCTCGACTCTACTTGTTGTGGACCTGGTTCTGGCATAGTTGACCGTTGCCTTCACTATAACACAAGCTCTTCCCACAGACGACGCCAATTGTAGGGACGTGATTTGTAGCCCAAACCCAAAAGAGTTGGGATGTGAGCCTAATGAGCCCAAATGCAATAGATTTGTAGAGAATGGGTGTAAGAGCTGGACTTTTTGCGAATTGGACAACAGCTAGTAAAGATTTGAAATATGAACAAGCAAGAAAATACACTTAAAACTCGATGAAATGAATGTCCGAGGAGATGAATTATTATCGGAATCACTGTTCCTAAAAGCTAATATATACCTCAATTGTACAATGATTTTTTTTTTCTCTCCTCCCTCCTATGGGAGGTCTTCTACATTATATAGTTTCCTTCCAGACCATCTTGATCGTACACTTGTTCATCATCTAAGCCTTCACTCGAGTATATGTCTCATCAAGCATCTTCTTTGGCTCTCTGCGAATGGTGGTGGTTGAGACTGCACTGTTCAAGGGTCTCCTCCACATAAATGCGGCCAGAAAAGTTGCTGCAGTGCATTTAATGCGGCGGTAGCAGCTTTTCTTTTAGATATTTATGTATTCTTATCACCTTTGTACGTGCCTGAAGTTCATCCTTATCGTTGGAACTTCCTGGAAGGTCACCCAAACCGTCCAAGTACCTGCTTGACTGATATTCATCGTATCCGAAAAGGGGATACTCCTTGGACTATATGCTTCCATTCTTTTCTTTCGTGATTCTTAACTTTGGGGCTTCCTCTGATCATTTGCTCCTCCTTGGACATATTCACATCCTTGAATGAGGCCCAAGGCCCAATATACAAATTTGGGCTCTCATCCTCACAGTTAGGGTAAATTTTTTTATGAAACTATGAAAGATAAAACAATATGATCTTAATCATGGTAAAATTCAATTTAGTCCATTTGACTTTCACTTTAATGGTCAATTAGTTATTAGGGATTTGTATAAAAAAAAGAAGAAGTTATTAAGGATTATTTTTTGTCAATTTAGTTCCCCGTTTTATCAAAATGAACCAATTTAATCATTCTATATTTCCATCCAAACCTGTTAGGAAATGATCCCATTTTAAATATACAATTATATTTATATATTAATATTAATCCATGTAGTCTTACAGCATGATTAAGATTGTACAGATTTACATTTTAGTGATATCAAACCTCATACATTAGTATTTTAATAATTTGTTCCAAAATAAATTTCCAATTACATTAATTTGATTGTTTGGTTTTTAAGGGCTAAATTTATGTGTAATTCATTAAGTGTTATATCTTAAGTTCCCTATTAAATTAAACTATTTGGAATTTTTTTTTGAGAAGGAAACTATTTGGAATTGATTAGTACAGTAAAAAAATTATATATTTCTCAAGAACAATTAAATCCAACCATATAGTTCATTAGTTAATGAAGCTGCATTGTTGAATTTAATTGGACAACTTAGGGTGAACTGTATCTAAATTTTATTTATTTAAAATCAAGTTTGGACTTTGACATGAGAGCCAACTTGGTCATTGTAGTTTTGATTTGAGTAATTAACCGTTGGTTGGACTTTAAGTTTGTGACAAACTAGACATTTTGTTTTTCTATTAGCTATTAATGGAGTTAATCATGTGATGTGCATATGGGTGTTCTATATAGAGTAAACTTAGAGGTATAAATTAAAACTTGACATACCTAAATATAGATTTGATCCAGATTCATTGGGTTAAGTAAATTAACAATTATATCCTAAATTGAGTCTCAATCGTACAAAAAAAGCATTTGGATGAGTTTATTAACATTTAATTATTTGGTTGTGTAAATTTATAGTTGTTATTTTTTTTATAAAAGTTTAGAAAATTATAGTTGTACTTGTATCTTGAAAAATTGTATACTAAAAAAACCATACATTAGAAATTCAAGTGATAGTTCAATGATTATGACATCTATTGTGGTACTCCATGTGATGTATGGTTCGAACCCTATCTACCTCCCCCTCCTCTTTGTTGCTTCCCTTGGAGCCCCTCATCAGTGAAGTTCACGCTGCCCTTAAATTGATAGTCCATCATCATCTCTCTTTTGTTATTTTTAAAGGGGGACTCCCTTTAGCGTGATTGAATCTTTCCAACATCCTTTAGTCAATGTGCCTGATATTATTATTTATTTTTTTGCCCATTGTATTTGTTTCCCTTAATTCTCTCTTATTTAGTTAAGGGTGAAAATATTAGTAAAAGAAGATGGGGATTCAAATGTTTTCAATTGGAGCCTACCAAATTCTTATCTTCCCAAATAGATAGGGGAGAAAAAATGGTTTGAAGTGTATAGCCAGGAGTTACCTTTCCACACCTTTTAGTCTTTTACTATTTACTTTTTGGTAAATATACACAAAGCAACATTTTCATCTTCTCATTCCTCTTCTAAAACCATTGCACAAGAAGCCTAAAATGCAAGTACTGGTATTGTGTTTGAGTTCACTTCTTTCTTCTTTGTACTTCCTCTTAAGTCAGAATCACAGATTCACAATCACACTGTGTTGTCTCTAGAAGATTGAAATCAAGTGGACTTGGTTCCATCCAGGTAAGGTGGAACCCACCAATCAAACCCTACGGATAAGGTAATTTCTAATTTGACCTCAAAGGTCCACCTACCCCACGTAATCACCGGAGCACCAGATTTACTCTGCTCCCGCTGCTACATACGTGTCACCTCCCTATTGGATACAGCAACGTGAGCCAATTGCAACAGTATCATTGTTGCAACACAAATAAACACCGCAAGGACACCCTCCGTAATTAACACAGAACTACCGAGGGTAATATCGTCACACCGGCACAAATTATCTCGAGTCCTCTCTGAGTCTCGCTAAACAAAAGCAAAGCAAAAAGCCTTCACACCCTATTTTTGTTTTCCCATTCTCTTCAAAACCACTTCTCTCTCCGTGGCTCTCTCGTAATTCTCATTCATTTCGATCCCATTCTCATAAATCTCCTCCGATTTCCGGCGATCCATTCTATCCGGTGGCTTTTCCGTTCTATTCTCCGACCGCCGTACACTGTTAGGGTTTATTTTTTCACTCCCTCCGAGATTTTCGCACTTAGGGTTTTTGAATTTTTTGATTCGAGTGCTCGCTTTTTGGTTGAGAAGCTTCGCGATTAGGGTTCTGATATCGGGGTTTCAATATTTGAGTATCGATTTCGAGGCTAGGGTTTCGATTTTTCGATCTGAGCACTCAATTTTTGTTCGTGGATTTGCAAGTTAGGGTTTCGGTTTTGGTTTGGTTCGGGAATCTGCAACTAGGGTTTTTGAGTGTATTTCAGTGATGCCGAGAGGTTCAAGGCACAAATCTAGCAAACACAGCTCGAGGGAAGCGAGGGAGTACTCGGACTCGGAGAAAGATTTGAGCACAAAGGATCGGAAGGGAGGCAAGGAGGAGAGTGGCGCTGGAGCTAGGGTTTCAAAGGAATCTGCTTCGAGCGAAAAACGGAAGCTTGATTCTGTGAAGGATTCCAAGGACTTGTACGCTTCTGGAAATGGCGAGTATGCCGAAGAGCATGGCTCGTCGAAGCGGCGAAGGGAGCGCGGCGATGAAGTAGTAACTGATCGGTGGAATGGCGGGGATGATGATCGGACTGAGGTGTTGAAGAAGTCCAAGGAGTCGAAGGAATCAAAGGAGTTGAGGGAGTCTAGGGAGTTGAAGGAATTGAAGGCTTCCGGTGAATCGAAGAGTAGTAGCAGCAGTAGGAGGAGAGAGGAGGGTTTGGGAGTGTATGGTGAGGCTGAGGAGGCAAAGAGGAGCAGTGGGAAGCATCGGGATTCAGGTCGAAAGGAGAGTAGAGAAGCTGAAAGGGAGAAGAAGAGTAAAGAAGGGAAAAGTGAGAGAGTGGTCATTGATAATGACGAACAGCGCGAGATGAAGAAGGCCCTTGAAATTACTGGTAAGGTAACTGATTGGTTTGCTGGTTAATATGCATTTGTGTGTATATTGTGATTATGTTGTTACTGATAGTAGGTTATGGTATATTAGAGTGTTTTGAGATTGGTAGATGGTATTAGAAAATGAGAAGTGTGGTTGTTTGAGTTACTAGGGAAGTCATTAGCTTTTGAATATCAGTACCTAAAAATCATTGGATTTTGCTCCATTTTTAGAACCCCAAGTGCGATTTGATACGGTAACTCATTTTTTAAAGGAACTTTGTGCAATTTCAGTAGCTGGGAGGCTTAATTATGTTAGATTTGTTTGCTTGCTTGAAATTTGATATCCTTCTTTGTATTCATTTTCTACATTTGATTTCATTCTGATGATATTTCTTAAATGCTTCCGGTTTCATGCTGTGACCTTTTCTGTTGCGAGGCATCTAAATTAGTCATAAGCCAACATTCATGAAATTTAAGTTAACATTGATTATCATGTCTTCAGGACAATGTAGTTATTATGACTATTCTCTAGATAGAATTTTTGAAACGTTTTAACTTTTTATTTAATTATTTATTTTATTTTAGATCTAAGGATCTTGTTTTTAATGGGTGGGTGGGAGCTGATATGAATCTCAGAACATTAAAATTGTCCATAATTTTATTTGAAAATGTAACATCACATAATTTAATCAAACAGAATAAATCCTAGATACGAATGATAACTCATGTTGTGTGCTTTTCACAGTGATAAATTTAGTGATCTAGCTGGTTTTATATCTTTTTTATTTTCCTTCCTTTTTGTTATTACATAGTTTCATATTTTCCTTCTCTTTTGTTAAATGTTATTGTTGGTATTCTCTAATTTAAACCCGAAGATATTCATAGAAATTGAAAAGAATTGGATTGCTAAAGCCTAAATGTGACAAAAAATAATTGTTATGCACTTCAGTGGTGAGGTAATTGAAGCTGATGATAGAACAAGACTACAGTTAATCAACTATCATCTGATTAAGAGGAATTCTTTAGTACAGAGCCCGGATACTTTACTTATATTACGATTGTCAGAAATATATATTCAATGAAGTTATTTTTATATTACTGATAATTAAAAAATGATTGTCAGAAATAGATGATTGAATTGAAACTGATTAGAAAAGAAATAATACGAGAATATTTGTTGAAAGCTTCATTATATTATTACAAATATGATATTAGTACATTGTGGTGCTATCTTCCTTCTACATACCCTTGGAAGCTCGCCATTATGCTCATAGTTATTGAAACGTTGAGTGTTTCTGGTCTTCAATTGGACCTTCAAAACTTTCAATTGGGGGCAATTTATTAGGTTCTACAGATGTGTCACACCTTTCAAGTCAGGAGCATTGTTTTACTTAACACTTTAGGTTAATGTTACATATGCTCCAAACAATATCTATGCAACCTCACAATATTCATTGCGTCTTTAATCCATTATATTAGTTATCAGAGTTGTTATTGTGCTAGTCAAATTCATGTTATTCTGTAATTGAACACCATGATTATGTCAACCCTAGAATTTAAGAGGAAGAAAATTTTGAATTCTCTTATTTTTCAGGGTTTGATTTGTCGTGGGCTAAAGGAAATAAAGGTTTGAGAAAAATATGTTAGTAATATATTTGAGTCTGTCAGGATTTGAGCTTTTTTATCCACAATATGTGAGATATGGAGAGAAATTTATATGGTCAAGACTAAAACTAAAATTTCTTTCTTTTGTTTTCTCTTTTTAACCTTAAGTTTTTAACAATATAATCTTCTGTTCATTACTTTTCTAATAATTAGTAAAATATGTACCAAATGTAGTAAAAGTTCAGTTTTTTTTTTTTTTTTTTTCCCTGGTCCTTCCATTTTCTCAAGATAATAATTGAGAAAAAAATGGAAGGACCAGGAAAATGGAAGGACAGTTGTGTTTAATTTCATATTATGGTTTTAGGATCTGCATGTTAGGGTGGTTGATCAAGAGTTATTGTAAGTGTGCTAGGAATCTTTCTGATACGTGGACAATATATGTCCTGCTTTGCGATGTTGGTTGTCCTTTCATAGTTTCCTATGCTTGAGTAGCATTTTTTGGGACTTTATGCATGTAGGAGGTAATATTGAAAAATGCAGTTGTAACCCAAAAGAAAGAAAGAAGAGAAATGCAGTTTTTATTAGAGAACTACCAACTCATTAGACGTGTTTATACTTGATTTAAGAAAATGAATGATAAAAACTTCTTGCTTTGTAGTTAATATGCTTATACTCCTAAAATAAAATCTTTGATTGTTGTTGCATTTCCATTTTACTTAATTAAGCTTTAAACTAACTAATGGGGATTGGTTACACGAATCCTGTGCCATTTTGTTATGTCTAGGTCAATATTCTTTGTTAAGTCTTTGGCAAGCATGTCAAATTATCTGATTTGTTTTGATTTGCGGCTTGCGAAATTTATGGGTGCCATAGGCTTAAGAATTTTGAGAAATTTTGCTAGTACTCATAAGAAAAAAGGTCTATGGCAAGGATGTCTTTCTCCCCTTCTACATCCACATGTTCTTGGTCCTTCCTCTGCTCCCTTTTTTGCCTTGGATTTTACAACAGTAACAAAGGAGGAAGAACAACAAAGCCTTGTCCCAAAACCTTGGGGTTGGAAGGCTGCGTGAATTCTTCTCCTCCATCCTATCCAGAATCAGACTTTTTGCTACTCTTTAATTAACATGTTCTTTTTTACTACTACTAATATTATTTTAGGTCTTCCTCTTCTTGTTCCTTTACCTTAATCAAATCACCCTTGTTCACTCGTGCAGTCATGTGGGCTGTTGTTGATGTGGTGAAGATTTTATGGTTTAATTGAAAGCTCCAGAACAGATGCAGACACTATGAATTATCGAATATGGTTTAAAGTTGACTTCGAAGAAAAAAAGCCATTTCTTAATACACTTAACTATTGTGGGTGAAACATTCTCCCACTTCAAATAAACCAATATATACTTCCATAACCTTCTTTAATTCAATAAACATTCATTGTTTTCTCAATGGGAGAGCTTCACTGTATTTAGTGACAATAAATACTCTCTCCATCCCATATTGTTGGTTCTCTAGTTTATTTTGGAATGTTCAAAGGTATGGTTCCATTTGAAAAGTCAATGAAGATAATATTAATACTTTTCCTAATTTACCCTTTACTTGATTTGAGAAATAAATATCCCTTTACATTTAGTTTTATTTAAGTTTAAATTCAAGAGTATAGTTTGGATACTTCCAACTTTTTATTTGAAAGACAATTCTTCAAAAAAATGTTCCCCTAAAAAGTTGGATTTTTTAACCAAAACTAGCAAGATAAAATGGAGGGATTATTTTTCATGTGGATTGTTGAGCCCTTTAGCACGCACTTGGGAATGTATGGATGGTTGTAGTGAGCATTGAGATACTGCAGCAGGATTTTTGTTGATTGATTTTTCATATATATCTCTCTGTGTGTGACATTTCTTTATCTTTCTTGGATGAATTGGAATGTGTAATTTTTATACCACTTGTGGATTTACCTATAGACATTCTGGATATTAAGCATTGGTATTTTAGAGTTTCCAGTGACTTGAAGTGATTTTATCCTTTTCAATAATTCGTACCATTTACTCCTTTTTGTTTTTAAAAATCTGAAACTCTTAAAATACTGTTCTATCTTAAGCTATAATGTTTAGTATGAAAGAACTCTCATATAAACCTATTTATTACTTGATCATAGTGTCTGATTGTTTGTCATGGCACAAACCATCCTTTTCCCCTTCTTAATAACATCCATTATACATAATGTTTTAGCAATAACATTTACTGTGATGACTTGAAACATGGTAGTCTGTTGGACGTTGGATTATTACCATGCATGTAATTGTCTTGTAATGCAATTATACCTTGTGCACAAATACATTGGAGGCTACATCCAGTTGGCCAAGACATCCTTGTATTGCAAAGAGAATGAAAACTGATTACTGTTATACTTAATTTTTGGATGGCGTTGAATATGGTATTGCCATTAACCTATCGAAAAAAATAAAAAATAAAATTGGTGTTGCTATAGCACTGGAATATGAAGCCACTTATAAATGGAGTTAAATGCCTAGAGCCAGTTCTTTTAGGATTTTTCAGTTGTTAATGGGTGCTATTGAAGAACAGGAGAATTGAGGTTAGAGAAACATAATTTTGTTTTGGAAGGGGAGGGTTTAATGAACAAACTTCCATATAAAATTTATGTGTTTTTATTCATAATATGTTTCATAGATAAAGTGCCTTATGAAAATAATTTTTAATTGTTTTTAACTCGTGCATAACTAAAGCTATTGATTTGAGTGTGGCATGTAACCTAGTTCCCTGACCCTTAAAATATTATTCTATTCTTATTTTAGAAGACCTGATGCATTTCTTTAATGAATATGAAGAATTTGTTTTATTAAATGTTCTATGAATACCATATACATGATCTTGGCTTTTCTAGTCAAGACTCCAGCTAACATCTTTATCTGTGTCTTCTGGCAGATTTGAATGCACAGGATGAGTTGCAAACTCCTGAACCAGAAAACCAGCTTGAGAGGCGGACAAGGAAAAAAAGAGATGGTTCTGGTGATTGGGAAAAGCATCAAGATGATGTTGGGGATATTAATGATAGACGATTATCGTCTAGGGATGATGTTGGCAAGGATGGACGACAAAAGGATGAAAAGCGCAGGGATGATAGATCTAGAGACAAGTATCGAGAAGACATGGAAAAGGACAACAAGCATCGTGATGACAAGCAAAGTGATGAGCGCCCTGCAAAAGACAATGCTAGCATTAGGTCTGATGATAAGCGTGCAAAGGATGAAAAGGATGCTGTAGAAATACGACAGAAGAGAACCAAACTTCAGGATAGTGACCGCGATCGAGAGCGTGATCGGGAACGTGATCGTGAGCGGGAACGGGAACGGGAACGGGAAAGGGAGCGGGAACGAGATCGTGATATAGAGGCTAGTCGGGATCGTGATCGGTATCGTGACCGTGACCGTGACCGTGAACGTGATGGGGACCGTGGGCATGAACGCAGCCGTGATCGTGACCGTGACAGTGATCGTGACCGTGATTATGATCGGGATCATGACCGTGACCGTGATTGGGATTATGACCGTGATCGAGATCGTGATCATGACCGTAGTCGAGACCGCGTTCGTGATCGTGACCGTGGGCGTGATCATGACCGTGAATATGATCGTGACCGAGAATATGAGCGTGATCGAGACCAAGACCGTGACCGTGACCATGACCGCCATCGTGATGGCGATGGATATGATGAGCGAAGTGCTAGGTACAAAGATGGCAGGGGAAAGAAAAGATCCCCGGATGATCGTGATGATCCTAATGATAATAAAACTAGAGTTGTCAAATCTCACTATCCTGATTTGGAGAAGAAATCTGTGACTGGCAGTAAAGTTGAATCTGATGCTGATAGGGGAAGATCTCAATCTCGCCAAGCTCATGTGGACACTACTATTGGTAGCAACAGACGGAGAAATTCTCCCAGCTCCAGTTCACATGTTGGCGCAGATGAATACAGGTTTGTATTTTTCCTGAACTCCATGTAATGGAAAATCTGGTTGTTGTAGGCATATCTGATTTCGTAGATTATCTATGGAATGGTTTGCTCTGACATCTGTATGCTGGTTTTGTAGGTGTGTTTGTTTCTCAATATTAGGCATTGTGCTTTTGCATATTTGAAAATATTTTTTTACTAAGTTAAATTTGCCTCAGGTTAGCATGCTCAGCAATGTACTGTGACAAATCTCTTTGTTCTGTTTTTTATCTTTTTTGTTTTTTTTTGTTTTTGTTTTTGTTTTTGTTTTTTTTGGGGGGTGGGGGGGGGGGTGGATCATATGGATTAGAGTTTAAATTTTGTGTTACATGTCATAAACATGTGGTTCATTTGTTGTCCTAGCAGATCTTCTGTAAGTATTCTATTAATAAAATCCATTTGATTGTGGCTTTGTGGTAAAAGTGGCCTTTTAAACAGTTATTGTTATGTTGATGATGTGAAACTAGCACATGTGCTAGTGTTGTGACCAACATCATGTCATTATCCTTTGGGATGCCATAAAATTTCTTTTCTTTTAATAATAGAAGGAAATGAGATAAGCCTTCTGTTTAATCTGTTTGTGTTGCCATTCATCTTATGCTACTGCCTGATGTAATCAAACTTGGAGGATTAATGCTAGGAGCTGGACCAATACAGTGGAAAATATTAATTCAATGATTATGTCTGAAACATTAATGTGTTTCACAATAGCACTTGTTTAAATGCTCATTCTTTTGTTCTAATATATCTGTACATTTGAAATAAAATATAAGGAGCCTGAATTCACCTGCAATGTTTTTAAAGGTCAGTTGGATTTTATGGGAATGTGATGTGATATAACCGTATTTTCTTGTGAAGCATACGTGGAATTCAATAATAATGATGTCTTCACTTCTTTCCGTTACAGGCATTTAAATCCTGAAGATTTGAAGTACAGGGATAATAAGTCTGAACAGAGGCCCAAGACAATTTCTTCGAGAGAAGTAGGTGCTTTATCTGGAGTGTCAGAAAGAGGTGCAAAGTACAGAACCATGGAGAAAGCTGTCAAAATGGATGATGGCCATTTAGGGGAGCTGCCAACTGAAAGGTCTTCAAGTTCCAGGGCTTCACCCAAGGGCTTGATGGAAAGATCTCCTTCATCTACAAGTATTGACCGTAGGTATATAAATAGAACCAGTGTTAGGCGGAGTCTTGATATTGAAGATACAGGACGCAGGAGCAGTGCTTCCATTGATGCTAGAGATTTCTCTACTACTGAGGACAGGCTGTATAGGGACTTGCCACCAGAAAAGACTCCATTGGATGACTCCTCTCAGGCAGATTCATCTTATTATAATAGAACTAGTCAGAGTAATGCATCTTCTTTGATTCCTCCATCACCTGCTTTCAGAGCTGGTGTTGACAGCCCTTCATTTGCTGGTTCCTTGGAAGAAGATGGTAGAGTTAACTCCACTCCCCGTTATAAGAGGGGTAGTGATCCTAGTGTAGTAAGAGGACATGGAAATGCTTGGAGGGGTGTCCATGGTTGGTCTTCATCAGTACCAAATGGCTTCATTCCTTACCAACACGGACCTCCTCATGGGGGTTTTCAGGCAATGATACCACCGTTTCCATCTCAACCTATGTTTGGTGTTAGACCTGATATTAATCACTCTGGGATTCATTATCACATGCCTGAATCCGACAGGTTTTCTGGTCACTTGCGTCCAGTTGGCTGGCAGAATATGTTGGATGGTTCAGGCCCTCCTCACTTGCATGGATGGGATGGAAGTAATGGCTCAGGCCCTCCTCACATGTATGGGGGGGCTGAATGGGACCCGAAGAGGCATTCGATGAATGGTCGGGGTTGGGACTCAAATGCTGACATGTGGAAAGGACCAGATAATGAGATGAAGAGGGACTTGCCTTCCCCATCCCTCAAAGATGATTATCCAGTGCAGGTCCCAGTAGATGATGCTTTGGCTGGGAATGCAGGTCAGAGGTCTCAACATGAAGAAAACAATGAGGTTCAGGCAAAAACCACTGAAATAAGCTCCACTGCCACTTCTCCAGCAAAAGAAGCTTCTGATTCTCTGCCTAAACCTGCCCATGAAAAGGCACCTGATCCTTCCAAATTATCAAGGGATGATGCTTCTTATTTCAGCCGCATATATCTTTCTAAGCTAGATATTTCAGCCGAACTTGCACGTCCAGAGTTGTACAATCAGTGTATAAGCTTGTTGGATATTGAACAAAGTGCTTCTGTTGATGAAGACAGCACTATGGATGTATTTTTGGAGGTAGAGAATCTTGACAAAAACTCTCCCATTCCCTTTATAAATATTGATGAACTCTTGTTGATAATTTTTCTTTGTAATTGTGACAGGATGAAGGAAGAGCTGGTCTGAAATTTTCCAATAACTTATTGAGCCGTTCACTTTTTCCTGCCATAAAGGATTCTGTTCTTCAGGTAATTTTTCTGATGGATGGAGATATTGCTAGTCATTGATATCTTATTCTTATGTAGTTTTAGTAGCCACATCCTCATAGTTGTTCATATGTCCTACCTTGCCTGAGGGCTACAAGTGGTTGTTATGATGCATGCTTTTAATCAGATGTTATTAAAGCCTTTTCTAACCAAAAAATAACAAAAGCCCTTTTTAATCGGATGTCATTAAAACCTTTTAAAGCCTGTGTGCAAGAGGTAGGTTCCTCTTCATCAATAAAATATGTACGTGTATAGAAGACCTCATAAGACAAATCTTTGGTTTAAAGTGAATAATTTGTGTGCGGGATCATTGATTCTCTTCTTTCTGTCCTGTTACTTAAAGGGAAGCTGTTTACCAGTAGTTGCGCTGCATATTTCATAATTGCAAACTAATCACGACATTATTATTTTGTTGATTTATAGTTTCAATGGAAGTACTGGATTTCTCCAGTTTGCAAATCTATATTTTGAATTTACTTTTTCCCCCTGGTTTCAAGTACATGTTTTGGTGAATACTGGTCAGGTTGAGTGCCTTTTTGGGTGCTGTTTAACTGTGCTGGAATTATTTGTAACAGTTTAATGTTTGCATCTGTGCACAACTAACTCATTTTTGTTGTCACTGTCACATTATGCCAACAATGGTTTAACTGTCTGGGAATATTGCCTGGACTTTAAATCTAAGTCAAAATGTTTGAATACTGATTCTAGATTCTAGCTGGTTGACACACATTGTGATTTGCAGAGAGCCATGGACCTCTACAAGAAGCAGAGGGTGAAAATAGTAAGATTGTCATCTCTTAGCGGGGGAACATTTGACATTAAATCAGCTTCCAACCAGGTGAAAGTGGAGGAGCAAGTCCCCATCTGTGGTGTGGAGAAAGTGGAAGAGCAAGTCCCGACTTTGGATGCAGAAATGCCATGTTCGCCTATGTCAACTTTAGATCAGAATAAAGTGGAAGCTGTTTCATCCAGAGACATACAAGAAGATACAGAGGAGCCCGTTTCATCCCCAATTCAGGAGGTGCAGAATCACATCTTTACCCCTTCTCCAAAGATGGAAGTAGTGGTTCAATTTTATGGTGGTGAGACCCCAGGGGAGAGAGAGCCAGTTTCCAGTTTGGAGGAAAAGAATGGAATGGCTTCTGAACAGGTGAATTTGGAGGTTGCAGATGGGGATTCAGGTGATAATGAATCACAGACGACTACCACTTTGCCGATGGATGGCGATGGCGATGGTGAGAACATCAACAACATGCTTGGGGAAACTAATGGCAATAACTCTGCCTCTTGTGGAGAGGAAAGGTTTTCTGGTGATGCAATAGATGGTCCTAAATTATTTCCAGGTGGTTCTCCTAGGGCTTGTGAGGGTTTGTTGCCTGGGCCAAATGAGTCTGAGTCGGTAATTTTTAGTCGGATACATCATTCTCCTGAAAGTACACATTGAGACAATTTCTATAAACTTTGTTTCGTTTTTATTGCATTTTTGGTTTTTTAGTTAATTTTGCTATTTCATAGTTCTTGTTGCTTCTCTTCTTCAGTAAGGAAATAAAAAGGAAATCTCTCTCAGCTTTGGGTCCCTTGATAAGAGGGGGGGCGAGGCCCCACGTTGTTTTTGTTCCCTTCCTCTCTTTGATTGAGAAGATCAGGTAAATCTGTGTTCTCCTTGGACAAATCAAATCATATCTACTTGTCATCTCCTCTCTTCTTAATGTGCACACCTGCATTTGCATTGGACAATCGTGTTTTTTGGAGTTTTAGATGGAGAACGGAATTTAATGCACACGTACACAAACGCATATGTTATGCACCACACACACAAACACACGTGCACACGTACTACTTTACTTACGACATGTCACTTAATTATTATGTTTTCCTCCTTTGTGAACATTGGAATTTGTTTTTAATATAATATAATATAAATGAAAAGATGGAAAGTGTTACTAAAAAAGGGGATAAAAAAAATAAGATGGAAAACGCATTGGGCCGGCCGCCCAAGTTTTTGCCTATAAGCTTGAAGGCGCGCACACGCACGTGTGTGCATATATATATATATATATATATATATATATATGGAGGATATTTTTTTGGAAACTTGGATAATGAATTGAACCAACAAGTGGAAACAAATTACGACGGGAAGGAACTATTTTATCTTTATCCCGTGACAACAAAAATTCCAGCCCGGATAAGGATATAATCTTTCCTTCCAAACGGTAACAACTTCTAACAACTTAGTTTGCGTCGTTTGACATCTACTTTTTTCTACTAAAATATACTTCTTTATTAACAACTTACTTAGTTTGCTTTTGACACCTACTTTTTTTCTACTAAAATATACTTTTTCACTAACAACTAAGTTTGCGTTTGACACCTACTTTTTTTTCTACTAAAATATACTTGAAAGAGTGAGAGTTTTAAAAAGTTGAACATAAGAAGTGAAGTTCTAAAAAGATGAATATAAAAGCTAAAAGTTGAGCAAAATAAGCTCAAGTTAAATTTTAGAATTAGTTATGAAATTCTCATAAGAAAAATCGAAATCGGTCCCATCAATTATTTGTATTTTTTCTTTTCATCAGAATCTTTACCTCTCAATTAAACACAGCCAATATAGCTCAATTATTGGTTACTAAATTCACCCCATGAACGTCTGATTTACAAATCTGCCATCAATGTGATTTCTTTAATTTTTTGTCTCTTTTGCAACTCATCCTGTGCATTAGTAAAAGGAGTTTGCAAATCAAAAATTATTTTTTGGAGGGGCGGGGCGGGGAATTGATAATGCACAAGCAAATTCCCCATTTTGGGAAGTTAGTTGTCTGATGGGGATCTAAGTTGCGGTGTAATTTTTTGTTTGTTTGTCGATATTACACTTTTTAGCAAATTTTTATTGGATATATATATATATATAGGATTACACGGTCTTGTTCTTCGTAACACGCAAGTCATTATTTTTTATTATTTTTGTATATAATTTTAAAATATAAAATACTTAATTAAAACAAGATGCGTTTTAAACTCTAATCATGATTAAATTTTGTAAGTATGAAAGGTAATGCATAAGGAGCAAATGTAATGCAATTGTAGACTGATCAAAATATACACAAAATGAAAATTATGGAATGATGTATTTTTGTTGAAGTTAGTTTCAGTAGGAAATTGTGGGAAATACCGATAATTCGGTCGACTATAACGCCATGGATTTTTTTTTTCTTCTCCCGAATGAAGCAACGGAGTTGGAAGTTAAATCTTATAGAGACTCATTTCACTAAGTGCAAGAAATTGAGATAGAAATGCAGATTCTACCCAAAAAAGAAAGGAGATAGAAATGCAGTAACTTGCCTGCGTTTTATACTCGGGGGCTGACAGGAATTTTGATTTTGGTGGGGGCTTGGTTATGAGCAGGAAGGAACCATGGTGCCTGTTCGTGTCCGTGTTGTGCAGTACCACGCTCATCTCTCTTATCCCCGAGTGTTCGAGTTCGAGTTCCCCATACAGCAAAATGACATGCTTTCTTTTGATAAATGCAAAAGAGACAAGAAAATAAAGAAATCACATTGATGGCTACTAATCAGTCAACTTGGATTGCAAGCCACGTCGGTTTGGGAAAATTAATTGGGAGAATATCTGTCGGAATATCCCAATTTTCTTTTACTATTTTGGACCCTTTTTTTTTTTTTTTTGGGTGTCATGTGGGGGGGCCACGTAGCCATTTCCAAATCAACCTTATTAAAACCCTCCATTTGCATTTCACTTCTCTTTGATTATAAGGCTTTTTGCTTTTGTTGGGTATATGACATAGAAAGCAGATTATTCTTCGTCAGGTGAATCTTTAAGTCTGTCTTCTTCCAAGTTGACACACAGCTCTATTCACCATCTACAGAAGCAACCTGATGTTTTTTCATATTTCAGCTTGAATTTCAACTTGGGGAAAGCTTTAGTTTGGATCAGAACCAAAGAGTCTGATCTAGCAGGAGCTCAAAACCAAATACCGTGATGCAAGTCTGTTAGTTTTAAGATTATGGTGGTTTTTTATGGGGGGAATTTGGAATGAGTCCACTTGGGTTGATGAAATGCCACCTCCAAACGGAGACCGGGTTGAAGTATTATTTAAATGATGAAATTGAAAATGGGTAAGCAATTAATTAGAAGGATATAATGTGAGTAAACAAATTTACACAATAGGCCATACCCTGAAGGCCGCCAGAACTAAAGCTTTTAATATAAAGCTCTAATGATTGTCAAAAATAAAGATAGAAACAAAAATACACTATGCCTTTTTTCCTCTTTTTTTCTTTTTTTTCTTTTTTTTTCCCCAACAAAAATTACAAATTTTTTTTGTATAAGAGAACTGTGAGATCCCGCGAGAGAGGGAGATGGGTTAGTGTTCCTTGCGGAGAAACAATGGCTATGCTGTGTGTTGTATCCTAATTCATGAATTTCCGGCAGTTTGGAGCTTTACATAAACAGGGGACTTTAAATTCATCAGGCTCATCAGGATCAAACAAGTAATCATACCTGCAACATGCAACCAATGATAATGCATTAAACCAAGGAAGAAGAGAGAGAGAAACAGAGAGAGAGATAGCAAGAAGAGAGAGAGCATTTACGTTAGCTCATCACCAGCAGATACATTAGTCTTAGCAATAAGTACAATCCGGCTTTCTTCATCACCAACACTCATAATTCTTGCATAGCAATTGGGCATACACTGAATGAAAGGTGAACAAAGGACAGCATGTTAAAAATAAATAACACAATAACAGTTGAATTATTAATTGAAGAAATAAACTACGGTCAACTACAAATCCCTTCTAATGCTGCCATCATTTCATATAAAATGAGGGTGTCACCCAATTTACTTATTTTAAAGTTGATGATCAAATGACACAAACACCTTCCATAAGAAAGTGCGGGGTAACATGATTGGCAGTGGCACAAAAGCAATTTTGCAACACTTGGAGGAAAACTGCAGAGAAGCTAAAGTAACAGACAATTTCCTTCAATTACAATTACTCACCGAATGGTTGATTAGGCGTGCTATGTTTCCTTTATCTGTTGCATCCACCACTACCTCTTCACTGATCTTAAACAGCTGCAAGATAATATATCGGAAAAGATTTAGTGCCAAAAGACAAAAAAGAAAAGAAATAACAGAAGATTATTTTTTAACAACTCACATAGCAGTCTTTGCCTTCTAATCTGTACCGTGACTCCCTCAGATCTGCAATACTGCGTCTCACTTGTTCACCACGATATTCAAGAACCTGCAGACAAACACATACATGTTACTCCAAATACAAGATTGTACTTCAAATTCATGAGCAAAGCCAAAGGCACTGTGCTGTTCATAAGGCCTGGAACAACAAAAGGGAAGAAATAAAAAACAAAAAAAGGAAAATTGCAGACAGAGCTTCCAAAGTTCTGGCTTTGCTAGCACTTAAAAACCACTTCCTCAGCCTAGACAAAGGCATGAGCAGGTTAATAGACACACAAACATAAGACGCTTCAAATGTTTACTTATATGGCACATATCCATCAAAAATCAAGGTTTGTTAGAATGGTCCACTGGGATGAAAAAATGCATTAGAAATAAGCAGCAGAAATTGCAACTGAAATAAGTTAATGCTACTTGTATGGCTTTTGAAATGAGTGGTCTATTCCATGATGCCATCTTACAATTTCACTTTTTTTTTTTTTTTTGGTAATTAAACAAAAATGCAAGGGGTCTTGAACCCATGACCTCACCCTTTACACCTTGCTCTTACAAGAAGAGGAAGCACCATCTTACTATTTCACAATATGAGAACGTGTGGTTTAAAACATCATTTGCAGTGATAACTGGTAAGTGACCACTTTCCACAATGCACCCAAAGTAAATCAAATATAAACAGCAATTCCAGCATAAATTCTCTATAAAAGGAAATCTAAAGGAAAATATTCTAGCTTTAACTGATATACCATTTCTCCTTCTGGAATGTTTCTACGTGCAAAAAGCCCCCATCCATGTATACCAGATCTACCAAAGCAAACCCTATCATGTTCGGTTCTCTGCAATCATATATGTATGCCCAATAATAGTCAGGAACCCAACCCAAAATGAAGATTACTACCGAACAGAAAGGTTGAAAATTTGCCTGTAAGTGGTAAAGCCGTTCCCTGAAAGAAGAAAAGGTTTTCGGATCCTCTACAACCTGCTAAATTTATTTAAAAAAAAAAAGAAAAACTAATGTCACCTCTTGATTGATTTTATTGAATCCCATATCACAAGGAACAGAAGTATAAAAAGTCACATCTAATCTAGAAAGGAAAAGAAAATTACTCTATAGGTGTTCAAGCTTTGTATTGCTTCTATAGGATGATGACAGTGCCCCATCACTCTGTGGGAAACGGCTTCATCTTCTGTTCTCTAGCAATCATTAAAAAGAAAAAAAGTGAGAAAAATAGTGACATTAAAGCTATTATCATATAATGCAAAATTTATTAAATCTGAAACATTTATATATAGGGGGAAAATTAGAACCAACTACTCAGATGATTATAACATAAATGAAGATCTAAATCTTTAATGTAAGCTACCTTCTTGTTATTGTTCAATCTTTTAAAGATCCGACATCTTGCAGCTGAGAATGGCTCAAGCTCAGTAGTTTCTTCTGGAGGTATCTCTTCAAGTTTTGCTCGTTTAGATGAAATTAGCCTTGACCCAGCCTTCTTCTTATTTTGGAGAAGGCTTTTAGCAGAAAATACCCCAAGAGGAGTTTGTATAATCAAAACTGTATCTGGATTTGGAGCCCTGCATGGAAAATGAAACCATGAAGACAGGTTAAAACTGTAGACAGCAAAAGTGCAGTTGCTTGCAAAGGATAGGGTCATCCAAAACCACATTGACCCCATGACACCACCAGAAGTGTAGGGGAAAAAGAACGAGGGATAGAGAAAACTCAGAAAACATTAAAAAGAAGGGAACATTTCAGAAATGAGGCTTCTATACCTGTGATAGGCACAATAAGAAATCATCTTCGTGATCTGTCTACCATTTTTCTCCAAGCAGTGCAACTGAAATTTAAAAGGGAGAAACGCAATCAAAAATTGGCGGAGTGATCATAAATCTAATCCATAGAGAAGTAAATTATCAAGTGTCAGATAATAAATAATCATTAAGAAGGCCAAAAGAGCAAAAGTTGGTCTGGACAGAAGCAAATGAAGTATATTATCTTACAATCCCGATGGTTTGAACAGAATTAAAGGAAGTATATTATTTTCTATTCTGGGGCTGACTGTTAGATTCAATGCAATTTATTTATCACAATATTTTAGGCACTTCACATGAACACACTCAGTTTCTATTAGGAAGGTTTTCTTGCAATTTCAAGTTTCCTTTTTTGTAGTACTAATGTAATATCAATCCATTTCACATATAATTGCCCCAAGGCATGGCATTACAACTCACCAAGATGGCTTTTAACAAGACAAAACATATAAATCATGCTACAAGAAGATGCACAGAGAGAAGCACATGAGAAACATGTTCACAAGTACCCTTGAACCCCCCTAACTTTGTGTGGAAAGCAGAAGGTACCATAATTTCATAAAATAGGACATGTTAAAAAGGTTTGCAAGTACGCTGAAAACATATTACTGCTCTACTGAACCACCAGAACTTAGTACTGCCTCTAAGATAAAATTTGTTTTATGAAACAATAATCATAAACATACCTCCATGCGATACCCTGCCCTTGAAGCACACATGGCATGGAAATAAGTGGAACACTTGCAACATTGCGTGCACGAACCATGAATTTGCTTGCAAATTACGCAAATCTGAATTTCAAGTAAACAAGATGCACTTTAGATTGATTTGGGTAAGATTTTCAATACAAGAACCAATCAACTCATTAGATCAGCATGTATTCATTAAGACCAGAATGAGACAATCTAACAGGAATCAAATCATTTCTGGTGCATGGGCAATTCCAAACAATTTCACCTAGGTTACAAAAACACTGTCTTCACCTTGATGATATTGAATGGAATAACTCATCATTGCTTTCAATAGTGTAAACAATTTTTTATGTCTTTGCCAACAGAAAATGACAAATTACTTATCTGGATAGTTATTTAATGAGTAACATTAAAATATCACTTTTCAAAATTAAAGAACTGTATGCTCAAGAAAATTCAAACTTTTCAATATAAATTTCAGCGCAATACAAGAAAAGTTAATACAGGAGCTAAAGTTGGAACAACTATAAAGCAGCCAAATGTAGATCAGATATTCCACCTTTACAAATGAATTGGATGGTATACTCAAGATCCCAAGAGCTGGCTCCATCTTTTCATCACTGGCAAAAGAAACTTCAGGTCGAAACCAAGCACATGTGACATGAACCCACAATGTGTCAACATCGGTCGGCTTTAGAGCACCTCCTGAGGGCCAAAAAAGTAGAACCAGAATAAAATAAAGATATCAAATGATGATAACGTGTAGAAGCCAGCTTTACAAAAGTTTGATGAATTAATGTTCCACATGTAGTAATATAATGTATTTATAATGTAAATGGCAACAGAACCTCAGGATAGGAGAGGAAAGCTGACATCATGTATGTGAATTCCTTTTAGAAGTTACATCCAAATTAATAACTAGCTAAACTCAAAAAAGGATGAAAGGGGGATTTTGCATGTAGGAAATTGAAGGACATAGTGGACAGTTTCACAGAACAATACCAAACAGGCATTTTTGATCATTAACAATCACTTTTAAAAAGAGAATTTTGGTATCAAGCAAATATAAAGAACTTAAAATATACAAAATTACCAAGTCAAAACTAATGAAATTCAATGATAACAAAAGGAACATGCCTTTTACAGGACAAAGGCAGCACTCCCGCTTGACTTCAGGTGTTTCACATGCTTTGCAAACCCATGAAGTGAAATCCCGAACATGTCTTGCACCATAACATTCTTGATGAACGGCAATTTGACATCTGAAAAAAATAAAATCAACCATAACATTCATGCAACAACAGTACATCAATCTAATATGGTAAGATCTCCAGTAAAGAAAGTCTTGCTTTACGATTCCATATGAAGCAAACCAAGAACACAATAAGCAAGAAAAGAGAAGATTCTAGCTTCAGATAACAGGTATAAGAGGACTGAGCAATAATGAAAGGGGGATATCCAACATTATGCCCAAATGTGACTAAGAGCAGACATTTGGGTGCATGTGCAATTGTCCATGGGTAAAACCAATGACAATAACCTCCTTTACTCAGGGCCAAAAAGAAACCTGAGAGAGAGAGAGAGAGAGAGATATACAGTTAAAGTGATTTTGTAACCCATACCCTTATTTAAGATCAATTTGCAACGTTCACCCACCAGCCAAATTAGGGTTTTGATAGTAGAATTTTTCTAGTTTAGGGTGAACGTTGCAAATGCCCCTATCGTTTTAGACTCTTTAGATGGCAAGCTGCTCACTAATGTGGTCATTTTGAAAATAGTACAGGCTGTCTTATGTGGATAATCTGGAGAAAAAGCAATAGTCAAACTTTCAAAGGAGGTTGAACTTATGTTGCTCTCAATCAAATCCTTAATCCTGAAAACTTTGCATAATTGGATGTCAGGCTTAAGCAATGCTTTCTCCACTTCTTTTTGTAGAATTTATGGATCTTTTAAATTTTAAATTATAATTCTTTAAAAGTTGCTCTATATTCTTCCCAAAAGTAATTCACAGAATATAGGGTCATCACCTGGTGCTAGTCCCTTTAAGTGAGGCCCGGGTGGTTTGAATATTTTCCTACCCTTTAAATTTTTTTAACATGAAGTGGTCATTCTGAAGACTTATATCTACACACTTGTGCTTGCCAGTCCGAGACTTTACATTACACTTGACAACAGCCCCTCTATTATTTTTATATATTTTTTAAGTTACAGAAAATAAAAATTATGTCAAAAGTGTCAAGAAGATGTCCAAAGAAGGGTACATAATTGCCTGATGTCACTGCTTTATACGCCATACATTTTTCAGGTGCTTAACAATCTGTCTTGAATCATTACAGTTTGATGACTAATTATCAGGAAAATAAGGGAAAACACATTGAGCTCACCTATTGCAGATGATAATTTTGTTATAATCCCAATCTTCAACCCATCTACATACAGCACATCGCTCTGTTGTCCACTTAACAAAAACAGGCTCATACTTCTCTGTCACAGCAAAATTAAGAATGTAGTTAGTACTATTATAAGTAGAACTTCAGCTGGCTCAACTCATCAAAGTGTGAAATTCTTTGCTAGGAGAAACAAATTTGGTTATGATTAATAGCTAAGAGAAACATATATACCTTGCAAAAAAGCAAGCAACTTCTGCTTTCGTTCTTTTATGGAAGGTTTTTTAGGAGGTTTTACAGAAATAAGAGCATTTTCATGATAATCTGCTAGTTGCAGCATCTGCAAAGTCAAATGAGAATGCATAAGATATATATATATATATATATATATATATATATATGAATAAATGAGGTCATAATTTATAATAAAAAAAAAAAAAAACAGTATGATGTAAAAGAAGGAAAGTGGATAAAAGCATTGTTATTATTAATAATTTGCTTTGGCAGAATATAGTGAAAAATAGGAAAAGAATGATACAAAGGTTCTAAAATCTAGCACCATATATTGAACTTCAAAACGAAATGCATGAAACCAATTAATAGACATCACACAACACCGAATTAGAAAATACACATTGGGAGGGGGAGAGAGAAGTGATCCCAGACAAGATAGTGAGATACTGACAATAATGAATTAAACTGGGGGTGAGGGGAATAACTTAAGACAAGATTTTGGAGACATTAATGAAAATGCTTAAATTGAGGAACTTGAGCAGAACAGAAAAGAAGATAGAATCAATCAGAATCAACATAAGAGGATGGCTAAAGAAACTATGATGCAGACAGAAATTAAGTCATCTCATTTAATGTTTTAGCACTTTCATATTTATAATTTAAGTTCAGTACTAGCCACCAGCTTCAACTACATTCATATTAATCATAAAACAATTTCTGCTGTGACTTTGCAGACTGGTAATACAAATACAAACAAAAAATAGAAATTTACTCCTTTCAAGGTTTTAACAGATCCATATCCATCAGCTCTAACAAAATGGATAAAATTGATTACACATTTTTTAATATATACAACTTGATATTCAGAAGATTGTGGACTGTACAAATAGCATATTGAAAAAAAAAGTCAAATTTTGCAGAAGATGAGTGGAATTCAGTTTTTGTAATCATTACTTGGAGTTTGACCCATGCAGATAAACCCTAGTTTCAGTCCAACAACAAGAAAATCATTCTCATAAAAGGAATAACTCTAATTACGTAAAGGCAGACATGGGGAAAGACTATGCAATATGAACAAAAAGGGAAAATGAATCATAATACAAACCCATTGTTCCAGTGGCAGCATGGAACCTTTCACCCTAACACTAGTCCTCCAATTTTTCATTTTGGAACCCGTGTGTTTCACCCATTCACTAAGTGCTTGCTTTTCTGTCCCACAGAACCCACACTTGCAGATAACCCTGGAAAAAAAATGAACATAAAGAAAATACTTTCAGATGTCAAAAACCCAAGTTAATAAGGGACCACGGAGTGAAGCCTTAGGCTAACTATCTCTTACAACCATTTATTTATTTATTTTAAGAAAGTCTATAATGACCATATCTATACATGTTAATAACTCACTTAAGTATTTGTGGTGACAGAGACTGTTGAGAGGTTTACTGAACTTTTTCTTAATATACAAAATTTATAATTTAACAGAACCACTAGATTAAGGACCTACTAAAAAGATTACTAGATTTAATATTTTTTCAATGAAAAATTGCACAAAAAGAAAAAGAAGAAAGTTATTGATCAGCATTGATATTTCACAGCATAATCCTATAAGCCTTCCTCCTATAATGAAAATTCAAATAAAGCTAATGGATTCAACCGTAATAATAATAAAATAAAAAAAATAGGCACTTATGAAGCTATTTGTGCTTACAGGTGAAGACTTGGAAAATATGTGCCTTCCATGCCATTGCAGAAAACAGTAACCTTGTTAGGCAGCACCAATTGACCATTATTTTTGTTCCATCTGTACAGAAACTCTTACAGTAATCAGACATAAAGAGGTGAAGAGACAGGTCCAATATCAATCAGAATGCCACGAAAAAATTTCTTGAAAACAAAGTGAAATAATGATAACAACAACAGCAGCAGCAGCAGAAAAAAAAATTACAATAATACAACTGCAGCTCCTGCTACTCATTATCATTGCCATCATCATCCTCATTTCAATTTTTTTCCCAGATAGGTATACTCATTGTAATTTTTTTCCCAAATAGGCATCCTCATTGCAGTTGATTGCAATATTTAAAAACACTAACAAAAAGAATTTCATACCAGACTTACTTGAACTTATCAAACTATAAAAGGGGTTGGGGGGGGGGGGGGGGGGTACTTACTTGACTTTAAGCTGCGACTTTTCTGAATCTGATAATTCAAAATCAAATTTTGCTTTGCAAGTTGGGCAGTAATAATCAGTGCCTCCCAGATTCTACAAAGCACAAATAAATTATAGTCAGGGGAATCCAAAATGTCTTTCCATCATCTCATTATGCTGTGAGAACAGAATAGTAATGTCAGATATAAAGTGTTATGGATAAACCTTAAAAAGGTTGCTGGAAATTTTGTCACACTCAGCATGCACCCACACTTTACAGCCATCACAACGTACCTAGTTCAGAGAGGTCATCCAAATAGATCATTTTTATAATATAGTAGTTACCTTCAAGCAGAAAACAATTAACAAAACAAATAAAACTCAGGAGTAGCATGTAAATTGCCTTACCCAACTTCCACTGTCTGAATGATTCCATATCTTCTTGCATATGCCACAATAATGTTTTGATTTTTTCAGCTGAAATAAGAATTCATGTAAATTTGAACGATAAATATATAGCACAGAAAAATTTTAACTAAAAAGTTGGTTTACAAAACTTATAAAAGAAATGCCATAGGACAATGCAGGGCATACGAACCCTGGCACATGTTTTACATAATAATTGCCCTCCTGGAGTTGGAACCTTGATTTTCTTTGCCATTTTGAAAGGAAAGGCCATTCCACAACCTTCACAGGGCTGAATGTCTTTCTTCTTCCCATAAACACCCTGCATAAACTAGCCAAATTCAACGATTTATGAAGTTTGGAGGAAAATTTCTTACTACAGAATAAAGTAGAGACCTCTACTATTCAATTGGTTAAAAAAAAAAAAGGGAGGGCGGGGGGGGGGGGGGGGGGGGGGGGGGGGGGGAGATTGGAAAAGAAAATGTAATTTGCTATTTTGCAACTAAGGCTTAACTTAGGTAGGCTTCCTTAGCAAAAGAAAACTTAAAATGTTAATGATTCAGTTGAGCAGAGTTTTCCCTTCTTGAGTCACAAATAATAAAAATTATCTATGAGACCTGTACTATATTTCCTTCTATTACATTCTCAAACAAGCAAAGCAGAATGAGTAACCCCCAAAAAAAGTCTAAATCAATATCATACAGAAATTCTATACCTATCAACAAAAAAAAAAAAAAAAAAGAAACATAGAAATTCTAATAGCAAACCAAGTCCTGCTAATGTTTTAATCTTGATTATATATTACCCAGATGATTTTGAAGTAATTCAAATACAAGAACGAAAACAAGAAAACAAAACAGGAAGGTAACTTGCCTGGGTGGCGTAGTGACAATCTGGATCCTGGTTTGAACCAGTAGCCTCTTGAACTCCCCTAAGCTGAACAGATTCCTCACAAGTTGTGTTCCCAGCTGCCATGTTTATATCTGCTACCAACTTCTCTGTAAACCCATTTTCTGCCAAAAATGCCTCATCTATTGCCATCTGAAATTCACATGGCTTGCAGCCATTCAATTCAGACTGCTCCTGGAACCTAGACCAAGCAAATACTCTTGTAAGCACAAAGGCCAATCTAAATAACACAATACAAAAAAGCTGAGCTGCAACAATAACACACCTGTCTGCATACTCCATAAAGGGAAATATCATCCCACGCTTGACCCATGCATAATCCTGTTCAAGATCATTCGATGTATCCTATTAAACACCCCACATTCTTCTAAACACAATAACAACACAAGTTCATAAATGTAACAAAAAACCAAGCTTTATATAGAAAGCAATTCATACCCTTTGATTCTCATTCCCAGAGTAGCCAAAAAACATCAAACAAGCTGCATCAGGTATACAAGACCTCAAAACCAATTCAGGCGCTTGAGTCATTGGATCGATCACAATGGCAGGCCAATAAGGCTCCTTCTTCCCCGACTTTGCCCACACTATGTCACCCGAATAGAAGTCCTCCGGCCCGTAAAACCCGTCTTTCCTCCCACCATTCTCCAAATACTCATCCTCTTCCTCAATTATCTCAACCGGGAAATTCTCATTTTCCCCTAATTGCTCGTTCACCGATGTCAAAGTACTCCTCGAGCTCGAAAACCTCCTAACATTATTGAAATTCTTGAACCCCGCATACCCTTCTTCCTCCCCCTCCTCTTCCTCACACAATGTAGCAAATTTCCTACACTTAAACCCGGTTTTATCATCTCTCCTCATGTCCCGGTTACCAATTTTCGGCACTCTAAAGCTAAATCTATCTCTTTTACATTCACTATCATCATCAAAGCTATAATCACGCAAGCTAGTCTTACTATCTTTCCTCCAATTCTCAATAACCGAATCATTAAACCGCGAAGGAAGTACCTGAACTCGTCCGCGCGACGTTTTCACTAGCGGCGGCCGCGGAACTTCAGCTGCCGCCGCTGCCGCCACCGCCACCGCCACTGTCCGATTACTCTTCATCTTCCCTTTGGCCGCCGAGTCCCGCCCCCCCTTCGTTTTCGAATCGACCTCGCCGCCTCCGCCTCCGCCGGGGGAGCACGACAATTCAGTGCACCACGAATCATCGAATCCCTTCTCCGAGCTCAGCATCCCCTGAAAGCTCACTGGAATTATACCAGCCGCGACTTCGCCCAGAAGATTCAGCGGATAGTACCCATTGCTATTCTTCTTCGTCTTCATCTTCTTGCTACTATTGCTGCTATTGCAATTGCTGTTACTTTTCCTCTTCCTCCGAGTCACGTCCGAGTTCTCCTCGTCCTCACCCGCCGAGTCGTCGAGTTTCGTCCGTTTCAGACTCGGCATTAGGGATTTCAAATTGCGCTTGATTATCATTCTCTCTCAAAAAAAAAAAAAAATTTTCCCGAATCAAAACGCCACAAAAAGAGCTTTGGGAATTCGAATTTGGAGACTGCGAAAACCGCCTCTCAAAATCGAATATCCAAATCAGCCATAAAACCCTAATTTCGCGAGAAAAGAGAAAAAAAAAAACAGAGCAATTGGGGAACAATAGGGTCTGAGAACCAATATACACAGAGAGAAACCAAAAACACAAACTTTGAAAGAGAGAGAGAGAGAAAACAAAGAAAGAGAGAAAAAACAAAAACAAAGAAAGAGAGTAAATTGATCGAATTGAAAGGCTGTGTGAGAATAGGGATCTAAAACTCGCTCTTTTCTCTAACTGCTTCAGAGCACAGAGAGAGAGAGAGAGAGAGAGAGAGAGAATATATTATAAATATTTAAATAGATAAACTATTTTATTCAAATCGTAATGTAATTATAGAAAGAAAGCATAGCTAGTAAATTTGGGAAAAGAAATTTAAAATAAAAAAATTTGGGAATTTTTTTTTTTTTTTGTTCAGAGAGGAGAGAGAGACAGAGAGTCGAGGTGAGAGAGAGAGAGGGGTCGGCGTTATCTTGTAAAAGTGATATAATGTGTGAGTGTGAGAGAGGCGAAGAAGGCTAACGTGCGCATTGCGTGTTTGGAGCACAATTTTCTTCTTTCTTTTGTTTCTAAGGTCAGAGAAAGAGAGAAAGAGAGCATGGTACTGGCAGCTGTGAGTGCGAGTGAGTGAATTTCGTGGGCTGGGTTTTTATAAATTTGTGAGCTGAGCTTTTAGTTCAAAATTTAATGAAAGAATCACTCTTTTTTTTTTTTTTTTGGTGTACTACGCAGAGTGAAACTTAGTTGTATTAGTTTGTTCCAAGAAACTTGGAACGGACTCTAATGTTGCGTGCCATGAAAAACTTGGATCCTAACATTTTTTTTTTGGTTTTGTGGTTAGTAACATTGTGTTTTTAATGTTTTTAACGTTGTTTGTTTACTAAAATTTGACATGGGCTTGTTTTGCAAAATTTCAAATTTGGTGGGGGGGATGAGTCTCGTGACTCGTGAGTCGTGACTGTTAAGGTACATGTTTCTATGGAAAATTTTCGTGGGATTATTGTGAATGGATTTTGGTTGAAAATATGTTGTGGAATGTTGATGATTTTGATATGTAAGTGATTTAAAGTGTTTCTGAAATGGGATTTTTGGCAGAGGGTGAGGCTTCTCTTTGAGAAAATAGACGGCAAAGATGGGAAAAATTTATCAATTATGGAACAATTTTTTTTTTTTTTGTTGGGGTTGTGGTGTGTTTTGAAAGGAAAAGAACGGTGGTGGTGTTGGTGTTTTGAACTATAGGGGTCAGCAATGGAAGTGAGGGATTTTCCCACCAATTTCTTGGAGGGTATTTTTGGTATATCACCCACGAGTTAAAACCAGTGACACTGTTGATATATATTTTTTTCTTTTTAAAATTTTCAATCTTTTTTTTTTTAATTATTATTTTGGTTTATGTAAAGCTCAATTAAATAAATTCACCATAGTGTATTGAATTTTGATATAATACCATGTTTCATTCGGTGTTTTGGGTTGATTGGGCTTTGTTAAATTGTCACTTTGGATCGCTGCAAATCTAAGCTTTTGTGGGGACCATTTGATCATACCCTGAATCTGTGAAATAAATCCATCAATTTTTGGTTGAGGATGTCTTTGGTGGATTCATAGATGAAATTTGTTTATGGGTACGATTCCATGGATGTCCTTCATGATTTCTCCACTTTTTCCTGCAAGTTCAAGTTCACATAGCCACACAGGACAATTCATCGGAACCTAGGAGCTGGGATTCGAAATTTTTTTTTTTTCTTTTAAATTTAATTTTTGGGCTTCTATTTTAATTATTCTTTTCCTTTTTGGGTGTTTCGATTTTTATTTTTAATTTTGTAAAACTTAAATTGTAGTGACAGATTTGGTCTTGGAAGGGTATTTCGGGAACTATAATACGGATTCCAATTCATTATTTGTGTTATTCATGAATCTAGTATTGAATCTTTTGTCGAAAAATTCTACATGGTTTCTGTTTTTAATAATGATTTTGTTGTACCTTGGACCTAATTTGTTTGATCATTACTTAAAGAACTGTACCGAATTTTTTTTTGTGTTGATTGATTACGAGTGAGCCAAATTTACGAGCTTGACGAAGATGACCTCCATGGTTGTACCTACCAATACCATGAGAGTAGTCACAATTTCTCTTTCATTATTTTGGGTTTTGTATGTACTTTGGCAGTGTTATTACTTATTTGGCTTATTGCTGAATGTTGATACGTTGAAAAAGTCTTCCAACTCCCCAAGAAAAAGTCTTCGAATCCGAGTATGGAAAAGCCTGAGCTGAGTTTGCACCATTTTGAATGGTAAAGTACAAATCGAAAAACTGTTTGGTCTATGAATTTAAATATTTAATTGACTCGGGTATAGAGTATAGACACACCCTGCCGATGATTTGGAACTGTAACTTGGGTTTTGATGTTGTTTCTTTTGGCTGTAGCGGAAGAGGTGGTGGATGAAGAAGAAGAAGAAGAAGAAGACGAGAGCTTTCACTGTTACTGTGATCATTAGTGTCCATTTACAATCTCAATCATACTTTGAAAACCGGCCATTATGTTTGGTCTTGAAAACTGAAACAACTATGTCTTGGTTATATGTATACTGTATACGTAT
The DNA here is from genome assembly GCA_019022515.1 of Quercus aquifolioides. NCBI lineage: Eukaryota > Viridiplantae > Streptophyta > Magnoliopsida > Fagales > Fagaceae > Quercus > Quercus aquifolioides. The sequence goes on along the minus strand of CM032335.1, from coordinate 11,428,205 downwards.
ATTCGATGCATGAGGTATATATTCTCTTCCAACCAAGTTAATCGAACATCTATAATAGCTTGATTTGTAAATTTATTGACCAATTAAAGAAAAAGTAAAAACCAAATCAAATGTTATGATTCAACGATCATTCAAAGTTCTAGTCATATGAGAGGACTAAAGGAGCAAGCATATATATGATGGAAGGTCAAGGATCAAATCAAATATCTAAGATATTTGATAGATTGTAATAGATACAGTAATGTAATAGCTATTCATATAGATTAGTTAGGTAAAATAGTCATTTTTTATGAATAGTTATTCTTTAAAATGAGAAATAAATATTTATTTTTAAAATGGTTGTAATAGTTATTTTTTAGTAAGTATAATATTTCTAAACTTAATATGTTTCTAAATAAACAAATTTTTCAGATGCACATAACAATTATGAAAAAAAATCATAAAAATAACTCATCTCTCTCTCATTTAGAAAATGTTATTTTTTAGGAAATATAATTGTATGTTTAAGATATTTCCTAAAATAGATTTTAAGTTTTATTCTAATACTACAATTCATAACTAAACTTATGAATATGTCTTGTGATTTCATTACAACACATTTTATTCTCAATAATAAATATTACTATTCATATCATAATTCCCAACGTGTCCTAAATTCTGAATAAGATGTTTGGTTTTGAATTAATGAAATTACCCTCTATTTGGATTCAAAGATAATAATAATAACAAGTTCTGAAAAAGATGATAAGAATATGACAGTTTTGGGTGTTTTTATCAGAGGTTAATGATGGCAAGGCCTAAACTGGGACAGCATATTGAAATTTGGAACACGTTACACTTGAGGCCAAGGAAGAAGGTTTGGTGTGCTATTTTAGTTAATAATGCATGTTATTTTGACAAGTTGACAGAGTTTTTAAGCATGGTTTGGTTTGAAAATGGTTTTGAGGAGATATCCTGAAATGAAATTTCCTTGAAAGTTTTAGTAAAATTTAGCCATAGCTTCTCTATTTCTTTTTCAATTTTATTTCTGGATAGAATAGGACAACCTTTATACTAAATTGGCATAGCTGTGGTTTGAATTATTTTAGCTACAGCAGCTATTTCATTAGAAGAAGATTGCCCTTTTTGGGAACATCTGATAATAGTGTAGAAATTGATCTACTAAGTGTTTTTTTTTTTTTTTTAAATTCCCTTTTATGAATTTGTAAATATATTGATTTGTAATTTTCTGTTGTAAGAGGCAGCGGATTTGGATTGGATCAACAAAAATTGATAAGCTTGAAAAGCCATAAGATATTGACTTCAAGAGGATTCATATGCATTCATATGCTTATATAATTGTAACTCTGAACAATAGAAAAGGTTAACTATTATTTCAAATGTCAACAAGTTTTAGAAGCTCTTTTTAAAAAAAAAAAAATTGTATCCTTCGTAAGGAGGTCAACTAATGGTCAAAAGTCTTGTTTTATAGTATTTATAGGTTATAGATTATAGATTTCTTCTTGGATTTCTTTTGGTTTGATTTCTGGTAAATAATTTTGAATCTTTTGATCATGAGGTAATCAGTAGTAAAGTTTGGGGTACTATTAGAAGAGGATGAACTTGTGTCCTATTGGCAAAGCACAAACTCCTATATCACTAGAAAATTTCGCTAACTTAATTATGAAAAGAAGAAGTTGGGAATCAAAAACCCAGTCACAAGGGGAGAAAAAAAGAACTATAGAGAAAGAATCAAGAAGAGAATTCAAAGTTGCAAACCATGATCAGGATAAATGTTTGGATTACATACAAAGAATCTATTGATTACCATTATTAGGTGAGTTAGCTACAACGATCTAACAAAAGCTCTGCAAGGGTTTTATATATATATATATATATATATATATATATATATATAAAACAATAGTAATATGACTGTTAATTATCGATATTGTTGTCAATTGGTGATCAAGTTGAAACCATAGGTGCTCCTTGAAGAAGTGAGTGGAAAGTTAGTGTGTGAGATCCATAATAGAATAATCTAACTAGGTTAGAGCTCATGGGATACGTGAGTGTGTCACTACTGGAGGTAGCAACTAGAAATAAGGATTAGTTTCAATTATAAAGACTTCAACTTTGTTAGTAGACTTTTCCTTGGGGTTGGTGGCTAAACTCTTGATGTGTTTTTTCCTTTGGTGGTTACCATTGGCTTTCTACATCCCTTATATTTTTGCACTTATATTATTGTGGTTTGTTTTTATGGTATAATTAACCCTGTATTGTATTGTGTCATTTATATTTTTGTACTTATATTATTGTGATTTGTTGTTGTGGTATAGTTAACCCTGAATTAAAATCATTCTCATAATCGGTTAATTAATCAACCTAACTTAATTCTGCTATAACTTAATAAACGGGATCTAGTTTTGAACCATTCTGTTTTCAATGACCATATAATTTGTAATATTTTGTCATATCTTGAATCAGTTGGGCCTCACAGAGAGCCCACGAGATCTTGGATGATAAAAAATGGAGGACATATGGCTCAATAATTGAGCTCAAATTACTTGGGTGCTAAAGTTGTATTTAATGTGGGAAGCAATCAATTTGTGGAGGAAAAATATGAGGGAAAAGTGAGGTTTAATGGTGGGTTGGATTTGATGTGATTTGAACTAGAGGAGCCTATAGTGCGTAGTTTGAAAATGATATATGATTAGGCTGGTGTAATTTTGTCTTAGTGTGTTCTTACTTCTTAGCCTGATGGTAAGGGAAAGGTAAGGGAAAGGTCTATGATGGTAAACAAGAAGTCTATTGCAAAATAAGTGCTACACATATAACATTTTCACAACAAATTTTATGTGGTAAATTGTTATTAGTTCTAATTTAAACTCGCCACTGAAATTACTTTTTTGTGCACCAGTAACAGTTAGTAACAATCCGTCACTTATGATTTATTGTAAAAGTGTCGTGAACATAGCGTTTCTCCTTGTGCAAATGGTTCTTTTATTGTCTGCTTAACTAGAAGTTTAGTCTAGAAGCACATGCCAAAATCTTTGTAGTCAACTAGTTCCCCACGGATCTATCATACACCTTAAAACGTGGCTTTGGTGTATAAAATCTTAGGATCTCTTCGAGAGTGATGCTTCAACAACGTGGTTTTTCTGGTCATGTTTGCTTGATGTCCATTGTCCCGACAATAAGTGCATGAAGCACTTTTGCATATCACTACGAAAAAGTGCATGAAGCAAACTTACAATAATAGGGTGGAGTCTAATCTTCTAGCTGATTATTATTTTGTGTAAAAATTGTATCGAATCCAACTCTATGCGAGGAGGTGATATACTTTGTATCCGATATATGCGAGTCATGTGACCATAATCTTGCATGAGAGTGAATATCTGGCTTCTATTCTATGTGAGAGGGTAGTTACATTCCAATTTGGAATACTTCTTGTAGACCAAGCAAAATTTACTCATATTTGGAAGAAATAAATTGATATGAGTAAAGATTTTCTAGCATGACAAAAATAAGTCACTCAGAATCTGACCCAATGATTAAACAAGTTAGGTAAGCTCACCTAGCTTTTCAACTAAAACCAATCTTAATTCTTTCTTTTTTTTTCTTTTTTTAAATGTAATTGACAGAACTCACAATTTTACATACAGAAAATCTGCCAGTCCACCCAAATCAGGGGGGTTTTTTGACCCATTAGGGGAGACAAGATTAATAGATTACTAAAGAGGCTGGATATCAGTAGACAGTAGTAAAGGTTTTCTTAACCCAAACTCAAGTTGACTCAACACAAGCTTGACCCAATGTAACTTTTGGCAGGTCTAATTTTATTACCCTTAAAAGTATGAAAGGAATGAGAGAGGAGGGAGTGATAAGTAGAATAGATACTCATCGTCTGATTTGAATGTTCTAAAGATTAAAAGGGAATGATAGTATATATCCCTCACAGATGTTTGGTTGTAAGGTGGAAAGAATAGGAAATAATAATATATAAAGGAATGGACAAATTTACATTCCTTTGTTAAACTCTATACCTAAAAATTAAAATAATAATAATAATAATAAAGGAAAACTTGAAAGTTGAAAAGTACATAAAAATTCATTAAATTAAAATTCCTTCCCCACTATATGCCCCAAAAAAAAAAAAATTCCTTATCCTCTAAATTCTCCTGGATTTGGGGGAATTTAAAAGTGGTTTGGAGGGGTTTTTAACCCTCTAATTCTCCTCAAATCCTATATATATATATATATAAAACAAATCCAAATAAGGGAGAATCAAATCTCCATTCCCCATCCAAACATATCCTAAGATTAATAGCTTTCAAATTTTTTATATTCATACAAGACTATACAAAAAAATTCTTATATATTTATGACATATGCAAATAGGTCTGCAAATGGTGTGGATGCCCCAACGCCTCACAAAGCAAGCCCATTAGGATTGCCACATTAGTTCTAGTGATCATCTAAGGCGGCATGAAATGGTCATGTAACCATGCTTTCGGCAGTTAATAGTTCAATCAGTGTCAATGCTTCTGGCAGACAAATTCTCCTGCTCATGTACTTTTGAAAGAAGAAAAAAGGAACATCTGCAAAGTTCCTACTTTTATTTTGGGTCATCTCTTTCTACCGAACAAAGGAATAAAGGGATGGAAGAGAAAGTAAGATAGAAAAAGTTGCAGTTTAGAAGCTTATATTCTTGACTGTGATGTGTGACGAACACCATAATTGGTCGTGCCATTTGTTAAGTAGAAGCATGAATAAAGAGAAGAACACATTGCCATTACATAACATATATACGAACAAGTACAAATTATTGCTTCCCCTCTTATTTTAGCAAACCTTATATACAACCCTACTGGTGCACTTCAGTCTACTAGGCATTTATTACTACAAATAAAGAGATCAAGGCTACAATAGTAGGGGTCTTGTTTATTGAGTGATACCTGTTCAAACTTAACATTGACTCCAAGTTCTATTTTCCAGGGTATGCTATCTCTTTCATTACTTCATGGACCTAGCTGCTTCTTTTCTATGCTCCCTCAAACTGAATTAGTTAACAGTTATTACCTCTTTCCATCAGATTCTTCAGTCTTTGCAAACCTTCCACGGATCCTTGGTTGACTGTCAGCAAGAGCCTTCCTGCAAGCGTACTGAAAACAAAGCCAAATTATAAGTTTAATTAATCAGCTCAATGGCTAAATCCGTGCATGGAAAACTAATGGAAAAGATTGTTGAAGTCTTGAAGCCAAGAATATATGTACAAGTGAAAGCATAACGAGGGAGTCTTCTATGGGTTCTCATCTCATTTTATGTTCTAGGCAAAGCAAGTCATGACTGGGAATTATTGAAGGTGTACATCAACCAATTAGATAACTTCCTGAGGCCCCAGGAAGTATGAGGGAGTCTTCTATGGGTTCTCATCTCATTTAATGTTCTAGGCAAAGCAAGTCATGACTGGAAATTATTGAAGGTGTACATCAACCAATTAGATAACTTCCTGAGGCCCCAGGAAGTAATGACAAAGGTCAATTAGTGGCTCTCCTTGTATCAAAATTCAAAGATCATTATTTTATGCCAAAAGCATATTCCAAGGCAATAGTTCACAAGAGTGGTTTTCTAGACATCACTGATAGCAAACTTCAAAAGAAGAACACACAATTGGATATGCATGAATCCATATCTTTTGATATGGTGTTTACTTCTTCTCTTGCATATGCAGGGGGATGGCAACAGTTGGACGCTGTGCATAGTTTACTTGCAATAAAGTTCTGATTCTATCAACATTTAGTTCACTTTGAAATTTTTGAAAAAATATTAATTGATGAAAATATAACTTATGTACACAATATTTAATATTAAAGTACCTTGATTTTCCTGCCAAAGTTCCTCTTTGTCTTCTTATTCCTATATCTGGAAAGCTTTTCCCAGCGCTCTTCAGTAGTGCAGTTGCTAATTGTTAACGAACGCTCATGAGGAGAAGGGATGAGGCTCATGCCATTACCAAGAGCCTGTCATAAAAACTCAGTATCAATGACCCAGCCCCATCCTGTTGAAAATGACCAGAAACATCTAAACATTTCTCAGTTCATAGACTTTGTTACAAAGTCAATGAATAGTTGGTGTTCAATTGCAAGTAAATGAATCTCTAGAATCTGGCGGTCTAAACATTCAAATGAAGAGCAGGGAGGAGGGAATTAAAAAAGAAATAAAATATAAATATAAAAAATAAAACACTAAAGAGATAATCAACAGGTTGTGATTTAAAGGGCTGATAACATTACTAGACTATGGCTGTATGAATTTATCAGGTTCTCAACTGAAAAACAACATTGATAAATGTTTGTGAGAAACCTGATGCATTGAAACTTCAGTCACAAGCATTACCTGATAGTCACGTAGTATTTGTAAATGGTTGTAGATTGTTCTAAAAGGAGGTTAATTGAATTTTTCAAAAAAGGGGAAATAGGGTTGTCAATTTTATTTTCAAGCAGCAGGGTCCATCCGGGGGAAGCTGTAGGTTCTATCAATATTAACCCCAGAAAAATATTATATTACAGAAGCATACTATATATTAATATCTAAAAAGAGTGGGGCAGACAAAAGGAGAATATTCTCTTCTTACAGAATATTGGGTGTATTCTAGATTTTTTTTAAAATTTATTTTAAAAGCAAAAAAAACAAAAAAAAAGCTCATATTGGCAGGCCTCCCAACAGAATATAGCAATTACTTGATTAAGACTCTACAGGAATACTTTTGAGGCACAATTTAAATCAACAGAATGTCTTAAGCACACCCACCAACATTATGCACTTCCAAAGGTGAACAATTTCAGGACAGCAATGATTGCCTTTCATGAGTGGCTTCTAACACCACTAGCATGGTAAAAGCATAAAAAAATACATGCGAGCTCACAAGGCACATACAACCTCTAAATTGATCTTCTTTTTTATTTTTATTTTTTGGTTAAGTAATCTCTATATTGAGCATGTGCCTAAAATTTCTAACAAAATGAGTCCAAAGACATCATCCAAAAACCTGTGAATTACTTTATGAGTTGTGATATAAATGTGATCCTTGGTCAGAAATTACAAAGTCCAACATATTCAACTCAACTAAGCCTTAATCCCAACTATACGAGTCTTAAAACAACTTAAAAAACCCCACAGCAAATAGTTGAAAATTTTAGTTACATGCATCATGTTGACCCCTTCGCCTTCAATTTATTATTGTTACTTTTCTTAACATAATCTCTTCTAGAACCTAATCTATGTAAATAAGTGATGTTTCATTCTTGTAAGAAATCAAAAGTTGTATCCTTCCTCAACCAAGGAAAATAAACATGTCAGAAAATTAATTAAGTCTAACCTTAATGTCTCCTTCGCTATATGCCCTCCGCATTCCATAAACTGTACCAAAATCCATTCCAGGAAAATCCAGGAAACTTGGTTTCATTGCAGCTCCATGCATCCAGTCCATTGAGCTTAAACATTCTGAGCTGACACTTTTCTGGAATGGTATATCAGGAAATGGTTTGTTTTCTTGAATTTGGTTTTCATCTGCCCTCATAAAAGGAATTTTGGTATCCATCCCATCAGAGAATGGAGCTTCTATGGCTGCTTTTTCCAAGAGATCCATCCTGCACTCATAGAAAACCTCATTCAAAAGCTGCTCATTTCGAAGTGATTCAATGTCTGCAACCTTGAGCCCTTGGGTGGAGATGACATCCTCCCCACAAGATATAATTGACATGGCAGCTGTCATGGGATCAAGGCTCACAACTGGTTCTTCAATGATGGGTTCTGGAGCTTTGAAAAGATCCCCTTCTCCTCCCAAGTCATATTCCGAGATAGTGGAGGTCTGAACCAGGTTGCCCTGCATTACACAAAGGGAAAATGAATTAATAAGTAACAAAGCAAAACTGTTGACTGTGAAACACCTTACTCTTGACACTATTCTCAGACAGGGAGATGTAGTAATGATCAGAGAATATAAAATGCCACACAAGTTATTAAACAGTTTCTAGATTCCAGTAGTCATCAGATAAAGAGTAGCAGTATTATTTTTGCGAGTTTTTACCATTTAACAACATGCTTAGACAAGAAAAATCACTTTCTCAAAAAATTAAAAAATTAAAAAAAAACAAAACAAAACAAAAAGAATCATGTTTACACACAATATTGATCATAAAAATATGCCAGATTTATATTTGGACAGGCAGCTCTAAGCGAATTAAGGTTATGCATTATGCACTTATGCTCAAATTGGTATCCCCAAAATACAAGCGGAAATGATAGCTTTATAATTTCAGATAAAGAACTCAGGGGTTTTAGAGAACAAGCAGCAAGCATGGTTTTCATTCTTTTGAAATTATGTATTTGGTCTAGGAATAAATGGACGTGCTCTTGATATTAAATCAAGTGAGTTTTCCAGAATGGAACTTCCAAAATTGTCAGGCACAAAAAGTCGTTGTTGCAAATTCATCCAAAGCAAGAAAGAAAAAATTAAAAAAGAAACATTTAGAAAAGCTGGCCATATTTATCTTCTCAATTAAATTTTGCAGAAACTGGTATAGTAGTTACTGAAATTTGAACCCAAAATTCCTTCAGACCAGCCAAATTTCCATAAGTAAGCATTTGGATGGAAAGGAAAAACCCCAAAATCAAAAGAACTTTTCCTTCCCAAAACTAAAGTTAATATCTTCACATGCACTTTCCCTATCAAGAAACCCTATCAAGTTGCCTAAAAATCTTATATAAAAAGCTAAGCCACCAAAACACTTAAAAAGGATACTAAATTTTCAAAGATCCACAACAACTTTTTCAAAGGCAATTTTTCTTTCTTTCTTCTTTTCCCAAATTTAGTGTTCACACTAAGCAAAAACCATTGAATAAAAATAAAGTTAAAGACTATAACTTTCCCTTTTCCTTTACTTTTTTTTATCTCTTTCCACAACAAATAAATAAATAGGGAAAAAAAACCTTCTACGCTCACTTTGTTGTCTCCAAGTAAGTGCTGTGAAAAGTAACAAATCCAACAAAGAGTTCACATCAGAAATTTAAGAAAAAAATGGAAGAAAGAGTAAAACACACGGAACTATGATTGAGAAAATGTTTTCCATTTATATTCCTTTTCTTTTCTATCATTTTCCAGATCCAGCATGTAAAGCTAATCCCAGCTGTTTCCAAATGTGTTCAGACAATTTTTGGTAAAATTCAAAGAAAATGAAAGATCTTTTTTAAACCAAATTTGTGTAAACCCAACAGCATAAAACATAAAGATGCCACACTTTTATTACTTACATATTAGTACCTTTTTTTTCTTTTCTTTTCTTTTTTCTTTTTTTTTTTCTCGGCTAGCAAATATTAGAGTGGGCCAAAAAGAAAAAACCAAACATAAATCTGTCAAAATTTTACAACTTGAGCTTTGATATCACTGAAACAAAAATTGCTCCATTTGCTTTGTCCCTATTTCTCAGCAAGCAATAAGAAGATAATTCAGAGTACAAAACAACAAAACAAACACTTAAAAGTACACAAATGAACAGTAAAAAACCCAACTTTAGAGCAAATTAGCTCCAAACCAGTTCAAAACCAGACAAACAAATGAAGATCAAACAAACCCACAAAGCCAAAACAAAGAGAAATGGAAAAAAAAAAAAGAAAAAAAAAGAGAGACAGACAGTACCATTGAAGCATTGCACTTCTGGGTTTTACAGTACTCCTCAAGTTGCTGAACTTCCTGAGAGAAATTCTGAAAGTAAGGGAACAAAAGACCAGCCTCAGCATACATTTTCCAACACTTCACACACTTAACTAAAAGCTTCCAGAGAGACACACAGGTTTTATAGAGAAGAAGTTTTAATTCACTTCCCCCAAGAAAAAACAGAGTGACAAAAGCAGAGCAGTCCTACAGAGAAAAATTGGCAACTTGGGTTGGTATGTTGTTGGGCTCTGATTTTAGGACTATAAGGAGGAGAGAGAATGACATATATATAATAAATTATTGGGGGGTAATTAGAGTCAATTTTTTAGTTTTTTGCTTTTTTTTTTTTTTTTATGTGTGTTGACGTAAGAAAATAGAATAAGGACAAGTTTGGAAAAAGGACATCATTCATCATTTTTATACTGCACTACTCCCACTCCTATGCCTCTTATCATACTATTTTCTTTTTCTTTTCTTTTTTATATAATTTTTGTGATTTTTTTTTCGGGGAAATAAAATATTTTTGGTACTATTATTATAATGCAATTTGTAATCGACTAACAGGTGAATTGTACCAAGCCAGAATCTGTGGACATGTTTGTGGGCTGGACAGAGATTATCAGAGATAGGTGTATATTGGTCCATGATAATAGACCCACTTTCATTGGGGGCGCGTGGGCACACTTTTTCTTTTGTTTTTTTTAGACATCAAATAGTGCAATCAGCAATTAGTAATTTAGAATCAAAGTAAGAATTAGTACTAAAAAGATTATTAGTGCCTTCTCAAAAAAAAAAAAAAGTAAGTATTGTTTTCCCAAAAAAAAAGAAAAGAAAAGAAAAAAGTAAGTATTAGGGCCTTTGGATTTAGTGGGGTAGAGGGAGAGTAGAGTAAAGTAAAATATAATAGAGTTCGCTCAAAATTAATGTAGTAACAAAGTTTTCCTCTAAAATCTAAACAAATTTGGAAAAATCTCTTCCGATTTATACAGAGTAGTTTATTATTTATAAGAATAGATAAAGGTTTTTTCTAAACTAAATTGGGGGAATATCTTTCAAATATTAGGTGACGATTTATAAAACCATTCAAATGTACATGATTCATTTAATAATTTAAAACATTTAAACAAATCAAATGATTATTTAATAATCTAACTTGTCTAGTTAAAATTTGAATGTCTCTAACTCAACAGTTTGTCCACATTGAATTAGCCCATGATTACGCAAAATACATGCTAGATACACTACTTGTCCAAATATTATTAATTCACTATAGCTTATCGTTTGGATTTTTTCCCCCTATAGTCCTTGTGTGTGACCTTGTTGGTGATGAAGTTGCAATGTTGGGGTGTTGCAATCTCCATTTCACGGTGTCATACACTATGACCTTAAACCTAAGCCACCGGTTTCCATCAACTTAAGGTCTTCATCCACCTTTTGCTCGACGAGAACGATGATCTCAAGAGTGAGGATTTCAACAAAAAGGAACTTCTTAAATTAAAATTTTACTAAAGTTATTTTCAATTTGTCCCTTACGTTTCAAAATTTTTATTTTTACCCTTCATGAAAATGAAAATTTTGATATATATAGGGCCTAACAGAAAATTAAGAGTCAAAAAATGAAATTTTTGAAACATAAAAGGCCAAACAGATAACTAAATCAAATATGAAGGACCAAATGAAAATTTTAAAAACTAAATGGCCAAATAGAAACAGTCCCGAACTTTAAATGTCAAAAGTGTACTTTAGTCTTAAAGTTTGATTAAACAATTGGTTATATAAAAAAATATTAATGCATTAACTTTTTTCCTCTCAAAATCTCTTACTTTTAATTAAATGAAATTTAGACTATTTTTTTTAATAGGGTAAATTACAAATTACACCCCTAAAATTTGGAGGTGTTTGGATTTTACATCTAAAATTTCAGAATTTGGATTTTATCTCCTGAAGTTTGGAAGTGTTTGAATTTTACACCCTAACATTTTAGAATTTGGATTTTACCTCCTAAATTTTAGGAGTATTTGGACTTATTCCATAAATTTTGGGGGTGTTTGAATTTTACAATTTAAAGTTTCAGAATTTTTGAGGGTGTAAAATCCAAATTCTAAAATATCAGGATATAAAATTCAAACACTCCCAAACTTTATGAGACAAATTTCAAATGTTGAAATTTCAGGGTATAAAATCTAAACACTTTCAAATTTTAAGGGTATAGTTTTCAATTTACCCAATAAAATATTAAAAACAATGTATTAGTTGTCAAGATTTATGCAACTTATTACTCTCATTTATGAGAAGAATTTAAGTTTGAATCTCTCTCCAACATTGATGTAATTATCGAATTATTAAATATATATATATATATATTTAATTTAATATTCGGATCAAACGTTCTATTCTCCAATGTTTTTGGAGAAAAACCAATCGCAAATTATTATTATTATTATTATTATTATTATTTTGTGAAAACAAATCGCATCTTGGTCATAGACTATATTAATATTATGGTCCACTTTTGTCGGTTTTTTTTTGGTTAGACTAGCACACTGCTAGAATAATAAAATTCAAGGTCAAGTTCACACTTCACAAGCATAATTAATTTAATCTGTTTTATTCATATTAAAATTAAAAATCTGAATGCAAGTTCTCTTTTCTTTTCTTTTTTTTTCTTTTTGAAAAATACTAATGCAAGTTCTCTTTTGAATTGTCTTGACTCTTCTTCTTTTTTTCTTTTTTTTTGGGAAGAATAGCAGGAATATTTTAGTTATCACTGCTGATTTATGCAACTGTAATCTACTCGTCTTATAAACGTATATGCTTCTGTGCTATTAACCCTCTTGTTGATAACATTCTTATGTTTTTTCAAGGTTTTGGCATAGAAGATAGTTTTCTGTAATTTTTTTTTAAAGAATTTCTTTTTTATTTTAACATTTTAAATTTATTTGTTTATGTATAAAATTTTAAAATCTCATTTTTTTAAGGTATAATTGTATTTTTGTCAAATTTTAACAAACAAATAAGTTTTAAAAAGCTAATCCAAAAACACACTAATTCTAATCCATAAACTCATGTTTTATGTATAATTTTTAAAGAAAAAAAAAATAGTTAAAATTTAAACTTCTATATATGATAATAAGGAGGATATAAGGAAATAAATTAATCTAACCATGGATTTAAAAACATATTTAATCGAAAATTATTAAAAATTGTAATATTAACCAAATATAACTTGAACCTAACATTTTATTTACTCATTTGTTTGGGAAGCGGTCTCGAAGAAAAGTTCTCTTAAGGATGACATTGATAAAACCATTTAAAAAAAATGAAAATTTCACAATCCATTAACTATTATAAGTAGAGGATCAACAACAATTTTGATAAGGGTTGGACAATCTATCAAGATGTGCATGGCATGCATGGCGCAGCAAAATGTAGTAATCATGTATATTTTAAGGATAACTTTATTTCTATGTACTATATATAAAAGAAGAAGAAGAAGAAACAATAAGACCAAATAGAACTCTAGCTCCTAGGGACCTAAAGGGCCAAGACTTGAAAGAAAGTTGAACCACCAATTAGGGTTGCAATTTTTATCATAACCAATAGTTTCATGTCCACTAAACATGTTAAAGTCTCCCTCAGGTAATGTCCAATATTCCACTAGTTATTACATAAAATTATTAGCATTTGAATTAGGTTTGCATAGACAGAATAGAATATATTAATTTTTTCCTAATTCAATTATCATAAGTTACATTAATCAAGGATGCTATTATAACGCATTGAATGATAATAATAAAAGGACAAAAAATTCCTATTATGTATAACTCAAAAGAAGAATAGAAGTACAAAAAGAATGGAAGAAGAACAAATTATCAACAAAGTTGTAGGGAACCATATAATCATCCCTTAACCCTTAGTTCATAACTTCAATAGCTTTTTTCTTTTCTTTTCTTTTGCCTAATAAGTTAAAAATAGATCTATCAATGAGCCGATTTTTTGATTGATTTGTGATTCTGAAAATATTTTTTTATTGATATTATCATTGTTACTATCATCTTATCAAGATCATTGTTATGCAATGACCAATGAGTAGTAATTACTAATTACAGGTAAATCTTAGATGATAGCGAAACCCGTCATTTTATATAATTTCATACTGACTTTTATTAATAATCTGCAGTTAACTAAGAATTGTTCTGTGATGTTTCTCAAAAAAAAAAAAAGAATTGTTCTGTGATGATCCGAATCACTTGTAATTACATAATTGTTGCAAAATAATTAAGCAGATCTTGAAGCTATTGTGTCACTGCCTTCTCACATTTACTTCTATTTTCAAATTTTATTGGACCACTGGTTATCTATATATACATATACATATACATATAAGCATCAGGGACAACTAATTCATGATGTAATTCTTTATTAATATGATACATCATTTATTAAATTTATATTTATTAATATCTTAGAAGTCACACGATTGAATCATAGCACTTAATGTGCATTTAGTAAGGCTGTTGGTTTTTTTTTTTTTTTTTTTTTTTAAGGGTGCTAATTCTATAGTTGAGGGAGAGGGAATTTGAACCCTGAATTTTTTTGTTTGAAACATTAAGAGGTATTAACTAGTTTAGCTATAAGATTCTTGGCAGTTGTTGGAATATTTAGGTATAAGTAATTAATGTAGTTTATTAAGTAGTAAAGTCTTGCACCCCAAACCCATTGACTTAAACTTTTGGGTAAACCCTATATGATACACATACACACAAACACACATATATATATACACACACACACAGAGATATATATATATATATACACATATGTATGTATGTATGTATTATAAGAAAGACTTATTTTAGCTCTATACATGGTTGAGTAAGGGTTTAACTGGTGGTGAATCAAGGCGGCTGTGCATGTTGGTGACTCCTATTGGTGATGGAAATGGACAGACAATTGGATTCTTGTTAGAAGGCTCACGAGTGAAGGGAGAGATTTTTTGGAATATTCAAGTGTAGCTGGTAAGGTTAGTTAAATAGTGAAGCTTCACATTAGATATTAATAACAAGAATGCGTTGTTAATAATATAATTGAGCCCAAACTATTGACTTAAGGTTTTGGATAAAGTGATGTCTTTATATATTATATTAATACTCAATTAAAGTCTCTCCAATGTGTTATCCCTCCAATGGTAACGCATTATGAAATTGCATTTTTTTCAAAGAATAGCTTCTTTAAATTTCACTTTTTGTGTTTTAGTTACAATTTTTACAAATAAGTTAATGTTCAATAGTTGAAAAATAAGTTGTACAAAAAAAAAAAAAAAAACACTTAATATTTTTTTATTAAATTAATAGTTTGAAAATCACATCGGTAAATTACAAGTTTTCTTTACTTTTAATGCATGCTTAATTTATCGTTAGTCGGATGTAATTTACAACTCAATCCATCAACTCTTGTCTCATGTATAATTTTAATATATAAAAATTTGAAATTTGAAATTTAAACATTTAATAAATGCATATTTTCTAAATATGAAGAATATAAAAAGAAATAATGTAAGCCAATAGTGAAGTTGTCATAAAATATATTGAATAAAAATATATTAAGTGGTATAAAATTGACAAAAATTAGTGCAACTTTAACCTAACACCTTTTATAGATATATATTAAAAATCAATTAGCAGGTTTTGCAATTAAATATAAAAGGTAAAAAGACCTGTCTAAAGCAAGTACTAAAACCTCAACTAAGCATTGCCTTAGCCATAATGGTTCGCCGACTAGGTCATAGAAAATTATTATATAAAAAAAAAAAAAAATGATGTCTTATTCAAAGGCCTAATCAGATTTGCTGGTTTCTACTTAGAAACATGTTATGGTTGAGCTGGTTTTGATTCTGAAAATATCTCGATAAGATATATCTGGCTTCGTACCAAATAAGCTTTTAAAGATAGTTATTTATTTTGAGTTAAAGAAATATTTAACTATGTGTAACTTTGATATATAATATAGTTTAATTAAAGAATTTTTTATATTTTGAAAGGTCCCCCCTAACCCCTTGTCGAATTGTACTAGCTTCAATATGAAACTACCAAAAATGCGTCACCATAGGTGTATGCCAATATATATATAAGATCTTTATAAATTTTGTTTTTCCTTGAAAAGAACAAGAACAAGAAAGAAAGAAAGAAAGATTATAGAAAATAAATTATTAGCTGTAAAAGGAAGAAAGAAAGAAAGATAGATTCTGTATTCCAATTTGATCAAATTATTCAAATTCTCTTTCAATGTGGTGAGGTCTATTCCTCCACAATCCATATTGCAATTTGGATTTTAGAAACAATATTTTTAAGTGTCGACCTAACTTTTTGTCCCTTTCTCAAACTCAAAAGCATTAGAGAGAATAAGTATTTCATGAATGAAATGGGAAAGGAGGATGAGTTGAAAATTTAATTCTTTCGTAAGCAAAGTGCAAGAAGAGTTTTCACTGTTCCAGTCTCCTAGATCCCAGAATAAAGGGCATATTGAAAGACTTTTTGTTTTTGTTTTTCTCTCTTTTAAAAGAGTAAAAGTATAGTTATCCACTATGGGGAATTTACAATATGTATGCATTAAGCTTCAAAATTATGCAATCAACACCTAAGTTTGAGATAGTTTACTCACTAATATGATAATTAATTTAGACACTAATTTGGGTGAAGATTACAAAATAGTCTTGAATTGAGGTATTTGATGGTAAAATTTTGTAATTTAAGGTGTATGTTACAAATATACTTGTAATTTAGAAAAATGCTATATTTTCACAACACTTTTACAGGTAGGCAAAAAAGTAATTTCAAAATTATGTTTCACTTACAACCAGTAGCAACTTATTGCCGATAATTTGTTGTAAAATTATTATGGATTTAGCACTTATCCATAATTTAAGATAGATAGTTACAATTGATTTTCTTTTGAATTTTAATTGATCTTTGTAATAATAATTACAAAGATCTTAAATTATGATTGTAACTATCTAAGGCTATCCAAGATAAGGCTATGGCTATCCATAGCCTTGTCTTGGATAGCCATGGCCTTGTCTTTCCTACTAATATTGATTTACTTTTTTTCTTTTTGACTAGAAATGTTTATGTTTGGTTCCACTAAGAACAGAGGGTTTTCTGTTTTCATTATCTGTTTTTTGTGGGCCCCATCACCCAAAAACATATTTGGGTGTGCTTTTTGTTCTTCGTTTTCAAATACAAGATCCAAAAATGTGAGTTTGAGAAAAGAAAATGGAAACAAAATTTTGGCATTATTTAATTTAGAAAAATGAATTCAATCTACATTCTCGTGATACAAAATGGAAAACAGCATGCATGTCTTATCACACTCAAAGTGAGAAAAGTGATTTTTTTTTTTTTTTTTTTTTTAAAAAAAAAAAAGAGCCAAGTGCCAAATGGAGTACCCATGTTTTTTGTTCTCAAAACATGTTTTTAAAACCGTGTGCCAAACTAGTTTTAGATCCAGAAAATTAATACATGTTTTCAGAAACCAAAAAAAAAAAGAGAAGAACAAACTGGGCTTGAACATTTACTTTTGAACTCATGTTAGTCATTTGCTACAAAAGAAATACAGGTGATGAAGACAAAGGAATTTAGTTTTTAGTATTTCAATTGGCTATGTAGTTAAAGGAATCGCATATATCTATAAATAGAAACATTTCTGTGTCTTTTTATTGCTAGTATGCAATATTTCTTCAAACTTTTCAATGGAGAAAAAAAAATAGTGGCAAGAATAAAAAAAGAAAAGGTTGAGTTAGTATTGTTATTATCAAAGCTAATCCTAGTCTTTTCTAACCAAAAAAAAAAAAAAAAAGGCTAATCCTAGTCTCTTGTGTTCGTGCGGTCGTGCCGACAGTCCAACTAAGAGGCTAGTTAATTCAGCTCTTGAAGATAGGTATCACTTATGTGGAAAGTTTGAAAATGTTGATTTGTCGCAGCTGCAGAAAACATACGAGTTGTTCAGATAGTTTCAATCTCATTGACATACATAAATTTCACATTTTCCCTTTTTCTATATATGAACCAAATATTGCAACCAAATATTTATTTATTTTTGTACTCATTTGGTTCATTTGCAAGAATATATATATGTGTGTGTCTTTTAATTCCTCATATGCAACATTTTTTAAAACTTATTTAAAGAAAAAGAAATTCAAAGGCAAGAATGAAAAGAAACAATTTAATTATTTTCTCTATCTTGTTTTAATCCTCATTTGAGAACCAAATAGCAATACAAAAATGAATATTTTATAAATTTGACGTATACCCCTTTTTTCTATATGTAAACTGTTAAATATAATTTGACAATGTTTGTTGATTTTGTTTAACGTGAACTAAATATTATTTTAAAACTTTTTTGGAATAATAGATGGCTCCCTCTTTTTTGCTTGACAAAATTTTCTCCAATTAGTCCTTTAATTTATTATGTGGCCATTCATATAATTAAGTGTATTTTAGTTACATGACAAATTAAATAATTTAAATAAAATTTGTGAGATTATATTTTATAAGTATATGTGAATTATGAAATAAGTATGGATTCTTAAGAAAAGAGTTTGGCTTATCTCTAGTTTTTTTTTTTTTTTTTTTTAAATAACAATAACAAGTGGTAGTGAGTTTTAATATCCACTATTTATTTAGTAAGTGAATGATGTGGCAGTTTCTCATTAAAATGAAAGGAGATTAATTAAAAAAGTATTGAAGGTAAGTTAAATCCGAAAAGAAAAAGGGTTATTAAGTAAGTTATGTGATGCCAAAAACAATAAATTTAAATAAATTTGAGTATTAAATAAGTTACTTGATTAAAGTTTAAAAGTACACGTGTGAATAGTTATTTGCAATATCATGTAATAATGGTTCCAAAAACAATATTCAAGAGCAAAATTTTGTCTTTTTCGGTGGAGGATTTGGGAATTACATAATTAAGTTTTAACTTCTAAGTGAATGTGAACGCAAAACTTAAATAGGAAGACCCACTATGAGATTTCTTTTGATAAATATAGTTTAATACTAATTATTAAGGTCAAATAGCTTTCAAGCTTGAAGTAAGAGGAAGAAGAATATGGGGTTGGGCTGTAAAGTAAGGAAAAAAAAAAAGTGTCAAAGAATTTCAACCAAAAACAAAAAGAGTATATGCCCCTACTTTAAGTAATGAGAACTAAGTGAGGTACGCCCCCCCTTTTTTCTTTTGAGTAAATGAGGAGTTGAAGTATATACACTTCGGGGATGGTTTACACAAGAGGTACACAAAACCTTAAAAATTCCCACATTAGGAAAAAAAAAGAAAATGTAAAAGTGAAGGCTCTATGAGAATCTCCATTGAAGAGTTAAAGGTACACACAAACACAAAGTTCAATTTTTTGAGTTGTCTATGTCAATGGGAAAATAAATACAAAATAGATTGATGCCCATTAGTCATCTACATGTGGCGCACTAAGGTCACAACACTTGGCGGCCGAATTTCTTTGTAGTAGACTTAGAGCAGACAAAGAATGAACAAAAAATTGTCTTTGTTTTTGCCAATTTTATCATGGTAAATCATTGAGGCTGTGTGCCACATTTGTGGGTCGGCATGCTGGTTTAATTCTTTTTGGCCAGTAATGAAGGAATATGTGAATCATTGCTAATGATTTTTCACTGTTTTGAGGGTATCAAACTATCACATACAATACAAAACATGATACAATTTGCATTATAGCTCGAATTTGAGAATAATCCAATTTTGCACTTAGTTTTATTTGACTTTATTGAAAGAATCAAACAGAGAGTAAAATTTTGTTAATGGAGGAAAGATTAAGTGTATTTAGTCATTGCTTTGCAAGCTTTGCATCTAAATGACTTTTCATGACCCCATTCCTTTTCTTGAGGGAAAAACAAATGGTATGTAACTATGTGCTCTTGCCCATACCTCTTTGTCGCAATAAATTTCTTTAAGTTAAAATGATTATAATCACTATCTGTTTCATGAATGTTGCAAAACAAAAGGGTTCTGACAATATTTTTAGGCTGCTTTGAAGTTATGGTCATAGGGAGAGATTTGGAGTTTTTGACTAGACCAACATGAGATTTTTAAAGTGGAGTATGTCATGATGACTTAGTTTGTATGGTGTGAAAATTAAATGAGATTGTAAAAAATGTTGGTGTTGATCATCTACAATAATGGGATCTCACTCTTTTTATATATATATATATATATATATATATATTTTTTTTTTTTTTTATATTTATTGATCATATAACTTTTGTAGATTGAAATAATCTAAATCATTTGTAAACAATATAAATAGGTTTCATCTAAATTTTAGTTCCAATTAGTGAAATCTAAGATATTCTTATTTACCATGCAATAAAGACACAAACCAATAAAACCCTCGTATCAATGTTAATGAATACAGACTATTTCACAAAGTTTTATACTCAAAACCAAATTCTAACTTAATTCATTCAACGCATTGATGGTTGTCACAACACCGGTGTCATATAGTTTCTTTCTTTCCTTTTAATAGGTATTCGTCTTCGAGTCAATTGTGCAATGAGTTAAGTAATCGCTATCTAACAAACGAATGCAACAAAAATTCTAAGTACAAAATAAGGGCATGGTAATTCTTAATTCCAAATTGGATTTCCACGATTCTAATTTTTTTTCTTCTAAGAACTTTTGGCCAAGAGAAGAGTTCAAAATTGGCAATGGGTGAGAGAGTAAGACAAGGTGAAAGTGATGGGTTATTATAAAATTAAAAAAAAATAATAAAAAACAGCTGGAGTGGATTGTCTTGTAGTGCTTTTGTCTTTCTAGACGAATTGCAATTGGAATTGCTTTGGTTTAATGGGTCCCTCTTGCACCCCAATTTTTGGCCCAAACTTGAAGACACTTTTTGGATTCCTTTTGATGTAAAAAATGAAATGATGTGTGAGGCTGAAGGGTTTGAGAGTGGTGTTTAAACAAGTTTGACATTGACAAAAAGTAAGTGCACTCTCTATCCCAAGTCATTGTAAACAGTGAACTGGAAAACAATATTGCTAGCTACCCATAAATAAATATGAACAATGAAATCAACTTTCTGAATTTTCGTAGTTTTACTTTTACCATAATTGAAAAAAAAGAAAAAAGAAGAAGGAATTTTGTAGTTTTGGAATAAATTTTGATGTTTAGTTTACGTATGCCTGTCATAATCAATATTCTAATTCCATTACATAACTTTAATCACAGTAAGAGAAGCAGGAAATTCTTTGTTTTTTTAGGAAAAGTCGGCAGTACCAGTACCTGCTTTCACATGTACCTTTTTTTTTTTTTTCACATGTACTATACAGTCGGTAAATATTTGACAGCATATGGAATTTGTAATTACCAAGGTGGGTGAAGTATGTAAATTTTAACTGATTCGGTGTAGATAGGACCATTCACAGCAGTAGAACTAAATAGCTATATTACTATTTTAGCTCCATCAAAACACAAAAAACACCCTTACAGGAGTGGAGCTATAGTTAAAAATTTTAGATGAATTGCTACAGTGCACATCTATCTCTAGATGTGCACTGTAGCTTGGAGCAAAAAAAAAAAAAAAAAAATTTTTTATTCAACCGGTACAACTTTTTTTTTTTTTTTTTTTCATTTTATCAAATCCGGTCAAAACACTCATTCACTCTCTCTCATTCATCTCTCATCTCAAGCCTCTCAAGCTCACTGTCATCTCTCATCTCATTCACTGGCCTGACCATCGTCAAGTTCACTCCGGTACATTGGCGCCGGCACCTCTCTGTCTCAGACCCACGCCGATCACCTCTCTGTCTCACCGATGGTGGTGGTGGTTGTGTGGGTAGATCGGCGTCGGTGGGTGGCTGGGTTTGTCGACATTGGTGGGCTGTGGTGTGGTTGAATAGTTGCTGGGCTGTGGTGGGTAGATCGACGTCACTGGGCTGTGGGTTGTGGTGGTTAGATCGGCGTCGGTTGGGTTCATCGGCATCAGTGGGTTGTGGTGTGGTTGGTGTGCTGTGGTGGCTCGGGTGGGTTTCGTGGTGGTGGGTGTGGGTGTTGCTCGGTGGGTCGGGTGGGTGTGGGCTGGTTGATTTTTTTTTTCTTTGTTGTGGTGGTGGTGGCGGCAGTGGCTGTGGTCGTGTGTGTGGTTGTGGTTGTGGCAGTGGCAGTGGGTTGTGGTTGTCATTGCTGGTGGTTTGTGGTGACTGGTGGTGATGGGGTTGTGATTGTGGTTGTGGTTTTGTTTTTGTTTTTGTTTTTTTTTTCTATATTGTGTTGTGTTGTGTTGTGTTGCCAGAGTGGTGGTTGTGGTCGGTGGTGGTGGTGGTGGTGGTGGTTGTGGTTGTGGTTGTGACTAATGATAGAGGTGGCTGTGGCTAATGATAGAGATGGTTGTGGCTGGAGCTGTGGATTTTTTTGGTAGTAGGATATATTATTTTATTGTGATGTTTATGTTATTTTATTGTGTTGAAAGCTAAAATAGATCCACTGCTGCAGCATGTGTGTAGGTAAAATAGAAAAAGTAACTTTTGATGGAACTAAAAAGCTAAATTTTTAGCTCCACTACTGTGAATGCTCGTAGTATGTGTTTGGATTACACGTTCAGTGTGCGTTTCTGTGTTTGGCATTTGAAGTGGAGCCCACGGGCACTGTGCACGTTTCAACCAGTCATAAGATAAGTTGCGTTTTGCTTTTTTTTTGGGTCCCACGACACTGTTTATGGACCATCAAACTCAGCAAAATACAAATTTCTAGGTAAATTTGGATCCCACAGCACTATTCACACCTTTAAAAATTATTTTGTTACAGTATTTTCAGTTTTCAGTTTTCAGCAAATAAGTGGTATCCAAACAAACTCTTATTCAATAAAATTTTGCAAATTCTTCCATGTAAAGGAACTCTTGTGACCTAACTCCTAGGGCAGGTTTGGTATACTATAATGATTATTACGTGGGAATAAGAATAACTATTACAAGGAATACGTTAAGTAGGAATGAAATAAGTATTACTATTCATTAGTTTGGTGACCATTTAGGAATGGAATCCTAAATATGCATCCACAATTTAGTAGAGTATAAAAAGAAAATGTAATTAAATAATTTTTAAATCAAATTTCCTAAAATATACTTATTTTAGGGTGTTCAAAATAGAGCTAATAATTAACAAGAAGAAAAATTTATTTTCTTTCTTTTTGGAGATGTGGCAACTAATGGCTTTTTAGGAAATTTTTTTTAAAAAAATTATTACATAAGGTGAAGGAATAGATATTCAGTACTTTTGATAAGGAATAGTTATTCCTCATTTTGAAGAATAACTATTCATAAGGAATAAATATTCATTGTAATAAAAACATAACCAAACAATCGAATAGTTATGTCATAGGAATATCTATTACATTACAGTATCTATTACAATCTACCAAACGTGCCCTAGTGTGCGTTTGGATTGCGTTAACTGTGCGTTTCTGCGTTTGAAGTGGGACCCACTTACACTATACACGTTTAGCCATTCACACATTCACGCAGTTTGTCCATCCTTGCTAGGACCCACGTGTACTGTGCAGTTTGTCAATTCATGTAGTTCAGCCACTGTGCATTGTGTACGTGTTTGTCCATTCACACAGTTCAGCCACTATGCACTGTGCACATCTCAACATTTAGTTGCGTAAACAATTTGTCCATCTTTGCTGGGACCCATGTGTGCACTGTTTAGTCTTATTTTAAAATTATTTGTTACAGTGTTTTCAGTTTTCAATAAAATAAGCGGTATCCAAACAAACCCCTAATCGATTAAAAAAAGTTTTATTTTTCAATTCTTAATTTTAATAAGTCCATATAATCACTTAAATTTATGAGTTTATTTATTTATTTTTATATTACTGGCATAACATTTTGTTATTTTCAGCTCTTTTTTGAAAGGATCTAGGAGTGGAATTCAGCCACTGCAGTATTATTATTATTGTTATTCGGTCAAAAGGGCTGATAAATTAACTAAACAACAATAAAAATAAGTCTATTACAAACGGTTGCTACCTTATTAAGAGCAAACAAGTTAACAACCACGAACGGTAGGCTGTCAAATTAAACAAAAAATACAAGATAGATTAGAGCCTAACTTAGCGAATGTATCAACATATTTGATTAGCCTCTTTATAAATATGCTCAATCCGACTCTTGGGGATAGTATTCAATAGTTCCTGCAGAGAGCATTATGAGTCATTTACTGCCATTTTCATCTCTTTGAAAATAAAGAAAATAAACCCACACAAAATAAACCACAATAGCAACTTTTTACCAAATCCTAAAAACGACAAAAAGACCTGAAAATGACTGACTCCTACATTTCACTGTGAGAAAATGAACGGCGAGCACTCTCACTGTTTGTTTGTGTGCACAACAAAAAAACTGAAATTCTATAAAATTATAAACTTCTTTAACCTTTTGCACCCCAATGACAACTCTTTTTATCACAGTATTGCAAGCTTTGATTAGTTACCTTCTCATAAACAAAAAATTTAAAAAAAAAATGAAGAAGAAGAAAAAAAAAAAAAGTCACAAAATTAGGAGAGTAAAAAAGAGAGTCGAACTAAATATTAAAAGTTCGTAATTGTTCATTTCAATTTTTTTTTTATACACAAATATGTTAAACACCACAACTAAACATTACACTTGATTAAATGCCAAAAAGCTAAAAGAACGTACTTGATTAACTTAATTTTTGAACAAGCTTAAACTTGTTTTAAGATACTTGATTAACTTAATTTTTCATTTTTCATGTATAGTAAACATCACAACTAAAAATTTTTGTCCTTTCATAAATTGTTAGAAATTTGCATTTCTTGGCCTCACCCGCTTTCGTTGTCTATATAAAAGGAACAATGACTCATTTGTACACTTCGATATTTTTATTAACGTGTGACGTTGTAGAGAACAATGCACAAAGAAACATTTCTGTCCATTTTCTCATTAATTTCATTAGAGCATCTAGGTTGTGGATGCTTTGTGTTTTGTTTTAATAAGAAACACCACCGTTCAAGTCTCAGTGATGTTCTGTTCACGAGATAAATTGATTTTCAACAAAAATCAATGCTAATAATTAATAAACAATTATAGTAGAAATTATATTATCTGAGTGACTTTAGTTAGAATGATTTTGGTTTATAAACTTATAAAAACCAAATTTACTAACCTTGAATTATTACAATTTTTATATAATTTCTACTACGAAATTATGTAATTATATTATCAATCAATTACACATACTAATTTGATATTTACAATCCTACCCAACTCAATTTCAAGTCTTTACACACACACATAAAAATGTTGTTAGTATACGTTGTGGTGGGTGATCACACCATGATATGGTGTGCCCTCATATTCATTATTATCCCTTATTTGGTGGATGGAATTGCTTCACTAATGTATCAATAGGAATAATTGATTAATTAATATTAATTAGTTATTGATAGAAAAGGTCGTGTCTTTTAGATAAAACTTATATATTGGTGAAGGGATATATCTCTTACCAAGATATATGAGTGAGTCTATAAATACTAATGCCCCTCATTTGTGTCTTAACAATTTAATTGTGAGTATGGAGCTTTATATATATATATATATATATATATATATATATAACATCAAGCCCCATATTTACAAGTTATAACTTATAACTTCAAGAACGAATTATTTTCTTTAAGCTTTGTCTCATTTAATAGTTGAGCCCAAATTTGAGCTTGAGCTTAACTTAGTTGCTAAATAAATAAAAATAAATAAACTTTTTCCTGAGTTGAGCATGCATAAAATGTTTATAAATAAGCTAGGATCATTAACATTCCTGCACAATATGCATTTCATCATTTGTAAAGCAATCACTAATATCTATGTCCCAGTATATAATAAATATTTTCATCAATATCTATGTCCCAGTATATAATAAATTTAGTTAGAAAGAAGAAGTATAAATCCGGTAAAAAAAAAACCAAACTTAAAGTTACTGGTAAATTATCTTCTTCTTCTTCTATTTTTTTTTAAAAAATAATTGTTATTTGTTATTTTTTATTCCCTGCCAACCTTTCTAGAAAACTAACCATCTAGGTTAGAATATGTAATCTTTCCCCTTTCTCATTCAAGAAAACTAATCATCTAGAATAGAATATGTATATTTTCCCCTTTCTCCTTCAACTTGATAGTGATAACATTAAAGTAAATAGTGTAAAGTATTTGCTTTGGGTTTTATAGATTTTTTTTTGCCATAATTTAATAATTTAGGGAAGTGGGATTTAATCCTAAACGTCTCCATTAAAAATGTCAAAAGGTACCCGTTGAACTATAAACATTAATATCATGAGAAATCTTTCATAGGAGGTAATGACATAAGATATTGAAAGATTACCTTAACCCAAGACTTAAATTAAAGAGAGATGCTACGTCTACAATAATTTTACAATAATTTTACAACAAATCACAGGTGGTTAGTTATTATTGGTTCAAATTTGAAACTAACACAAAGATTACTTTTTTGCCCCAACAATAACAACCAGTAACAACCTACCACTTAAGATTTGTTGTAAAAATATTGTAGACATATCATTTATTTAAATTAAAATAAGATTTTTTTGATAGATAAGTTTTAACATGGTAATATCATATCAGCCACTTACTACAAAATACACACTGCTCATTTAATAAATCACACTGCTCAAACTTAAATAATTCAATACATGGTTGGTACAAGATATTTAGAATATAATAATCAAAACAGTTTATGATATTTTTAAAATTATCACACATATCTAGAAGCTTGGTAAGTAATTAAGAAAAAAGAGCTGTGCATATATCTTTCTAAAATTACCTTCTATAAAAAGTATAAAATAATATTATTAATTTTTTATAATTAGGAACTATATAAATAATCCTTTATAGCGTGGACACCAAAGAAAATTTCTTTTTTCTCCGAAACATTTTTGTACTAGTATTTATAAATTAATTGATAAAATATAATTTTCATAGTAATATGAGAAGTGGAACAAAATGACATTTGTCACCTTCGAAAGAGTCCAATTGACAAAATATTGTAATGCCAAATGATACCTTATCTCGCGCATGCAGGTCCGTGCATAGGACAGCATGTCACAATAACAATTTGGCTAATGACATGCCCAAACAAAGTCTCAAAGATCATACATATTAATCCATTTATATTAGGATATTACAAATTTTACCATACGGAGCTTTCAAACTAATGTTTCGATCACAAAAAATTCAAACATTAATTATAAAATGGTTGATGAAATATCAGTTTCTAAAACTAAGTTGAAAATCTTTTAGAGTAATACTACAGACAAAAAAAAAAAAAATCATAACATTTTGTACAATAGTTGAGTTCAATGAGTTGACAAGATTTTATTAGTTTTTATTTAAACCCATCACAAATATTATTATTTTACCTACTACTAACAATTTGTTACATTAACCAGGCGTTAAATTTTTTGTATTTGTAGACTTTCTTAAATTTTTATAAAATTATTTTAAGATAACAACTAATTTCATATTTTTTTTATAATTATTTTATGTGGTAAACTTAATTAACTGCCGGTCACTTTTAGACAAATTAGACATTTTTATTATTATTTACCAGTCACATCAAGTTGTTGCGAAAATGAATATAAAATTAATTGTGATTCTATAATTTTTCATATCCCTAGATCCATGTTGACAACAACATGGCAAGGTGGACATATCAATGTAAAAAAGGCATGCCACTTGTCATTGAATATTAGTATAACACCAAGCACAGGTGGATAACCACCTGCACTGGGCCAAAAACCCTGTATATGTCGAGTCCATGTCCAACTAAAGCCATTGAATGTTGAGCCTAAGCCTTGTCCTTGTTCGTGAATGCAATGCTTTTGGTTTCTAATTGTATATTAATTGTTGTACTGCAAAGAATTGGAGCACTTGGGACAATCTGTAGTGATCTGTATTACATATATATTATATAAAATAAAATAAATAAGTTACTTTTTAAAAATTGAACAAAGATAGTCTTTGTTTTTACTCTAAATTTTTACCATATATTTATATTTATGAACACAAGGTCATATAGGTTTCTCAATGTAAGTGGTTTGGTTATACTATGGAGTTCACATATTATGACAAGGACCAAAGGATGAAAAGGGCCAATAAAACTTAAAATATGTATATAAAATCATATGTACAAAGGGATTAATATCATAATAAGATGGTTACAACTTTCTAGCTCTACCATCTTATTCATGTGATCTTTAAAGATAATTTTATAGTTTAAAGAATTGAATAGAAAAAGAACACTAAAAGTATGAAAAATATATGAGTTTTTTGCTAAACTTGAAGTGGTGGATCTGATAAAATTGGGCTGGAAAGTGATTTTCATACTATAAGATAAACCATGGGATATGGTAAAAAAATCAAAAGAAAAAGAAATAGAGTTTTTTTTTTTGTGAAAGTACCGCCGCAAAATCTATGTCGGCTAAACTATTTTTTAGAAAATTTTTACTAGAGCTTGGACAAAGACCCAAGGAAATATTATTCATCGATGTTATTTTAGATTATTTTCTAGCAATAAAAAATATAATAATATGTCCATTTCGCAAAAATTAATTATTTCAAACTAACGCCGCCAAAGACGCCAAAAAAATTATAATGTAATTAAACAAAAAAACGTTATCGAAACATGATAGGTCATACAGTACTTTGCTTTGTTTAATTCTCCACTGAGTCCCTCACATTTTTTGGGACAGTGATGGACAATTTTATGATATTAAGATATGATTATTGATGTGACTTCCATTTTTTTCGACTAATAAAACAATGATTTCATAAATGAAAAAAAAAAAAAAAAAGAGAGAGACAAGAATGAAAGCCTAGTGACAATTCTTCGTTCTTCTTATTAATCATTATTATTATTATAATAATAAAAAATCTTCCCCTCCAAAAAAATAATAATAATAACGAATCTTCGGGTGAAGATTAACAAAACGAAGTCCCTTCAGACTATAGGAGAAATGCTATAAACCAATTTTAGAGTATGCTAAAGCATTTTGTTTTCTTTGTTCTTTTTTGAAAATTGAAGTGAATGCACATAAATGAGGCATTCTTCCATGATCCAAGCATAAGCATTTCCATTCGGTTATGCAAATTTCTTTTATTTTGCATCATCGAAAAGTTATTGTTTCTTCTTTTAAAAAAAAAAAAATTATTGTTTCTATTTTACATAATCATTTAACAATCGTCTTATATAACATTCTTCATTTTATAATACAATATATTAAAATAATAAAAAATAAGAGTGAAAAGAGCGAGACAGGGAAAATAAACTTCAAGACTAATCTATCTCAAGTATGAAATAATGCTACGAACATAATAATTTTCACAATATTTTTTACAACAGTTGAGTTGACAAGTTTTTTATTACTAGTTCTCGTATAAACCCATTATAACTGATCACAATAACAACTCATCTCCTCAATTATTGTGAAGTTTTTTTGTGACGAATTTGTTGATCCATTTTCAGTCTCACCCCTCAACCAAAACCCAATAAGGTACTAATGGACACAATGGAAATGAGCTCTACTATATTCTCAATAAATAAAATTGGAATTCTTCTAATTTTAGAACTATAACATTATAAAGACAAGTTATTTCTTTAAACTATGTCTTCCAATTTACTACATGATAATTTATAAGACTATTTATATATATTATTTAAATAAATAACATAAATTCCATATTATAATGCTTGATGTCTTTCCACTTATGAGTTCAATATTTTTTGTATGTTCATGTGCATGAGCCAAATGTAGTAATGTACACGTTATAATCCCTAGGCCCACCCCAAAAAAAAAAAACAATGAATTCTTGAGTGACCAAAATGATGATTGTTTATTTATTTATTTTGAGAATAAAATGATGATTGTTGGTCACATAGTTTGTCATCTTGTTATCTACTTTATTATAGATAAAATTTGATTAAAATTCTGAAAACGACTATTTTATTGATTTGCTATGGACTTGTTTTTTCAACATTAATATGAAAGCCCCCCCATTTTAAACTATTATATTATTGGTTAACTATTCATATAAGCAATTTACTGTCCTATCTATGATTTTGCACTTGTAATTTTTCATCTCCTCATTTTAAAAGTTGCTTGTAAATTCTGAAAATGAATATTTTATTAGTTACAATGGATTCTTTTTTCTACAAATCATGTGAAAAAATAACTTCAACTTCAGAGGTATTATATATTGATCGAATATTTTGAAATTATCGAAGCAGGAAAATTTCTGCTCAAAGCTTTCTCGGCCTTATGTTATGTTAGCTTTCCTTTGCATCAAAGCATCAATATATTACATATTCATAATTTTTAAGATAGTTAATTATTTTATGAAAAATTACAAATTCACGACGAAGACATATGAGAAAAGTCAAGGTCTAAAAAGTTTTCTTTTTTCTGAAAAAGTAATAAATAAATAAATAAACTAAGTTAGTCTATAGGTTGATAATAATTGATATGAATTGATGCATTGCAAGACGTCCCAAGAAGACCTGACAATTACATTTACGTTTTCTTAGCTAGTGACAATAACATTTCTGTTGATAACAAAGAAAGCAATGGCATTCGATGACAAGAAAAAATGATGTCATCACTCATCAACATCTACTCTTTAAATATTTTTCATAAACAGCTCTCTCTCCCGTATTGTTTGGTATATTTAATAAAATCCATTTTTTTTAATAAAGCACCGTGTGAGAAATATGTGATTATATGATTAAATTTACTATATTTCAATAGTTTAAATTTTTGGAATAATCACTACCGCACACTTTTGGTACAATGGTCACTTCACAAGTATAAATACTTGTGGAGTGTGGGGGATAAAAGTTGGAATTCAAATTTTCAGAAGAGAGTTTCACACACATATATACACTTAGATTATGCTAGACTAAAATTTCTATCTTATATAAAGAGATTTTTTTTTTTTAGAATAATCGGTAATTTAATACACCATTTCACCCGTTGTCATTTACATAAAAAGGTACAAGTTTCTAAAATTATGCTTATTAATTTAAAATTTAATGAAAATAGGTTTTTAAATTTTTTTTACATGGATAATTGAAAGTGGGAAGATTTGAATTATGAACGCTCTATATTTCTATTGAAAACATTAACCCGTTGAATTACAAGACTCTTAATAGATATTGTCTTTTTAGATAAAATAAATAATATATTATAAATTTTATTTATTAAATTTTATAAGAAGACTTTAATTTAGAACATCTTAAAATGAAATAGAGGATTAATCGTATATTACTATATTTTTTAAAAGAAAAAGAATGTCCAACAAAATATGTAGTCATTGCTTGAAAAAAAAAAAAAAAAAAAAACTCAGTCTTAAATGGCATTTGTTATAATAACCAAAGGGTGTGTTTGGTCCATTTGGAGACTAAAATTTTAATTCAAACCGATTCCAATCATCTATTTTATGAAAAGTCTTTTTTATGTCAATTTATGTTAATGGAGTACATGGTGTGATAGTGAAAGCACCATCATTACATGTACTACAATAAAGCCCTTCAGATGCATGTAGAAAGTAAAAGCTTAAAGCCCTCTTGATTATGAGGTTTAGAACTAATTAAAATTGAATAAAGTTTCTCTCCAAATTAGGTATGATAGTGAAAACAACATCATTACGTGTACTACAATAGAGCCCTTTAGATGCATGTAGAAAGTAAAAGCTTTAAGCCCTCTTGATTATGAGGTTTGGAGCTAATTAAAATTGAACAAGGTTTATCTCCAAACTAGTTTGGAGTGAAACTTTTCAAACTTCTTATATATCTATTTTTTATGTGTGAATTTTGAAAATCTAACTGTTGAATTTCATATTCCTTATGTTCTTAACATGCATATCAAATTTCGTTCAAATTGGATATTATTTATTATTCATTCAATAAACTTATTTTGTATACACAATTTTAGATTATAAAAATTTGAAATTTTAACATTTGTTTGATGAGATAGCAATTGATTTTTGATCTTCTTGAAATTTTACATGCATGAAGAATATAATAAGAACATGCAATCTAATGGTTAGATTTTCAAAATTCATACTCAATATAGAGATATATGAGGAGTTTGTAAAGTTTCTCTCCAAACTAGTTTGGAGAGAAACTTTGTTCATTAAAATTAGCTTTACATAAAATTATCATTGATATCACTTTTATTTTGTACTAATCCCAATACCTAATGAAAAAAATTATGAAAAAAAAAAAGATATTACCAAAACTTATTGCTTGGTTTTTTATTGAGATTTAACTATTTAATTTCATCTCTCAAGGCTAAAGAAATTGTAAGAGTCTAGAACAAACTACATAGTAGTCATTTTCTTGGGTTGGGCTAAATGGACCTACCCCACAATAAGACAATAGGTGATGGAACCCAAACCGAGCCCACGACCTTTTTATAGAAAAGAGAATGTGAGCGTGACCTACGTGTCATGTACGCACGTGTCACAAAGTGGTGGCATTATATGTACAAAAGGTTGAAGTGAAAGGTGTAAGTGTTTCTCGCTTTAATATTTATTTGTCCCATTGTTAATGGGATTCCCACTTAGGAAACACTCTCGGCTACACTACAATTTAGTTACACACACCACACAACACACGATGTGGCCATTTCCTCCTCTGCCATTTTCATAGACATTTTTGTAATGCTAGAAACACAAATGGGTAATGGCCATTTTAGAAACATCTTGGACAGTATTGCCTGTAATGCCTATTTGATTGATCAGCTGCAAAATGAACTAAGTGATTTTTCGATACCTAACTTTCTCACATGTCTAAGTTACAAAAGTACACGTGAGAAAGAAGGTTCAGAAGTACACAAATGGGTAATGGCCATTTTGTAAACAAATGCATAAGAGGGTTCAAAATTTATGAATATGAGACTTGGAGAACTCCAGTACACCATTTATTTTTTTTGTTTTTTTGTTTTTATTATAATAAAGGTGTTCAAACTTTTTCGAGCATTTGATTATTTTTTTAGACGTGTACAGTCCTCTCGTCCCACACATTTCAGTACACCACTAGGTTGAGTATCCAATTATGATTTTTAAAGATTTTGAACTAAGTATTTCTTTAGATATCTTAAGTAAATTTAATATTTTATTCAATGCATGAGCAAATTCTTGAAACTTTATGATAGTCCCTTGACAAAGACACATCCATAATGACTATGCAGGTAGGGCTATCCCTTAACATGTTAAACAGTGGCTAAATTTTGGCCGCATATTAGGCTTTGGAAACATCCCCAACAAATTTGTATAATATGATTGAATTGCATAATAGTCATTTTTGCAATTTTATTCTCTCAATTTTTAAGGTGCTAGAGGTGACAATGGAATGGGGTAAGCTGAATCGTAGATGTCCCATCCCATGTATGTCCCCCCCTGAAATCAGAACAAGGAGAATCGATGCTTAGATGGGTTCAAGACGAAACAGAACAAAAGGCATTTCACCATCCTTTTGAAAGAGTCTACCATTGGCAAATAAGAGAGGAGGAAGAGTGTCAAATATAAAACTAGTGAGAGGCAAAGGATTAAATTTTTTTATTGTAAATAATTTATATATGTTAACACTTGTTGGGAAAACAGAAAACCACATGAGACAATTCAGTCAGATTTGGGAGATGATATTGCATAAAATGCTTCCATGGAGAGAGAGGATATCCTATGAGACATCTCATAGCATGTAGAACCCACATAGAATAAATCAACACATGCTATGAGAAAAAAAGAATCTTACAATCCTCTCAGACCCACCAGCTTCATGAAGCTTCTCCACAACATTAATTTCACGGATTTGGGATATTTATTATACCATTTCCTAACAAAAATAATGTCATGACTTGTTTGAATGATTGACATCAGGAAAGAGTGGGCCTTAGATCATTTGCATCCGCAACTTCTATCTTATTCTATTTTATCATTTTAAAAAGTTACTTTATCAATTATATCACACCATTTTACAACACAACCAATATCCTAACTTTTATTTTCCTATTCTATTCATTAAAATGCTACAGTGATTTTTTTGGAATTAAAATATATTATAATTTTTACAATTGTGCTACAGTGTTATCCTACATTTAGGATGACACTGTAGCATAATTGCAAAAAAATTTGCAATTATCAGATTTTACAAGTCTGGCTGCTAGTCTCTTTTTGTGCCTTGGTGCTAAATTTCCCCTACATTTCTCATTTACAATTGCCAATGGGAATGCTCTTAGGAGACTCAAAATTCAATGCCATCTTTTTTGCAAATGTTGTTTGAGTGTTTTTGATATACGTGTGAGCCTTAGATCATTTGCATCCGCAACTTCTATCTTATTCTATTTTATCATTTTAAAAAGTTACTTTATCAATTATATCACATTATTTTACAACACAACCAATATCCCAACTTTTATTTTCATATTTTATTCATTAAAATGCTACAGTGATTTTTTGGAATTAAAATATATTATAATTTTTACAATTGTGCTACAATGCTATCCTACATTTAAGATGACACTGTAGCATAATTGCAAAAAAATTTGCAATTATCAGATTTTACAAGTCTGGCTGCTAGTCTCTTTTTGTGCCTTGGTGCTAAATTTCCCCTACATTTCTCATTTACAATTGCCAATGAGAATGCTCTTAGGAGGCTCAAAATTCAATGCCATCTTGTTTGCAAATGTTGTTTGAGTGTTTTTCATATACGTGTGAGTGAAAAAATGTGTAAAAATGTGTGTAAGTGTATTTGAAATGTGAAAAATGTTGCTCAAAAAGGGTTACCAAACGGGCCTTAAAAACTTGGGCTTAAAGTGTTTGTAAGGTGTAAGAAGTAAGTGAAGGTTCAAGTTTTCAAGAGGGAACTTCACATACATATACATTTATATTAGACTATTCTATAATTTTTATATTGTAAAAATAAAAGAAAAAAAAACTTGGGCTTCAATTTGTTCTGATGGAAAATGTTTTACCACAAACTTGGAAATCACAGTGATGACACTATTAGCCAAAGAATTGGTTTGCAGCTCTGCGCGTGACCCAATTCTAACATGAAGATCCTCATTCCAGGACAAGAAACAAGAAGTATCCATAGAAGACTCAGGATTAATTTCACATATTTGGGATATTTATTGTACCATTTCCTAACAAAAATAATGTTATGGCTTGTTTGAATGATTGACATCAGGGATGAATGGGCCTTAAGAGGCTCAAAATTCAATAGCATCTTTTTTGCTAACAATTTCGAGAAACTAAAAACTTGAGTTTAATTTTGTCACGATAATCACTCCATAAATATAAATGCTTGTAAGGTGCAAAGAGTAAGAACCAAGATTTAAGTATTCAGGAAGAAACTTCACACACATATAAACTTAAATTATGTTAAAGTAAAATTTTTATCTTTAAAAAAAAAAAAAAAAAAAAAAACTTGGTCTTGATTTTGTTTTGATGGAAAATGTTTTGCCACAAAAATATTGGAAAGCACAGTGATGACACTATTAGCCAAGGAATTGGTTTGCAGCTCTGCGCGTGACCCAATTCTAACATGAAGATCCCTGACTACAAGTTCAGGACAAGAAACATGAAATATCCATAGAAGACTCAGGAAAAAAACCCACCACAAACACTACAATTTTACTATTTTTCATCTTGTAAAATATCATCTGAATCCATAGTTTAGCCAACAGGTCATATGAACAGAGTGAACCATTCTAAACCTCAGGAACCAGAGGATTATAGGGGGAGAAAAAGTTCCAACAATATTAAAATGAGAAAGCCAGGTTGAGTTATAGCTTGCCGACAAGGATCAACAGCATCCGTGCCATTTAGGCTAACTTTGCCCTCGAAAAGTCCATCTCCGGATGCTGCGGGAAATCAAAGATTAATTATCAGGAGATTTTACCAATTACTTTCATGATGGGGGAATTTAACAATCAAAAGCTCAAGTATTTACCTCAGCCATGAATTTCTTCAGAATCTCCTGTTTCTGCAACTCATCACTACTTGGGAGCCCCATGGTCTTCTGCCTCTGATCAAACTGTACATTAAGTGCAAGAAACTCAAGTCATTAACCAATTATTCATAGCAAAACACAAAGACATGAACCAGAACATTTGCTGATGAAGGACAAAAAATAGAGATAAAGAATATCAAAGCAAGATCTAATGCAGCAACAGAACACGGGCTCTATCTTACATGCTAGCTAGATTCTGAGAACACACTGAGAGAGAGAGAGAGAGAGAGAGAGAGAGAGAGCAAGCAGAAGACCTAGACAGAAACTTGGGGGAAAAAAACCTTAGATCTTCACTGTGAACAAGAGAGACTAGAGCTACATTTATGATTGCGGCCCTAAAAAATAATCCAGAACTTCAATATGAAAAAACCATGGGGATATTACTGCAAGCAACTAAGGCTAGATTAGAACATGGAGTCTGAGTTCACACATGATCACACATGGAGAGGATGGGCAAGATGGTAAATTGACAAGTAAAGTGTAAAGCATAAAATACAGCATCAATGATTTACCATCATCTTTTCAACAGTCTGCCTTGTTTCTGGATCCAGGTCTGATAGTTTGCTGGACTCAGGTTCGACCTTCTGAGTATCAATTTCAGGATCACCTTTCACAATAGATTTCCACCACTCCATTTTGTCATGCTTGGTTAAAAGAATAGAGATGGCACTCTGATCCTCTGCAAAATGGCAAATTTATTGGTACATACATAATGAGCAACTCAGAAACTTTATTGATGGATCTTGACAAAAAAAAAAAAAACAGCCAGAACATCACACACACAAACTGTGTACAGACACTTATAAATGCACACATGCAAACAATTTACACATAATTGATAATTTTTTTTATTGGTAAGTTAAACATGCACCCAGTTGGTCTTGAACCCGCAGACTCAACCTCCACCTAGCTCTTACAAGGGAATGAAGAGCCAATTGAGCTAGATCACATTGGCAAATTGATATGAGTATTGTACACACATACTTTGCATGAACTAGTCAGAAATTTCCTCTAATTTTTTGCATCCATGCATTTAATCAGGTTCTAATTGTTTTTGAGTATAAAAAAAATCAAATGTAAAATTCCATCAGTTCATGCAGGTATTCATATTATAACATACCTATGCTCCAATAACAATCATCAGGCTTGACAGGCCGAAAAAGCTCCCCCTAAAAGTAGTTTAAGTACATGAGCCAAGGCAAAAAAACAGTCCAATATTAGGAATAAAGAGACAGTACGTTGTACACAAGTTTTAACACCTAAAAAACAAGCCTACAAGCAGACTTACATCAATTATTGGAGGCTGGCCCTTGAGTCCAACTTTGAGATGGTTCTTTTTTATCTCGCATACAACAAACCTTGATTTAGTTCCAGTTGGCACTGGGACATTTAAAGTGACCTCTTCAAGGGTCTGTGTCCAGGAGTAGTTCTCCAGATCAAGGCCATTGCCTACGTTTGGAACTGCACAGACATCCGAAACCAAAAAAAGTTAAATGAACATATAGACATTTATTATGATTAAAAGATACAACAAATGTAGAAGAGATCACTCATTATAGATAGTCTGGAGTTTGGCATGAAAGCCACCACGATTTAAACAACCAATTTAATAGTTTTATAAATTATATGTTTAGTAACCAATAAATCTCAAAGTTCTCCCTTTTTTAAAGCTGTGTGTGTGTGTGGAAAGTGACCTGAAGATGACAGGGTACAGACTCAACATAGAAATATTAAAGGATTTATGCAATTTGGTCTTACGGCACAAGTTGTGCTTATCTTGGAAGGGATATATAATCTAATATCAAGGTCAAACTTTCAACAGATACATCATAATTTCAATCACTTGGAAAGAATTACAAAATTTAAACAATTCAGCAAAACTCCACACATTAAAAACAGTTATCATAATTTATATTCCTATAACCTACATCTTCAAACAGCTACAAAACAAATCATAACACAACACCCCTCTTCAGTCTTCACATAATAGCTTCAAAGATTAACTCCTCTCTTCTTTCCTTGCTCGCAAATTTCTCACAGGTCACAACCAAGCAAACCACAAAATAAGTAGGGCAAAATGTAGGTACAATTACTTACGTATAGTACATAAGGTTCTCCATTTAAATAAACACATAATTGTAAGGAACAATGAAACACAAACAGTGTTAAATTCAATGCTGCTGTGTGTACTTATATTTGACCCAAATAAGTACATCACCAAAACGGACACAATACAAAACCTCAAAAAACAAAGACAAAAGAAATGAACTTTCTACACTTTCTCTTCTTCCTTAGCAACCATACATACCACAACAAAACATTCCATCAATAAAACCATCATCATTAAGGAACCCCAAAGTGCAAATCAATGTAATCAAAGGCGCCCGGAAGCAAAAGGCGCCTCCAAGCACAAGGTCTCTACATTGTGTGAGGAAGCAATATCTAAGTGGTTGCAATAAAATATACAAAGATATATTTTGAAAAGCACACACATCCTCATCCCAATCATTATCAAAATTGTCCTTCACGCTAAAAATGACATCTTTTTGTAACTCTTTCATGGAAATGAAAGAAACAATCTACAATGTAAACAATAGGAACACAATCAAACGCCATATTATATTTATAACAAACACAATTCTCAAATTCCTATCTTCTAAAAACATCCAAATAAATCACATACTCTAATAAACAGAGTTAAAGAACAAATTTTCCAAACAACCAAACAAATCAGATACATTTTACACACAAACATTCAAGAAAAAAAAATCAGAGAACAAACTGAAATTCATTTCTCTTTCTCACATACACACAAAAATCATCAATCAAACAAAATACAACAATAAAAACTAGGGCAAAAAATGAGAGAGAGAGAGAGAGAGAGAGAGAGAGATTATGAATGAACCATTGAGTACCTCTCTTAGAGTCACTCTTACTCTTCTCCTCAGTCTTCTCCGCCACCTTAGAACTAGGATCCTCCTTCGCAACCACCTTTGGCTCCTCCTTCACAACCGCCTTCTTCTTCTTCTTCTTCTCTTCCTCCGCCGCCGCCGCCGCCGCAGCAGCAGCAGCCACCTCCGCAGCCTTCCTCTTCTTCCTCTTCTCCTTCGCGGCCTTCACCGCCGCGGCGATCTCCTTCTCCGCCGTATCTCTCTCGAGAAAATCGCTCTCTTCGCCGAGAAAGTCCAAGACTTTCTCCACAAAACCTAGCGGACTCGACGGGTCGAGGCTAGCACTAAACGACACCGTCTTCTTCTTCGTCGTCGTCGTCGACGATGTCGAAGAAGTCGAAGGCTTCGTCTCTTTTTGCTCTTCTTCGAAATCGGAGATTATTGCCATTGGTCACAGAGAAAATGAGTGAGCTGGAAGTGAGTCCACTCGGTGTTTGGAATCGGCAAGGTTTTGAGTTTGCTTCGACAAAGGGGTTTTAGATTTGAGTCTCGGACTTTAGAAAGACTCAGATAAATACATGTCGTTTCGAAATCTTTAGAGAGGGTTCCAGAAACTTTATTTTGCTGAAAAAAAAACCCCCTCATACTTTTGAAATTTCAATTTCTTACTATTCTTACTTGGATAATTTCGTTGAGAATATTTATTTAAGGACAAAATTTAGTTATAAAATTAGTTATAATCTAAAACTACAACTTTACTTAATATATTTTTATTTTAGTTGAATTTTAACAAATCTACCGTTAGATTATTGTCAGGAACGTTTTTGCGACAAGGGCCGAAAATGCGAGAATAACCCAAATCTCTCCTTAGGTTCTTTAGAGGTGTTTATTGTGGAGAATCAAGCCCAAAATTCCAAATGTATAATGAACAAAAAGCTAATGGTGGTTTGACAAGAGAAAATCAAAATGCTTATAACAAAAGTGAAGAAAACCATAAAAACATAACAGATTTGAAACTTCGACCCACATTCACATAGAAGAGAGAATTGAGAGAGGTTGTGAGAAAGAGAAGGAAGGTTCTCCTGTACCCATATTTCTACCCACAAACTTCGAAATTGTTATATTGTTGACTAGCTGAATGGGGTTTGGCTCTGAAGTTTCAGGTCTGTGAGTAAAACATGGCTCAACAAGTCTGAAACTTCGACCCGCAGTCACATAGAAGAGGAAATTGAGAGAGGTTGTGAGGAAGAGAGAGAAGGTTCAACTGTACTCATATTTTCACCCCCAAGCTTTGGAGTTGTTAGATTGTTGACTGGCTGAATGGAGTTTTACTCTGAAGTTTTAGGTCTGTGAGTAAAATGTGGCTTAACAGGTCTAAAACTTCGACCCGCAGTCACACAGAAGAGGAAATTGAGAGAGGTCGTGAGGAAGAGAATGAAGGCTCCCCTGTACCCATATTTCTACCCCTAAGGTTCGGATTTGTGAGATTGTTGACTGGCTGAATGAGTTTTTGCTCTGAAATTTCAACTCTCTAGATAGAACGTGGCTGCCCCTTTTTGAATCTAATTGGGGCATTTTGTATTGAACTTGGGGTGCTCTAAGTGACTGGTTTTTTAGTAGTGGAAGAGGCTTTTATCCCCTATGATACTATTTTGGTGTTTTGGTTTGAGTTGCTTTTGTTTAGGGAAGAGTTTGGTATGCTTTTAGCATGATTTTGGAAATAAAGTGGGTTTTCTTTAATTGGTTGCCTTTGGTCAGAAATTTCAGACCATTGGGAGGGTCACCTAAGTGAGGGCTAGCAGATGGAGTTGGCCAATGGGAGCCAACTATGTTTAAAGGAAAAAAAATGGTTTGGGTAGAAACTTTGGGCCGCAGTCACATAGAGCATAAAAGCTGTTTTGGGGTGAAAATTTTGGATACAAGACCTCCTCCATGAGCTTGAGGTGTTACCAGTGTCCCTTGCCCACTTGGTAGCACGCATGGGCTGGGCTCATGCAAAAGGTCCGAAAGGAACCGACTCATACCCTCCAAACCACACTTCCTCAATTTTCTCAATAAGTCGCATGAGCTTGGCCATGCTTTAAAAGAATAATATAAAACATAATACATGAATCAGGCTTGTAAAAGAAATGTGTCGCGAAAATGGGTATCAACAATTACATCTTCTTATTATATCCTCCATGTTTGCAAAATTTCTAGAAAATTAAAGATCAATAGCTATGTCATCAATAAATTGTTTAAACTGTAAGTTTTTGGAGTTTAAAATTATGCATGAAAAATAAGTTTATAGATCATATAGTAAATAATATCCAATTGACATAATATTTGACATGAGTATTAAGAGTGTAAAGAACATGCAATTCAATGGTTAAATTTTCAAAATATGTAATAATATTTATTTTATTGAGTAAGGTTGTAACCTTAGGTTACAACAAATTTTGTAGCTAAATTTTGTTTTTTATTTATAGGTAACTTTTGATAAACAACATTCCATTTCATTAACAAGCGAACAAATAAATAGAATCTACAAGCAACGTGTCTCTCTCCCAAGCTTCCCACATAGCATAAGGGAGGTAGTTTTATAAAATTAAAAAAGAAAAAGAAAAAAAGAGAGTAAGAGAGTAATTATTATGAGAAATGTTACATTCACAACATTTTCACAACAAATTCGCTGACTGTTAATGGTTCTAATTTAAATCCACTACTAAAATTATTTTTTTCTTACCAATAACAGTCAACAACAACCTATTATTTTAAAATTTGTTATGAAAGTGTTAGCATTTCTTAATTTACTTGGAAATAAGGGAATGAGGAGAAACAATTTTAGCCAAAGCATGAGTTATAACATTAAATTCTTTTTTAACCCAACAAAAACAACAATTAGCAAAATAAGTCTTGAGTTCCACATTATTTGATAGCAAAAAGTCTTTGCATTCTAGTGACAATTCTGGAAATCACCACTTAGTACATCATAGCAAAGTTTAGCATTTCCTTCAATCAAAATATCTTGGAATTTTTTCTCAATGGCAAGTTTGGTAGCCTGTACAATGATCTCTAAGAGCATCTCTAACAGATGCTCTATATCTATTTTTTGGAGAAAAAAGTTCACTGTTCACACCAAAAACTCACTCCAACAACTTCTTCATCTCCATTTTTTAGATTAGAGTTGCTATAGTGCTTCTCTACAAGTAGAGAACACTGTAGCAATTACTGTAGCACCTCTAAACAATATTCTCCCTTAAAATAATACTAGTTGAATAAAATAATAATTCTCTCTCTCTCGTGCTTCTCTATCTCAACGGTAATACACCACAATCAAAACAAAAACACAAAACCCAATCGAAATATTTGAAACACAAAAACAATCTTTCTCATAAGCCTAATGAAATCTGAACAATAAAATAAAACTAATCAAACCAGAACCAAAAAAAAAAAAAAAAAACAAACAAACATATAGAACGCCGATCTCCACTTCTTTGCCGGTGATCTATGTGTGTATGAGAGAGAATTTGTTTGTGTGAGATAGAGGGAGAGAGTGTTCTAGAATTAAGTAGAAATAGAAAAAGTAAAAAAAGAGAGACCTAAAGAAAGAGAGAGAGAGAGAGAGAGATAGCTGAAGAAATGATCCGGAATGAACTAGAAAAAGAAAAAAGAAGGTAGATAGAGAAAAGGAGTGGGATATGTGAGTGGTGGAGAAAAAATCAAGAGAAAAAAGAAGAAGAAACATATGGATGACAGATGGTGTGAAGGGAAAAATAATATAAAAAAAATAAAAAATGACAAGTAAGAAATGTACTACAATATTTTCACAATAAATCTTAAGTAATAGATTGTTATTAGCTAATATTGATAAGTAAAAAAATAATTTTAGCGGTGGGTTCAATTAGAACTAGTAACAACTTTCCACATAAGATTTTGATGTGATTCTTATGAAAGTATTGTGAAAAATGTTGTGGATATATAACACTTTTCATTAGAAAAATATAATTGTTGGGAATGAAT
Organism: Quercus aquifolioides; assembly: GCA_019022515.1. Taxonomy (NCBI): domain Eukaryota; kingdom Viridiplantae; phylum Streptophyta; class Magnoliopsida; order Fagales; family Fagaceae; genus Quercus; species Quercus aquifolioides. The sequence continues at coordinate 11,385,497 of CM032335.1, read as the reverse complement.
ATAGGAAGAATAAATGATGATAAAAAAAGAATAAAGAATAAATGAAGAAATAATATTTAAATGAGATAAAAAATGAAATAGAAAATCTATTGGAAAGTGTATTTAAAAAAGTGGGTAGCTAAAAGGTAAAAGTTACTGTTCATTCTCTAAATAGTACAAAAATTTGGAGAATCTGCTGGAGATGCTCTAATGAGCTAACAATTTTGGCAAGATTCACCTCATGAACATTGTTGTGAAGGACCTCATTTGTCAAATCCCGTATGGATTCTAAGGTGTAGGCTATTTTAAGTGTGGTGTGGTCATTTGGATAGGGTTGCCTAGTATGTGGTGTCAAGGTTTGGGGATTTAGGACAAAGTTTATAATATCTTTAGGGCTATTGATTTGAAGGGTATCAGTTCTAAGATTCCAATTACAGCCAAACCTACGGAGTTGTGGGTGCTAAGGGACGGCATCAGATTGTACATCTCCCTAAAATTTCCCGCTGTGATCTTTGAACTTGAAGTGAAGCTTATTATAGATCTATTATAGAAGGAGGAAGGCCACCCGAATTGTATAGGTGCCTTAATTAGTGATTGTAAGACTGGATTGAGGGAAATTCCAATGTTTCAAATTCAGCATTGTTACCATGAGGCAAATAAGTGTGCTGATGCCCTTGCTAGATGTGGAGCTCTGCTCTCCCAAGATTCTGTGGTTTTATTAGAACCCCCGTGAATATGTCCTTGTTATTTAGTTTAGACTCTGCTGGGGTGTCCTATGAGCGTTTTGTTCCTCTTTGTAATTCTGTTCCTTAGTTTTTAAGCAAGTTCCTTTTCTACCGCCCAAAAAAAAAAAAAAAAAAAAAAAAATTACAGCCAAACCATATAGCTCTAGCTATTTTGCAGTGGAAGAACAAATGTGAGACTGTTTCTGTGCTCTACTTGCAAAGAACACAATTAGTGTTAGCAATACCCACTATTATGTGGTGCAGATTTCCTTTGTAGACAACATATTAGCTCTGATTCTCTATAAGAGCATTTTTACCATTAGATAGGACCCTTTTTACTGACAGGGTTTATAATCACTTTAGCTTTGTTGAATTTTTTTATTCCCATATTATGCCGATTCAACACATTACTTGTGCTCAAAGGTTGATCTTGATTCTTGACACATTCTGTAGGCTGATTTGACAAAAAAGCAACCCTTATGTACCTTAATCCACATTAACTTATCTTGCCTTGGCCTAATGGGGATTTGGATTCTTCTTATTGCTTCAATGGATTAAACATTAAATAGCTCCTCTAGTCTATTCTCACACCAGGATAGTTAATTTTATTGTGAACATTTTGATGACAATAATTAAATTGTTGATTATTTATATAGTTGCATAACTTTTAAATAGAGCACCAAATCTCTTATAATTTCACATAGTAGGATTTTTGTGTTTAGACAAGTTTTAGTCATAACTTATGTGAATTTTGTTAATTTTAGTTAATAGTAACTTAGTAAGGGCGTGAATTGAACGATTTAAAATTTTATGGTTTAAATTAAAACTTCTAAAATTTATAGTTTAATTTGAAATCACCCCAAATTATGTAGTAATTATGTAATTTACACAAGTCTTTAATAAAAAGTATCTATTTTACGTTACTATCTTTTTTTTCTTTTTCTTTTTTTTTTCCCCCACCACGTGTTAGTCATGCAAAAGAGTCTTGGTGTTATAGACTTATAGTTACAACACTTAAAAAAAAAGAAAAAAAGAAAAGAAAAAAAAGAAATCCAAACTATACTTCATAAAAAGGTATGATGGATCTTTCATTAAGAGCCGGTAAGAAATCATAACATCATGAAGAATGAAACAAGAAATTGGTGTGGAACACCATCGAGCCTCTTAGCTCGAGTGGTATCTTTGATCATTCTTTTTGGGAAGAGTTAGCTTCAAATCTTTAAGGGCACATCCCTTACTTCTTGTAATTAAAAAAACAAAAGCGTTGAAGATAGCTATAATCCCTAATAACTTTAGGTTGAGATTTTTTTTTTTTTTTTTTTAATAAAATTATTATGGGGAATATTAATTTCTATAAATTAAAAAAGTTGTACCCCATAAAACAGTGAATGTAGAGTGTACTAATCTGTTTAGATACAGCTGAAAACTGAAACTGAAAACTGAAAAATACTGCAGCAAAATAATTTTTAAATGTGTGAATAGTACCGTGAGACCCATTTTTAATGAAAAAGTTGCTGAAAAGTAAAATTTGTGGGTCCGCAAACAGTAAAATTTGTGCTGAAAAGGTGAAAAAAGTCAAAATTTTTGGCTACTGTTCATGCACAGTGCATGAACAGTAGTCATGTTGTCTCATTTTCACGTGCCAAAAAAAAATAAAAAAAAGGAGCAAAACGCAAATGCAGACGCTTTCAGCCGAAACCAAACGTACACTAAATGTATAGGAATGCTAATCGTCATGTAATGCATTTTCCCTCCCATCACTAAAATTGTGAGCACTAGAATAAGGGAGGATCTCCCTCTATATATATATATATATTTTTTTTTTTTTTTGATAAACGAAAAATAAGAGTTCGCTAGATTACGCTAACCCTCGGGCAGAACGCTAGAGTTAAAGCCCTTAGGCAGGATGTTAGAGTTAAAGCCCTTGGGCCAACTCGTGTGAATGCCCACCAACGGATTCTTGTTAGCAGTAGGACTTGAACCTAGGTGAGTTAGACGAAGTGCCCAAGTCTTACCAACTGAGCCAAGCCCCCGTTGGCGGATCTCTCTATATAACTCCAATGATTTGCTCATCAGCACCAGTTCAGTAACTAACAATGATTTAGCCATCCTTGCCCAACTCAATATATAAACCGAACTCCTCCAACCATGCCTGATATGAAATACATACACAAATTACAGTGTTACCCATTGGTGAAACTGACTTAAGCATGGGAGAAACTTAGGCCGACATTACACCGGTGTCACCTTACCTTTTGATCCATTACTTTGAGTGTGCAGGCATCATATCAAAGACAGTTTAAGATCTAGGCTCAAACAAAATCTACACTAAAACCCAAAATATTTGAGGAGACAGAACAAAATTACAAAAACTCCACCTCAAAATGCTTGAACCAGTAGAGCAAAATTTATTCCTGTGCATTTTTATGTCGTAGATGGTGACTGGTATAATAGTGCTACTAGACAATTGGCTTGTAACATTTGTATCGTCAAACAAATGGCTTTCAAAATTTAAACAGTTGCCGTATGAAACGAATTCTTGTAAAAACTAGTAGAGAGAAAAAGAAAAAAGAAAAAAAAAAAAGAGATGTACTAAAACTAAATGGTCCTACGCTTGTTTGATATCAATTTTGGATTCTTCTTTCTTCTTCTTTTCGTTAAAAGCAAGTCAATTAGAATGCCAGTAACCGAAACTTCAAATTTCATTTTTTGATAGAACATATTTTCTATGAACTGATCCTCCTCTTAGACCTTTTTTAATATAGCATCATGGATGAGTTTCAGTGATTCCTCTAGATCGTCACAGAGCTGGTAAGGATCAGGAATTGCATTTGGGTCAACTGCTAGAGCAATGGTCATCTTGTTTACATAACTTTGAAAATGGATTGTCAGTGCCTGCAAAAGAATCCAAAAAAACAAAGAACAAAGCACCATAAGCTGTAAGGAACATGGTTTCGTATCACAAAATTTGCTGCAAGTGGAACAGCATCATAAAAGTCCAAATGCATTTAACTCAGTAACTTTCATATTACAATTTCCATGAGATTACATTAGTCTCCATAGTTCCATTCAGCCAGCTCAAAGAATGTTACAAGAAAATGGGGTTGTCATATTTTTACACATTCCGGTTCAACTTGAAGAAACAGGAGTAAAATGAAATAAAATATCATTATATCCATGAATTGTTAACTGCTAGCATGGTGGTGAAAAATGAAGACATTAGAACTCTAGCACCAAGTCTAGTTCATGCGCAAAACATGCATACCAAACACATTCTTTTGTTAAAACTATGAGGAGTCAATTTATATGAATTATGAAAGCATCGGAGACAAGGTTCTAATTTAGTCATTGGATTACTTACATGTGGATGCCCATAAACACTAGGAGCAATGTAAGCTAATGGATGGCCATAAAAGCTAATTTCTTCTAGTGGACCAACCATGCTGGAAAATGCCATTGTAGTGTTGAAGAGAACTTTGTGTGTTAAAGCAGCAGCAACCTGTTATCCATGTAAAACACCATTCAGCAGCTTGTTATTCTTCCTCTAATGATAACCATCTTCTGCAGTGCCACACTTTAGATCCACAACTATGTTTAAATATAACAGAACTTATTGAGAACTTTCTTAGAATATTTTTGCATATGATTCATGAGTAATAATTTGAGGCACAATATGAGTTTGGGCTATATTCTTTGGTTAATTTTTCCATAGTGGTTAGAGAATAGATCCCAATGCCAACTGTGACCTTAGATTCATTATTATCTGATCGAAAAGGTTTAAAAAGATATGTCTGTACCTTAACTCCAAATGTTCTGAGTACTAACACACCACCTGAGAATGTGCATATAGATTCAAGTGAACGCTTTTTTCTATCAATGGTGGCTTTAGCTTTCCGAACATAATCCAATGGGTCGTCTTGTAAAGCAATGGTGAACGGGAGGAGGATATATCCAATCAAATTACCCCACCTGGTCTCGGATCCCTTTTCCATCATATTAGCCAGAGCCTGTTTCATGGACAACATTAGAAGAGAGGATGATTTAGATGAGGGCAGGCAAACCATGTTATTATCTAATGAACCACATTAAAATGGGAGAAACATTAATGTGGATTCCAAAGATTGTCACGCTGATTATCTTAACACCAATTACATACCAACACTAAAATCAATTTTACTAACTTGTATACGTGAGATAATTGACATAGTTAAGTTTCATGGATGAGTAATTTTAGAGTTCACATTTTTCATAGCATTGGAGCATATTGCAATGTGATATTCTTCAAAGAATAACAAGTGATAAATTACCTGGATTCCTACAGTTGGTCTTAGATTGACAAGAATGGTTGCCCTAAGGCGGATACTTTTTGGAAGATTACTTTTCCTCTGCTTTTCTCCTCCATCTATCTCTGCCTCACCTGCTGAGTTAACTTCATTAAACCACTATTAGTGTATATCATGTAGAGGTAATGTATTTGGTTTTTGATAGTATAATACTTGTCCATGGACCAACCAAGCCACATTATACTGATAATTCATAAATTACTAGGACAACATCCCAAAGATCGTGCTAATCATGTCCAGTAACATAGCATCTGATTTATGATTATTTTTTATAAAGTCCAAAACTTCAATGCTGAAGCACATAACAAATTCATGTTAATTATAATTATGAGAAGGCCTAAAAATTATCAGTATGGATCTCAGAGAGGTTTAGGGAAAGGATTGAGTTTTCATTAAAGTACTTAAAAAAAAAAGTTTCTTATCTTCATCATCTTTGCAATTCCTGTAAATTTCGTCTTGCTAAACTTTTTTAGATCCAAAAGAAGTTATCTGTAGTATGATGGAAACTTTGCATCTTTGAGTTTTCACAGCTATTGCATTCAAGGGAAAGGACAGATAAATTGAATAACTAATGTAGAAAGCTATTGTTTAAGTGCAATGCCTTGCCTATTATTATTACTTTTAGGCATATTGACTAAAAGAACTCAAAAAAACTGTAATGGCCCAAGTTTTAAGTTTTCTATCAGATAGCAGTGTTACTGCCTCTGGGAATTGCTCCAATAAAAAAAATACCATGCCAGCACTCTCAACACGATATGGCTGCTAAAATTTGTATCCGTTGCTTTAAGTTTACAAATTAAAGGAGGTCAATACTAAACATGATATATATATTTACATACTTGTTAAAGACTGAATTTTAGCCCAAATAATGCCATCAAAATAAGGAAAATAAAGTGATACACTTGTATCGCAGTATGATCATAGGTAAATGAGAAAGCAATTAATAGGCTCACCATATCTCCGGTTTAGATACCGCGAAAGACCAGCTTGAGTTACTCCCAAAACGACATCGTTGACGGTCTACTGAATTTGACCAGAGTAAAAAAACAAAAAAGCCATTAAGAAATGCAAAAGAAAATATAGAAACATATGTACACTTGTATGTTCCTTGAAGCAGACCTTATGACAGAATGACTTTCTAAAGGCCATTATATTTGATTTGGAAGAACATAATGTCAGCATATTACTAAGTGGATAACGTTAGCTAATTAAACCCCTACTAACCAAAAGTCTTGTAGCTCAATTGGTTAGTATCTCCTAGTGTTTCTAACAGAGACATCCATGGTTTAATTCCCCCCCTCTGTTGCAACTAATCGAATTATCCACACACAAAAACTTCCACAACAACTAGCAGTCCATCATTTAAATGTGCCTATTATTGTTTTTCAGTTATTGCAGGAACACTTGCTGCCAATGCAGTCATGCAGATTATGGAGTGGCCACCACATGGCAATAGGCAACATTACATTTATGATGGAGTTCCAAATAATTGAATGGATCTTAAAGAACTGGGACCCAGAATTTGTTGGGCCATGAGTGTCATTATTCATTAAAGATGGTAATGAGTTCACCAAAATTTTTAAATGTTCTTCATCTCATTGAAGCTCACTTATGATATGACAGGAATTTGCAAAATCCATCTAGAGTAGTGTCAAATTGGAATATGGCACAAACAAAGTAAAAAGACATGCAATTGTTTCCCACATAAAAAAGTTACTATTGTATCTAAAAAAAAAAAACTAATTCAAGCTAATAAGCAAGTAAACAGGATTTATTAATCAGCATACCATGTTCAATGCATTTTTCACAAGCTTTATGTCGTCCAAGCTGATTGTCCTATGCACAAACTTTTTGATATTGTGCTCAACCCCTGGTGCACCTTTGATAGGAGTTTTTGTGTCTTTCATAAACATAACTGTTACCCCAAACAGCAACACATCCACTAGAGTGTTCCAAATCAACCTTAATACTGACCAAAATGCTAACAAGAACCGCCAAAACCCGCCTGAATTAGTTGAACCTGCTCGTATATTTTCTGGAACACTAGGTAATGCTTCTGGGTCCAATGTTTTTCGTGTACAGGCTAAGAGAAGAGATATTAGAGATGCACCATCACCCATTGAGTGGTGGATCCTAAAAACCCCAACAGCCTCAGCATCTGAGGTTTTAATGTTGAGAAGGTGGAGTTCCCATAATGGTTTTGAGAGGTCCATAGGTTTTGTAGTAAGATCTGATATGTAGTCTTCAACAGACTGGTCTGCAAAATCTATGTTAGGATCCAAATCTGGAACTATGACATGGTCCTCTAAATTTACTATAGTCTTTGTCCATCTTTGTCCATCATCAGCAACCTTTTGTATCATAGATAACAAGAAAGAAAATGTTAACAATTAAACACAAGTAACAATAATTATATAGATGAAAATACCATATTTGAACGAATTTTAGTAAAAATAATCTGAGCACACTGTCTTCTTTAACTATAATCGTCAAAAATTAATCTCCAACTATGTATGAATAGGAGCATCATTCTCTCCAATTGTTTCTTAGTAATCTGTGATGAAATATAATAGCCCAAATTTGAATTATCACCTTCAAAAATTTATCATAATTTTTAAATGGGACATATTGGTTTTATCAAAATTTATCATAATGCAATTGTGACATATTGGTTTTAGGCATGCTTCATGCCTTCAATATTAAATGGGACATAATATCTCTAATCATCATATTTATTTAGGACAAAGTTTAGCTATAAAATTTGTTGTAACTTAAAACTACAAACTCACTCAATAAAATAAATATTACTACATATTTTGAAAATCTAACCGTTAAATTGCATATTCTTTATGCTCTTAATACACATGTCAAATTTTGTGTCAATCGGATATTATTTACTATATAATCTATAAGCTTATATTTTATGCATAATTTCAAATTACAAAAACTTGCAATTTAAAAAATTTATTGATGACACAGTTATTAATCTTTAATTTTTTTTGAAATTTTGCAAACATGAAGGATATAAAAAGAAGATGTAATCTAATGGTGAATTTGTTAAAATTCACCTCCAATAAAAAGATATTAAGTGAGTTTGTAGCCTTAAACTACAACCAATTTTGTACATAAACTTTATCCATTTATTTATATATAAAACCAAAAGTAAAAAAACATGTTACTTTTGGTTCGCCTCATAGTTTGAGGTCTCATAATTTTACTTGTTATTAATTGAATTTATATTTAATTCTTTATTTTAACTCTCCATTAGAATCTTGATATATTCTATGTTATTGGTTCTCATTTGGATCCATTATTGATGTCATTTTTTTTTTATCTATCATTAATAATTTGTCACCTAAACTTTCTTGTAGAGAAATATTATACTGTGATTTAATTCTAAACAAATACCCTTTAATAATTGAATTTTGTGACATTCCCAAAAATAAATAAAAATTTGTAATAAAAAATAAAAAAGTCAACCTAAAAAAGTTCACTTTTGAGTTTTTACACTAAGAGCATTTGCATTAGTTCCAACAAAAATTCTTAACTATTTTAGCATAAGAATTTACTTTTCTATCTTATATACTCACTTTTCAAAACACTCCACATCAAAATTATCTATTTTACACTATGTGTGCATTTGACATTGGCTGAAAAAAAAGTTTTTTTTTTTTATTTACTATTTAGCTTATTTTTGCTATTATTCATGGGTTCTATTACACTTTTTGGTACTATTCATAAATTCCAATGTACTATTTCAACTACTTTTTAGTTTTATTTATAGTTTAGTAAAAAGTTTTCAATTTCAGCTAAATAAGTTGTTCCCAAACAGACATGTACATTTCATTAAAATATCAAATTATCTTGATTTTTATAATTTTTCTCTTTCCTCACACATAACACCACCATCTACTATTTTTCTTAATCATCGGAATACATAAAGAAAGAATAAAAAACTAAATATAAAATGAATAATATTTGTGTAAATTTACATAATTATCAAAATAATAATATATTTTTATACAATTTTGCATTATCTGTGAATTTTGTACTTTGGTTGACTAAAATATAGAATCGGAAAGCCGGCCATTATCAAAATGTAACGAAAGATGTACATTGTACTTTAGAATTAGAATCAATAAATCTATATATTTAAGATTGGTGGCAACGTGATGCCAACCTTGTGATGGGGTTGTCCATGTATTAGTAGAAACTAGAAAGGGAAAGGCAATTGAATATGCCACGCTGCCTCTAAACTAGCTACTACCTTAGCTTCATTTTTTGTCTTTCTTTTTTCTTATTCTTTTCACCAACACACACACACACACACAAAAAAAAACCCTTTTCTTCTATAATGTTGAATCTTGCGAATCAAGTAGTGTAGCATCATCTAATGTGGATTGGATTGTGAAAATTTCGGGGGTGATAGATAATTTGGCAACAAAAACATCTAAGGTCAACCTCAAATGTGCCAAAACATAGAGTGTAGTAGCTATCAATTTTTTTTTTTTTTTTTTTTAAGTTTTATTTATGTATAATTTTTGTCAAAGTTTTAATTTTTAAGACCCAGGTAACCAATAAAAATAAACTCTTAGCAACAAGTGATCTCAAAAGTATTTGATAAAAAATATAATAAAAAAAAGTTCAATGAATGCAAGTAAACCATGAGGTTGAAACTTTCAAGTTTGAACAACCCAAAAAAGAAAAGAAAAAAAGAACCACCGACCATCATAAAGAAAGAAAACAAGATAGAAAAGAAGCACCACTTAGAACAAAAAGAAGAAGAAGAAGATAATAATAACAAGACTAATAGCAAGAAAGCAAAAGAAACCTCAACAAATGAAGCAGAAGAATAGGATAGTTTCTCTTACCAGCTTGCTAGAGAATCTTGGATGCTTAAGCAAAGTCTGTTCTAAACCAGATTTAATAACGTCAGGTTTGAACTTTGTGTTGCACCCCAAGATGGCGATGATATAACAGTTGAAGCTTGGTGAATGAAACAATCGAGCTGCTGGACTTAGTGGCTGCTCTTCCTCTTCCCTTGATACCTTCCCATTATTATCACTCTCACCCATCTTGAATTCTTCTTTGTGGGTTCTTTTTTTTGTTTCTTTGAGATTGAACAGGCTCCAAAAATATATGCTTCCTCGGAAAGAGATGGGCTTTAATTAATCTTGCCTCAAGAAAAGGAAAAAGAAAAGAGATAGGCTTCAATCAATGCCCAATATACTCACTTCTTTTGAATTCTTGAATTTTGGCTATTGTGAGCTTGTTTAAATGGGATCTTAGATCTAAAGTTTGTTTAAGGATTTCTCTCCTCTTGGGGTGAGTGTCTCAAAATTTTGAAAATGTTTGGTTTTGACTTTATAAAGAAAAGGATTACAAAAAATGCCCCTGGATACAGTTTTGACTTTCAAATTTGGATGCCCCTAACTAATAACCTAACTTTTTAATTGGACGCGCGGTTTCAGGTCTCTTTATTATTAAAAGGCGTGTAACTATTGTAAATTTAAAATTAAACCTAATTTTATTATAAAAATATAAATAATTTGTTTCTCAAAAAAAAAAAAAAAATCAAATTATTTTAAAAAAAATAGCATATAATACATGTATTAATACATATGCATAGATACATTTAAAATTAAACATAATTTTTATCATAAAAATATAAATAATTAGTTAAATTATTTTAAAAAAAAGTAAACGTAATTAATTATATATTAAAATTTTTACATAAATTTAATACTACTTATAATAATTTTTTTCCTAATTTTTAATAAGATAGAATGTGTGAAGATTTTTGTTATGCAGTGATTTTTATTGAGTATATGTAATTGATTTTATTTATTTATTTTAATTTTATAGTTCATTAATATTAGATTTTTAGTATTTTACACTCATTAACTCACTTGGCACAAAGATTAAAAAATTAAGTGGACACATGACACAAATTTAAGTAGATAATTATGATGTGGATTTCACATAAATTTAGACACATGACATAAAATTAGATTCTAATTTTAAATTATAATTGAACTTTCTCTAAGTTTTGCGTGTGTGTGTATATATATAGATTACTGCATGCTATTTTTGTTTGAAGGGTGGGGGGAGGTGGGGGAGAATATTATTAGGTGAAAAGTATATTTTAATTTGCATTCCAATCTATATATCCATTCTTCTTACAATGACTTGTATAGAAAGATAAATAAATACATTTTACACCCTAATATTTATTTAACTTTATATAGTAACTATTTAAAAAAAAAAAACTATTTTTCTTACTTTTGAGATACAATATTACTAATTAAATTTTTGTATTTAGATTTGTTAAGATCTCTTTAAAATTGAGAATAGCCAATCAACTTAATTTTCTTATTCTTCTAAAAAAAACTTATTTTTCTTATGACATAATCAATCTTAAATTGGATTTTTTTTTAAAATTTAATTTATTAAAAATGTTATTGTAACGTCACTTGATCATATAATTTACTGTGTGGAATATTGATTTGAGAAAATTAAAGCCTCAAGTTGTTATGAAAATTGGTTGTCAATGATTATTAGTAAATTTGTAACTTCTTTTTTTGTGTGAGAAACATTTTAGGATTTCAATTAGGTTGGATTTTCATTGGTTCAATATTTTAGAAATCTTTTTAGAAGTGAGAGAAAAAATGTAAAACCTACTTATATTTTTCCTTCCAAATTTGCCTCCCATGGATTTGATTGGATGGCATTTTTTTTTTCTTTTCCGTGTAATGAAAAATGCTTCATTCCTTTCACTTTTACGTCCACGTTGGTTTCAATGGTTTGGGTGGACTTTTTGGTTGGCAATGATAAATGTTTGATTGGGAGGAAATTATGCCGTATGATGCATAAAGTCATAAACGTTTATGGCTTTATGCCATAGGTTGAAGTTCTTTAAAAAAAAAACTCTTTAACTTTTTTTCCCCAACATTCTGAGTTTGACAAATGCATACGACTATGTCCACCGTGCATGCTTGAAGAGTGGGAGAAGAAACTGACATTATTGATTCCTCAAACTTTACTTTTATTTTATTTTCAATCTTGTTGCCAAATAAGACTTCATTGAACCAGAAGAACAATTCAAAGGACCATCTTAGATATCTCTAATACTCACAGGATCACAGAAGATCAGGAAGAAGAAAAGATGGGGTTGGACTCAAAGCAATTAAATAATACTAGAGATATAAAATATTTCATACTCCTTTTTTTTTTTTTCTTTTTTTTTAAATGTTAACATAACAAGTTATAATTATAATAACATCACTTTTACATGGTTCTATTACCTATACTATTTTTATCAGTACCAATTATAGCATGCTACTTTAATAATTGTAAAACAGTTTGTGTCTTTAGAACTTTTATTATTGCAAGCAATTACAAAAGTCCATCAATTAAGAAATTGAGATGCCACTGTTAGACATATTATGGCCTAAGCCAATTGTTGGTCCGTGTATTTGTAGAACATGTATATTAATTAAGGTTAGTTTATAGTTAGCCTAGGGTTAGTCTAAGGTTTTTTAGTATACAAAACCTATAATGGATTTATGATAATACGAGAGATTAATAGAATATGTAAATGTCAAGAGATTTTCATGATTGTTTTCTCTTTCATATGTACTTATCATTTGATCACTCAAAATCATACAACAACTTTAATAGTCCCACTTGCCTCCTCATATACATGAGAGAAATATTCCAAAAGCAAATTGATTTTTTTTTTTTATCACACTAAGCAGTAAACAAAAATGCTAGGACCACAGTAAAATTCACAACTTGTCAAGTTGTGAGTGGTGGGTTCATAATTTCACTACTCATAATTTGAATGGTGGGTTTTGTTTATTATTGAGTAGTAAATTGACTACCTTTTTTCTGTTATCTCTAGCATATATAAAAAATATATTATCATAACTTAGGCAACAAGCGGGGGTGTAGCTCATATGGTAGAGCGCTCGCTTCGCATGCGAGAGGCACGGGGTTCGATTCCCCGCACCTCCACTGAATCTCTCTCTTTTTATCCTACTTGCTAAACGAATCGTTTTTTTCATATAGAAAATTAGAAATACCAGAGCAAAACGCACCGTTCAAGCATTTCTATTAAAGTATTGATAACAAACACGCTGCAACTATGCAAGTCCAGCCTTGACCTTTTCATTTTGTTTAATATAAAGAAATAATTAGAACAAATATAACATTTTTTTTTCTTGTTAATTAATAATTACTTGTCGGGTATTACATTTTTTGACAGTTTCTTAAACTCCGAAATTTTACTTTGTCATTGACCTTATTATCTCCTTTTGGGTGTGAAAGAGATTTGTTCAACCGAGTGGAAATGTTCCAAAGGTAAAATTGTTGTTGTACCAGCGAAGAACAACAAAATTACAAGCGAAAAGCTATTACAATACAAACTGTCAAAACTAAAAAAACTACAAAAAATGGAAAGACTTTTTACTTACACCGCCCATTTAAAACAAACAAAAAACAATTGATTTGAATTAATCCGAGACAACTGAAGTAAAATGATTTTCTAATCTATCTCAATCAGTAGTGCTATTATTCTATTGTAAAATTATTGTGTACTCCCGGAGTACCATAAATGCGTACTCCCTCTTCTCACATGAATGTTGAGTTCCACTAATTAAATTCATGATGGGACCCACCATATATGTGAGAGTGGGGAGTACGCATTTATGGTATTCCGGGAGTACCTAATAATTTTCCAATTCTATTAATAGCACAAAAAAGTCTAATTTCTATTCATGCTATTTTCTTTTGAACTTCCCATGTATAATTTTTTTTAAATGTACTTAATTAGTGTTTATTAATTGATGTTTAATCATTACAGCTTCCTCTTTCTCAAAAAGTACAAGAAGAGACTCAAATGGGTGGAGTTCAACACCATTACATGTTGTACAGGTTGGTTTCCTTTCTTTTCTAATTAGTAATATTGAACTGCAAAAATAGAAAATGTTTTAATTTCAGCTGAAAATGGGAGTTTTCTAGGTAATATTTCACATACTATGTTAAGATTTGATTTGGAGAATTTCAAATGGAATTTGATTATCTAGTTGGAGAATATACTTGAAAGGTTTTCATTTGGATTGGCTTTTGAATATATTTTAGTTTTCTACCAATGTTTATAGTTCAATTAGCTAGGTTTGAAGCAATATTATTAGATACATTAATGTACGAATATTGATAAGTTAATTTACCCTTTCCCTTCACCTTACTTTTGGGATGATAATTATCAAATAATGCAAAAGAATGGAAAATTTTAACTTTTTGAATCTTAAAGAATGGCAAAGTTGTTCGGTTTAGTTGCCTTAAAATTTGACTCCAATTGACTATAAAAGATTTTATGCATAACTTTACTTGAAAGGATTAAGAAATATTGCGGGCTTAATATTAGCCTTAATTAGTGGTTAATAGTTGATTGTTAGTAAGGCCATATGGGTTGCATCTAATTGTATCAGCTAGGCTCACGTCTAGTTGATTGTAATAGCTTTAGCATTTTCCTTCAATTTTATTAGTACTAGTGCATCTGTTATCCTATTCAACCACATATCCTCTCTTGCCCTTTAAATAGTACCTAAAGACCCATATCTACACAAATACAACAAGAGCTGAACAAAAATTTCACGATTAATATTGAACATTTCTTTTCCTCTATGGCAGATCCATTTCAAATACTTTCAGTAAAAGATGAACGAAGTAATATAAGGAGTAATGCTCGCCAAGGAGGATATTTTCAACCTTTCAGGACCAACACATTTCAAAGTTGTTGATTGGTAAGACCATTTTCTATGAGTTTGTTTGGAATCCGCTTATTTTGCTGAAATTGAAAACTTTTTGCTGAAAGTACGGTAAATAAAGGTAAAAGTTAGCTAAAATAGTATAGTAGAACCTATGAATAATATCAAAAAGTGCAATAGGATTTATGAATAATAGCAAAAATAAGCTGAATAGTAAAATAAGTTGACAAAATAATCTTTGCCAAACGGATACATAATTAACCTGTCTATGGGGTGGAATTGATTGCAGGGAGATTCTGAGGCACCTCGAGGATGATATATTAATTGTTAGCAATACATCAAAAATATATGAGGCTTGAAACCATAATGTAAGGTCAAGGAAAGTGGTTTTCAAAGAAATATAGTTAAGTGAACATTCTCTTTGTGACTCACAATGTATGAAGAATAAAAATGAAACCTAGGGAAATACACAATTAAGATCTTAATTGCTGTATAATATATGTTTGATTTTTTCATTTTAAACTTTGTTCATTTGTAAGGGAAAAAAAAGTATGTGTGACAAATGTCGATTGATGGAGTATAAAATAGAACAATTGGATAGTGATATAACGCAAATTATTTTGTAACTTTACTTTGAACTTAAACTAGAGTATGATAACAATTCATTGTCAAAATGATTATGGCCTAATGGAATAATGGGTTTTCACTACATTTATCTCATAGGTGTTCTTTTTTTTTTTTTTTGCTAAATCATAGGTGTTCTTATTAATAACTAAACTCATTAGCTATTTTCTATGTTACAATAATTTTGCAGGAAGAACGAAGATCATCGAAGATCTATTGCAGCTAGCTTGGTTCAAGGAGTATACATTCTAGAGCAAGACCGGCAACAGAACCGGCAGGGCCCTCAAGCTTTTGCTCCAGGATGGTGGGACTTCTTCGATTTCCAATTAAGTGACGTGCTTGTAGATAATGTTGACAATTCCATCTTTGGTGCCATTTTTGAGTCTAAATTCCCAGCTTCTTACTGTGATGATTCTAAGACAAAAACCCCAAAATATGTTATTGCCTTCCGAGGAACAATCACTGAACCAGGCACACTATTACGTGACCTCATGTTGGACCTGGGATGCATTCTTAACAAACTTCAATCAGACACACGTTTTGAGATTGCAATGAAATATGTTAAGGAAATGGTTGATTTTGCTGGAGCTGAAAATATATGGTTAGCTGGACATTCCTTAGGGTCAGCTATGGCATTGCTTACAGGAAAGAACATGATCAAGGTGGGTTATAATCTTGAGACATATCTATTCAATCCACCATTCTTATCTATTCCTATAGAGAGAATCAAGGATCAAAAAGTGAAGGATACACTTCGCATTGCGAATAGTATTGTCAAGGCAGGCCTTGTTGCTGCTACAAAAGCTTATAACTCTAAGCCTAGAGAAGATGACTCATTTGCAATGTTATCTGCCTGGTTTCCTAACTTGTTTGTGAACCCAAATGATCCCATTTGCGCTGAGTATATAGGGTATTTTGAGCATAGGAAGAAAATGCAGGAAATTGGAGCTGAAAATGTTGAGAGGATTGCAACAATTAATTCTTTCAGGAATCTATTCAAAAATGCATTGGGAATGGATTTAGAAGAGGCATTGCATCTCATTCCTTCATCGCATCTGACTACTATTCAGGGTCAATCGCCAAATTTTAGACGAGCTCATGGAATTCAGCAGTGGTTGAATCCTAATATTCAGTGTCAACACAAGTTGTACCATTTCAAGTAAAAAAGAAAAAAGAAAAAAACATTTCTCCTGCAATGTTTTCTTTTGGGAGTTCTAGTTTTTGTTAAGTTGCTAGCTTTTGTGTAATAGATTCACATAATGGCAATAAATTGTGCTGCCATAAAGAAATTGTTATCCTTCTTATAAAGGAAGTTTTGTTGCCTCTTGAACTCTATTATATGTAGCTATTATATGTAGGAGCAAAAAGAGACTCGAGTTCTAGAATATGCAATTACATACGTGCTATATTTTATTAGCTTTGATAGTCCTCCATCGGAACTTGTTAGAGCATTAGCATTGGGGGGTGTAAAACCCCCCAAGTTGCTAAAATACCCACTAACCATCTAAAAATGAGCTTCATCCGGGGATGTGTACCTAAATTTTTTTACAACCTGTGAATAATAAGTTCTTATATTTAGAACTTACTATTCATGAGTTTGTAAACTAAAATAATATATTTTATTCAATTTCTCTCTCTCTCTCTCTCTCTCTCACTTTGTCTCACTCACTTTATATTTATATTATTATTTGATGGGATGGTTTATATTATTTTAATGAGTTGTATGTAAAAATAGAAACTGGGATGTTGGATGAGTTGTAAAATGAGATGGTAAAATTGATAAAGTGGTGTTTGAGGATGTAAAATAGAGTTTTTTTTTTGCATCCTCGGATGCTAATGCTCTTGTGTTGCTATATTTTGATGCTATCGGCATGTACTACGAGAGGCTTTGCCTTAATTCTTCTATTTGATTTAATATAAGTTACCTATTACCAAAAAAAAAATTTATCATGCGTGCATGTATCCATACATTTCTAAGTACATAATTTAAATCTAATTCTTCTCGCAGTGAATAAATTCATAATTTTCTAATATCTTTTCTTTTGGGGACAATTGGTAATTTTAAATTTTTGGACTCTGGTCCAACTTACCCAAAAAAATTCCTGTGGTCCGCTAGGGCCAACTTTGGTCTACTAAACAAAGTTCACACCGGGCTAGCTTACACTCATCCAGGTCGAACTCATGCCATCAACGTCTCAAGCCCAGCCCTATGAGAGAAACTGTGCCCTCAAACAAATCTGATACTGGTTGAATTATTATTACTACAAAATGGTTTCTGGCCCAGGCCCAATGGTATCAAAGGCTAATCTTGGGTTTTTTTTTTTTTTTTTTTTGAGAAAGGGCTAATCTTGGTTAAAAGACATAGACTTCAACATATTTTTCTTTTTATTTTTTTTTAGAGAAAAGATAGAGACTTCAACATATCTAAGTCTTGTCCATCCTGCCAATATGGACAAAAGAAAAACAATATATATATATATATATAGATATATATATATATATGTGGAGGGGTGAAAAGCCCAACCCAACGTATTGGGCCCAAGGCCCTATTTGAAGACCACAGTTGTTCCGAAGATATGAAAACACGAGCAGAAGCCCATGTAAAAGGAGCATGCCTGGGGAGGAGCGTGGTCATAATCAGAGGAGACATTCAATTATCCGAGGAGTCCAATATCCTCGGATTCGAAGAGGTTTGGTCCGACATGTGTCTGGGAAGCTCAAATGACCCTCCTGACAGGTGTAATGACAGAGATGAACCTCAGGCACGCATGAAGATATCAGGAACAGAGAAATATCTAGGAGACAGACTTTAACCACCGCATTAAATGCACTGCACCTACTTCCTTGGCCGCATTAATGTGAAGAAGACACCTGAACAGTGCACTCTCAGCTACCGCCACTCACACAAGGCTAAATGGGGTACATGATGGGACATGCACTCAAGTGGACGTTTGGATGATGAACAAGTGGACGATGAAGATGAAGGGAAGGGGCACTATATAAGAGGGAAGTCCCTCTGATAAGGGAGGATCGAAAAACTGAAAGGGAAAAAGGAGAGAACTCAATTGCTGTAACTCAAAAAGTGTAACCCAAGTTTATTCAATACAAATTCCTCTTCGGACGTTTATATTTGCACTTGTCCGAGCACGATTGAATGCTAAATTATCCACAAACACTGCAGCCCAATACTGTTAATTCATTACTAGCCTAGCTCTTTCATCCACTCTCTACAAATTTATTGTTTTGGGTTTATTGGGCTCACAATCCACACCTTTTTGGGCTTGGGCTACGAAAATTGACCCTACAATATATATATATATATATTTTGTTGACAGAGTAATAGAGATATTGTTGATATATTTATACTTAATACTTAAAAAAAGTGCAAAAAGTATATTATGTGATCGTAAGTTTGTAACTATCACTACAAGAAATCTGGGTATAGGCGACGTTTGTAAAACGTCACTAAAAACCCAAAAAACGTCACTATAGACACAAATGGTCTACAGCGACCTTTTTTTTTGCGACACTAAAAAACGTCGCAATAGAGCCGTCGCTATAGGTGTCTCTTTAGTGGCGTTCAAAAACTTTTAGTGACGTTTTATAAAACGCCACTAAATAATATAACATTTTCGTAAATAATGTAAGAAAATACATT
Source organism: Quercus aquifolioides (assembly GCA_019022515.1). Lineage (NCBI taxonomy): Eukaryota > Viridiplantae > Streptophyta > Magnoliopsida > Fagales > Fagaceae > Quercus > Quercus aquifolioides. The sequence continues at coordinate 11,366,398 of CM032335.1, read as the reverse complement.
TAGCGACGTTTTATAAACGTCGCTAATAATCACACCAATAGCGACGTTTCAAAAACGTCGCAAAACCTGCTCATTTTTTTTAAAAAAAATATATTAAAAATGTTATGTAAATCTACTTAAAATTCAACAATAACTAACATAAGCCTAAAATTAGCTTATAATAGATTAAATATACCTATCATCAATATTCCACAATATCAAATGTCCACATTAACCATAGATTCAATACATGTATCATCTTTAATTGAGCAAAACACTTATCTACTTGCCAAAAAAAAAAAACCACCTAAACTATGACAATATTAAACAAAGTAGAATACTTTCAAAATAAATGGGGTTGTAACAAAACACTTGTCTACCTACACCAAAAAAAAAAAAAAAAACAACCACTCAAACTATGACAATATTAAAACAAAGTACAATAGAAAAATTCAAGATCTACATTATAGAAAAATTGTAGAAAAAAAAATACAAGATTTACAAACTTATACATAAACTTACAATGATTTAGCCTTTGATGCTCAGGTCTTTTTGCTCAAAAATGCAAATTTGAATAAGAGTTTTCTGTACCAAAATCCAACCAAAACAAGCAAACAACAAAAATTAGCACAAAAGTTCCATATCCCATTAAAGAAAAACGAAATCAAAGCAAACCTATAAACCAAAACACAAAGCCTCCATGACCCATTTAAAAAAAACAAATCAAAGCAAACCTATAAGCTAAAATACAAAGACTTACACTTTAAAGAAACTTGAACACCAAAAAAGAGGAAAAAATGTATGGAGCTGGCAGTGGGTAGTGGCTAGAGAGGGAAGAGATTGTAGATCAATGGGTCAGCAGTGGCAGGGGCAGCAATGGTTGCTTTTGGCTAAGTGTGAAAAGGTGGGGAGTAGAGAGAATATGGAAGCAAGAAGGTAAGTTTGTCTGAGAAAAAAAAAAAGAATGATAAGAAGGAAAAAGGAATGAAAAAATGTGTACCAAAACGATACCAAAAAAAAATAAAAATAAAGAAAGGACGAAATGGTGGGAATTTTCCCACTCAGTGAAATTTTGAGTGGGAAAAGGACAAAAAGCAGACCATAAAAAAAAAAAAAACAAAAACAGCGGGAACTTTCCCACTCAGCGAAATTTTGAGTGGGAAAAGGATAAAAATTTTGGTGAAAAATATAGCGACGTTTTAAAAACGTCGCTATATGTTTCCAAAAAACGTCACTATATGTATTCTCAAAATTTTTTGGCCTATAGCTGGGTCTTCTTTAATAACTATAGCGACGTTTTGAAAAACGTCGCTATAATAAAAAATACGCCACTAAAACTGTACTTTTTGCGACGTTTTAAGAAACGCTGCTATTGTTTTGGGTTATAGCGACGTTTTCAAAAAACGTCGCGAAAGGTTCACTCTTTAGCGGCGTTTTTTAAAAACGTCACAATATACTACTTATAGTGGCGGATTTAAAAACGTCGCTAAAAAAAACGCCGCCTAAACTCAGATTTCTTGTAGTGTATAATAAGACTGTCTAACTATGCTCTAGCATATTGAATGTTGGGTTATACAATCAAAAAGAAAAAAAAGTTAGGTTATAAAGAAGCAACATGTTTATAAAATGAACGTAATTAAAATGAAAATATTAATAGAGATAAGTGGAAATATAAGAAAGATAAGTTACAAAATGATTACTTAAAAAAATTTGAGAGAAAGTCATTTTAAATGCTTTGGTTATGCACAAAGAAAAATGATTAATGTACTAATTAGAGAATGTGATTTAAGTTCAAGCCGAGAGAATGAAAAGATAAAAGAAAACCTTAAATAATATTAATAGAAATGGTAAAAAAAGATCAACTTAATTAAAAAATGTTATTAAAAATATAATTTTATATGACAGAAAAAATATGTCACCCATCTTTATCTTTAAAAATCTATTGCACTTCCCAAAAGATTTTTTTTACTAAAACTCTGCCACTATTACCGCTTTGGAAGGAGGCATGTCATTATCAATATTTGAAAAAGTCTCTGCCAGAAGAGTGCATTTGAAGAGTATAGTCAACCTTTTGTCACAAATATTGAAAATTGGAAAGACACACAAATGCTAAAAGGGACATGTTAATTTTTCCAATATCGAAGTCATTCAAAGTTTCAAAATTGGCCAATTCCCTAGTTTTCCTTGCACTTGTTTCAGAGGTTCTTTGTCCTCACTCCTCAGGTGTACTATTTTGTGAACACAAACAATTTCTTTAGTCTCTAATTTTCACCATCAAGTTAGAGCAAAAACGCACTAAATATATATTTTTCATACAACTACCTTGTATGTCTCAAGAACCAATTCTAGGGTGTGAGGGATTTCACAATTCGTTCCAATACCAATGGAATTGGCCTACGGTTGAATGCTACAAAAGATTTGTGCCCCCTCATCCTTCACCAATTGGTTGTTGGATGGATTGGTAAGGCACACGGTCCAACAAGTAGTATCAGAGCCAATGTCATAAGTTCGAGTCGTTGGAGCCACATTGTGAGGGAGAGATTGTGAGGGATTTCACAATTCGCTCCAATACCAATGGGCTTGGTCTGCGATCGAATGCTATAAAAGATTTGTGCCCCTTCATCCTTCACCAATTGGTCATTAGATGGATCGGTAAGGCACACGGTCCGACGTAGGATACGATTTTTAGTGCTTTCTTTTTTTGATGAACAACTAAAGCGCTACTTGTTGATATTATGGTCCATTTGTCACAGACTTTATAGCTGAATTGACATTTTCCCATACACAAAGTGCTTAGAAGTCTAGGAGGAAAAATGCTCAAACTACGGAATTAAAAAATCCCTTTCAACATACATGTTCTTTAGCAGAACCCAAATTGGTTTCTACCAAGTGATATGGCCTCTTAACATCTCAAATTTCAATCAAGTGACACTCTACCCAATTTTCATGGGACTTTTCTTTCCTTCTATGTCTCATAAAGAGCTTAATTCACATGAGACTAATGGACACGTATAAACGACCATCACAACTTGTTTAACACATTAGAATACAGCATGATCATTGACCTGCTTGTCTATTATGTTCATCAAAAAAAGTTAGCTTGTCTATTATGTGAAAAAGCTTGCTTGAAGCCAAAAGTAATGTGCCTATGTGTGTGGTGCTAGTTTTATCTTCAAAATGTGGTACAGATAATAGTGGATGAATCATTGAATCCCCACCAATTCACATAACATGCTTCTGCCTTCTTTTTCTTCCTCCTCTTTCCTTTCTATGTGTCATGGTTTTTCATGGAAGTATGATTAGCCAAGCATAACATGGATTATAGTGGGATTGTTATTAAAGCATCGGCAAGCCAAACAAACAAAAGAGAAGTTTCTATCAAATTATTCGATTAGGATCTAGATCTAACATGTCTCAACACAAACACAGGACAATACGAAGGAAAATGAGTACCAATGCGCACGCTAATGAAGATCAGGGGCACTTGAACCCAAGACCAAAGTTTTGTTGGCTCAAGTCTTTGACTGCTTGTTGAAACTTGAAATTCATAATGAACTTGCAAGGACTTTAGTAGATTGGGCCATGCTTTTAATTTATTTCAACATCCATTGAAATAGTCTTTGGATCAAGACAGGTGTTTGGAGTTTGGTTTGCCGACGGGTATAAGAATGAAAAAGCACTCTTGTAATCAGATTGGCATCACATTCAATTTTTAATTAATAGATTTGATGGAATATGCTCGCTTTATTTCCGATTTACATTATGACTGCAACTATAAATTTGAAAGAAAATATTGTTGTATTAATCATAGCAGGGAAAATACTACCATGTATCTTCTGCTAAAGCTTGAAAGATCGCTTTATTAGTGATTCCCCATTCAATATATTCCATATAACATTCTTCGAGATTAATAATGGCTGTTAACATTGGTATTTCACCTTGAAGGTTAATATATTTGTGACTTTTGAGTAGGTTTTTTCTAATCCTCAGTCCTTGGTTTTCAATTCATGTCAAAAATATCACGAGAGAGCAAATATTTTATTTTGAGAAGTGCTACGTTTATAATATTTTCACAATAAATCATATTTGGTAAGTTATTATTGGCTTTAACATGAATTCACCACTTAAATGACTTTTTTCTCCTTTCTCAAAAAAAAAAAGAAAAAAAAAAAGATTTTTTTCTCTACTCATAACAACTTACCACATATAATTTGTTGTAAAATTGTTATGAAAATGTTATGGACATAACATTTCTCTAGTTCTTTGATTCTTTCCAATTCTAATGTTAAATCTTCCATTTATAGAATTAGAATAAAAGAAAGTTAGGGGTAAAAGGCTTAAATTTATATGACCAGACATTCACTTTAAGAACTTTGGTACCCCAAATGTTCTTTCTATATATAATCTTTAATATGTCACAACCCTTTTCTTTTCATTAAGCTATATTAGGATTGTGGTTCGAATATGCTTTTGTATAATTTTTTATTAAAAAAAATTCTAGAAACACAATGTATCTTTTATATTTTGTTCACAATTTCTTTAAATGTTTTTTTTAGAAGAAGAACAATTTCCTGAGGTAATAAGTTGTCATTCGTCTATTATCGTTTTCATGAATACTACACTATTTTACACTAATTACTATAAACATCTCAATCAATGAAAACAAAAAAAACAAAAAGCTAAGGCAAAATTCATTTCCAATAGCTTATTAAACCCGTTGCATCACAGAGATCAAAGCTTGATGCATGAATGTCAAATTCAAGTCATCAACTTGATGATAACCACAGCATGGTCGATCTCTATATTGCTTGATGTGGGATCTGTATCAATCCTCCGTGTACCATCAAATCATAAAGCAATGAATATCTCTCATTGTGGACCAACTTTCCATTTTCTTCTAATTAACCTATAAATCTTACTTCCTTTAAAGACAAGAATTTTAGCCCAATCTAAAAGGCAGGAAAAGTTTCACTATTCCCTGCTAAAAGAATGTGATGGGAACCATCTTCTCGCAAGATAATTAGTGACAGAACCAAGATTTAATTTTGAGGCGATAAAATTTATATAAACATATATAGATGCTAGCTATATACGTAGATAAAGTTTTAAGGGTAAATCCTTTGCCACAAATGTCTAAGAACCACCACTAATAATTAGTGAAAACTTACATAACAAAGCTTGTTATTAATTATTTTTTGGGCTAGCCAAGGCGGTTGAACCTCTGACTCCGCCTAAGAGCACAGCCATGCATGTTCTCGCCTGCAAGTACGAAAATCCTTGAAATCTTTTATTTTTTAATCAATCCCTGAAAAATCTTAATATCCATATGAATTATGAAAACATGTTGTGTCGGTTTGGCAAAAATTATTTTCCCAGCTTATTTTTGCTATTATTTATGGGTCATACTGCACTTTTTGATACTATTCATGAGCTTTACTATATTATTTCTGTTAATTTTTACCTTTGTCTACGGTACTTTCAGCAAAAAAATTTTGATTTCAATAAAATAAGCAGATCTCAATCAAACCCTTTATATGTGAATTATGTGAGGGACCGTGCTAGTGATTTGGATCCCATCACTACGTCATTACTTTAAATTAACCATCACTATGCATGTCCGGCTACCAATGGAATAATTGTCGGTGATTTATATATATAAAAGATCATCTCCCACTTGTTTGAGAGCACAAACTTTCTCAGAAAAAAGAAAAAAAGAAAAAAAGAGAGAGAACAAACTCATTCTAAATGGCTGTAAAGCACTATGTACTGCACGAAAAGTACAGATTCTACCATGCCTAAACTGCTTTCACTAGTAATCAATCAAGAAAAGAGGAACAGAACAAAAACAACATTATTGATATTACAAGGAGTCGCAAATATCATATTACAAGATCGCACAAGTACAAAATGAAGATTAAGTTACAATACTCTTAAGTTAAGTTAAGAGTCTACTTCTAGATAATTCATATGAGGCGGAACTCATTTGTAAATATGAAGTTATCCTTTCGTTAATCGAGAATGGTCATTCTTGATAGATAATTACATTATTGTTGGAGAGAGTTTGCTTGTAAACTTCCATTTTTCTCTAATTGGCAATATGTGGTGGTTATTTTCAGCCAATAATTACCCCACTAATCTAGGAGGGGGTTAGTTACGTGTAGGAAATAACTACCACTTATAAGTATCATCTTTTTGTCAATTTATTTACATGGCATGGCATAAGTGGCTACTATATTTATTTATTTATTTTATATTAACACCCTTAGAAAGGAACATTTATGATATGTTTGGATTGAGAGAGAGTAGAATAGAATAGAGTAAAATTGGCCTAAAATTAGAGTATTTTCAATCAATTCTACTCTACTCTCCCCTCAATCCAAATGAACCCTTACTTTGAATATCATAAAGATCATTATTTATTTTATCAAAAAAAAAAAAAAATGGATAGGATTAATTTGATCAAACTAAACACTTTGGTCGCAGGCATCTAAATAATTGAACAATCAATTTCATGTGGACGTCTTGTAGCATGCTTTAAATGCTAATGGGGTTTCTCAAAAAGAAAAAGTGACCATCAACAGTTGATGGATTGGGGGGGCGGGATGTCTTAGTCTTTAGATAGCGAAACCTGAGTAAAGAAAGTTGCACAAATGCATGCCAGCCAAAGCCCAAATTTACATGCCTCTATAGGCTCACACAATATCATGTGCCAGACAATGAAGTTGTGTAGGAAAGGATAAAGATATGCAGCAATGGACAACAAAACGTCTAATGTGATAACAGTCACAGCATAGGGTTGGTAAAATGTTTTTCCCCTCCTTTTCTCATCCTGTTCCATTTCTTCAGGTGTTAGATTTATATAATTTTCAATAATCTCTTGGTCGCTATCTTTTCCAGTCTCTCTTACTCTTGTAAATTAATCCACTTTTGCCTAAAGAAAAGATGAATTAATTAAAACAGGTACATTCAGTGCATAACTGATATGGGATTAAGGTAGTATATAATACGTTTACAATTTTTTTTATAGAGTTTCAATCTATAGCTTTCGTTTTTTACGATTGCGCTCACATTCACAATCTAAATGCATGTAAGGTCCTACTATTATCAACCACCTAAGAAAATCAAGCTTTGCATATATGATTTACGCAAAGCTTGTTACATAGATTATAGATAGACAATTAATGTGACAGATGTAGAACACTATCTGCTACATAATAGAAAGAAGGTGATGACAAAGCACAAAACACAGGTGAGACTGTGTCATCACTAGTGATGCATGTGGACAATGTGGACAATGCGTAGAGTATGACCAATCAGTGTTTTGATAGAAACATAAAGTCTTTGCGAGATAGAGACAGATTGAGTTTGTTTTTAGTTCCATTTTGTTCTTTTTAATATAAAGTTTTACTCAGAAAAATAAATAAATAAAGCCTTTGCAAGGATGTAGCTTGTCCTTTCTTTTTTCAGTGGATAGGGTATGATTAATTATTAGAAGAGACTTTAACATGCACAATAATCAACATTGAATATGCACAATAATCAACATTGAATGAGTAGATATTTTAATATTAAACGGCCAAACTTTTTTTTAAAATTTTTTTATACAAGATAGAATTTTTACTCTAACTTAATCTAAGTGTATATGTGTGTGAAACTCTCTTTTGGAAACTTGAAAGTGACACCTTTATAAAATAGTAAAATATTAATTAATTTTAAGAGCATTAAACATCAAGTAGAGTAGTTAGGTATTAAAGACATTTAGAAGCACTTGTTAAAAAATAAATTTTAAAAATCAAGACATAAAACCATCTTGCAAATTGAGGTGAAGTATTTTGTTTTTCCAGTGTATCAAATGTATTATATTTTTTTTCTCACATAAAAGACAAACCTTAATTGGATCCTACAGATGGTAATTATGGGACTCACATTACATCAGATGGACTTTTTCTTTAATGATATTGTACATTGGTATGCATGAAACCTTGCTGTAGTAGAAACTAACAATGAAAGAATGCTTACAAAATTAAATAAAAATAACTTAGAGCTAAAATAAATGTGGCTTTTCATATCATGTGCAAATACATATTTAGATATTTGATTATTTATATCAAATCAATTATATAAGAGAAGCATGAATTATATAAGAACTCACTTGTGAAACTTAAGTTTTACAAAATTTAAAAAGGGATCTGTATTATAAGCAAATACTTTTTCTAGGATGATATATATATATATATATCTATTATTTTGAAAACGGTCAGCGAATCACCGCACACCTTTGACGTGATAGTTATTCTACAAGTACAAAGTTCTCGTGGGATGGGGGACAATTGCCGGAGTTCAAATCTCATGTGAATAACTGCACTTGTTTCTATTACTTAAAATCAAATCATCCTTGTAAGAAAATGAATAATGTGTATGTCGTCCAGGTTTGTCGTAATTTATAAATCATACAAAAAAAAAATCAGGTGATTTGTCTGGGATCTTAGCCCTATGTTCCCTACCACCATGAAAGTGGCACATGCTTATTAATTTATTTGAAAGTGGCCCCATCCATTCATTCCAATTTGGTCAAAGCATTCCTTTCTTAAGAGGAAAATATAAAAGAAAACTATACCTTCACTTCTAAAAGCATAGAATTTATACCAGTTGAATAAATTATAAAGTCAGCTAATTAAATAAAGTATTATTCATCACTTCTAAGATAATTTCTTGCTAATTAATTAATGTAGAATAAATTAGATGATGGATCGTATATATTGGTACAACAAGAAAAATAATTCATAAATACATCACCATGATGCAGTGCAATATTGGCTGTAGATGATCTTAATCCAAAGTAAATACTAATTTTGTCCTATTTAAATGTTGGGTAAATTATTTCAAAGAGTCTTGTAACTCATTGGTGCTTCCTCGTGTTTTCAACAAAGATGACTATGGTTCAAATCGTTTCTCCCCTAACCATTGAATTATTAAAAAAAAAAAAAAAATATATATATATATATATATATATATATATATTAGGTAAATTAATTACAACTTGATTTTAGATAAATTAACAAATCTTTAACACTAATAAAAACCATAAAATTCACACTGAAATTGATTAACAAAATAATGATACAAAGTCCAATGAATCCCAACATTCTATTAGGACAAAGTAATCATATATAAATTGAATAATTCTTCAATAATCATTTTCCTATTATAATGACATTTTAGTAAATATACTCGGGATAAGATGAGATTGCCAGAATTCATTTATGTCTTGCCCAAATAGTTGGGACAAATTAAGATTTTGCTCTGCGCTACTCTGCCCCATCCTCTCTTCACCTTGCCGTGGCAGGAGGAAGGGGCAGTGGTGGAGTGGGCGAGTTGGGTTGAAAAGATGGAAGATATTAAATTTGATTTGGTCACTAAGACCTAAATCCACAACAACAAAAGCCAAATGGCTAGATATACATAATTTAAAACTATATAAATTAATAATTTATTGTACATTTTATATTTTGAATTTGAATATCACATTAATATAATTGATTTATCCAATCCATTCATTTACTCTTAATAATCGTTGATTTCATCTTCAATTTGTGTAACTTGTGATGGGTCTGTCTGGCTTGGCATTAAAGAAGTAAATATATAAATAAATAAAATCTTTTAGAAATAGAAGTAATAGTTTCTAGAAAGATGAACAGAAGTTAGCTAGCAGTTAAACAGTTATGTGGGTGTGGATGAGATTCATATCTGTAAAGTCTAAACGTACGCAAAGCTGAGAATTAATATATGGGCACAAGTACACAGTGTGGTACAATAGACTGATTGACATGCAAGATCATGACATATTTGCATTGTATCCGATATAGTTCAACACTGCAGATCTGTCGACTGTCGGTGCATTCTCAGTTGCCCCATTTTATCTAAACAAGGGTTTGAGTAAAATTATCCTATTAAGGATTGCCTCAAAGAACCATATAGCTAGGAGTCATCACCATTAATTAACCTCTGGGGAGCTTAGTTATAATGTTGTTCTAGGCTTCTGGTACTTGATCAGTCTTGGAACAGTCACTTAGAAGCAGTTCATAGGAAGATATTGGCACTAGTTAATAATTTAACAAGTGTCGTTCAAACCCAAGAAGAAAGAAACGCCGTGAAAAGTATAATCGACGATAACTGTTGAAGTTTCAAATATAATTTGCAGCCCATTTTGCAAGATATGGCACTGCAAACACATATCAAGGAACCTTTTGAGATCATTTGTAATTAGTTCCTCGAAAGATCTTCTAATTCTTAGAGCTTAGCGAATATTATTTATGCATGTAAGTGCTCTCCTTGTAATTTTGTGATCAAGTTTATTTAAGTTTGGTTCAAGTATTTAGTTAGTTGTGTTTGATCTTAATTATGTTTGCTTCAAATCAATTTCGTGTTAGCATAGTAACCTAGGCTTTGAAGTTTGAACTAATCAATTAACTTCGAATTAGCTTACTTAGGCGCAGTTTAGTTTGAATTACTTTATTTTGAACCACTTCATTTCTAATCAATGGCACTAGAGATAATTAATTTAGATTTAGATATCAATAATTATTTAGTAGCTTTCATTTTTGTATTTTTCATTGTTACTTGCATTTCCACGTAAAGTCCTCTAAAGTGATGAGCTTTTGAACCCCTTTCCAAATCCACAAAGTGAGATTCTACTTTAAACCATCACTTAAAATTGCTTACATTTGACATAAAGGGAGACCCTATTTAGTAAAATCTGGGTTCTACTTAAACAACAAGAAATGTCAAAACCAAACTCCCAAGAAATCATGACTCACGAGCCGAAACTAATTACAGAATGTAAAAATGTGATATTAGAGATATTGCAAATTTTATTACATACAATTTACAAATTGATGCGTCACCAATCACAAAAAAATAATAAAAAATAATAAAAATATTTATATATTAAGTCATTGAAATCCATCATCATATTCATTGTTACATTAGTTTGTAAGTTTTAGACTAGGTTTCAACTTATAAGTGAAAACACAAGAAAAAATAAAATTTATTATAACTTTAAAATTTTCCATTTAAAAATTAGAGTCTCTTAATCCAAGCATTTTAGTTTGTAAGATAATACTATTCACTTGTTGAAAGTTTAAACTGAAAACAGGAGACAGGAGGAAAAACTTTCCTCAATGATTATACCATGTGCATCCATAAACATCAACCATCGTCCATGTCAGTCAGCACCACCCATTAGTCTTTTAATACTAATTTGCAACCTTATCCTTGTTTGAGTCTTATAATAGTTATTCTTTTACATTTCTTTTTTAATTTCAACTTGGTATACAATAGGATTATTAATCTCTAGTACATAGTTTTTCTTAGTCCACGTTATTGGGTCTTTTAGTACTAATTAGCAACCTTATCAACTTGCTACAATAGGATTATTAATCTCCGGCATTTTTTCTTGGTCCATGTTATATTTGGTCCCTGTATTTTCACTTGCAAAGTTGCAAGTTGAAACCCCAGTCTAGCATTTGATAGGCCAGAATACTAAGATAGCACAGTCTTAACTTTTTTTTTTTTTTTTCCTTTAAGGAAAAAGACAGAAACTTTTATTAAGAAAAAGTGATGGCACGATCTAAGTGGGGGCATATTTACATCCGATATTTCAAAACGAGTAATCTCAGGGAGCCAATATTTTTCACAGTTTCTTAAAATTGTAAATTATGATTAAGAAAGAGAAACTTTTATTAAGAAAAAGTAATGGCACAATCTAAGTGGGGGCATATTAACATTCAAGATTGCAAAACGAGTAATCTCAGGGAGCTAATATTATTTACAGTTTCTTAAAATTGTAATTTTTTTTTTTAATGAACAAAAAAATGAGTAGGGGGCGACCAACGTGGCAATCTTATCTGGACGTGACCATAATAGCATCTTACCCGTTGGGTTTGGGGTCTTGCTGGGATGCAAGAAGATCACAATAAGCCATAACTTTCTAGCCTCGTGAGGGACACTAGTCAACCTTAAGCTGCTTGGACTCGAATCTTGGACCTCACACTTAGTGCATCTTATGCATCACCCAAGACCACTAGACCACACCTCTCGGTGGTTCTAAAATTGTAAATTGTGATTAAAGCAACGTTACTTTTACATGTTTTTTTTTTCCTTACGAACTTTCACATGGTTAATGGTTATCACTTATTTATATATCATTTTTATTATATACCAATTAAAATAAAATAAAAAATTATTCCAAACTTATTTTTATAAAAAAGATAAAGTCCAATTTCACCGGTCATTATGTTTACCTTTTCAGTTTTCAAGCCACTTTGCAAGAACTTTTTTACATTTTTTTACTTAATTTACTAATGTTACCTTTTGTTCCTATTTAACACGGAAGTTTTCATAGGATCCTAAAGAATTCGAATTTGCTTTTTCTGTTATTATGTTGTAGACCAGCATAAAAGGGTTTTCCACTTTGCCTTCCACATTAAGGTAGGTAACAACCTTTTCATGGACATCCCTTTCTTTGTAATTAAGTTCACTTATATTGTGAAACTTTCCATAGATTTCCTTTAATCAAAAGACAAGTTGCTATAGGAAATCACTTTTGGAAACAAAAGGGAGCGACCTCCCCCAAAAAAGAACAACAAAAGAAGTAGAATAAAAGGAGAGCAGAAAGGCAAAGAGGTTTAAATAATGAGTTTTAAAGAATCAGATGCATGTCATCCTTTGTAATAAAGCAACCATAATGACATTCTTTTTGTGCCTGTGGTTTGAATCTCACCTTTTAACTTCTCTTCTCTTATTCTACATTTTGTATTTCACTATGTTCCACAAATTATGATATGTCATGTATTCCTAGTATATTATCCATTTATTAGGTGAAAAAAAAAAAAAAACAAAAATGTCAACCTAATGCTCACGCATAGTGGGTGATGGAAGCTAATATTAAAAAAAGATATGGTTATTGATTAAATAATAATTGAATCTTGTAAAAAATTCAACTTCAATACTCAAATGGTCAAATAAAAATGATTTTTTTTTAATTATAAACATAAAATACAATTTGTACTACTTTATTTTTTCAAATAAAATTTATTGAAATTTATACTCTACCAATGTTACTTCTTACAGCACCTTGACATAATAGCTCCCTTGAAAAGAGGGTAAATTCAATAATGCCCTACTTTCTTCTGTTGGCAATGTATAACTAATGAGTACAATATGATAGTTGTCATCATCTTTTAAGACCCACATGTCAGTATGACATGGGTTTTATGAGACGGTTGCATATAAATTTTTTTTTTCCCACCACTCCCTCTTGGGGCTTAAATTGAAGCACCACTTTCTTGCACTTAATACATAAAGAAGTACCATTCGGTTCATCTCACTCAGTGGTCCAATATATCACTAATGACTTCTCTAACACATTGGCAATATATTGGACCACCATCTTCAAACTTCATCACAAGAAAATCAAAAATGTCTCTAGATAGGCAAGTAGGGTGGGTATGCGAATTAATGCTTCTGGGTTAGCTAACTGTTTGGATTTTTTTTTCTTTTCTTTTTAAGTCTCTATGCCATGGGAAAGAGTAACCCATATGCCATCATTGATCTCTGCCCAAATTAAGTTAAGCAAACTACACCACCTATTCCAATCACTGACTGTCTGACAGTTGAAGAATTACCAACAATATCACCTCTATATTACCATATATGCAGTAGTAAATTGGGTTGTTGCCATCTTAGAAAAATTCTCAACCTCCTCACATCTAGTTTTTTTTAGATAGGTAGTGGGGAAGTTGGGGATTGAAGTGTTATTAATTGAAGCTAGTATATACTATGAAGAAATTAAAAGGTTCTTGAACTTGGAAGTCCAAAGCTAAGCTCAGGCTTAAGATCAAACTAATCCATTTATACTCAGAATCGAAAAAGGGTTTAGGGTTATAAACAAAAGTTGGAACAATTTCGATTCAGCATTTTTTAGTTTTACAAGGAACGCATGCACTAACAAAAAATAAAATGAATCTTATATTCTTATACGTATATGAAACTTGACAAACGGCTAGTCACAATTAACCCAAGAACTTTTATTAACACTTGGTTTCACCACAATCATCTTATTAGTTTCTCCATTTTCCAAGTGATTCACTCATTTTTATATTGTCATTATAAGCGTGGGTTTGGATTGGGCGTTTTGTCCAATCTGTGTGTCTGTGTTTTTTTAGTGGTCTCATAGGTACTGTATACGAATCCACAAAAGTCAGCAAAACACAGATTTCTAGGCATTTTTGGGTCCCGCAGTACTATTCACACTTTTAAAAATTATTTTGCTACAGTGTTTTCAATAATAAATTTTTAATTTTTAAAAAATAAGTGGTATCCAAATACACCATAAATTATTAATTCCATGTGAATCTTCATCGTGTAATTACTATTTTCAATTGAAATTTGATTGAATCAAAGGTGGGTCTATTTTGCATGCTTAGGAATTTTATGAATGCATTGATATTACTGCATTAATTAGCTGTCTCTTCCTTGTCAATTTTTTTTTTTTAAAGTAATGCTACAGTCACAAACTATTATACAACATTTTTACAAAATGTTAACGTGGTCAACATTTTATTAGTTTTCATTTAGGCCTACCATTTAGGGATGACAATTTTTTCCCGCCCCACTTAACCCGCCTCTCCCCACTTCGTCTTGCGCGGGTATTCCCCGCCCCGCAAACGTGGTGGGGTGAGGATGGGGTAAGATTTTAGACCCACACCACGAGGTGGGTCAGGGATGGGTTTAAACTTTTTAGACCCACCCTGCCCCGCCCCGCCCCTCCCTGTCCACGTCTCCGTCTCGCGTTGCTAAGGGTCATAATTGTAAATTTTTCATACCCTAAAACCCTACAATTTAAACAAACATATCAATATTAGCTTATTTTATTCTACCCAATGTGGTTCTCTGCCTTTATTTTGTTATGTGTTATACTATGAGATTTTTATTTATTTATTATTATTTATGATTGTCTTGTTAAACACTTAGATATATTATTCAATTTTTTCTAAAAATTGATTTGATTTGATGAAATAAATTTAGTTGTAATTTCAAGTATATTTTTATTAATGAAATATGTTTCATTAAAAAAAGTATATTAATTGTAGGGAAAATTAACAAAAAGTAGAGTTTTACGAGGTTGAACAGGATTTCGCGGGGCCCCAAGAGGTGGGGATGGGGTGAGAAAATTTTCCCCCTCATGCGAAGCGGGGCGGGGATGGGGGCCATGAGACAAGACAAAACCATGTGGGATGGGGACAAAAGACCCCATCATTCGGCACTACGACACCATTAATATCACTTTTTTATTTACCAATAATTACTCGCCACATCAGCAGTTTGTAAAAATTTTTGTAAAATAATTTGTATCTTTAGCATTATTTATTTATTTATTTTTTGTTAATTTCATTTTCTTCCTTCCTACCATGGCTGAATTTCGTACGAAAAGGAATACAATTGCATTTGTCAGCTTTCAATATTCCTGTTAAATAGTACGACATATACGTGCAACAATTAATATGAGAAACTAACAGAAGTCACTACGTACACTACTTTGCAGTTTGCACTACGAGAACGTACAAATGTGCAATTATCAAAGTGGGGACCTGGGCCTTTGGCTTCCCAGAAAAAAAATTTTAAAAAAAAGGCCAGGGTTTTGTTCAGCAAACACAAAACAAAAAGGGTCATGTGCTGCTCTGCTCAATGACTGCAGGTACCTCCTGGAGCAGTTTCAGCATGTCAAGGTCACCCATGTGTTTAAGGAGGCAAATAGACGTGCCGATAACTTTGCTAGAGCGGGCTGTTTTTTTTTTGGAAATTTTGTTATACTTGATGCACCGACCAATGATGGCTTATGTAATATTTTAAATGCGAATGCTAATGGTTTGTATACTCTAACGCTCTCAGCCAGAACATCATCTTTTATGGCTAGTCAATATTAATGCAGTACCCTCTTAACCCAAAAAAAAAAAGAACAAAGAGGGTCAATGTGCTTTGGGCAAATCATTTTATTTTGATTCATGCGGAATTTGAGTTCAAAAATAAGATCTTGTATAAGACAAACAGTGATATATTTTCAAATAGCAATGATTTTTGTATTATTTAGAGTTTGTTTGACATTAGTTTCACCTTTTAGCTATCAGTTTTTATGTACATCTTTTTAAATTCTTAATTTTTCTTGTTTTTCCAAATTTTTTCAAAGTACAAATATACTTTAACACACTTTCAGCAAAATACTAAATAAGCTGTTTCCAAACAAACACTTAGATACTATGGAACTTCTTAAAGTAACATGGGGTTTTGTTCCTTTTACACATAAGAGTAATTTAATTGAGAATTTTACCTTTTATACAAAATTTGGACAAATATGACAAGGAATTTTGTCAGTTTGACAAACCTGCATCTTTATTTATGAAATCATTTCAATTTTAGCGCTAAGTTGTTAGGCCAAAAATTTAATTTATATAGGTCTTTAGGTCTTTTTTAAGGCATTTAGTTTATATAGTGATGATGTACAAAATCGTCAGTGAGTCGATTGTCCAGACACGTAGTGACTAGGGGTACTTGAAGGATGAAAGGTGAAGAACCTACAGAAAGCATTAGTGGGGTGTTGGCCAAAGACCCTCCAAAGATTAAGTCAGTGATTAGATGATTTCTAATAACTCTAAAAGTATGAGAGTTAGAAAAATCTACGTACCTAGGAGAAAAGAGGGATTTGTGCCTATATGGTAATATAGAGCTGACAAAATTCCCATGATTGTTGGCTCTTTCCTTATAGCGAGAGCAAGAGTTAATGTTTCAAAATTCTTGGGCTTAACTTCCCATATTTGGAAGATATGAATATGTAAAAGGATCTTTGGGCGTAGCATGCAAGTTCTTTCAATATAGAGATGCTTGAGTGGAGGATACACAAATGGTGTGGAAGGCTAAATATGGAGAATTGTTCACCAGGGTAGATTCATTGGTCACCATGGTGCACTAGATGAGTAAGTGTCTAACTAATGCTGTAGGGGTCATCAAAAGCATAGGAGGTCTATCAATCCCTTAGTCCCTGACGATACTCTTGGTCATGACTAGACCAAGGAGGCTTACAATTTAGTGTGTTAGACAAATTTTTAGGTGGTGAAAATATCCCTTATCATATAGGTAGTATAAGTATAAATCTCTTAAAGAGAGACAAATGGCTTCACATCACTGGGAACTAAATCATGATAATTACTTTAAGCCATAGAGAACAACTTGTGTGATTGTGTTTAAATGAAAACATATGAGAAATACGTGAGTAATGAAAATTGTGTCTCACAAGAGGCCATTCCAATAAGAGGAACATGTGACAAGAATATGACCAAAAATAATTACTTCAAGACAATTATTGGAGGGGTCGTCAAAAGAATAGGAGGTCTATCGATCCCTTAGTCCCTGACAATACCCTTGGTCATGACTAGACCAAGGAGGCTAACAATCTAGTGTGTTAGTCAAATTTTTAGGTAGTGAAAATATTTCTTATCATATAGTTAGTATAAGTATAAAGCTCTTAAAAAGAGACAAGTGGCTTCACATCACTGGGAACTAAATCATGATAATTACTTTAAGCCATAGAGAACAGCTCGTGTGATTGTGTTTTAATGAAAACATATAAGAAATACGTGAGTAACGAAAATTGTGCCTCACAAGAGGCCATTCCAATAAAAGGAACATGTGACAAGAATGTGACCAACAATAATTACTTCAAGATAATTATTGGAGGGGTCGTCAAAAGAATAGGAGGTCTATTGATCCCTTAGTCCCTAACAATACCCTTGGTCATGACTAGACCAAGGAGGCTGACAATCTAGTGTGTTAGTCAAATTTTTAGGTGGTGAAAATATTTCTTATCATATAGGTAGTATAAGTATAAAGCTCTTAAAGAGAGGCAAGTGGCTTCACATCACTGGGAACTAAATCATGATAATTACTTTAAGCCATAAAGAACAGCTTGTGTGATTGTGTTTAAATGAAAACATATGAGAAATATGTGAGTAATGAAAATTGTGTCTCACAAGAAGCCATTCCAATAAAAAGAACATGTGACAAGAATGTGACCAACAATAATTACTTCAAGACACTGGAGGATTCTTAGACATAATTTACGGGAAGAAGAGCAATTACAATGTGACACATGGCAAGGGAATAAGATTAATTTTCAAAGTTTCATGTATAAATAGAGATACACATTTTCATACAAAACGTGCAAAATCATATATACAAACCAAAGACATTGACTCTCTCTTGTTTCCGAAATTTGAAATTATCACTTTATGCTTGTAAGGGTGTTGATTTTCTCTCGTATGAACAAGGCTCTTTGTTACTTTAAGCATTATAATCTATTATTGTTATTATTATTAAAGTATCTTTTAATTTCTTTGTTCTCATTTTTAATTTGTGCATTTCATAAGAAATCCTATTAAGTTAGGCTATACTGAATTCATTCTTCTTTGAGTGAAGTGAGTTTCCCGTCTCGAGTGGTGTTTAATTACTAGGAGCGGACTAGGAATTGGTTTGTACTCAAACATAAGTAACAAAATTTTGATTTTTGAGACCTAGCAATAGAACCATAAAAAGAAAAAAGAAAATGAAACTGAGAGTGACCTTGACAAAAAATTGCTTTCCAAATTCAACCTCACCAATTATATTATACTCTAATCCGTCCTAAACTCTATAAGATTTTGAAAATTAAATTCACCCAAACATATTATAGAAAAATTTTAAAAACCCAATCAAAACTCGTTCGTTCATCTTAACTTTGGGCTAATCTAAAATATTAAACTAAATTCAAGCATCACAAATTGTAAATCTTCTTTAGAATTTGAGAGATAAAGTGATATACATATTGCACTCTGTTATAAATAGATAATAAATAAATAAAAAGGTTGGAAAATTAAAGCGAGCACATGAGTGTTATAGTTTGCGTTTGAGTTTCTGAATACTACTACAGATTTATGCAAGCAAGAGAAGAGGATGGCACGACCGGTAGGGGTGGTTGTTACTTATTAATGACACAAATCATACTTCCCTTTAGTAAAATTTTGTAACCACCACACATCCTTGATGCGATGGTCACTTCACGAGTATAAGTGTTTGTGAAGAATTGGGAGCAAGGGCCTGGGTTCAAGTCTCCAGGAGAGAGTTTCACATACACATACACTTAGATTAAGTTAGAGTAGAATTCTATCTTATATATAAAAAAAAAATATTTGTAATTAATTGTACACTTATAAATTCTTTATACTAATAAAACCTGTGGGGGAGAAAAGCCCAGCCCAACTTATTGGGCCCAAGGCCTATCCGAGGACCACTGTTAGTCCGAGGAGACCAGGACACAGGCCCAGGTGGAAGGATGCCCGCAGGCGAACACGTGCACTGTCCGAGGAGTTGTTCATATGTCCGAGGAGACCGATACCCTCAGACCCGACGAGGTTTTCGCCCGGCACGTGTCAAGCGATCTGTCTGACAAGTGTCGAGGGAGAAAAGGGGCCTCGGACACACAGGAAGGTGACTGGAACAGAGAAATATCAAGGAGACAGACTTCAACCACCGCATTTAATGCACTGCACCTACCCCTCTGGCCGCATTTATGTGGAGAAGACCCCTGAACAGTGCACCCTCAGCTACCGCCACTCAGACAGGGCTAAAGGGGAAGTGTGATGGGACATGCACTCAAGTGGGCGCCTAGATGATGAACAAGTGGACGGTGGAGATGTAGGAAGACAGTACTATATAAGAGAGAAAGAGGTCCCTGATAGAGGGATCGAGAATCAAGAGAGAGAAAAGAGCATATTATTTTACTGTAGCTCCAACATTTGTAACCTAAGCCCATCAATGATAATCACCTCCTCGGACGAGTCATTCACCTCTGTCCGAGCACATATTCATTCAAGTCCTCTTGTCATCGTAGCCGTTTAATACTGTTGTTTTCATTTTTAGCCTAGCTCTTTCACCCACTCTCTACAAATTTATTGTTTTGGGTTCAGTGGGCTCCAAATCCGCATCTTCTTGGGCTTGGGCTGCGGAAACTGACCCTACAATTGGCGCCGTCTGTGGGGAGAGCTTGTGCAAGAGTGGAATAAACAGTTGATAATGGCAGAACAAGGTGAGCAACAAGCAGAATCCAGGGCATCCCAACACGTGGACCGCTTTGGCAACTTAGAGAGGAGACAAAACCGTGAGGGCAGTGTACACACTGTGCGCCTTAGCCAGAGCCAATCACAGAGCGGGAGTCACATGTCCCATGCAGAGAAGAACCGTGACTTACAACTGGAAGTGGAAAAACTAAAGAGAGAGTTGCGACACGCAAAGAGGAAGCGGGCTTCCTCGTACTCTGAAGATGATCTTGATGACGAGCAGGACGTCTCTTACCAACACAAGTCCAAGACACCAGCTAGCGAGTCCTACACCTATGTAGAGGAGTCCCATCGTAAAAGGGAGCGTAGGAGCCCATCACGCGAGGACATGGAGAATGATGCCATGAACAGGGCTCTAAATCAGATATCTAGATCACCCTTCACGCGTAGGATAGAGGAGGCCAGACTCCCTCGGCGCTTTAACCAGCCAACATTCACCATCTACAATGGTAAAACTGACCCCGTGGAGCATGTGAGTCATTTTAACCAGAGGATGGCTGTCTACTCCAGAGATGAAGCTCTGATGTGCAAAGTTTTCCCTTCCAGTCTTGGGCCCGTTGCTATGAGATGGTTTGATGGCTTGAAGGCAGGCTCCATCAATTCCTTCAAAGAGCTCACTCAGGCATTCGGCTCCCGTTTTGTCACATGCCGAAGAGTGGCCAGGCCTCTCTCTTCCCTGTTATCCTTGTCCATGCAGGAAGGCGAGTCCCTGAAGGCATATTCAGACAGATATTGGGAGATGTTCAATGAGGTGGAGGGCAACAACGATGCAATGGCCCTCAGCACGTTCAAGCTCGGCCTCCCTACTGACCACGGTTTGAGGGGATCCTTATCTGGCAAACCAGTCACAAACGTGCGTCAACTGATGGACCGCATAGAGAAGTATAAGAGGGTTGAAGAAGATCAGCAGCAGGGCAAGGGAAAGGATAAGATTATCCCTCAGGAGAGGAGAGATTCGCGGTCGGACCGGTACAATTACAATAAACCGCGGAGGGATTTCGCCGGACAATCAGGATCAATGAATCCTCAATCGGTCAACACTGTGTTCAAAGAACCAGTGCATCAGGTCCTGGAAAAGATTAAGAACGAATCGTACTTCAGGTGGCCGAACAAGATGGTAGGAAACCCCGAGAGACGCAACCACAATCTCTACTGTCAGTACCACCAAGACCATGGGCATACAACGGAAGATTGTAGGAGTCTGTGGGATCACCTGGACCAGTTAGTCCGCGATGGTAAACTGAAACATCTTCTGCACCACTCCAGCGGCCGAGGGCAGATAGGCTCGGGGCCACGCAGGGATGACCCCCCAAAGCCGCCGCTTGGGACTATCAACGTCGTCTTCGCTGCGCCTGGGAGAACAGGGTCCTGGCCCGTGAAAGTTATGTCAGTAAGCCGACCACCCGCAGGGGAGTCGAGCCGAGGACCGAAGAGAACCAGGCCTGGTGCCCCGCTGGTTATGGGATTCTCGGACGAGGACATGATCAGCACCATCCAACCCCATGATGATGCACTAGTCATCACCCTCAGAATAGGAGGGTACGATGTAAAGAGGGTGATGGTGGACCAGGGCAGTGCCGTGGAGATAATGTACCTGGACCTCTACAAGGGGCTAGGCCTAAAACCCCAAGACCTGACGCCGTACGATTCCCCCCTTTTCACCTTTGAAGGAAGGCCCGTCATTCCGAAAGGCCGGATACGCTTACCTGTGCAGTGCGGCTCCAAGGTGGTAGAGCTAGATTTTATCGTCGTGGACGCATATTCGCCCTATACGGCACTCGTAGGCAGACCTTGGATTCACGCACTTGGGGCTGTGCCCTCCACTTTGCACCAGAAGGTCAAATATCCATCAGGAGGACAGATACATGAAATCCGAGGAGATCAGTCTGTTGCTAGGCAGTGCCTGATAGCCGCCATACAGCATGAGGCCCCAGCCGAGTCCTCGGACGTAGCTGGGAGGAATTTATAGCAACTACAGTCCCGGGGATTGCCCTTTGAAGAATCGGATGAAGGCACTCGATGCGAGGATCTAACGAAAGTAATCATTGGGGATGATCCTGACAGGTTCTTCCAAGTCGGATCTCAGCTGCCTCTTCAAGAGAAGGAGGAGCTGATAGAGTTCCTCAAGCAAAACCTCGACGTGTTTGCCTGGAGTGCTTACGAGGCCCCAGGGGTGGACCCGGAGTTCATATGCCATCATTTGAAGGTGAATCCACTGGTCACCCCCAAGCAGCAACCTATTCGGCGCCCATCCAAGGAGCATGCTGACGCAGTGAGGGACGAGGTGACGAAACTCAAAGCAGCTGGGGCTATCAAAGAGATTTTTTATCCCGAATGGCTAGCGAATACCGTAGTAGTAAGGAAGAAGAGCGGGAAGTGGCGAGTATGCGTGGACTTCACGGACCTGAATAGGGCATGCCCCAAAGACCCGTTCCCTATGCCGAAGATCGATCAGCTGGTCGACGCCACTGTCGGCCACCCTCGGATGAGTTTCCTGGACGCCTTCCAAGGCTACCACCAGATACCATTAGCCCCGGAGGACCAGAAGAAAACTGCCTTCGTCACCCCTATTGGCAACTACCACTATAAAGTGATGCCGTTCGGCCTGAAGAACGCGGGAGCTACCTACCAGAGGATGATGACGAGGATGTTCGAGCCACAGCTGGGCAAGAACATCGAGATTTACATAGATGACATGGTGGTGAAGAGCAAAGTTATAGCCGAGCATGTAAAAGACCTTGAAAGTACCTTTGAGGTTCTACGGAAACACAAGCTACGACTAAATGCCTCTAAGTGCTCGTTTGGGGTAGGGTCCGGCAAGTTCTTGGGATACATGGTCACCCACAGAGGAATTGAGGTCAACCCCGACCAGATAAAGGCCATCAACAACCTCCGAGCTCCTCGGAACCCCAAGGAAGTGCAAAAACTGACTGGGATGACTGCTGCCCTCAATCGGTTCATCTCTAGATCAGCAGACAGGTGTCGGCCCTTTTTCTCTCTACTCAACAAGTGGAAGGGATTCGATTGGACTGAGGAATGTGCTTTGGCGTTCCAGCAACTCAAGGATTACCTGTCTCGGCCACCAATCATGTCCAGTCCTGAGCCAGACGAGGTACTGTTCGCCTACATCGCTGTAGCTCCCTATGCGGTGAGCCTGGTGTTGATACGGTCAGACTCTGGTGTACAAAGACCCGTCTATTACGTGAGCAAGTCGCTGCATGAGGCTGAAATTCGTTACTTGCCACTGGAGAAGGCTATCTTGGCAGTAGTGCTTGGCACACGGAAGCTACCTCATTACTTCCAAGCCCACACGGTGATCGTTCTCACACAACTCCCACTCAAAGCTATACTCCGAAGTGCCGATTACACTGGTCGGATTGCCAAGTGGGGTACAATCTTAGGGGCTTTCGATATAAGATATATGCCCCGCACATCGGTCAAGGGACAGGTCCTCGCAGATTTGGTGGCTGAGTTTACGGAGCCCCAGTTAGAAGAGGTGAAGCCCACGACGGGCATGGATGAAAAATCAGTTGGCATGGTCTCTCAACAGAATCCCTCCCATTGGGAAGTGTATGTCGATGGCGCGGCAAACCAAAGAGGCTCTGGAGTTGGACTGGTACTGATATCCCCCGAGAAAATCATTATCGAGAAATCATTGAGGCTGGACTTCTCGGCTACAAATAACGAAGCAGAGTATGAGGCCCTACTGATGGGGATGACTATGGTCCGTAAAATGGGTGCGAAGTCAGTGGAGTTGTTCTCGGACTCAAGATTGGTAGTAGGTCAAGTACAAGGCGAGTTCGAGGCAAAGGATAAAAGAATGCAGGGATACCTAGGTCGTGTTAAACATCTGCAATCAGAGTTCGAATTTTTCAGTTTGCTGCACATCCCCAGGAGTGGCAACTCACATGCTGACTCTTTGGCCACGCTTGCCACCTTTTCGGCACAAGACCTGCCGAGGGTCATCCTCGTCGAGGACCTGCACAGTCCTACAGAGACGAAGTCAGGGGGAGTCCAGGTTCACCAGATCAGGGCCGGGCCGTGCTGGATGGACCCTTTAGTCAAATTTATCAAAGAAGATATATTGCCGGAAGAGAAGGCTGAAGCCGATAAAGTTCGGAGGAAGTCGACTAAGTTCTGGCTGTCCGAAGACCAGAAACTATACAAACGCTCCTATTCGGGACCATATTTGTTATGCGTACGTCCCGAGGCGACTGAGACACTGCTAGAAGAGCTGCACGAAGGAATCTGTGGGAGCCACACCGGAGGCAGGTCCTTGGCTCACCGAGCCCTCACCCAAGGCTATTGGTGGCCTAACATGCAGAAGGAGGCACACGAATACGTCAAAAAGTGCGATCAATGTCAGCGCTTCGCTCCAAACATTCACCAGCCAGGGGGAAACCTCAATCCACTGTCTAGCCCATGGCCCTTTGCCCAGTGGGGCTTGGATATTGTGGGACCCTTCCCCAAAGCTGCAGGAAACAAGAAGTACCTCCTGGTCGGAACAGACTATTTCACCAAGTGGGTTGAAGCTGAGCCGCTAGCCAATATTAGAGACGTTGATGTGCAAAAGTTCGTGTGGAAGAACATTGTCACACGGTTTGGAGTTCCTCACACCCTCATCTCGGACAACGGTTTACAGTTCGACAGCAAGGCATTCAGGAATTACTGCAGCGAGCTGGGAATTACAAACAGATACTCCACTCCAGCCTATCCCCAGGGTAATGGCCAAGCAGAAGCTTCCAACAAGGTCATACTGAACGGCCTAAAGAAGAGGCTAGATGATGCAAAGGGCAAATGGGTAGAAGAGTTGCCACATGTGCTTTGGGCTTACAGAACTACACCCCGCAGGTCCACTGGAGAGACCCCCTTCTCGATGACCTATGGGGCTGAAGCCGTTATTCCTCTGGAAACGGGGTTCCCAACACTAAGAACTAGCTCATTTAGTCCAACCGACAACGACGAACAGCTACAGAAGAGCTTAGATTTGATTGAGGAAAGAAGGGAGAATGCAATGGTTCGGCTGGCACACTACCAGCAAAAGCTCAGACAAGGCTACGACGCTAACGTGAAGCCGAGGCCTTTAGAGCCCGGTGATCTGGTGCTGAGGAAAGTTGTGGGCACCGCGAAGAACCCAGCCTGGGGAAAATTAGGACCCAATTGGGAAGGACCATATCGTATCACTTCGGGCGCTGGTATTGGGGCATATTTCTTAGAGGACCTGGATAGTCATGTAATCCCTCGCCCATGGAATGTAAATAACCTCAAAAGGTACTTCTATTAATCAAGTCTTCTCTTCAACTGATATACCAAAGCGCTGCGTAAAGTTTTCTCTCAAGTGTTTAAACTTAAATCCAATCATGCCTGTAGTCCTCGGACCAGATGATTAGGGTTAGTTAGCACTCATTCATCGCTTTCTCTCAAGTGTTTAAACTTAAATCCAATCATGCCTGTAGTCCTCGGACCAGATGATTCGGGTTAGTTAACACTCAGCTACGGTTCTATAGTGTTTAAACTTAAATCCAATCATGCCTGTAGTCCTCGGACCAGATGATTCGGGTTAGTTAACACTCAGCTACGGTTCTAGTGTTTAAACTTAAATCCAATCATGCCTGTAGTCCTCGGACCAGATGATTCGGGTTAGTTAACACTCAGCTACGGTTCTATAGTGTTTAAACTTAAATCCAATCATGCCTGTAGTCCTCGGACCAGATGATTCGGGTTAGTTAACACTCAGCTACGGTTCTATAGTGTTTAAACTTAAATCCGATCATGCCTGTAGTCCTCGGACCAGATGATTTGGGTTAGTTAACACTCAGCTACGGTTCTATAGTGTTTAAACTTAAATCCAATCATGCCTGTAGTCCTCGGACCAGATGATTTGGGTTAGTTAGCACTCAGTTGCAGTTCTGGTGTTTAAACTTAAATCCAGTCATGCCTGCAGTCCTCGGACCAGATGACTAGGGTTAGTTAACGAGTACACTCAGATCCTGTAATCTTTGAATTGGACGACAGGTTAGTCAATACCCCCACGCGTTTAAATTGATTTTAATTTATGAATCTCTCCCTTAGTCGTGTTTGGCTTGAAACCAAGGAATGACAACTTATGTCTAACTTGGAAAGATGTGCAATTCATCAATAACTCTTGGTTGGCCTATCCTTTTCAATAGTAATCTTGGTTACTTACACCATAATTATGATGTGTTAAATAGATTTGTTTGCGTTATTTGGTTATAAATGCAATGTACAGTTGTATGTGACAATAATAGTTGATAAGGCATATATTTAAGGATATCGTAGACAAATGAAAATCTATTCCATTAATAAAAGATGGTCTACAATTCTTCGGATAAGACAAAAGAAAACACAGGTGCAAAAAAGTAAAAGCCCTATACGTCTATTCTTTTGCCGAAGGGAGCACAGGGTCAGCAGCCTGGCCTATCCGAGCAGTCGCGTCAGGGGCTCGGTCCTTGGGCTCAGAAGGGACTTCCTCTTCGCCTGACCCTTGGATTTTCTCTTTGGCTGGTTCAGCCGGCTTATCCTTGCCGCTTGGCTGACCAGTTTCCCTGCTTGCACCAAGAGTAAGTGGAGGAGCATGGCTGACCAAAGTTGGCTCTGAAGCTTCTGGCAGCTGTGGAGCAGGAGGGAGATCAGTTCCTGGGAGCTCTCGGATATCAGGATCGTAGTATACGCTCCCAGGATGCCTCAGCTCCGAGTCGGCAGGAACTCCAGCTGCATCCAGGGCTTTACCCCAACTTATGTCGCAGTAATCTCGGCTGACCGAGGCGAACTGCTCTAGAAGCTGGGACGTGGCTGTCTCTACCCCCAGCTGGTAAGCTGTTTTCTTTTCAGCCTCGGTCGCCTCCTGAGCCAACTGGGCTTTCTCCTCGGCATATCGGACGCTGTCTTTAGCTCTGCGGAGTTCATCCCTTAGCCCGTTTACCAGCTCCCTTTCGGTCTTCAGATTGGCCTCTGCCGCCTTCAGCAATTTACGCTGATCCTCAACCTGCTTCTCAACGTTCTTTATCCCAGCGTCCAGGCTTTTCTTTTGGCTGGTCATATCCGCGAGCTCCCCGGACAGACGGGCATAATCGTCTTTCAGTTGGCCCAGAGATTTCTCCGCCTCATCTCGGGAACAGAGTGCCGCCTGGGTTTCAAGGCGATTCTTCTTGTCCCACTCCTCGGCTACATAAATCTGCTGAGTGACCTGCGTGATGGAAACTCTAGGTGTCAAACACTGAAAAATAGGAAAGGCAAAACTCAATGATTCAGCTAATCGGATTGAGGTTACTTACGATGGCTAAGTCCCTCTTCAGGGATCGAAAGAGCTCCGGCTGATTGAAACGCCTGAAGGACTCCATGTCATGAGGGAGGAGAAGTGGTTGCTGCAGGGCCTCAGCAACGTAGCCGGCTCTCCCTCCATCATAATTCCTGAGGGAGGTCTCCCAGAGGATTGGAGCGCCCTCTAACTCTAATTTTGGAGACCAAATCCGTGGTCCCCCTCCTCCTCGGCGCACCTCTGCCACCGTGCCCTCATCTCGGCTTTCAGTAGACGGAGCCCTGCGGCCTCGGCTGTCCTGTGCCACTTTTTGCTGCTTGGCCCCCTTTGGTGGTGGCACCTGTTTTTCCCCAACCTCGGTGTGGGGTCTCTTCTTCTGCAAGGTTGGCATGGGTTTCAAGTTTGGGTCAGGGATCTGAGTAGGCACTGGAGGAAGAGTCACCACCGTCTTAGATGTCCCAACATCTTTCGGGTTTGACTTTTTGCCTCTCCCCTTCATCAGGTTCTTCAGATCCATATCTTCGTCCGAGGAGTCTTCTGAATGGGTGGCTAACAAGTTAAGCTGGGCGGCTGACTGCTCGTAGGCCTCTTCCTCGGCGTCTGAGATCTCTACCACCTGGTTTACTCTTGAAGCCTCTCCCTCAAACTGAAATTCGTCTATCTGTTCTTCTAGCGACGAAGTGGAAGAGCCAACCCCCTCACCTTCAATCGCTTGTCCGAAGGGAACTTGCTGAAGTGGTTGGATAAGGGGAGGTGCAGCCCGAGGAATTGGGCGGGGTACAGGTTCAAGATCGTCTGGCGCCAAGAAGCCCTTCCGACCAACGTCGATACGCGCAAGGCGATGATCCCCTTGGACAATTGCGTTGCCGGCCGGTTGAAGACCCTTTGATGTCGCTTTATATCCAAGAATGAGGGGAGCAGATCGTAGTTGCCCGTCCTCGCTCACGAAGATCTCCGACCTTAAAAGGTAGTTGAGGGCAGCGACGTTCGCCAGGCTGAGCTGAGGAGAAACTTGTCTCTTATCTGTTGCAAAAAAAAATGGTTAGAAGCTCAAAAATATCGACCGAAGAGAAATCAAAGACAGTTAAAAGACGGGAGCCCTAAGCCTATGGTCAGTACGCCTAAATCTACGTGTCACACCTGGCTTCCCAGGCTTGGTTGGGCAACCAGGGCCGTTGCGCCAGGCGCCCGAGACGATCACATAGTCGTCTTTCATCCCTTTGTTGGATTTAGGAAGGCAGGAAATGAGCCTGACAACATCCGACCGGGATTTTAAGTAGTACCCAGCATCTTGCTGGCTGTGGCATTCGTACATATATACCACGTCAAGCCAGGTGAGTCCCAACCCCAAATGGCGCTCAAGGTCCTCAATCGCTCCTAGGATCCTAAACATGTTGGGCGCGCATTGCCAGGGAGTAAGTCTATGGTTCCGAAGGTAGGCAGAGGTGATGGGACCCATGGGGATTGTCATTCCCCCTTCTTTGAAGGCGATAAGGGGGATAACCACCTCTCCTGTCTCCCGGTCTGTTAGTATTTTTTCTGGGGGGCAATACCTCACGCCCACGTTAGGGGGTATGCGGTACGCGGTCCTAAACGCCTCTATTTGCTCAGGGCTATCCACCATATGCTCGAGTTTCCCCATGGTACTTGAGTGAAACGGTTGGCCGAAGAGAGAACTAAAAAATTCGGTGGGCGGCGACTTACAAGGGCTAGACCGGAGAAGCGATCGCAGGCTCGTAGGAGGACTCGTGAAGGTTCTGAGTAAGATCGGCACCGGCGACTGGGAGATTCGGACGGAAAGATGTGGACGGAGGGGCGCGTCTGTTCTTGCTGGAGCGTCTGAAGATTTGTAAAGTGAGGAAGAAATGATTTCCTCTGAGGCTTTATACGGGGTCAAGCGAAAGGTCAGGGGCACTCCCGTCCAAATCATGAAGAAAAACCACAGCCATTGGATCAATTAGCCACCGCTAGATAGGAAGGACAGAACGTCGCCTGGTGCAGTTAATGCAGCGCCTTGGGAATAAGGAAACCGCAGCGGCATTAATGAGGCGTCTGTTCCAACACTCACACACGTGCCAGCTCGGTTGTGCGTGTTTCCAAGCTTTTGCTCCGTGGCAAGTCAAAATCCTACTTTTTCTCCTCGGGTGCGAGGGAAAAACTACAATTTTGAGGGGCTATTGTGGGGGAGAAAAGCCCAGCCCAACTTATTGGGCCCAAGGCCTATCTGAGGACCACTGTTAGTCCGAGGAGACCAGGACACAGGCCCAGGTGGAAGGATGCCCGCAGGCGAACACGTGCACTGTCCGAGGAGTTGTTCATATGTCCGAGGAGACCGATACCCTCAGACCCGACGAGGTTTTCGCCCGGCACGTGTCAAGCGATCTGTCTGACAAGTGTCGAGGGAGAAAAGGGGCCTCGGACACACAGGAAGGTGACTGGAACAGAGAAATATCAAGGAGACAGACTTCAACCACCGCATTTAATGCACTGCACCTACCCCTCTGGCCGCATTTATGTGGAGAAGACCCCTGAACAGTGCACCCTCAGCTACCGCCACTCAGACAGGGCTAAAGGGGAAGTGTGATGGGACATGCACTCAAGTGGGCGCCTAGATGATGAACAAGTGGACGGTGGAGATGTAGGAAGACATTACTATATAAGAGGGAAAGAGGTCCCTGATAAGGGGATCGAGAATCAAGGGAGAGAAAAGAGCATATTATTTTACTGTAGCTCCAACATTTGTAACCTAAGCTCATCAATGATAATCACCTCCTCGGACGAGTCATTCATCTCTGTCCGAGTACATATTCATTCAAGTCCTCTTGTCATCGTAGCCGTTTAATACTGTTGTTTTCATTTTTAGCCTAGCTCTTTCACCCACTCTCTACAAATTTATTGTTTTGGGTTCAGTGGGCTCCAAATCCGCATCTCCTTGGGCTTGGGCTGCGGAAACTGACCCTACAAAACCATTTTGACATCAAAAATAAAAATAAAACACCATTTGTGATTGTCCTCTCCTGATTTAATGGAATTACAGCACCCAAATTCTGTAATTGTAATTCCATGAATTATGGAAAATTAGATAAAAAATTCTATAAGGTTGCATTTGAAAATTTGGATTTTGATTTGGTTCTATATCAATATATTTGAATCCCATAATTTTAAATCTATTGGTTTTAGATATAATTTCAAATCCAAAACTTTTAGAAGTTTAAAATTCTTAGTAGATTTTTCAAATCCAAATCCTTGATCCATCTTAAAGCATCCAAAAAAGGTATTTTGATTTTAATTATTCAAATTCAGACCCTTTTGGATATGCACCACTATAAGTTTCTTTAAAAACCGTCTCCCCTCTTCCCGTGTGTGTGTGTTAAAAATATTTAGTATTCTCAAAAGATTTTAATCATTCAAATTTAAATCCACATATCCAAATCCTACCATTCAAACGCACCATAAATACAAGAATAAGTCTACCAATACAACTTTCTTTTACAAATTTTTATTTATTTATTTCAGTTTTAACCTATGGTGTTCGGCAGTCCGCTCTTAACAATTGTTATTTATCATTAAATCAAAACACCAATTAATTTTGGGTATAAATGAGAATCGAACCATATATCTCCTATTAGAATATAAAGCACTTTACTAATATTAATTAAGTTAATTAGAACCCACATCATAGTGAAATACCAGTTAGTTATATAACTCATTGAAGTAATAATTTGTGGTTGACTGAGAATAGAAATAGAAATAGAGGGGTCCATATATGAAAAATGGAAAATGGAGAAACAATAACAACTTTCTTTGTCCATTCTGTTGGCAAGTATAATGCGTTAAATCATTAATACAGTAGTCTTCATACATTTAATGATGCAATTTTCTCAACAACAAAGAGAGGCTAGGCCACGATAACTAAGATGAGGGTGCCATCGTTATAGCACAACTCTCATAAAACAATTCCAACTTCTTTTTTTTTTTTTTTTTTGAGAAAGACTTCTTTTCTCTTTAAGTCAACATCCACGTCCGGAAAGGTACAATTATACAGTCCCTAACTTCGTGTAATCTCCAATTACAGAATACTTCATATGTAATACAGTCCACTAATAACAGAAAAAAGCACATACTTCATAAAAAATAAAAAAATAAAAGTACATACAAAATCAACAAGACTTAAAAAATGTCACTTAGCTTAGTAGTTAAGAGAATCACACACGCACACTCACTTTTCCAAGAACAAATCCTCACTTATTCTCACAAAACATTCATTCCCCTTATGAATTTATAATTGGAGCATATAATATAAAAATGGAACATAAGAATCTGTAATCTACATTGTTCTAAAATTAAAGTAGAATGACTTTAGGTTTTTAAACTTCTCATTAGAATATGATCATATCTATTGTTAGTTCGCTTATGAGCCATTCCTTTTCTTATATTAAGAGTTATAGGCAATGGTTTAACCAAGAAAGCTAAGTTGTCTTTTCATATTCTGAGAGTACTATATATGTGTACTCTTTCCTCTCACATGAATTGCAAGTTCCATCATAAATTTAATTAATAAGATCCGCAGTTATATAAAAAAGGGGAGTACGTATTTATGATGCTTAAAAGCACTCAACAATTACCGGTTCTAATATCGATGGAGACTGTTTTTATATACAAACACAATCATTTGATTTTTCTACTGTTACAAGTTAGAACTTTCCATGCTATTACTATACACATCTGCATGTTCTCTCAGTGGGCACCCCTAGAAGTAGCTGACAGCTCATGCACTATTCGACATGGACTTCACAACAACCAATTCTACTCCTCTTTTTCCAATCTCCTTCCTCTCATCATAATATATATAAACTCATCAACACACTCATAACTCACACTCATATTTCTTCAGCTAAAAAAAAAAAAGTCACACTCATATACTTCACAATAAACCACCGCCAAAACAGAACAAAACCAAAAAAAAAAACCATGGGTTTCGAAAGGCTTGGAGTCGGGTCGGATCCAGGAGGCTCGTCGCGGCATTACCTTAACCAATCAGAAGACGCGGCGGCAACCGCCGATCTCCGCGGCGGAGGAAGAAAGAAGAAGATCATCCTCCTCTCCTTATTAGCAGTCACTCTGATTATCGCCTCCGCCGTGTCCGCCACGCTGCTCCTCCTCAGAAACGGGTCGGGTTCGATCGGGTCCCCGGTTCACAAACCGACCCAAGCGATTTCGCAGGCTTGCAGCAAGACCCTGTACCCGGCTCTGTGCGTGAACTCGCTGATGGAGTTTCCGGGTTCGCTCACCGCGTCGGGGAAGGACCTGGTCCACATTTCGTTCAACATGACGCTGCAGCACTTCAGCAAGGCGCTCTACGTCGCCTCCGAGATCAGCTACGTCCAAATGGACACGCGCGTACGCGCCGCCTACGACGACTGCATCGAGCTCCTCGACGACTCCATCGACGCGCTCTCACGCGCCCTCTTCTCGGTCTCTCCCTCCCCTTCTCCTTCCTCCCCCGCCCCCGCCTCCACCCAAGACGTGCTGACGTGGCTCAGCGCCGCTCTTACGAACCAGGACACGTGTACGGACGGGTTCTCGGACCTTACCGGGTCGGTCAAGAACCAGATTTCGGACAGGCTGAAGGACTTATCGGAGCTGGTCAGCAACTGTCTCGCGATATTTTCCGCGAGCGAGAGTGACGATTTCGGCGGAGTTCCGATACAGAATAGGCGAAGATTGTTGGATTTCGAATCCGATATTTCGGGTGAGAATGCCGATAGTTTTCCGAGATGGCTGAGCCGGAAAGAGAGAGGGTTGTTGAGTTTACCGGTATCGGCGATTCAGGCCGATATTGTTGTGTCCAAGAATGGGAATGGTACGTACAAGACAATAGCCGAGGCGATTAAACATGCGCCTGAGAATAGTAATCAGCGAACAATTATTTACGTGAGGGCAGGAAGGTAATTTCACTTCAATAGTAATTATTTTTTTAATTATTATTATTATTACTACTTTTTAGAGGGAGAAAAGGCAAAAAGGCCAGCTTCTTTTTTTTTTTTTTTTTCCTTAGAACATCTTCATCATATATTTCAAAAAAATTTAGTATTTAATATTTTAAAATTTTACTTTATTTATTTTAACAACTCACTTTACAATATACTTAATATCAAAAATTTTATATTTTTTTACCACTTCATTAAAATATATTTTCTTTATTATTTCTTTATTTTTTAAAGAAAAGAGGAGTGAGAACCCTATAAAATATGAAAGCTCATTGTAGCTCAGCTTGTATTTTTTTTAAGATTAGCATCCTTGATGAAGATGGGTTTTTAGTGGTTTTATTGCTAAAAATAGCATTTAACATTTATAAAACCCTTGATAAAAATGCTCTTACAACTTTTTAAATCTTTTATTAGTTTGGTAACTTTTGTTTTTATTTTAAGGGTTGGTGGTTTCACGGTAAGTTCTATGGGGAAAAAAAAACTTAAGATTTTTTGACTTTCTTTTTGGTCAGTGATTGGTTCATTGACTTCACCTCAATAATCATTCAAACTTTAGTCATGTGAATGTACATTAGATATGAGGGTGTTGTACATTAGATCCAATGTAAACACGGCAAGTGTTTTAAAGTGATCATAATGTGTTAGTCTCGTATCATGTCGAGTACTGTTTTGAACGAAAGTATTATAATATAAATTTTGAGATATTGTCTAAATTTGATATTAATGAAAATTTTGTGTTTTTTTTATTTATACCAAATGAAATTTTTTTTTTTTAGTATTAAAAAAAATATTGTGTTTGGTATGAAAATTTTATGAAAATTCCCCTCAAAATTGATTTTTTTTTTTTTTTTTTTTTTACTAATAGTTTCATAACTTTTCGAGGCAATTTTTTTTGTGAAACTTGAATGTTTCTCTCTCTCTCTCTCTTTTTAAATTTAGCAAAAAAGGGAATTAAAAAGTGTTTTTGTAATGTTTTCTTTTGTTTTGTTTTTCTTTTTGGTTTAGGTATGAAGAGAATAACTTGAAGGTGGGAAGGAAGAAGAAGAACTTGATGTTTATAGGAGATGGGAAGGGCATTACTGTCATTTCGGGTTCCAAAAATGTTGCCCAAAAAATCACGACATTTCACACGGCATCATTCGGTAAATTCAAATTTTAATCTTTGAACCTTGTTTGGTAGTTTAATTTTCACTCATAATATATTTTGGTTTTTTCACTAAAAACCTATGGGCCAGACATACCCATGCACAATGTGTCGATGTCGATGTTGTTTGTCATGTTTACACTTTCATGCCCTACTAGATTCCTATATATTATCCAAATGGTACCATTTTAGACCAAATTACCCTCCAAATTAATATCCACTTCAATTTTTTTTTTTTTTTTATCATCATTATTGTCTTCTTCTATTATGAGTGTCACTGTTATTTTTACCATTAGTTTTGGTTTTAAAGAATTAATGTCCATGTATACCAAATGAAGGTTAAAAAAAAAAAAAAAAAAAAAAAAAAAAAAAAAAAAAAAAAAAGGGTTTTGGTGAATCAAAATGTCACGTAGAATTGTTTTAGAAACTTGTAACCTGTCAATATCACAAATGTCGTCACTATTTATTCCTCTGCTTTCAGTCAGTGCACTGAGCATGAAAGCTACCGGTTCTGAAATGAATCTTCAAATTCTTTAGGATTTTATATGAATTAAAGAAATATTTTTAAAAGTATTTTATTTATAAAAAAAAAAAAACTAATCAAATTTTATTTTTATAGTTTTTAATATTCTTAACAGGTTCTTTAATTTATTTTTATTTAAACCAAAATCGAATGTTTTCGTTTTCAGTGCAAGGCCAGACCATAAATTAAGTAATTTATGTTTCTCACATCAAATCATGTTTAGTCTTAATCATGAAATTGAATGGACAACATTGTCCCTAGCTTGAACTGGTGGATAGAACTTAAAGAAAGAGGGTCACTTTTTTATTAGCGGTGGGTCACGGGTACCTACATGATTGTTACGTATATTCTTGTCAGTAGATCAGCCGAACTTACTAGCAAATCATACTATGCTACCCAACCATTCCATTTTCTACTTTGAAATAGAAAAAGTTTAAGACTAGGAAATTTTTCAAGACTTATTTACTACCATTTTGATACAACAAAGTGTGATAAAATAAAATTTATAAGTTCATATAAAAGTAATAAATAATTAATTATAGTAGAATAACGATGATTTTTTTATGAAATATTAAAATTACTCTTGAAATATTGCATCTTTACAATCAAATTCAAACTTCGTATGTATTTATTATTAGCTTAATAATATCATTAGAGTGATGTTTATTATTAGCTTAGTAATATTATTTATGTAAGAGTAATGTTAGATAATCATATTATTTAAATAGTATCAATCGTATTTAATGTTGTGTATTTTTATCTTACAGCGGCAACGGGAGCTGGTTTTATCGCACGAGACATGACGTTTGAGAATTCAGCTGGACCAGGCAAGCACCAAGCCGTGGCACTCCGAGTTGGTGCAGACCACAGCGTGGTCTATCGGTGCAACATCATAGGCTACCAAGACACACTCTACGTGCACTCCAATCGTCAATTCTTTCGCGAATGCGATGTCTATGGCACCGTAGATTTCATCTTTGGCAATGCAGCCGTGGTATTCCAAAACTGCAGCCTCTATTCTCGCAAGCCAATGCCCTCACAGAAGAACACAATCACTGCCCAAAATCGAAAAGACCCAAATCAAAACACAGGCATTTCAATCCACAAATGCCGAATCCTCCCCGACTCGGATCTCAGACCATCCATAGGTAGCTTCCCAACATATCTAGGTCGTCCGTGGAAGATGTACTCTAGGGTTGTGTACATGTTATCCTACATTGATAATCATGTACACCCACGAGGTTGGCTAGAGTGGAATGCAACATCTCCTGTGAACTCACTCTATTATGGTGAATACATGAATTCTGGTCCAGGTGCAGCGGTAGGGCAACGTGTGAAATGGCCAGGGTACAGAGTTATTACATCGACGGTGGAGGCAAGCAGGTTCACTGTGGCACAGTTTATTTATGGTTCATCATGGTTACCATCTACTGGAGTAGCATTTGTTGCTGGGCTATCAGAGTAATTAATTTACAGTGTAACGTATATATAGTTGATAAAAGTGTTGGGATAGGTGGTGTTATTTTTTTTTTTTTTTTTTGAGAAAATGGTGGTGTTATTTTTAATTTGCAATTGTATGAAATATACATATATATAAGTTTCTGATTTTTATTTTATTTTATTTTAAATTATATATATATTGGAATAATAATTATTAGAAATTTGTCATTGTTTTTCTTTGTCACTTCTGTTGGTTTAACTCAAAGATGTAATAGAAGCTACAGATTATTCAATAGCTTAATAAGATTTTGTCTTAAACTATATATGAGACTTTGTTTTTTTATGTATGTGTCGGTTTATTTTGTATTCCAACTTTGTTTTTTTTTAGTGAGTGTGAAGTGATGGTACAAGGGCAATAATGTGATTTTGTGAATTGACTTTGGTCACTTGTGTCTAGCGGTGTTTGTGGGGTTGTTTCACTTTTCCATTGTGAGGCTGAGATTTCCTTTAATTTAATTCAATTCAATGGTGTCGGTGGAGGTTGGCCCACATATTCGGTCATCAAAGGTAAGTTTCAATTGCATTGAATTCAGCCCAATATTTTATGGGGGCCCATGCGGGAGATTTAGGAGTTAGGACCAACCCAAGATGTGGCTCTGTGTTCTAAGGAAAACTCAACCCTGGAAAATGAGATAGTAATTATTCTTTTAAGTGCGAGAAAAAAGTAAATGAATACAATTTTATTTTACTTCAGTTTAAACTTATAGCATCTACTCCTAATAATTGCTTTATATTGTTAGATCAATACACTAATTAGTTTTTAGTATAAGCTCAGATCTTTTATTTGACGACAAAAGATCTTTACAAAATCTCTTATATTTTACAACTTCTTGAAGTAACAAGTTGTGAATTGGTGGTCCATAAAAGAGACAATAATGGGGTTCATATTATTGTAATTTTGTTTCATTGAATTGGAATAATGACTTTAGCCCTTGTTTCCCTACTGGAAAAAAAAATGTCAATCATAATAACTTTTCTTCATTTCCACCGATATGCAATGAAATCCTATTTGTCGGATTGGACAACTTGCTTGGTGTCTCTACTCTCTGTAAGTCAGCATTGTCAACAACAACTTTTGCTTTCATGTACTCCATTTGTGTAAAGACAATGCCCTAGTTTGGTCATCTAGCTATTACTTTAAATCAGAGTTAGGCAGGAATTGGAATTAAAGGTAGCACTTCTTGTTGTGGTGGGATAGCAATATCAATACGTCCAGTCAAGCTGCAAATGATTCAGAAAAAAACACCAACTTACCACATGGCTGATGGCTGATGGCTCTACAAAAAATTGATTCATAATCCATGACCATGTACCCTTCTTCTGGGTCTGGATATGAATAATGTTGCTTTTAATGCACTCTCTACCAACCATAAGCAACTCCACTCCCCAAAAGCCCAAAAAGTTTCACTAAAACTGTTGTATTAATGAAGGGACTACTATTTTGATGATTTATGTTTTGTATTGAAGAAAAATAAAAAGATGTAGAGAGAGAGAAAAAGCATATCATTAATGTAGTTTGACTAAATGGTTCATGTCTATAGTAAAAAAAAATCCCTAAAAGTAAAAGACTAAATTTATGCTCTACAGCATTCTCATTACAAATTGTAAAAAATTTAACATTTAGTATTTTAAAAAGTTATTTTATTCATTTTAATATCTCATTTTAAAATACACCTAACATCAAAAGTTCTATTATTTTACCACTTCATTTAAATATTCTTTTTTTATTCTTTCTTTATGTTTTCAAATAACCACCATTCATTCCATGTTTTCAATACTCAGCAACTACCATTAAACAAATCTTTTTTTTTTTTACAATCTTGCTACAATGGGCTGCTAGAGATAGCAGCCCACTGTAGCTCGATTACAAAATTAATAGGATTTACAATTCTTGATGGAGTATACTTTTTACAAACTTGATGTTAAAATTTAGCATTTATAGCATTTACAATTCTTAGTGAGGATGCTCACTCATGTTTTAAAACCAAGATAGCTCATGTTTTTTCATAAATCATGGGCTACGTATTTATAGCATATCTTAATATATTTTATGGGTTACAGGTTTGTGATAATATAGTAGCTTAAATTGCTTAATATAATTCAATAAAAACGATATAAAAAAAAATATAGTCATTTGTTATTTATCTCTTAATTGGGTGCTTTCTTCAATCAGGAGGAAAACTAGGAGGCGGTAATTTGAAGAAAAATCAAGTTGAACTTTTCCTATGGTGCAGCTGTACAACTAGTCTAATTGGATAAGGCTAGCTTAGGTTGTTATCAAACTAGCTTGGGAATAAACAGCTTAGTTTTTTTTTTTTTTTTTTTTTTAATATTAAAAAAAAAAAAAAAAACCAAAAACTCTATAGAGGCACATCAATATTCACCCAAAAAAAGCATGGAATACCCTTGTTATAGTGTTTTGTGGCGGGATCCAAGTGAATTGAATTGTGAAATGAGTGAATTTTTCAATGAAGATTAAAAAACCAAAAAGTCTAGTGCTACAACAAATGGCATAATTTTTACCACAACTCGCAACGTTGGCAAGTTGTGACAAAAGTTGTGCCACTTGTTATAGAATTATATTTTTGTTAAAAAAAATATATATATATATATATATATATATATATATATATATATATAGACACACACACACACATCATCCCTCTGTTTTGTACCGTGTCCCTCGAGAGAAACATTAAAACTTTTCTTTTAAGCCTCTCATCGCTTCTTAAACCCAACATAAAACACTTACACAATTTAGACTGTTGCGTATGAGGACTCTTTTACAAACTTGTAAAAAGAAAAAGTTTTCCGGTGAAAGTTTGGAGCTAGTTATGTTATCAATTCATCCAAAATAGATTCTACAATTCTATCCTATCAAACACAAAAGATCACCATCCATGTCCATCTTTCAGTAGAGGCCACTTGTAATCGAATAGAACTGCTTTGATATAATGCAAGCAAGGACCACTAATATATTATCTATAATGGGATATACTTTGATTAGGATTAGAAAAAATAGGACCACTCCAGTTCAATCATATAGTGTATTAGTGTGTACCAACAAGTTCAATCATAGAGCCTTGTCTAATAAAGTTTTAAGTGTACCTTATCCATTTGAAGTTTTTTTTTTTTTTCCTCAAGAAAATAAATAGAGAAAAGTAACAAATCCACATTGCATTAATCCGCAGCCCCGACAAATGATGAAATGAAGCCATCACACTATCATCACATCACATAGTTCAGTGACACTATCACTATCATCAAAACTTATCATTGATGAAAACCCAAAATGAAATTCTTTTGGAAACCTGCAGTCTGAAACTCATAACTTAATACCATACAATTTTGTAGAAACTCATCAGGTTAGTAAATTTTTATTTTGCAATCTTTTATTTCTATGTTTTTTTCGTCAACAAAATTTGCTAGTTTTAACTTTTAAGGTTTAATTTTATGACAGAGAGAGGCTTTTCATTTTTAGAAATTTTTTCCTTTGGTCAAATATTTTCAGCATTTGCACGTGCCTAGCTATTTTGATTAGCAAGCATGTCAAAGACCACATCCATGTAGTGTGTGTTATGTCAAATCTGAAATAAATTGGAAAGTAAGTTCATCCAAACAGACTATACCATTTCTGTGCCAAAAGTGTCACTGCAATGGCATATGGCCTTGTCCCAGAAAGTGTTTGTACTTTGTAGTTTGTACTCTTTTCGCTTCATTGGCCCAGAGGTGACCAATGCAATAATATCCTTCAGCTTGGACTTCTAGTCAAATAATCACCACACATACAATATATCAGGCCTTGGATGCTATAAGAATATTATTGTTTCTCATTGGTGTAAGACGAGCTCAAATCTCAAATTTTAGCACTTAATGGGCTATGTGAAAAGTCTTCCAGATATCAAGGTCCAATTCCATCCTGGTTAAAAAGTCCAATCAGGTTATTTATAGTGTGGTACTAAACCATAGATTAACAAAGAATAATGCTTAAACTATAAACTGTTTTACAAAAAATTTTAGATGTGATAAGTGATTATTGGTAAATAAAAAAATAATATTAATAATGAGTCTAGATGAAAATCAATAAGAGATTAAACATATCAACATTTTGTAAAAATATTGTAAAATAATTTGTGACTGTAACATTAACAAAAGCTTAAATTACGTTTAGCACCCCAAAAAAAGATGCTTCTCTTTTTACCATACCATTGAAGGGAGAAATATAATACACAGGTGCATTACAAAAGACCAACTGGAAACCTATAGTAATAGTGTAGTGGCAACTGTGTTGCCACTTTAGCTACAGACCAAATGTCTTTCACAATAACATGTGGAACCCAAAAAACATCACAATACAAGCCATTCTGATTCAGGAAGCAATAGTCTGCAAACCTAGTGCTATCCATCCAATCCATGACACATTCCTTCTTGATGGTCTGCATTATCAGTGATGAACAAAATATTCTGAAAACCTTGTGCTTTGGCTGCCAAACCAGCTTCAATAACAGCCTCCAAAAGAGCTCCAGTGGCAGTTCTAGCAGTAGTACTTGCTACTCCAAAAAACACCTTATCTCCCTGCAAAGTTAGTGCTTCATATACAGTACCATATCTACACTGCCTCCTACTCCTAGCTGCTGCAATTTTGATGATTAAGTTCCAATAAAAAAGTGCTCCTTACTTTTTGTGTTTTGCTCTGCCTTCCTCTTCCTTGACCCTTTCTCTGGAACTGGTTTTTATAAAAAGTGTTCTTTATTTTCTGCTCTGCCTACAACTCTACATAATACACATTTAAGGTTCCACTTCCACACAAACACCCCCATTACAACTACTTAATTTTAATTGATAAACTATTAAAAATTTCCAACCATATAGGAGCCTCTCCACCAATTAACCTCTGGGAGCTTAGTTGTTCTAGGCTTCTGCACAAGTAGACTTTCCCACTGATCCACATGTGCTTGCCCTCCTCTTCTAGATCCACTAAGCACAACCTGCTTTGAATGTCCACCAAAGCCTCAAAACCTTACAAGTTTCCAAAATCAATTCCCTTCCCTCAAAACAGAAGAGACCTTGGCATCAACTAAGCTGACTGAATCGTATCTAACTCGAAAATCCATATCTTGGGTACAATTTCTGTACAAACCACCATCTGGATTCAACCAATCATACAATGAAGTTAATTGCCCTTGTGGACTGAAACCATCCTCACACTGTCTGTCATGTTCTGTTTAACACACAACCAAGATTTCCATTCCCTCGAAATAGTTTCAATAAGATTGACCTGATATGAAACTTTTTGACCCAGTCTCAATACTCAAATAGATCTTCTTGTCAAATAAAATGCCTCCATAAGACGCATCAAATTTTCATCCTCAAATACAATTGCCAATGCCTCCAAGAAGTCCTTTAAAACACTCCATATCTTTGTTTGCTAACATAAACCAGAATCTGTGTACCTGTTTAAGGGCCCATCCGCCAAAATAGCATCCAAGATTTGAAGGCATAAACTAGGGCCTGGGTGATAACCAAATTCCCACACTAAAGCAAGCAAAACCCAAAGTATCAATACAAAATAAAAACAAGAATATACAAAAGCTAGCATAAAATTAACAGTCTTACCTTATGGTTATGTTGTCTTCGACCCAAAAAAAAAAGAAAAAAGAGAAGTATATTATTATATTACTCTACATAGTAAAAGTACCATTAAAAGGTAATAGAAATTTAGGAGACATCAGGTACTTGAATCTTTTTGTTATAAACGTTTGAAGATTTTCATTCAGGTAATATAGGGGAGAGAATGACAGGGAAAGGAGGGTTAATGCTGAACAAACCTATCTATGAACCAAATGAGGAGAAGGGGAAAAAGTTTCAGAAACAAAGCAACGTACATGTTAAAAGTAAGGAATACATTTTTTTTTTTTTTTTTTTTGAGAATCAGGAATACATCCTAAGTAACATATGCACATTATTTATATGCCTATATATTTACTGCTTGGCCTTATGGGGATAGCTTATCAAGGCGGCGATCCATGATCAATGATACAGACTCCAGAAATACAGCTTCACTTGTACCCGGGAGCACAGCTTCTGATGCTTCTTGAACAATCTGCTCAATCACAGATTCCTTCTTTAAGGTTTCCCTGCACATGATGCTTCCAATGGCAAAGGGGGTGAGTCCTCTCTCCGCACCTTTCTTTAGAAGC
This sequence comes from Quercus aquifolioides, assembly GCA_019022515.1. Classification (NCBI taxonomy): domain Eukaryota; kingdom Viridiplantae; phylum Streptophyta; class Magnoliopsida; order Fagales; family Fagaceae; genus Quercus; species Quercus aquifolioides. The sequence goes on along the minus strand of CM032335.1, from coordinate 11,323,579 downwards.
ATGGTGGAAATGCGAAGGGTGCGGGCACACTCAGGTGGTATGTGCCACCCATGAAACTTCAGAAGTTCAATGTCTTGTTCAGCATCCATTGATTTAATATAATCAATTGTGTCAGGGGAGTAAGGTTCTTTAGCTTGAGGCCAGTAGAGCCAGTCAAATGTACAATCTTCAAACTGCAGTGAGAAGAAGCAAAAATCAGAGGAAGTAATAGACAGAATAAGTATTGGAGACAAATGGGTGTAATGATCTTAAAAAATAGAAAAACTGTTAGTTTGTAAGTAAAAAAAGAGTGGATAACATACAATACAATTTCTTTGGAAAGCATAGCATTGCAGAAATTCAATGTAAAAGATGAGAATTATACAGGAAAGCATAGCATATAATCTGTCAAACTGTCGCATATCCTATTCAACCAGAAAGATAAAAGGATGCAAAGAGAAGGATACGGAAATCTAATCAAAGTGAAAACATATTGCACAGTGGCACAAAATTAGGACAAGCAAAACAGCTAACAATGCTTTTAACTTTTTCCAGTTTGCAGCAAATTAAACAACATAGTAAGTGAAATAGACAATTGAACTAGATTTTGAAGTATATCATCACAGGGAACATACATAATTTTCTGCCAAAGACACCAACTATGTCTCAGAGTCAATAAACAACCACAATGAAAATTTCAATAATTGTATCATTGGCAGTTTTGGTTTCATGTAAATCAACAATACACGGGGAGATTGAATTAAGCAAACAAGAGAGGATACACCCTTTAAACTAAACACAAATAAAATTGTATCCAGTATTTAAGCAAGCATTGTCAGAAGAAGAACAAAACACTTACATTCTCAGGCAAGCAATAGCCATGATCAATGGGAATAAGGACAGTCTGACCATCTTCATGATCTTTGCTAATCAATATGTTCCCAGCATGCCTATCTGCATTTGCCAACCTTATGTCCAACACTGATATCTTGTGCACCTCATCCACTGGGAACGCACGAGGACCCATATCCTCACAACTACCATTGTTCTTTACAAACATCTGCAGTGACCCAATCTTAACATTTTTGGCTGCACACTCAAAACCGTCTGGATGATTGAATCCTCTGTGCAAGCACTTGACCATAACAGTGGGGGGAACCCCAGCAAAACCCTTCTCCCCATAACAATATGAGCGACGACCACTCCTTGGATGATCCAAAATGTATGCTGCAACTTCCCTCAATGCCCCTTCTCCTACTCGTGTGCCCTTCTTCAAGCCTTCACCATCAAGTGACAAGGGTAACCCCTGAGGATTATTCACAGCCATTGGCTCCTCATCAATCGGCTTAAAAACTGAGACATACTTTTGAGCAGATGAATCCTGCATGAAATAAGCTCCTCCTGATCCCTCTGACGACTGAATTGGCTCATTGCCACTGATTAACCCATCAAAGGTAGAGTTAATAAGATCTTTAATCGCTATTGGTAGTTCAATCTTAGCATTAACAATTAGAGGTTCCAAAAGAAAATCTCTTTGCAATGGCATCCTCTCTATGACAGGACGTCCCCCAGATAATGCTCCCCATTGGTGTTCTCTAACACCAGCCCCCTTCTCTTTCAGATTTAGTGCTTCAATAGACACTACTAAATCTTTCTCAACAGGTTTAACTCTTACTTTGGCAGATTTCCTAACTAGCAAGTGAATCACAGCGTCATTATTTTTGCATATGTCATTGATTAGTTTCTGATCTTCAAGCTCTTCGCCATCACATAGCAGCTCTTGATCCTTGAGATCAACAAACCCTTTCCCCTTCTTAGCAATCTGCTGTTTCACATAACCCACGTTTCTATTCCTCTCAACTTGGAACTCAAACTCCTTCCCACATACAGTCCTAACAGTAATTGCTTGGAGATCAGAGAGTTTTACCACCAAATGCAATACAATCCCTTCACTTAACCCATAGTCTCGGACGGAAGTATTGTTCCTAGCTAATTCTCTCCCTTCACAAACCAATTTCTGCTTCTTCACAAAAAAACCTTTGTGGTTCTGGATTCTTAGCTTCACCAAAGCAATCGAATCTGACTCCATAACACACATGGGAACCACAGACCCAGCAACAGCAAGGTAGACCAAGATTGACTCACTTGAGCATGGGCCATACAGACTGGTGAAACTACTGGGGAAGCATAAAGACTCTTCGAGCACTGGACTAAGTGCTACACTGGCAATCGACATTGTTTATCTTACAGAATCGAATCCCTATGTGTATCACCTAGAAGTTTAAAACCCTAAATCTCATACAAAGCCAATTGTGCTCTAATCAGAAAACCCAATTAATAGGGTAAATCCAAAAGAGCTCAGAAAAGCTCCTAAAACCCCAAGAAGTAAAGCCTTATGCAGATGATACTATTTTCTTTTTCCTTGTGAACAGAACCAAATCCCTATGTGTATCACCTAGAAGTTTCAAACCCTAAATCTCATACAAAGCCAATTGTGCTCTAATCAGAAAACCCAATTAATAGGGTAAACCCAAAAGAGCTCAGAAAAGCTCCTGAAACCCCAAGAAATAAAGCCTTATGCAGATGATACTATTTTCTTTTTCCTTGTGAACAGAACCAAATCAAAGTAATTAGTGAATTTAGGAATTTTGTCACACCAATTAGGGTTTCTGTTAGACTTATAACATCTAAGGTTTCTATGATGCCCGTCAAATCTAGGGCTTATGCCATTCCTTCTATTGTTGAGAACTGACAAACCCCTTCCTGCGAATTCGAATTCCCTACAAACAGCCAAAAATTTGAGCAATCAGAAACCAAAAAAGAAAAAACCTTATTCACTAAAGAAATGGATAAGAATCTTTGCAATTAGAGATTAAAAACTCCAAAATAAATATTTTTACTCCTAGAATTCGAAAGAAAGAAAAGGCAATTCCATAAAATTTGTCTTAATTAGTTAATTTTTTTTCCATTGATTTGTATCTCTTGGGGAAAAAAAAAGTAAATTCATTTAAACTATATCAAAATATACATACATTTGAATTTATAGCTCACACACCCACACACAAAAATTGAAGGCAGATTTCACTGAATAATAGTAATAATAATAATTAATCTCATTTACGACACAGAGAGACTATTTAACAGATTTTCTTTATTTTCTTTCAAATTTTCTCACTAACCAAACAGAAAATAATGAGAATGTACAATATACACTTCTACACAAAGAAATTGACTCAAAAAAAGAAAGAAAGAAAGAAAGAGAAAGAAAAGTATATAATCCTAACAAGTAAAAAGATCGGAGAAAAAACCTCAGGTACGGAGGCAATGAAACTGGAAACTCATAACAATTTCTGCCATTGATTGTTCTCTCTGAGCCTTCTCCATTGATTCCTCGCCATGTCTCCAAGAATCCAAAAAATTTTCTCTTTCGCTTTTAAAATTTTCTCGAGAAAATTTTTCTCTGATAAAAGAGACAAACAGTGAAAGAAAGAAAAAACACAAAGAGATTAAGGGATGTGACAGTGCGGAATCAAATTTGGGTTGGGGTATTTATAGGGTTAGACTTTTTGACTCGACGACTTTTGCCGGAAGTGTTTAACGGCGTTAGATGTGCCATAAACGGACGTTATGTTTTTGTTGGTGTTAAAGTACTGTTAGATATTACTATTGACTATAGAGTAAACAATTTGAATTTTTTTATAGGCTGGATTATTTATTACCTTCGCTTGTTTCTAGAACTTTACAGCAAGGAACTTCAACCCAAAAAAAAAAAAGTTTTCTTGTGTTGCACTTCGACATAATATGAACACGAATACAACACTGTATAGATAAAATTTATGTATAATTCCTGAGGTACGTGGAAGATTCGTTTATTTAAATATAAAAAACATAACTGCATTGAATTGAATTGTTCTTGCAAAAGGTAATATTGGTTATATTTGAATTTAATTGACCAACATTTTAGCCTTTAAAAACTACCATATATCAGTCTTGACTCTTGTGTGCCATCATGGGATCCCAGGGATTAAAGCAATAATATATAGAAGTTTTACTCTTTCAAAGATATTTTAGAAACATCTTCTAAAAAAAGATATTTAGAAATAGAATATAATTATTTTTTGTTGATATTTTTGTTTAAAGTAGACTACTATAAGACTAGTTGAGTTAAAGTGAAGCAAAGAGTTAGTGCATGAAGATATTTACATGACCTAGTGTAAAATGACATGCGTGGAGGGATTTCAACACCTTTTTTTAAGAACTTTTGTACTCTTAATGTTAATATAAGAAGATATTTGATATTAGATGAGTTTATAAGGTTTTGGATTCAATTGTGGAGAAAAAAAAAACTAAATACTATATTGAGAAACATGTTTCTCAATTTTTTTTTGGAGGGTGATTAAATCAATATTTAAGTGACTAGTGTTGTTAACGTGTAAAGGAGAGAAATATAAGAGAGATATATGATTCAAAGTAAGGATCTCAATTTTATTTTGTTTGACTATATAAACCACATTACATGGTCTTAGTTATTATTCATTAAGTAGAAAAATTGATGGGTTGTTTTTTAGATTTTAGAGAAGTGGATACCAAATATTTTTATATATTTCAAAGACTTTACATATTTACTTCTTTTTCTTTTTCTTTTTTTGAGAAAGTACATATTTACTTGTTTGGTCATATTTATTATTTTTCTTTTTTGTGAATAATGTTAAGAATATGTGTAGCATTTTTACAACATTAAAATAAAGTAAACACCAAATTCCTTTATTGTAATTATATTTAAAGAGCAATTCTAATTTTACATAGAAATTATTAGAATATTGGTTAAATAGTTAAATTCACAATTTCTTAATAGTTTATATTTTTGGAACAATCAATATTTTATAATGGTATTATAGTAAATATTTATGAGTTTGAACAATATCTCTACTCTATCTCTCATTGAAAAATTTACGTGTTAGATCCCAATTATTAAGATGGAATTGGGACCAAACATGAGAGATATTAAAAGTTTGGTTAAGTAATTATGGGACGTCCCTCTCTTCTTCTGTCACACCCAAATATTTTGTTAAAAAATAATAATAATAAAATAGTATAGTGCAGTTTCTAGATATTCATATTCAACTTCAAGAAAGTCTTATAATAGGGATAATTTCACCAAAATCAGCTAGATGGTTTTGGAAGAAACTATTTCATCACAGCCGCATTAGATACCTTTTTTTTGTCCTCGTATACATATTATATTTATACATGATTATGACAATATCATGCTTACAAGATATGCTTTATATAAAATTCATTTTAAAAGATATTTCAATTTTTAACCCAATGACATCCCCATTAGAATAATGTGAGATTTACAATTGAGTAATAAATAATTACTCCTTGTAACAAAGTTAATCGGCTTTAACCAACATGGGTTGGCTCAAGTGGTAAGCAGCTTGTGTCGCTTAAGCAAGGTCTCGGGTTCGAGACCTTGTGTATGCAGAATGCCCTGTTGGGAGACTCACCCACCACAGCCAGGTGTGCGACCCGGGTCGACCAACGGATTAGTCGGGGCGAAGCCCCGGATACCGTGGCAGGCAACCAAAAAAAAAAAAAAAAAGTTAATCGGCTTTTTTGTACGGATGTATAAAAATAAAGCTCTTTTATAATTTGTGAGCATATAATAATTGATACTTTTTATATTTAAAAAACCATACGTACAATACAAAGTTAAAATAATTCTATAATAGTCGACATTTTGTAAACTATGCATTGTGTTTGCTTTAAGTTTACTGAGTATAGAGCATTCCAGACCCTTCGTATCATTTTTTCTATCTGAATTTTTACTATTCAGACACAAAATTAAAATAAAATAAAAATCTACCTACATTGACTAGCTTCAAATCTTTATATATTTTATATTAAAAATAAAAATGCTACAGATTAAGTATTTTGTCACCTGAATTAAATATTTGAGTATAAATTTGGTAACAATGAGTTGTAAAACTTATATTTTACACTATCTAATAAAAAATTGTCACATTAATTTTTTTACTTAAAACTCAATATATCCTAACATATCTAATAACATCCTAATAAATTTTTAGTTTAGTTGGATTTTCAGGGTTATTAAAATTGATTGAGTGTGATTGTATTTTTTTTTAGGAGAGAGTTTCAACTTGTGACGTTTAATCCTGATGATAACTCTTTATCATCAAGCCAAGACACCAATCAATTTTTGGTGTAGGTGAAGATTGAGCCCCAGATTGTACTTACTTTTTGTTTAAAAGTAAGACTACTATAAGACTAGTTGAGTTAAAGTGAAGCAAAGAGTTAGTGCATGAAGATATTTACATGACCTAGTGTAAAATGACATGCGTGGAGGGATTTCAACACCTTTTTTTAAGAACTTTTGTACTCTTAATGTTAATATAAGAAGATATTTGATATTAGATGAGTTTATAAGGTTTTGGATTCAATTGTGGAGAAAAAAAAAACTAAATACTATATTGAGAAACATGTTTCTCAATTTTTTTTTGGAGGGTGATTAAATCAATATTTAAGTGACTAGTGTTGTTAACGTGTAAAGGAGAGAAATATAAGAGAGATATATGATTCAAAGTAAGGATCTCAATTTTATTTTGTTTGACTATATAAACCACATTACATGGTCTTAGTTATTATTCATTAAGTAGAAAAATTGATGGGTTGTTTTTTAGATTTTAGAGAAGTGGATACCAAATATTTTTATATATTTCAAAGACTTTACATATTTACTTCTTTTTCTTTTTTTTTTTTTCTTTTTCTTTTTTTGAGAAAGTACATATTTACTTGTTTGGTCATGTTTATTATTTTTCTTTTTTTGTGAATAATGTTAAGAATATGTGTAGCATTTTTACAACATTAAAATAAAGTAAACACCAAATTCCTTTATTGTAATTATATTTAAAGAGCAATTCTAATTTTACATAGAAATTATTAGAATATTGGTTAAATAGTTAAATTCACAATTTCTTAATAGTTTATATTTTTGGAACAATCAATATTTTATAATGGTATTATAGTAAATATTTATGAGTTTGAACAATATCTCTACTCTATCTCTCATTAAAAAATTTACGTGTTAAATCCCAATTATTAAGATGGAATTTGGACCAAACATGAGAGATATTAAAAGTTTGGTTAAGTAATTATGGGACGTCCCTCTCTTCTTCTGTCACACCCAAATATTTTGTTAAAAAATAATAATAATAAAATAGTATAGTGCAGTTTCTAGATATTCATATTCAACTTCAAGAAAGTCTTATAATAGGGATAATTTCACCAAAATCAGCTAGATGGTTTTGGAAGAAACTATTTCATCACAGCCGCATTAGATACCTTTTTTTTGTCCTCGTATACATATTATATTTATACATGATTATGACAATATCATGCTTACAAGATATGCTTTATATAAAATTCATTTTAAAAGATATTTCAATTTTTAACCCAATGACATCCCCATTAGAATAATGTGAGATTTACAATTGAGTAATAAATAATTACTCCTTGTAACAAAGTTAATCGGCTTTTTTGTACGGATGTATAAAAATAAAGCTCTTTTATAATTTGTGAGCATATAATAATTGATACTTTTTATATTTAAAAAACCATACGTACAATACAAAGTTAAAATAATTCTATAATAGTCGACATTTTGTAAACTATGCATTGTGTTTGCTTTAAGTTTACTGAGTATAGAGCATTCCAGACCCTTCGTATCATTTTTTCTATCTGAATTTTTACTATTCAGACACAAAATTAAAATAAAATAAAATAAAAATCTACCTACATTGACTAGCTTCAAATCTTTATATATTTTATATTAAAAATAAAAATGCTACAGATTAAGTATTTTGTCACCTGAATTAAATATTTGAGTATAAATTTGGTAACAATGAGTTGTAAAACTTATATTTTACACTATCTAATAAAAAATTGTCACATTAATTTTTTTACTTAAAACTCAATATATCCTAACATATCTAATAACATCCTAATAAATTTTTAGTTTAGTTGGATTTTCAGGGTTATTAAAATTGATTGAGTGTGATTGTATTTTTTTTTAGGAGAGAGTTTCAACTTGTGACGTTTAATCCTGATGATAACTCTTTATTATCAAGCCAAGACACCAATCAATTTTTGGTGTAGGTTGAGATTGAGCCCCAGATTGTACTTATTTTTTAATATGTGATATATGATGTTATGATATGTTGGAATTAGAGAGTGTAAAACTTGGATTATACACCACATTTTTATAGAATTTAATCTATAAGTATTTTGTTCCACAAATTAGAGATCTGTTTTTTTTTTAGTAAACAGTAATACTTATTAAAACAGACACAAAGATAATAATAATAGTATTTTAAACCGGGTTTATAATAGCACAAATTAGAGATCTGAGTTTGAATTTAATTTACATAAAAAATAAATTAATGTTTAGCTCCGACGAAAAAAAAAAGCATTATAAAACACAACAAACATTTAGGACCACACACTATACCACAATTTAAACATGTGAGAACTGAGAAATAATAATTAGATTAAATTTTAAAACATCATAAATTCAAATTCATCGTCATTATCCTAATAGAATAATGTTGGCATCTACAGAATGTACGGATAAGGTACACAAGTGGAAGAATCTTATATGGTAACGGACGTCAATCCTGATGAAAATAAATAACGCGTTCACTGAGTCACTATGCACATCCGCAGTTTCAACTTGGCCGCCAAGAAGTCTTTAATACTTTCTCCACGTAGTTTAACCAATGGCTACTTGCCAATTGTCATTGTTTCATTATCATAATCACTTTTTTTAATTTTGAATTTTTTTAAAAAAATATAGAACATAATCATTTTAAATGTGAACTTAGAATCAATCCAAAAATGAAAAAAAAAACAAAAAATATGACGTGTGTTTTTATTTTATTTTTTTCCTGGATGCTAATTTGAAAGTATTTTAGCTTGGATTCGAATTGTATACATTAAAAAAAATAGTAAAATTTATTTTCTTCAACAAATTTAAATATTTGGTAACTGTTTTTTCTCTTTATTTTCTGTTTTCAAAAATAATTTTCTATTTTTGAGACTAAAAAACTTGTTTGACAACACAAAATGGACAAAAAACAAAAACTATTCTCAAAACTCAATTTGTGAAGGAAACTGAAAACATGCAAAAGACTGTTTTCAGTTTCTAATTTTCTAAAGTTAATGAAAACATACATTTAATTTAATGAATCTGTTACATTTAATGAGTTAGCATTAGAGTTCAAATTCTAGTAACAACATATTTTAGTATTTTCTATTTTTTCTTCAAATTTTTTTTATTTCAACTAACCAAACATGTTTTTTATTTAAAAAATACAAGAAAATTGTTTTTTCTTTATATTCCCAAAAACAAGTTTTTGAAAAAAAAAAAAATTTGTTACCAAATATAACCTTTGACAGGAATTTTTGGTATTTTTGTTCAAATCATATTACATGATGAGTCATGATTAATTACATTTTTTACGGTTTGTTTCCCTACATAATATACGTGCATGAGATAAGACTCATCTAAAAAATATGTCTTCGCCACACATCATTTGGTCCTACCCTTTTTTTATTTTATTTTATATATATATATATATAAAATCAGCTTAAAAAAATTAAAATAAAAACTCTTATTCAACACCCACTTCAGCAAAGCAGTTGTTAGTGCTCAAGACCTTTGAATCTTTCTCTTTTTCTTTTGTGTATAAAGAGAGAAATAACCCTACCCATCTTCTAGTCCAATGGGTAACGTTGTTCAACTGGACAGGGTCGGTTCTTTTCTCTAGTCTTTTAGCCTTGGTTATTCAGGCTTTAGGCAGAAATAGTGTTAGGCCTCCTCCTTTTTTGTAATCCTCTTCTTTCATTTTGAATAAAGTTTTTTTTTTAAAAAAAAAAAAAAATCTAAACACATTCTAAACCAAATAATTTTAACTCTTAACCTTAATAATGTGAGATTTATAACAAAATTAGTAAAAATCTACCTCTATCCAATATTGTGACCATTTTTTTTACCCTTGGGGTGTTGAGCACTCACATTAGACTCAATATTACTCTTCTGTTGTTTTGATATTAATATTTTTTGGAAAATGAATTATTTTTCAAAAAATATTTTGTAGAAAACTATCTTATTTTTCTTTATTTGGTAACGACTTTAAAATAAGTTGAAAAATTATCTCTTAACTTTCCTTATTTATTTTTGCATGAAATAGAGTTGATTTCCTTATGCTTTGAGTGAGATAAAATTGTTTTCTAGTAAAAGTGAAAAACAACTCTATCTCACATTAAGCTAATTAATGGAAGTTTGTTAAGAGACAGTTTTTCATTGACTTTTTTCCCCCTTGTACTATCAAATACAAGAAAATGCAAAAAAAAAATTTGCATTTTCTTGTAGTTTAAACTATTTTCCCCCTTAAACTATTTTCACATAAGTTTTTTTTTATTGAAACAAATAAAAGATGAACAGTTAAAAGTCTCATGCCTCAACCTCAATAAACCAAAAACCAAAAGCAACTTTTGAAAAATAACTCAATACAATTATTGAGCATAACTCGAATGAACTACCCAATTAATTGTTTTTTGAAAGGGAAAAAAGAAGAAGAAATATCTATAATATTGGCTCCATCAGAAATAGATGTCCCCAACATATACATTTTGGATTAGGATCTATAAAGATCCACCTAATTTTCTTTTGCTTATTTTTAGAGTCACTTTGTTTATAAGAAAACAAGGACCTCCACCACAATTTCACAAAATCATTGCATATTTATTTTCTTGGTTTGTTCTCATCCACAATCACAATATACTCTCGTCTCATTCTCCAAAAAAAAAAAAATAATAAATAAAATAAAAAATGTACTCTCGTCTCTAAATACATGCACATCTTTCTGCATTCGAATAAATTAATTATTAGTATGATTGTATGAGTTACTTTATATAAATTTAATAATAGGTGATGATTTGAATTTGGAAGTGTAGGGGGTGGATTCGAGCGCTCTCTAAGGATCGAGAGAGTGGGCCCAAGCCCAACTAACCCTTCAATAAATTTGTAGAGTGTGGACTCAAGAGCTAGGCCTCAGTAAGGAAGGCAACGGCCATGCATGGTTGTACGTGGTTGACAATAACTAGAACGTGGGCCTAAACACACCATGGGGCTCCTCGGACGTGCCTTATGGAGCTGGAAACTACTATTATCTCTTTTCAGAAGGGTTACAAGAGTTGGGAGAGAATACTCTGCTACAGTATTCCTTTTTCTCTGGTTTTTCGTCCGTCCCCTTCATAAGAGGGATTTTTACATTATATACTCCTCACTCAGTTGATCCTAGCCCTACATTTGTTGATCAATCCGGCTTCTACTCGAGTGTCTGTCCCATCAGCCGCATTCCCATACCTCCAGTGGGTTGCAGCGCTCCAGGCGGCACTGTTCAGAGGTCCTGTCCTCATTAATGCGGCCAGAGCGTTAGTTGAGGGCATTTAATGTGGAGGTGACAGTTCACCTGGGACCTGCTCCTCCGCCATGCTCCAATGTCCGGCCATTGGTTCTCGTTATTTGCTCCTTGGATGCTTGGGGAGACCCCCCTTAAAGGTGTGACGTGTGCCCTCTTTCTGTCCTCGGCATGCCGAGGATGTAACCATCCTCGGCACGCTCCTTAGGTACTGGGCTCCAAGCATGGGCCGTTGGGCTGGGCCTGGAGTGGGCCGGGGCTGCTGACTTATTCTGGCCCCACAATAGCCCCTCAAAATCGTGCTGTCCGCATCCTCGGGCGGAAGGAGGATTTTGATATCCCCGGACCTGCTCCGCGTCTAATCAAGTCTTATCCCACGTCAGCGTTGGCGCCTTTTCAACTGCCCAGGGTGCGTTACTGGCGCTTCGATGTGCGTAACGTGTCTTGCATTAAATTCGGGCGGCTTTATGTTTCCCACGTTCAACGGACAGATGACAATCTAACGGTGGGGATGCGTTTGGCATTTGTGGGCGGGAAAACTTGCGCAGCTCTCCTTTCTAGGGTATAAGTACCCATTAGAACCGCTCCTTCACTCTTCATTTGCAATCGAGAGCTCCGCGTCTTTACTCTGAGTCCAGCCAAACCTCCACCTCCAGCACAAAAAGCCAGTCCGAGGTCTCCTCCTCATTTCTGTAAGTCTCTCTGTCCTTCTCTTTCATTCGTTCATCTTTTAGTCCACTTAGGCGTCATCTAGGATGGGTAGACTTAAGAAGTTTGTTGACACTGAGGAGGCGATGGAGAAGTTCATCGCCGATTACAAGATACCGGCCAATGTGGGCTTAAGGTATTGTAAGGAGGGGGAGTGGTACCTCGGGAGGCGAGAGGGCGAAGTGGCGATTCCCATCATCGCTTTCATTGAAGGGGGGATGACAATCCCCATGGGGCCAGTGATGAGGGGTTACCTCACCTACTTCCGGTTGACCCCCACCCAGTGCGCCTCCAATATGTTCAGGATCCTGGGCAGCGTGGACGCCCTTAACGAAAAACTGGGTCTGAGGCTGACCTATCACGATGTCAACTACTGCTACAATCTTCAGCATTTGAAGAACAAGTCCTATTACATGAGGACGAGGGACGACAGGGTCCGGCTTATCCAGTGCCTCCCCGAGTCCAACAAGGGGATGAATGAGGATTTCCTCATCGTGTCCGGAGCGTGGCACGATGGCCTTCACTGCCCGACGGAGGAGGGAGAACCAGGTGGGGCAAGGGGAATGAAAGGGGATTTGTAGATTCTAGCTTCTTTCTTAGCGTCATTTTTTCCCTATACTGTTTGGCCTCTAACCACGGACTTGTACCCCTTTTTTTTTTGCAGATTTGCACTCCTACGCGCGCCGTTATAACTTGATCAACAGGGAGGACTTGCAGAAGGCGCTCAGGTCGGCGGATTTCGAGGAAGAGGAAGATCACCAAGTCAGAGCTGCGCACAAGATTCTGGGGTACACTCCGCTCCAGAAGTCATTCGCGGCCCCGAAGTACGTAATCAGAGCAAACGATCCTCGGCTACAGAAAATAGTGGTGACCGAGGACGGGTTTGAGTTTCCCGAGGACACCTCCACTTCAGAAGGCGTCACGGTAGCAGTCCCCTCGTCTTCCCATTCGTCCCCAGAGGCCACAGAAGAGAACTTAGAGAGGGAAGGGGAGCCTGTAGACTTTGGTGCTGCCGAGGAGGACTTCAGTGTTTTTGAGCAACTCAATCAGTCCGAGGACCCACCTGGTGACTTGGGTGATCCTCGTCTAACCGAGGCAGACCTCTTCGCGGCGCAGAAGTCTTCTCGGCGCAGGATGGGCTACAAGAAGAAGTACCAGCCAAGCCTATCCGAGCTACTGGAAGGGCCGTCGGGGAGGTCCAAGCCGAAGCTCCCTCCCCCATCTCCGAAGAATCGACCTGTTCAGACCAGGTCAGCTTCAACACAGCCCAAGCTTCCTCCTCCTCCGCCTCAGGCGAGCCCGTCGTCCAGGCCCGAGCCCGTTGACCCTAAGCAGAGGAAGGATAAGGGTAAGAGGACCATAGAGGACAAATCTGGGCCCACGCGGGAGGGCGAGGGCAATCAGCGGCCACCGAAGCAGTTGAGGATAGGCCCCTCAACTCAGGAGAAACAGGTCGCTGCCCCGCCTGAGGTTCAGGCCTGGCTTCCCGCCCCGATGCTCCGCGGGGCTCCCTTGAGGGATGACTCCTCCCTCAGGGACTTTAAAGAAGGCGAGGGCGCGTACGTTGCCGACGCTGTGGAGAGGTGCCTGCTCCTGCCTGCGGACATGACGGAGCTCGGGACCATGAGGAGTAGGGACGTCTTCCTTTGCCTTAAGCGGTATTTGGGGATGGTAAGACTTTAACACTTGTGCTTTTCTTGCCTTTTTCCTGCTTTCATTTCTTTTGAGCTCGGCTAATTGCAACTTGTCTGTTTCGTTTGGCAGGCTGTACAGGCCACCTTCAGGCTGGAAGAGACGGCCTCTGAACATGGGAAGGCCCTGGATCAGGAGCGCGATAGGCGCATGGTGGCCACCAGGACCCTCAAGAAGTCGGAGGAGGACCTTGCCAAGGCTAGGGAGGAGCTGAAGGCAATGACCCAGGCCAAGGAGAGCGCAACCTCGGGCCTTGAGGGTGCCCAAAGGCAGGCCGAGACCCAGACAAAGCGTCTGGGTGAGGCAGAGAAGCAGTTGAAGCTCGCCGAGGATCAGATAGCTGGCCTGGCGAAGAAAGTGGCAGCTGCCGAGGAGGCCAAGAGGGTGGCTGAGAGGGCCAAAGAGGAGGCTGAGAGGGCCAAAGAGGAAGCTGAGAGGGCCAAGCTTGAGGCCGAGCATGGCAGGGAGGAAGCCTGGGCCACTAAGCAGGAGGCTGAGGAGGCAGCCTTCACTGCCGGGGCAGCTGAGACAGCAGCTACCTACAAAGCCCAAGTCCCTGGGTTATGTAGGCGCTATTGCTCCGAAACTTGGAACGAAGCCCTCAGGCAGGCTGGAGTGGATGCTTCTTCCGATTTGTGGAAAGAGGAGAATGTGTACTACTCTCCTTTTATCCGCGAGACTGCCCACGATGGCTCCGAAGCCGAGGAGGCCGCTGTGGAAACCGTTGCTACTCCGGGCGAAGAGGCCTCGGATGCTGGGGTTGCTGATGAGCCAATCCAAGGGGGCAATCCCCCCATGGTGGTTGTGTTAAGTGATGGCTCCAACGAGGACGCGCCTCAGCAGGTTGTGGAGCCTTCACCCGCCGCCCAGGTCTCTTCTGCCGAGGGGGCGGCTATTCCTGCTGTGCCTCTGCAGGCCATTCCCATCAGTCAGGGCTCGGGGGACCCTGAGGCAGCTACGGGCCAGCCACCCACTGAAGCAGCCACTTAGGCCCTATGGCCCTTCTGCCTGCTGCATTATATTTCTGCATCTCTTTCTTTTTTCCCTTTTTTGCTTTATTTGTAATGCAACTTCTTGGGTGCAATTCCCTTGTGCTTAATGAAATGAACACTTTATCTTCTTTTCTGTTTGTTGTGGCCATTTTCTTACTTGCACGCTATTCAGTTTTTTTTTTTTTTTTTTTTTTTTGTATAACTTTGACTTCACTTGTACCTCGGCCAATTGCAGCATTTGATAATTACAACGTAAGGTGGAATTTTGAAGTAGACACTTAGGATTTTTTTTTTTTTTTAAAGCAGTTAGTTTCTCCTTAGGCATAGGTCCGAGGACCTAGCAGTCCTATGTTTATGTCCAACACTTGGTTTTATTTAAGTGGTTAGTTTCCCCATAGGACTGAGCCCGAGGACCATGCAGCTCCCTGGTTCTGTCTAACTCTTAAGTTTTCTGAAGCAGTTAGTTTCCCCATAGGACTGGGTTCGTGGACCATGCAGTTCCTTGGTTCTGTCTAAAGCTTAGCATTCTTAAGTAGCTAGTTTCCCCGGGGGACTGAGTCCGAGGACTATGCAGTTCCGTGGTTCTGTCTAACACTTAGGTTTCTTAAAGTGATTAGTTTCCCCATGGGAATGAGTCCGAGGACCATGCAGTTCCCTGGTTCTGTCTAACACTTAGTTTTCTTAAAGTGATTAGTTTCCCCATGGGAATGAGTCCGAGGACCATGCAGTTCCCTGGTTCTGTCTAACACTTAGTTTTCTTAAAGTACTTAGGACGCGAGGCAAATAACTAAGATATGCAAACAATATGAATCAAAGTGACTCCTTTATTAATAGTAGTACCTTTTCAGGTTGTTTACATTCCACGGACGAGGTACAGATTTGTCATCTAAATCTTCTAAATAGTACGCTCCTATCCCTGCCACCGAGGTGATTCGATAGGGGCCCTCCCAGTTAGGCCCGAGCTTTCCCCAGGAAGGGTTCTTGGCAGTTCCTACAACCTTTCTCAGCACCAAGTCTCCCGGTGCTAGCGGTCTGAGCTTTACGTTGGTGTCATATCCCTGCTTGAGCTTTTGCTGGTAGTAGGCCAGCCGGATCATTGCTTGCTCTCTTCGTTCGTCTACCATGTCCAGGCTCCGCCCCAGTAGCTCATCATTGCTGCTTGGGGTGAAGGAGCTCGTCCTTAGTGTCGGGAAGTTGGTTTCCAGGGGGATCACTGCCTCCGCACCATAGGTCATGGCAAAAGGCGTTTCCCCTGTTGAGCGTCGGGGCGTGGTCCGGTATGTCCAGAGGACATGGGGCAGCTCCTCTACCCATCTCCCTTTGGCGTCATCCAGTCTCTTCTTAAGCCCGTTGACGATGACTTTGTTGACTGCCTCGGCCTGTCCATTCCCCTGGGGGTAGGCTGGCGTCGAGTACCTGTTCGTGATCCCAAGTTCGCAACAGTACTCCCTGAAGGCTTTGCTATCGAACTGGAGTCCATTATCCGAGATGAGGGTGTGAGGGACCCCGAATCGCGTAACTATGTTCCTCCAAAGGAATTTCTTCACGTCTACATCCCTGATGTTGGCTAATGGTTCGGCCTCGACCCATTTGGTGAAGTAGTCCGTGGCCACCAACAGAAACTTCTTGTTCCCTGGTGCCTTGGGGAAGGGTCCCACGATGTCCAAGCCCCATTGGGCGAACGGCCAGGGACTGGATAACGGGTTGAGGACCCCTCCTGGCTGGTGTATGTTTGGGGCGAACCTTTGGCATTGGTCGCACTTTTTGACGTACTCCTGGGCCTCTTGCTGCATTCCCGGCCACCAATATCCTTGAGTGATGGCTCGGTGAGCCAGGGATCTCCCCCCTGTGTGGCTCCCACATATTCCCTCATGCAGCTCTTCGAGCAGTGATTCCGCCGCTCCGGGGTGGACGCACAGTAGGTACGGTCCAGTGTAGGAGCGCTTATATAGCTTGTGGTCCTCGGACAACCAGAACCGAGGGGCCCTCCTTCTAACTTTCTCGGCCTCCGACTTGTCCTCGGGTAGGATGTCGTCTTTTAGGAATCTCGCTATGGGGTCCATCCAGCTGGAACCCACCTCAATCTGGTGGACGGGGATCCCTTCCCTTGGCACTTCGCTTGCCCTCCCCAGATGTTCCACGAGTATTATCCGAGGCAGAACCCCTGCCGAGGAGGTCGCGAGCGTGGCCAATGAATCGGCATGGCTGTTCCCGCTCCTGGGGATATGAGACAGGCTATAGAGGCTAAACCCCACTCGCAAGCGTCTGACTTGGTCCAGGTATTCTTGCATTCTGGAATCCCTGGCCTCCATCTCCCCATTCACCTGGCCTACCACCAACCTCGAATCCGAGAACATCTCTATCGACTTTCCTCCCATCTTTTGTACCATGATCATCCCTTGTATTAATGCCTCATACTCGGCCTCGTTGTTCGTGGCCGCGAATCCGAGCCTTAGGGATTTCTCAATGACATGATCTTCAGGGGATACTAGGACCAGCCCCACTCCGGACCCCCTTTGGTTCGCCGCGCCATCCACATACACCTTCCAACATGGTGCCTCTGGGATGGAGATTGCCCCAACTGATTTCTCATTACGGTTCTTATCCTCGGCCGTCACCTCTTCAGTTGGTTCGGCGAACTCGGCCGTCAAGTCTGCCAGAACCTGGCCTTTGATGGAAGTCCGAGGCATGTACTTGACGTCGAAAGCTCCCAGAATTGTGTTCCACTTCGCGATTCTGCCTGTGTAATCAGCAGCCCGGAGCACAGACTTCAAAGGCAATTGGGTTAGGACAACCACGGTGTGAGCTTGGAAGTAATGGGGGAGCTTTCTCGTAGCATGGACTACAGCCAAGATGGCCTTCTCTAAGGGTAGATATCTCACCTCCGCTTCGTGAAGCGACTTGCTGACGTAGTAGACTGGCCTTTGAACGCCATTATCTTCCCGTATCAGTA
This sequence comes from Quercus aquifolioides, assembly GCA_019022515.1. Taxonomy (NCBI): domain Eukaryota; kingdom Viridiplantae; phylum Streptophyta; class Magnoliopsida; order Fagales; family Fagaceae; genus Quercus; species Quercus aquifolioides. The sequence continues at coordinate 11,305,751 of CM032335.1, read as the reverse complement.
CTAGGCTCACCGCATGGGGCGCCACAGCAAGGTACGCGTATAGGACCTCGTCGACCTCGGGACGGGACATGATAGGCGGTCGGGAGAGGTAATCCTTGAGTTGCTGGAAAGCTGCGACACAATCCTCGGACCACTCAAATCCCTTCCACTTGTTGATCAGGAGGTAAAAGGGTCTACACCTGTCGGCCGACCTGGAAATGAACCGGTTCAGCGCCGCGATCATCCCGGTAAGCTTTTGGATCTCCTTGGGATTCTGCGGAGGCTTCATATTGTGGATGGCCTTGATCTGGTCAGGGTTGACCTCGATCCCCCGGTGAGTGATCATATACCCCAGGAACTTGCCAGAGCTTACGCCAAACGAGCATTTCGATGCATTAAGGCGGAGCTTGTGCTCCCTCAGGACGCCAAATGTGCGGCCGAGGTCTTCCAAGTGCTCGGACACCAACTTGCTTTTCACCACCATATCGTCAACATAGACTTCGACGCTCTTGCCCAACATCGGTTCGAACATTCTCGTCATCATCCTCTGGTAGGTGGATCCGGCATTTTTCAGGCCAAACGGCATGACCTTGTAGTGGTAGTTCCCAATGGGTGTCACAAATGCCGTCTTCTCTCGGTCCTCCAAGGCTAGGGGAATTTGATGGTAACCCTGAAAAGCGTCCAGGAAGCTCATCCGAGGATGGCCTGCAGTCGCGTCCACTAGCTGGTCTATTCGTGGCATCGGGAAAGGGTCTTTTGGGCAAGCTTTGTTCAGATCTGTGAAGTCCACGCAGACCCTCCACTTCCCACTTTTCTTCTTGACGACCACTGTGTTGGCCAACCAAGTGGGGTAGAAGATCTCCTTGATAGCGCCCGCGTGCTTGAGCTTATCGACCTCTTCCCTGATCGCATCAGCGTGCTCTTTTGACGGGCGCCGAGGTGGCTGCTGCTTGGGGATCGCAAATGGGTTGACGTTGAGGTGGTGACAGATGAAGGATGGATCAATCCCAGGGGCGTCGCAGGGATCCCACGCGAACACGTCAATGTTTCTCTTGAGGAATTCGAGTAACTCCTCCTTCTCCCGTGGAGGCAGTTGTATTCCGACCTGGAAAAACTTCCCCGCATCATCGCCAATTATCACCTTCTCCAGGTTTTCGCATTTAGCATCCTCGGCAGGTGCGCCTGTGGGCGCCACCTGGGCCTTTGATTGCTATGAACTTCCCTCGGATGGGGCCGAGGACTGTGCATCGGTCCGACGGGATATGGCAGCCACTGTGCAATGCCTAGCCGTGGACTGGCAACCTCGGATCTCCAGAACCTGGTCCCCTGACAGGAACTTCACCTTCTGGTGCAAGGTGGAGGCTACGCCATCCAGGGCGTGTAGCCAAGGCCTACCTACGATGGCCGTGTAGGGAGAGTATGTGTCCACCACAATGAAGTTCGCCTCCACCACCACTGGGCCGGTTTGTACGGGCAGTCTGATCATGCCCTTTGGGATGACGAGCTTCCCGTCGAAGCTCATTAGGGGGGAGTTATAAGGTGTGAGGTCCTCCTGCTTCAGCCCCAGCCCCTTGTAGAGGTCTGGACACATGACCTCGGCTGCGCTTCCACCGTCCACCATCACCCTCTTCACATCGTAGCCCCCTATTCTGAGGGTGACGATCAGGGCGTCCTCGTGTGGCTGGATGGTCCCAATCTTGTCCTCCTCCGAGAAACTCAGGGCTGGGGGAGGGTTCCTCCTGGACCTCTTTGGCCACGTCTGGGGGTCCTCGGCGGGCAGTTGGGCCACAGACAACACTCGTAGAGGGGGTGTGCCCGTCCTTCCTGGTGCAGCCAGTATTATATTGATCGTCCCGGTGGGCTGCCCCATGGCGGCGTCCCTCCGAGGTTCTTGGTAGTTCCGGCTTTGCTGACCGCTGGAATGGTGGAGGAGGTGCTTCAGCCTTCCCTCCTGGACTAGCTGGTCCAGGTGGTTCCAAAGATCCCTGCAGTCCTCCGTATTATGCCCGTGATCCTGGTGGTACTGGCAGTAGCGACTTTGATTGCGCCTCCCAGGTTCTCCAGCCATCTTGTTCGGCCACCTGAAATACGGTTCGTCCTTTATCTTCTCCAGCACCCTGTGCACGGGTTCTCGGAACACAGCGCCTACCGTCTGCGCATGGGTCGCTCCAGAATGCCCACCGAAATCCCTCCTCGGACGGGCATTGTCATAACGGTCCGACCTGAAATCCCTTCTCTCTTGAGGGGTAGCCTTCTCCTTGCCTTTGCCTTGCAGCATGTCTTCCTCCACACGCTTGTACTTGTCGATCCGATCCATCAGCTGCCGCACGCTGGTGGCCGGCCTACCGGTTAGGGACGTCCTCAGGCCGTGCCCCATAGGTAATCCGTTCTGGAACGTGTTGATGGCAACAGCATCGTACTTGCCGTCTAACTCGTTGTAGATCTCCCAATACTTGTCCGAGTAAGCCTTGAGGGTCTCGCCGTCGCGCATGGGCAAGGACAGCAGCGCGCTCATGGGCCGAGGAGGCCTGCTATTTGTGACAAAGCGGGAGCCGAAAGCCTGGGTCAGCTGCCTGTACGAGTCTATGGAATTCGTCCTTAGACCGTTGAACCACCTCATTGCCACAGGTCCCAAGCTGGATGGGAAGACCTTGCACATCAGCGCCTCATTCTTGGAGTGGACCGCCATCCTTTGGTTGAACTGGCTCACGTGCTCCACGGGGTCCGTCTTGCCGTTGTAGGCAATGAAAGTTGGCTGCTGGAACCGCCGAGGAAGCTCCGCGTCCTCTATACGACGCGTGAAGGGTGACCTGGAGAGCCGGTCCAGCGCCCTGCTCATGGCATCGCCTCCCAAGCCCCTTGGGGTCGGGTTGGCGCGCCTACGCCTCTGGTAGCGCTCCTCCTCGTGGGAGAAAGTCTCGCTGGGGGGCGTCCTCGACCTTTGCCGGTATTCATTGTCGCTTTCGTCGTCGGAGGGCGGGTCAGGGCTAGGCTCAGATTGTCTTCGTTGCGCGCGGCGCAGCTTCCTCTTTAGCTCGTCTATCTCACGTTGCATGGCCACCTTATCGTCCCCTCTCCGGGAAGCGTGGCTGTGGGCCTCTTGTGAACGTGTGGCGTGGCCATCGTCGCGCTTCTGGGGAATGTGCCCGTCCCCCCGGCTTTCGCTCGCCGTTGAAGTGTGCACGCTTCCTTCTCGAAACCTCCTGTTGTCGTTCTGACCGCCCCCGGGGTCGCCATACTTGCCCTGATGCCGTGACTTTGCCGGTTCAGGTCGATTGGGAGTTCCTTGGTGAAGGCCTGATCCTACCATGCTTAACTGTTGTCCTCACCAACGCACAAGCTCTCCCCACAGACGGCGCCAATTGTAGGGGGTGGATTCGAGCGCTCTCTAAGGATCGAGAGAGTGGGCCCAAGCCCAACTAACCCTTCAATAAATTTGTAGAGTGTGGACTCAAGAGCTAGGCCTCAGTAAGGAAGGCAACGGCCATGCATGGTTGTACGTGGTTGACAATAACTAGAACGTGGGCTTAAACACACCATGGGGCTCCTCGGACGTGCCTTATGGAGCTGGAAACTACTATTATCTCTTTTCAGAAGGGTTACAAGAGTTGGGGGAGAATACTCTGCTACAGTATTCCTTTTTCTCTGGTTTTTCGTCCCTCTCCCTCATAAGAGGGATTTTTACATTATATACTCCTCACTCAGTTGATCCTAGCCCTACATTTGTTGATCAATCCGGCTTCTACTCGAGTGTCTGTCCCATCAGCCGCATTCCCATACCTCCAGTGGGTTGCAGCGCTCCAGGCGGCACTGTTCAGAGGTCCTGTCCTCATTAATGCGGCCAGAGCGTTAGTTGAGGGCATTTAATGTGGAGGTGACAGTTCACCTGGGACCTGCTCCTCCGCCATGCTCCAATGTCCGGCCATTGGTTCTCGTTATTTGCTCCTTGGATGCTTGGGGAGACCCCCCTTAAAGGTGTGACGTGTGCCCTCTTTCTGTCCTCGGCATGCCGAGGATGTAACCATCCTCGGCACGCTCCTTGGGTACTGGGCTCCGAACTTTGGTCCTCGGACCTCGGATCATCGAGGCGTCCTCGGCATGGGCCGTTGGGCTGGGCCTGGAGTGGGCCGGGGCTGCTGACTTATTCTGGCCCCACAGGAAGATTTTACTCAAACAAAAACACTCTCGTTATTATTGATTTGAAATACCGTCTTACACCTAATCATTTAAAATCCCTATATTACTAAAATTCAAATCTATCTATAAGTTTTTAAAAATTGATTAATTTACATCAGGCAAAACATTACATGGACTAATATGACAATTTTTGGATTTAGTGGATGAAAATAACAATTGATCAAAATTATATGGTGTAAAATGTTTTTTCGCTAATTTTTTTTCATGTCATTACTATGATTTATTGGCAAATTTAATGGGTTATTAAGCACTAGTAAACAGTAGCTTCTCTATACGTGTTTGGACCGTATTTTCCATCTTATGTTTTGGTTGCAAGTGGTCAACAACTTAGCAGGCATGATATCATAACTACTCAAACAGGTTTTTTTTTAATTGAAAAATTCATTCAGTGGTTAAAGCAATAAAATTTGTCTTTTATTTAAAAAACAAAAAAAAGGTAGCTAATTTGGTGGTCATGTTTAATTTAATCATTTCAATGGCTGTCAATGAGTCAAGTTCGATTTCATAGCAAGTAGTCCTCGTATATATCGTCATTGGTGTTGACCTTGACCCAACCCTGTGGTTGGTATTCTTAGAGGTGAGACATTAGTGTAGACTGTAATGGTTAAATTACACTGTATAAAGAAAGATCCAATCCGGTTGCTCATTCCCTTAGCCAAAAAAATTCCGCTACCTCACTCAGTAGATTTGGTGGAAGCCTTGGCAGCTAGTAGGACAGTAAGTTTGCTAACTTTGCATTTCTAAGGTAGAGCTCGAAGGAGATAGTAAGAGAGTTGTCACAGCTATCGACAACCAAGCGTCATCAAAAACTATGTTTGGTCATGTTATTGAAGAGATTTGGATGTTGTAAAAGGTTTTTCATAAATATAGCTTCAAACATGTAAAATGGGAGGCAACCAACTTGCTCATTCCCTTGCTAGAATTTGCAGATCTTGATGCATGGGTAGAAGATCTACCTTCTAAGTTGGAATTTGTATTCCAAGCTGATTTAGTTCATTCATAAAATCTTTTCTTACCAATTCCTCAAAAAATAAAAAATAAAGGTCCAATCCAAAACATTGACGGGCATTTTTTTTTTCTTTTCTTTTAAGCTCTTTTGAGAATGACTTCTACCGAATTTTAAATTTTGCATCATGTGGGGTTTTGATACATGAATTCCGCCATATGGCTTATTAAAAGGGACTAAAATGTGTAACAAAGAGGTCTTCCATACTTTACAACGCCTATAGAAGGAAATGAAAACATAAATCTCACTCTGGAAAGATATAAACAAAAACTTGTTACTCTTCACAGGCTCCTCTCTATGAAGTCCCAAATCCGCTCTTCCATATAAATTCGATCCCTATGCCGGCGTGGCATGTGACGTTCGTCTGGAAAAATCAATAATTCATAAGACTTTCCAGCAGCCACTAGTGCATTCACAAGCCTTGCAGTGTGCCTAAAGTGTACATTTTCATCAATCATGCCATGCACAATTAACAACCTCCCTTTCATCTTGTGCACATGGTGCATCACAGAGCTTTTTTCATAACCTGATAGATTCTCAGAAGGCAATCCCATGTACTTCTCAGTGTAAAATGTATCGTACCCATCCCAGGATGTTACAGGAGCACCAGACACAGCACAACGGAACATGTCAGGAAACCTGGCCAATGTCATAGCTGAGAGATATCCGCCGTAGCTCCACCCATACAACCCAATATGGCCAGCTTTAGCTAGCCCTTGTTTGATAAGCCATTCAGCTCCAGTCAGCTGATCATCAGCATCAATCTGACCAGCCTTGTATTTTAGGGAGCCCTCAAACTTCAGTCCACGTCGCGCAGTTCCTCTATTGTCCATCTGTAAACAGTAAAATAATTATAACGATGAATTTTTCATTTTTTGAAAATAAGTGGCATGATGATGATAAAATCTATAAGAGAAGCAGGCAGGAGATAGTTTTTATCCATATGCTTGACACTTCAAAACACTTCAGGAATGGGACAGGTAATCAGACCAGGGGTAGAATAGCAAAACCTAATCTAACTGAAATTTCATACTTTTTATACATAGATGCAGTACCCATGTCTCATAAACATAATAGCAACGTCCACCATGTTACCATGAACCCCACCTAACAAAGGGACTAACAAAATATGAGCACTCATAGTTTAGCCATGCCCCAATATTCAAAGATATGGGGGTTAGATGAAGTTATCACCCAAGCATGCAGCATGCACCATAACCAATACAATATCTTCATCCATCTAATATACATCACCGATTCAAATTTTTTTTTTTTATTAAAAAAAAAGGGGTTCCATCAAGCATGGGCCTGTGTGTCAGCAACATAATTGAGTAAATTGATAGCATAACTTATACAGATGTTTTAGCCAGGCAACTAATTGGACAATGATCATACGTATGTGCATGTACACTACAGCCTTGCATAACCAGGGTGTGTTTAATTCTAATTAAGTACTTGTTAGTAAAGAAGTCTAAGTCAAAATGTTCAACTAAGCCATAATCCTAACTATTTGAGGGCAGTTCTATGAATCCCTTATATCAACTAATTTGATTCAGTTAAATGTGTCCTTTTTTGTCCTTTTATCCTATCTAAGATCATACACTCTGCTACCCTCCTATTTATCATATCCTTTTTCGCTATTTCTAGAAGTATTATAAATGAAATATCACGTAAACAAAACATAAGTTTTTACAGAAGATACAGACCTTCCAAACTAAGATGCCCTGGCTTCGTAAAAACTGTGCTTTCATGTCAACAGTATTTATCCAAGAATCAGAAACAAGCTGTACACTTGGACCACCATACACATTAATCAAGGTTTTGTAAGGTGGAGGGCCAAATCTTGTTACATCAGGCTTATATAAAGCCCCATACAATGTAGTCCCATCATCTGCCTGTATTTTAAATAGCTGTGGAGGCTCAAGTTGAAGCCGTTTGAATCTTGGAATGGTAGACGGCTGTTCATACAGAGGCGTGATTATGCTTCCATCTTCCAAAGAGCAAATTAAAACCCTAGGGGGAGAATTAAGAGAATCATGGATATCCACAAAAGTCCGCATATGATGATCAAGCACAACCACATGTTTTCCTTTACTATGGGTCAATCTCACTGGTGGCTCCAGGGGGTTGTTTCCATATGGGAATAGTTTAGCACAGTAAAGGTTAGATTCCAAAGGCCCATCTAAAGTTCCAGTGAAATACACAAACCCTGCAGCCTCATTTACACCAGCAATTTGCTCAACCATCCAGTCACCTTCAGTGAGAGGTCCTAAGCATGTCGCATTTGCATCATACAGATAAAGATGTCTAAATCCTGTTTTTTCACTTGCCCAGATAAATCCCCCAGAAAATCTGGTGACTCCTTTGTCCAGAGGTGTGAAGCAGTCATGTAAACTAACCCATGTACCTACTTCTTCTACCAATATGGTTTTCCTTTGGCCTGTTTTGATATCAAACTTAAGGATCTTTAGCTTGGAGTGAGACCTGTTCAAAATCTGAGCTGTGAGATTATTTCCTAGCATCCAGTGGACTCTAGCCAAATATTCTTCCTCGTTGTTTGCCTGATCCGATCCCCCACAGAGAAGATCCATCCAAGTAATAGGACCTCCAGCAGCAGAAACCACTCCAAGGCGAACTTTAACATTTGTTGCTCCGGCAAAAGGATAAGCATGGTCTTCCTGTGCATCTGAGCCAACTGAGCTTTTACCTTGGTGCATAATTCTGAAAAGAGGTACCTCGGAAGAATCAACTTGTGTGAATGCAATGAATTTGCTGTCTAATGACCACCAGTACCCAGTCTTCCTATCCATCTCCTCCTGCAGTCAGCAATATTTTCTCAAAATTATTTTTATAAAAAAAATCTTAACACCAATAAATAAACAATGGTGGTTTTCTGAATCGCCTTTTTTGCTTCTGAAAGCAATTTTTTTTAACATTTGTCCATTCAAAGCAGGGATTAATTACAAGAAGAAAAACCAAACAGTTGCCTGACTTTGTATATGCACAAAGAGGGAAAGATGATAGAATGAAATTCTCACCTGAGCTATATATTCAGCAAGGCCATGAGTCTGCAGTACACAAAAAAATGGTGTCATAATTAAGAAGGAAAAAGGAAAAAGAAAGTCATTAGTAAACCAAACAATTGGCAACACAATAATCAAAAGCCCATTGCACTGGTTTGGCAATTTGATGCTTCGCAGTTTCAAAACTTACGATTCTGACTTTAGTCTCACAACCTTGAAAAGAGTAATAATTTCAAAAGAAAGTGGAGTTGTAAAAATGATAGAAAAGAAAAAAAGGGGCAAGGTGAAGAAAAAAGAATTAATTGGCAAAGATCTGAGAGAGGATCCGGCCCTAAGAAGGTGAAATTGGATACATAAAGCTGACCCAAAGTTATTGGGAGCTAATGCTCCCTGAGTTAAATTAAGTAAAGGCTGTAATAGACTCCTATGCTTCAATTATCCAACCTTAAAATGGCTCACTAGCAAAAAACAGTTCAGAACATTAATAGTGGGATTAAGACAGACAGATCAGTTACAAACAAAGAATTGGGTGTGAAAATTTATGCATTACTTCACAGAAATCATAGAGTTTTTGATAGCATCTGGTATCAATGATATCATAAAAATCTAAACCTGCATTGTACATACCAAAGAATTTCCATTGGCACCATATGTCAACTGTTTTGATTCATTGTTCAAGAGATTGAGAACATGCAACTCTGAATCTCTTACATAAGCGACCATTGTGCCATCTGGGGATAGATGTGGATCAATAATTGGTGAACACGGTACACTTGGCAGCTTGAGCTCTGGATTTGAACAAGAAAAATCCTGCAAATAAATCTGTCCATAGATAGAATACCAAATCATCAGTGGAAACCAGATCATTTCAAGTTCACAGTGCTAGTATGAAACAGAAAATAAAAAGAGTTAGCAATACTTAGCATCTATCGATTAGCCCCAAAACATAGATATTGAATACATCCCACATTGTTATAACAGAAGTGACAAGGTGGTAAAAGGTCGAGAAGCAGTGATTGCATTGATGGCATTATTAATAGTTAGAAACATTTCAAACACCAGAAATACAGAAGAGAAATTCAGTTTATAATAAAACAGAACATGTTCACAGGTTTAATTATCTGATGAAATGCAGGGTGAGTAGTGTCAGGTGTGTTCCAACTAACAGTAATAATATGTATATAACAGAAAATCCAAATATCTCATTGCCAGTATTAGCTCCAACTATCTATTCATATAGGATTGGTTAAAAAAATTTGCATCAGCTGCTCACCTAATGCAACTCCAGTCTCAAGGATCAAAACAGATGCAGTATAGGCTAATGTGTTTACAACAAATCCATTTGCCATCCAGAAAGTTCTAACAAATTCTGATGGAGAACCCAAGAAGTGGAGGAAAAGTCCACATTATTTAAATTGTGAACAGTAAATTAAGTAATTTAGAATAGAAGGTGAAAACTGTGCTGAAGGTTGTTATACAGTTATATTAGAGGTAGTATGAAGGAGTTGATGGTGATGCTGAAAAGGGGGATAACAGCAGAGATGGTTTTGGTCATGGAGTCAGAATCAGGGTGTGGAAATGGTCAGATAATTTCAAAAGTGGAGGTGGTGACAGTAGGGGCATTAAAGGAGGTTGTGATGGAGGTGGTTGCATTGCTATATGGTGGCAGCAACATGAAAAAAGTATTGTGACGATGCCACGATGAGGTCCATGAGATCCATTAGTCCCCCCTCCTAATCCACCAAACAAAAAAGCCTACTCACAATGAAAACATGAACTTAAAACACATTTTTCTTGCGTCAATTCTAATTCCTATCTAATTAATGATCATAACCATACATTTGTTATAAAACAAGAGAAATGAAGCCAAAGAACTTATCCTCTTGAATCTAAAATATTAACAGTACAACAAACCCTTCAAGACCAAAAAGATATTGTCAGTCTAAGAAATTATATCAAAATGTTTTAGCAGAAGAGAGTGGAATGATTCAAAAAAGCAAAGAGTAGCACTTATCATGTAATTTAATAAAAACATAATATATAAGATTATTAGTCTAAGGGATAACAGAACAAACCCCAGCTGGCAAAGGCACCATGATTTCTTTCTTTTTTGTGCTTGTCTTCACCCATTCATACCGTGTTACTCCCAACCCACGCTCCCTCAATCTTTCCCTCCTCAACTTCTCTTCCGGTGATATATTACTCTCGTCCAGCCCACCATCCGGGGGGCTGAAAAATAATTCTTGTTTTCCTGTCTTGACATCATAAGCAAAAACCCTCTTATTCAAAGTGTGATCAGGACTAAGCAAGTAAGTTATTATACTATCATCAGGACTGAAACTGATTGAAGTAGGTGCCACATAACCAGGCAACGGGTATTGCACAATCTCTTCGACAGGGAAAAGATTACAGTCATCAATAGTTGCTGTAACGCTTGAGTCCGTCAAAGGCATATCGCAATTAAATGATCTTGAACGCTTCAGAGTCTTCCTCTTGTACTCATCAACTGATTGCATCACCAATTAACTAAAAAGTGTTGATCAAAAAACTGAAACAGAACCTGAACCTAATTAATGATAAATTAATCAAACAAATGTGATGACTTTTCATTGGAACCCAAAAAAGACATACACTTTATTGATGAATCAGATGTGATTAGAGCCAACAAGATCACAAACTTTACATTAATAACAAAAGCGTTTAATAACTGATATGATATCCTAGATTCTTCATTATATGGGGCTTAGATTCTTCATTAAATGCACCCCCCAAAAAAAAAAAATACATAACTGAGACTAAAAGTTTATACTTTATACAATAAATTCATATAGCATAAACAGTTAAATCTAAGAGTGAAATCAGAACATTTTTATTATTATAAAAAATAAAGGTTTTTTTGCACTGTTTTCTAGCAATCAAAAACAAAGGTTAGCAAATCAACATAAAAACTAAAACCCATCTCAAATAAGCACATAAAATCTTAATTCTAGTGGTCAAAAGTTTTCCTACATTTTCTCAACAACCAAACACAGTAAAATCAATGCATAATCATTAACTAGAACATAATTTTCAAATAGCTCTAACCTACTAAGAAACTCCACGAATCAGCACTCTGACAAAGTTCTCTGAAATTATCGGCTGGATCCGATCACAAAATACGAACCTGCACCGAATCCAAACTTGTATTGTCCGTAAAAACCAAAAAAATAAAAATAAATTCTAATAAGCAAAAAAGAAAACTTGAAAAAAAATGTTTTCTTTTTCTTTTTTTCTTTTTTTATTTTTAATGTTAAAATGAGAATTTGATTTGACTCAAAACCTTGGAAAGAGCTGAAAAAGATCGTCCATGAAAGTGAAGAGACAGTTAAACGTAATATCGGATTTTGGATTCCAAGGAAAAAAAGAAAGAACTGTTCTTGATTGAGGATTCGGAATCGGATTCTTAGGAATTCGAGTCTCTATGTGTGTGTGTTAGTGTGTGAAAGAGAGAGAGAGAGAGAGAGAGAGAGAGAGAGAGAGAGAGAGAGATCTGTGTTTTTGGGTTTTGGTGGACTTTTATAATTACTATAATGTATTTGTGGACAACCTGAAATAAGAAGAAACCCCCAGATGACTTAGATGAGTACTGTTTTTCAATTTATCTGTTAAAAAAAAAAAAAAATACTATCTGTTCAGAATTTGGAAAATGCCGATTTGGGTTTTGTTTTGAATTGCTTCTTATGACATCACACGTGTCGGTTTAAGAATGTATCTCATGAAACTATATCGGGTAATGTAGAATTCACACATGTTGTTAGAAATATGTCTTAGCAAATTGTCTCGTAACTTTATTGTTTGCAATGTGCATAGAGATTATCATGTCATGCATGTGTATAATGAATTTGTTGTTCATGTTTACATGGAGAGTAATGTTACCGGCATAATATTTTTACAACAATTTTATAACAAAATTAATATGGTAAGTTATTATTAGCTCTTATCTCGGCGCCTCTTTGACATTATTTTTTTGTACCTACTATTAATAGCTTGCCAAGCTTTATTATGAAAATGCTATGTTTGTAACTTTCTTTTTATACGATGAATTTCTATATTTGCTAATTGTATAATATCCAATCTACATGCAATGTATCAATTAATCAATTCTATTCGATCTTAACATTCCTTAGAGTTTGTTGAATTAAGTGTCAATCCTATTTCTAACTTTAAATAAAAAATAAAAAAAAGTGACAATCCTATGCGTCCATTTGTTCTTTGCCTTTCTCATTATTTTGTGTCTCAAGCATTAAATTCATGATAACTTGTTTTTGAAACCTTTAAACAACATCTTGATCCACTTGAAGGGATTCTTGCTGGAGATCAAAGGGGTAAACAATAAGAGAAATAAGTGAAAGTTTAATGAGCAAACAAAAAAAACTTTAATGGCTTAAAGACACAATAAAATTGCTATCTTCAAACAATAGTTACCCCCACACTGAAGTTGCTAAAGGATTATTGCAAATTTGTCCCAATGACACAATAAATTATTTTGGGTTCTATAAATGACAATTTTGAAAAGACCCACATGATTTCTTAAGTTTCTAAGGAAAATCAAATTATATCCATAAAAAAAAGTTCAAACAACATACATAAACCATGAAAAGTCATAAATAAAGTGTTTATAACTATTACAAAACAGTTGAAACAACGTTTACAAACATTTTAAATATCAAATGGTGCAATTCTTGATAATAAATTTTGCATAATCTCGCTTGAAATTTTGTTGGCTGAATTTCTAACAAGAACACTAAAACCGTTAAATGGAAACCATTGGATACAAAATATCGAACAATTCCTTACTATATTTTAATAGACACTTTCACGGGAACATGAAAGCCACCATCGACGATGGTAGTAACAAGTGTTGACGAATGATGATGAGAGAAAGTTTGGTTCATTCAAAGGGAGAGAAGGGAGTGGAGACTTGGGGACCAACAAAGCCATTAGGAACATCATCGATGGTAGTAAAAAAAGGAAAATACGGGGAAAAAAAATAGAAAAACATATTAATAATAATAAAAAAAGAGTTAAATATTTTTCCCCCTCAATATGGAATGCTTTGACAAATTGAAATTTCATCACTTAATTGAGGAAGTACTTAACGGTCCCTCTACACTGTATTGTCAAAATGCTTTAATCGAAAGATTATATAACAAATACAAATTTTTAAACTTTAAAAGACAATATCTTTTTTTTTTAATGGAGAAAATAAAAGGACAATATCTAAAATTACCATCTCAAATATGTAATTCAGAATTTAGTAAAAATAAATAAATGATGATGCCATTTTGGCCCAAAGATTCTATCTAACATTTCAATAAATCGAAGAACACAATCAATTTCACAATTACTAAACTGGTAATTTATAATTGATATAAAATAGAAATGATATTAATGATGATTTCTTGTGAAAATGATGTATTACAAAATCCCGATCTGCCACCTCAACTAGTTAATGTAAAAACTTGTAAAACTGTGTGCTTTGTATGATTGCTATTTTCGTTGAAGGATGCACCTTTAGTAAAATTGTATGATTTACTCATGTAAGTTGTTGTGACTTCAGTAACTTTTTGTTTTTCTGAACAGAAAGGCCTGTTTGGTCGAGGAGTTTAAGTAATGTTGTTTGTAATTTTTTAAAATACGCGTAAGTGAAAAAATATATGAAATATGTGTAATATTATTTAAAAATTAAAAATTAAAGGCCCGTTTGGTACATGTGTTTAAAAACTGAAAATTATTATTTGAAAATATTTGTGAAAATACGTGTGGATAAAAAAGTGCATAAAAATACATATAATGTTGTTTAAAAACTAAAAATTATTGTTTGAAAACACAAACCAAATACCCCCTAATTATTTAACAACTTTACCAAACGGGGCAAAAAATTCCCACAGAAGAATCTGAAAAAAAAAAAAATTATAATAATAAAGTATTGATAATTTTTTTAATTTCTGAGAAAATATTTCTAAATGTAAATAGTTTAATGCGTGACTTAGGACAAACATTAACCGGACTTATAATAAAAAAAAAAAAAAAGTACAATAGAAGACAATGGAGCAGAATCCTCAGTATCTCAGAAGCAACTAAGGTTCTTAAGCTCATTCGCTGTCCGTACGCCACGTGTTTACTATAAAGGCTACATGACTTTTTGTCCCTTCCTTCACATGGTCTATTGATTGAGATTGTTCATCCAATGGCCAATAAAGAGCTGCCAAGTTTATTGATCAATGTACAAGAAATTGACTCACTCACATTTGATTGGTTCACATCTTTTTTTTTTCAAGGGCATCTTTTTCTTTTACTTAGCTGACAGTTGGATAAGTATAAAAGGTCGGTAAGTCTCACTTTATTATTATTATTATTTTTTGTCATTATCTCTCTTTTTCTATTACCTCTTACATTATTTGAGATTTTTTTTTCCTCAAAAAATTATCTTTTAATTTTTTTTTTGGTCCCAAATGCTTTAAGGAAATTATTAATAAATTATTTTAAAAAAAATTTAGCACAATTTTCATGAAAAATATAAAAATTTGTAAAAAAAATTAATTTTTTTCCTCTTTTTCCATAAAAAGTTTATAAAAATATTTATTAAACCAATATCTTTAGAGCAATTGTTAACTTCTTCATTTAACAAATACTATAATCTCAAAACTATTTACAAATTTTATAGTTTAATAGAAATTGTGTTTGTGGACTCGCATTTTTTTTAAGGATTTTACTAACATGTGCCCTAAGGGCACATAATAGTATACCATTTTTAGAAAAAGTTTTATCGGGAATTGAAAAAGTTTTGACAGCTTTTTCAATTCCCGATAAAAATTTTTCAAAAACAGATTTGTTAATGTATGCCCTAAGGGTATACATTAACCGGACTTTTTTTTTAAAGAGTATGTTTTAAGATCCTATTTTTAATTGAAATTGTGTTTTCACACTATGTTTTAAAATTTTAATTTTAATTATAATCTCAAAGTTTGATGAAATTGTTGGTTCCTTAATCCCATGTCAATTTCCAACACTTACCACAGACAAAGTTAGAGAACATGGAGCTCTCTAACTTCTTAGTTCTTACTTATATATAGTTTAGTTTTGAATCACTTTTAGATCTCCCTTTCTGCCTACAGACAGCAAAACCTATTTTAGATTAAGAGCATTACAAATCTTACACTCTTTATGTCCAGCCAAACCAGCTGAAATAACACAATGAGGGTTCTCTAGATCTCTCTATGTGAAAAGGAATAGAGTTACGCAAGGTGAATATGTGAGTTCTTATTATATGGATGAAATGAGTGGTAGTTTTGAGTTGATACGTTTTGTATACCATTCTAAATAATTTTGAATAACTTTATTGAATAATTTATGTCCCTTTAAGAAACTTGATTTAACTCCTTGCATTAACCTCTCACTAGTCATAGTTAGTAATCTGCAGCATGGAATACATACAATATGAAATGCATTTTTCTCTATTCAGTTTACAGTTTATTTAAAAACTTTCGATATAGAATTAGAAATGAAACCTATATACAAATTATTGGTACCAGCCCGCATTCCGTGAACATGTACTTGAAGATAGCAAAGATAATGTGCAGCCTGGGGAGCGAGTCTTTGTTTGTTGGCTATGCTTCTTGGAGTTGCAAACTCTTCAGTTCTTCGACTGTGGTTAGATATTATATCCTCCAAAGTCCACATTCCATCACATAAAATGAGGTTCAAAAGATTTCTCGGTTATGGGTCATGAGATAGTTGATATATTCCTCTTTATGGAATTCCAAATCATATTTCTGATTCTTCGACTTCAGAAGTAACAACAAAGCTGGGAAATGCTAGTGTTATATCCCTGGAAAGAAGGAAAAAAAATATTGGCGTGTCAAGGATTTAATGCCAGTAAGCTGATTGTATATAATAAATTAATAACACTAGTATAAATTTAGAAATCCCAACCAAATGGCTGAGGCAAGCAAAGTTAACTAGGTAGTCATAACAAGAACATGCAATTTCTAGGGTGATCTGGATATTGAGAAATATTATGAACTTATTACTCACTTTAAATACGGTAGAGTCATGTTCTTTATCAGAGAAGGATTTTTCAAAACAAACTCCTTCCACTCTTCTTGATCAATTCTTCCATCACCTTTTGCATCTGCTTCATTATAAGTCTATAGGAAAGAGTTTAGAATATATACTTCGAAGTTTGGAATGAGCTTCAAAAACTGGATGAAAAGGTAAGAGAAATCTGTACCTTATCCACAATTACTTCAATAACATCATCTGAAAGTAACAAATCTGATTCATGCAAAAGTGCCAAGACCATTTCCTTCAACTGTCAAATAATTTAGTATTGTAAGCTTAGGTTGCTCAAGTTAGATTTAGAAACACATCTTTACCACCATCATATTCCTTAATCAATGACATTCAAAAGGTAACAGTCAATGAAACAATGGCCAAAGACTAAATCTAAATAGTGGCAGTTTGTAATACAAGTCCTTTTAAGTAGGTTTGTTAGCTCAAATTAATAGGAATATGTATAAGCCTCACAGTGTAGAAGAAATTTCAGTAATCTGTGAAAAATGAAGAAAATTTATAGAAACTGGAATTTGCAGGATTGATATGTGATGAGAAGGAAATCAATTGGCAATACTCACCTCGTCTCTCTCAATACATCCGGTTTGCCTCAGGTCATATAATTTAAAAGCAACTGCAAAAAGATTCCACCTTTTTAGTAGATGCTAATGTGCTTTGTAGAATGTCTGAACAATATCGTGGTGAAAAGAGATAAATTACTTGGTATAACTATTCCTGTTTAACTTACAGCAGAAATTTGAGAATTGAAAAAACATGATTATATATATTTTATTGAAAAACTAGTCTTACATGCAATTTTGTCTTCTACAGATGCATTTGGATGAAAGACACCCAGTGATCTAACAAATTCTCCAAACTCAATAACCCCATTGCGCTTTATGTCAAATAAATCGAAAACCTACAAGAAAACACCAGGTTGATATATTTAGAAAGAAGACAATAACAAGTGCAGACTTTTACATTCGTCCAAAATAAAGTTGAATTTTCATATAAGGATGACAAAAAGGGTGAAGAAGCTACAATGTTATAGCACCAACAGCAATTTCTAATCACAATAATATCAGCCTTTGCTACTTCCTTATAAAGTTAACATCTACCAAGCAGCGATATTTTAGTTCCAAATAATTCAGTACATATTATTTTTTTTCTCAGCACTAGTAATAGCTTGTCATATCAGCAGCACAGGGATGAAATCAAAGATCATGAAACTAGAGATGAGGAGTGAGCATCACATACCCTGTCCGAGAAGAGATTTCTTTTATTTCTGTTCCTGAAGAGTGCAAGCTGGAATTCTTCCTGCAGACAAGATAACTTAGTAATTATTATTTTGGAGAAAGTTAACAACCAAAACCATCAGAGTAACTAGATATTGAATTTGTTGGAGCTATAACAATATATTCCTAACACAAATTGGATTGTTACAAGTTGCCTTTGCAAACCCCCACCTTGTGAATGAGCCCATCATCAATTATTGAACTGCTCAATTTCTTAAAAAGTTCATATAAGGCCTCTACTTCATTGACAGTAACTGCAAAGATAAAAATTATAAAATTATTATAAAAAAAAAATCCAGAAATCCAACTATTAATTTTGGGTGATATGCAAATCATGACAGTGAGGGGTCAGCAGGTATGGTCATATCTTTAGCAGCATGCATGATGGATTGAAACTGAAACAACTTCATATAGCTGAAACCAGACCTGGATCTCCCTTGTCTTTCTAACCTAATGCTCCTAATCATGCCATAAATGACTCGAATGCTCCTTTTTCAACATGTAATGCGTAACTCCTTATAATTATATTGGATCTGATCTGGGCATTTTGATTGTCTAACCTGACATTTCTCTCTGACTTTGAGCGAAACTACAGTGTAGCGCCTTTTCATTGTATCAATTATCTAAGTCAATTTTCAGTATATAAGATTTCCAGCACATGAGGTATGCCAAACCTTGTACCATTTCTACGTATTAACTCTCTACCTTTAAAAAAAAAAAAGTAACACAAAACATTAAATGGCTAGAGCTTACAATCTGATAATATTTTTGAAACACAGTGACGAATGCCTAGAAAAAGGTGTTGAGGCCAGATACAGGTTCTTAAGAAAAATTATCTGAAAAATGACCAGGATTGGTTCCAATTATTTGATGTGGAGTATTTGGAAGAAAGGAATGCACACACTTTTGAAGGAAATGAGCTCTCAATGGTGAACTTGAATTTCTTGTTCTTATGATGTTTACGCAAGTGGGAGCAGGCTGCCAGTTCATCTACTTCGACAGATTTCTTAGAATTTATGGATAAGTTGATTTTATTTTATTTTTTTCTGGCGCATCCTTTTTATACTGCCTGTGCACTGGATTCCACCACTTTTTTTCTCTGTTTTTAATGAATTTATTTACTTATATAAATGGTTCATTACTGAAATTAAGCAGATGCAAACAGCAAGTTGCAAGGGAATACCAGGGTCAAGAAGCATACTCACAAGGTGTTTCAGCAGCAAGAACGATAGGATCCTCATACCCTTGTGGTTGAGCTTTCTTTGAGCAAAAGCAGCCCATTAGACAATTTAGTATAGTTCACTTTCAAATATGTTGAAAATCCAGAGTCATGCCAATGATACCACTAGAAAAAGCCCCACCTGCCAACATTCAAAAGAAGAAAGAACCAGCCAATCATGAACCACCACTTAAAAAACAGTGAACCAAAATTCTATGAAACATTTTGCTGATTTCTATGCTGAGAAGTGCTAGATAATGTAATTTGTGGCCTTTGATCACCAAACCATAATGGTCCAGGGTTGCCATTGCCATTAGCATAATGGCAAACACTATAACAATTGAACTCAAACCATCAGTAATAAGGTAGAGAAGTGGATGAGACACATCTACTTTTGACCAAGAAGAATGCATCCACTTGATGCTTGAAGCAGTGCACAATTCTAGTGATAGTGTGCTAAGTGTCCAAGATTTGGTGAAATGACTTCACGGAGAAACATATGTAAACTGCACTAAACCAGTGTATACAATGAATGTTCAATTACTTTCAGAACAGTCAATCCATTGATGATCAGTGCACAAGCTAATTAACTTGGTCTCAGTGAGCCATGCCTAAGATGATCAACTGTGTCACATGAATCAACAGCTTGCAGGTTACTGTTTGAGAGAGAGGGAGATGCAATTGGATGAGTAATATAGGTCAGAGTCTAATGCAGGACAGAATAAGTAGCAAAATAGAAATAAGGGAAAAGAAGATGAAACATGACAAATTCTAAGCTTCACCACCTCGAATCTACCCGAAAACCTTAGGCTTCACCACTGCTTGGAGGTGATTCCAAGCACCCTTAGGTAGGGATGGCCAGACCCATTGGGTAATGGATATCCAACCCTACCTGATCCAATTATTTTGGGTAATACCCAGTTCTTAATGAGTAGAAGGTAATTGGGTAGGGTTTGGATATTATCCAAATATTTTGGGTAGGGTTTGGATATTACCCATTTACCCATTTAACTAATTAGATCTAACTTAAACCCAACTCAACCAAATTATTATGGGTAAACCTCAATTCACCCAATTACCCAATAATCAAAATTACCAAATTGCCCCTAAAACTTGAAAATGACCAAATTATTCCTAAAATCGTCTAAAAATACCGAAATGCACTCTAAACCTAAAAAATGACCAAAATACCCCCGAAAACTAAAAATTACCAAAATACCCCATAAACCTAAAAAATGACCAAAAGATCACCAAAACCTAAAAATTACCAAAATAACCCCTAAACCTAAAAAGTAACCGAAAGACCACTAAAACCTAAAAAATGACCAAAATACCCCCGAAACTTAAAAATTACTAAAATACCCTCAAAACCTAAAAAATGACCGAAATACCCCCGAAACCTAAAAATTACCAAAATACCCTTAAAACCTAAAAAATGACTGAAATACCCCTGAAACATAAAAAATGACCAAAATACCCCCGAAACCTAAAAATTACCAAAAAACCCCTGAAACATTAAAAAAATGATCGAAACACCCACGAAACCTAAAAAATGACCAAAATACCCCTGAACCCTAAAAAATGACCAAAATACCCCCGAAAACTAAAAATTACCAAAATAACCCCTAACCTAAAAAATGACCGAAAGATCACTGAAACCTAAAAAATGACCAAAATACACCCGAAGCCTAAAAATTACCAAAATACCCTCAAAACCTAAAAAATGATCGAAATATCCCCAAAACATAAAAATTACCGAAATACCCCCTGAAACCCAAAAATGACCAAAATACCCTCTAAACCTAAAAAATGTTTGAAATACCCCCAAAACCTTAAAATTACCAAAATACCCCCTAAACATATGAAATAACAAGAACACTCCCGAAAAATGACCGAAATACTCCTGAAACCTATAAAATTACTAAAATACCCCGAAAACTATAAATGACAAAAATGCCCCTAAGACCTATAAGATGATAAAAATACACCCAACCCTAAAAAATGACTGAAATAACCTCGAAACCTAAAAAATAACCAAAAGATCCCAAAACCTAAAAAATGACCGAAATATCCCCAAAGCTTAAAAAATAATCGAAATACCCCCAAAACCTAAAAAATGACCAAAATACCCCTGAAACCTTGAAATTACCAAAATACCTCTGAAACCTATAAAATTACTGAAATAGCCCCAAAATATAAAAATGTTTGAAATACCCCTAAAACCTAAAAAAAAAAAAGACAAAAATGCCCTGTAATCTAAAAAATGACCAAATAACCCCAAAACCTAAAAAATTTCCAAAATTCCCTCAAAACCTACAAAATGACTAAAATATTCTTAGAACCTTTAATCTTGACAAAAATACACTCGAAACATCCAAAATACCCCAAACCTTTATTTTGGTAATTTAAGAGGTTACAGATGTATTTTGGTCATCTTACAGGTTTAGGGGTATTTTAGTCACTTTAAAGGTTTCAAGGGTGTTTTGGTCATTTTAGATATTTTCTGAGGGTATTTGGTTGTTTTAGAGGTTTAGGGCTATTTTGGTTGATTTATAGGTTTTGGGGTATTTTTGGTAATTTTAGAGGTTTGGGGTTATTTTT
Source organism: Quercus aquifolioides (assembly GCA_019022515.1). Classification (NCBI taxonomy): domain Eukaryota; kingdom Viridiplantae; phylum Streptophyta; class Magnoliopsida; order Fagales; family Fagaceae; genus Quercus; species Quercus aquifolioides. Next base: position 11,284,337 of record CM032335.1, on the reverse strand, counting down.
TGTCATTTCAGAGGTTTTGGGTGTATTTGGTCATTTTACAAGTTTAGAGCATATTTTGGTCATTTTATAGGTTTGGGGGTATTTCAAACATTTTTTAGATTTATGGTGTATTTTTACCATCATATAGGTTTTAGGGGCATTTTTATCATTTTATAGATTTCAAGGGTATTTTGGTCATTTTATAGGTTTTAGGGGTATTTTGGTAATTTCTAAGGTTTACGGGGTATTTCAGTTAATTTTTAGGTTTCAAAGGTATTTTGGTAATTTTTAAGTATTAGGGGTGTTTTAGTAAGTTTTTAGTTTTCGGGGATATTTTGGTCATTTTTTAGGTTTAGGGGTTATTTCAATCATTTTTTAGGTTTTGAGGGTATTTTGGTCATTTTCAAGTTTCAAGGGTATTTCGGTTAGTTTTTAGGTTTTGGAGGTATTTTTGTCATTTTTTAGGTTTAGGGGGGTATTTTTGGTCATTTTTTAGGTATAGGGGTATTTTGGTAATTTTTGGGTTTCAAGGGCATTTTGGACATTTTTTAGGTTTTGTGGGTATTTAGTCATTTTTTAGGTTTCGGAGGTATTTTGGTCATTTTTTAGGTTTAGGGGGTATTTTGGTAATTTTAAGTGGTTTTTGAGCACATTTAGTGATTTTGGAGGTATTTTGGTCATTTTAGAGATTTCATGGGTATTTTGCTTATTTTAGAGATTTTGAGATATTTTGGTCATTTTAGTGGTTTTTGAGCATAATTAGTAATTTTAGAGGTTTCATGGGCATTTTGCTCATTTTAGAGATTTTGAGGATATTTTGGTTTTTTTAGTGGTTTTTGAGCATATTTGGTGATTTTATAAAAATTGGGTTTGGGTAGGGTATGGATATCCATGGGTAAACAAACTGGGTAACAATTGGGTATGAATATTAATTGGGTAAGGTAATTGGGTATCCATGGATAAATTAATTGGGTTGGGTATACCCATACTCTACCCATGGCCATCCCTACCCTTAGGTGGTGAAACCTAAGGCTTTCAGGCAAATTATAGGTTCTGAAGCTTAGGATTTGTCTTGTTTCATCTTCTTTTCTCTTATTAGAATATCCCAAGCTATTTCTAGAGCCTCTTTTCAATTGGCTTCAAGGATTACATTTACATCCTATAAAATTCTCAACAGCATTAAATACCAAATTCAATAAGTAAAAGTTCAAAATTCAAAAATGAAATCTGGAAAAATAATAAATTCTGAAATTCTATTGTGCTTCTTGCATGAGGGTCGTGCATTGTTTGCAATTCTGGCAGCAAGGCCATATTAAAGACTATTTGGTAATGGTGGGTGATTTAGATTATGAGATGATGAGAACATAATAATAATTATTCGACAACAAAAAAAGTCAGTCCCAAAACAATAATAATTATTCTAGTAAGAATAATAATATAAATATAACAGCAACAACAATAATAACTAACAATTAACTAGAAAGACAAACTATTTAGATGATTCAGGGAACAGAATGTTGAGTTAAAAGGAAGACAAAATTGTCCCTTTATATGACACATCCCATAAACCAGCTCTATCACACAAGAAGTTAACTCTACATATAAGCTATTTGTCACTTTATTAAGTAGCAATTGACATTGTAAATGTTGCATTATATAGCACACATATATGATCAATCTTGCTTCTGAAATATCCAGTTTGAATTGAATAGATTTATCAATCAGTCCATGAACTGCAGGAGTAATTCATATTGTTTCAAATGCAGAGATAGAGACAAATTGACTTCCTGATCAGTTTTGAAAGCATATTCATCAAATACCCATAACTTGGAGATGAAAAATATGTCCTCTTTTTGTTAAACAATTGCAGTTTATATATATATATATATATAACTATGTATTGGGCGAGAATAACCACAAATTTTATAATGATATCAAGTGGCAAAGAAAAAAAATGTATAGAACTCAATGGCCTAGTCAACAAAGAAAAGAGACAGTTTTTATGGCCTCATGTAATGTTGACAACCATAAGCAAATAAAATATTTTCTCATGCTCAGCCACACATCCGTGTGGGACTGAGCAACAACCATGCCTCAAACCACTTGCATTAGATATTAAAATGAATGAATACAAATTTTCTTTTTCTCAAGTAATTAATCCCTCAAAACCAGCAAAACCTATGTAAGCAGAGCTGACCTTCCCTGATCAATCCCAATACATATAAGAGAAATTCAAAGCAATCAAGTTCAACAAGCCGTCTACCACAGAACTACCAATTTAACAAATAAAGAAACATAATTGAACACCCCCTTCACAACCCCACCACCACCCTCAAGATACACACACACACCCACATATAACAAATAGAAATATACATAAGGAGTCATTAATAAAGGATCAAACTTGAGTTACAACTTATAATCTGTTGGGTATAAACATGTGTAAGTAGAAGTCTCAGATGGATGCAAAATATAGATCTTGAGGAATATTAATATAACATATTTGGACTTGAACACATAAGCTTAAATTTTTTGGGTTCAGTGTGTCCTTATATGCTAAATTAAAGACTTACATGTGAGTATACAAGTTTAAGCCGCAGTCCTACATTAAGGAAAAATAAAGAACGTCCAAAGCCATAGGCTTAATTTTTTCGGTTAAGCAATGTCCCAGATAATAGAAAATCACAATAGTTCATGCTAGATGTAAAACCCCAGAAACAGCAAAGCTCAATTCTGTAATGCTACATTGCTACCTACCTTTTGGTTTTGAGATATTCAATGAAAATATCAGAAATTTTAGAGTAATATAGCTCTTTAAGGAAATCATAAATGTTATAAAAGATAAAGAAATTATGGTCGGTTGATGGCCTGGGTAAAATTTAATTACTTTATCAATTATCATGAATGAATCAACTACTGACACCTGATTCTGTTGAAGATCCATAGCCAATCCAAAATTGTGGAACTAAGATGTTGTCGTTGTTGTTGAAACTAAATAAGAACTTTGCTTATGATCATAATATCCAGAATTACTATCCAGGAGCCGAACAAGAAAATTGATCAAACATTAAAAAACAAAGAATGAAGGTGAAAGATTAAGTAGTTTGACTTCTGATACAATCCAGAAATCTATATGCACGGAATGAAATTAGCAATTTTTGGAAACCTTGGAGATTTTCCAATGCTGGGACTCAAGAACAAACCTAAGCAACAAAATCCAGAAGAAAAGACAATAAAAAAGAGAACCCATTTCAGTCAACCAATCAAATGCCTTAAAAAAAAGGAAAAAGGAAGATAATTTACATAAGAAGAAGAATAGAGCACAACTCCAAATACATCTACACAGACAAATGTGTGCATGTGTATGACAGAGACAGAGAGCTTTTACCTGGGAGTATGGATGAAGTGGGAAGGCTGAGATTAGTCTCGATTATAATTTATGTGTTTTGTGTGTAGAGAGTGCTTGTCAAAGTTCGCTTTCTCGTCTTTCTCAGAACATGAAAAATGCAATGCATGTTATAAAGAGAGAGAAAACAAGCAGAGAAAGACGGAGATGGGGTTTGAAGTTTGAACGAGTAGTATTTAATTATTGATTCAGTTTCTTTCAGCTGACTGCTGACCCCACTTTAGCTATGAGGCAGTGGGCACACTGGCACCTCTTTTTGTTGATTAATTTTTACAACACTCCTTTATTTAATTTTAACCACCATTTTAGTATTTTTTTAATAATTTAAATTATATAAAATTTAATTTAAAATTAATAATTTTTAGTATTTTTTTAATAATTTTAATTATATAAAATTTAATTTAATATAAAAAAAATTGTAGTGTTTTATTTTTTTGGCATAATTGCATAGATACGACAGCGACGTACGTATATATAAATATATAATTGACTTGAGAGATGCGCGAAAAAATTAGCACATAGGTTAAGTTTTTTTTTGTTTTTTTCCTGATGATGAGCTACCCACATGGATGACTATTGGACCTAAAAGTTCATGACTCGATGCCAACAAAATGTTACAGCTGACCCCATCTTTATTCTAGTTTTTTATTAATTAATTTCATCAACATTTTTTTTATATAGGGTCCAAACAATCTTCCATGTTGCTTATAGTCAGATAGCATTCCTACACAAGATTGGTTATGAGCATTATTAGGAGCATTTGAAAGATTTCACAAATATAAATAGTAGAAGAGCACCGCATACTTACGTGTTTTCGATAATAGCTATATGTCCACGAGTAATAGAGGATGAATTCACTATATTAGAAAGAATTTATCAGGTGTTTACACATCCAATTTATCTAGAACTTTCTTAAACTAATTTGGTAGCACCTTGCTTAAATTAGTTTACTATGAAACTGTATTAAATATTTAAGGAAGTAGTTTGGAGTGCGCTAAAGGTTCTAGTTTGTGAATTATGCATGTTGTTCGTGAAGAGAACCATATAGAATAAGTTTAGAGGTTTGAAGTGTTAAATCACCGATTGTTTCAAAAGCTTAAACATCTTGCTCTTATACCATATTAAATTACCGATTGTCAAAAAAACTTAAATTATTGAGATATGATAAATTTAATCGTTTAACCACATACTTTTAACATGAAACTGTTATGATGACATCAAGCGAGCTAGTTATTTGAATCGTAGAGTCTAATCACAAAGGTTTTGTTTCTAGTATGTAAAGTCTTTCTTTTATAGTAGAATGGTGTAATCGGGGTTTGTTCCCTCTGGTTATTTATTTTATAATGTTTTTATCCTTTTTTTTCATTTCGTCACCACATCATGCATATTTTATTTTATATCTCTTACTTTAAAATTTGGCGAGATGTTGATTTATGGAGAATAATAATTATTTTGTGGACCATACAATTGAGATACATTCATAATTAATTAAAAATTCTGCTACATATTTAATTACGTGGGTCAAAACTTAACTTTCCAAAGTCACTTATCATCAATAGGATACGTATCTATTCGCACACAATCTTGCTTATCAAAGGACCCAGAGTCGAATTTAAAAAATACCCAACTGGAAAATAAGTTTGAAAGTCAATAATAAAATTATAAAACAAATGTATTTGTGGACATCATTTTTTTTTTCTCTCCTATAAAAAAGTAATAAAGGACAATATTTTGTTGAAATAGCGGGGGAGGGAGAGGAAGGAAGGTCCAAATCAATAGCTTTCCAATATATTATATACATATCTATTATCACACCTTATAAATTCCAGTAGTCCAAAATTAGGTTAGGAACGTTCTTTTTGTTTTTGTTTTATTTTATTTTTATGAAATCTGCAAGTTTCTTTTATTTGTTTAATTATGTGTATCTTTATAATCTCACCTAACAATTATAAAAATGGGTTAAGATAGAGCTGACTTATGGATCATGATGGTTAAGTCTTAATTTCATATTATTTCCAATCTGTAATAACATATTTGATACTGATCTTCTTATATATATGTTAAATGTTTGTAATCACACGTTTGGTTGTAGTTTTTATTTATTTATTTTTGATTAATAATGAAAGTAAATTCACTTCAGAAAAAAAGAAAAAGAAAAAAGGACATGTTTCGTTGAGTTCAAAGCCAACCCATGAAGAGCAAAGACAACAAGGGATTCCTGTCCCTTTGGAGCATGAAAGAAGGATAAAGTTTCCTTTGAAAAAAATGTTACACGTTGAGTCAAATAGGTATTCTCTCTCTCTCTCTCTCTCTCTCTCACACACACACACACATATATATATAATTACATGTTTTATTTAAATGCTACATGATTTGCTAAATTATTTCTCTCTCTCTTACATGTAATTATATATATATATATATATATATATATATAAATATAAATACAATCGTTTTACGGTTAGAAATAAGTTTTCTAACTGTACTTCTGATTGAGCAAGTGTTTCTCTATTTACTCATTTAGTTAGGTTAGTAAGGGATATTTGAATTCTATGGCCCATAGTTTGGCTAAATGTTCTTCTGATTTAAATTGTGTGCTATTTTGTAATATTTCAAACCTTCCCTTAGCTGTTTGGGAATCATGGAAGATAGACTCACTCTATTTCTATTTTGTTTTCTTTTTAAAATGTGAGCAAGACCGTAAAGGAGTCCAACTATTAAGCCCATATCAAGTTTATTATTAAGTTAATTTCGTTGGACAAGTGATCTTAACTCCCAATTAATTAAAGTTTTAGTAAAATATGAGCTATTGTCAAGCTCGTATAAAATTCATTATCAAGCCCATAAATAAGCTTACGTTTAGGTTGTTTTACATAGCGTGGGGTCGATAATTTCACATCGAAAACCCTTTTAAATAAAAAGTCCGATTGATGTATACCCATAATCCATTTTAGAAAAAAAAAATAAAAAATTGAAAAAACTGTCAAAAAATTTGACAATTTTTTTAATTTCTAATAAATTTTTTTTAAAATAGTTTACGATAATAAAAAGTTATACTAGTGTCACAACTCGATTATATGACGAATTGTGAGTAGTAGAAAAATGTTTACTATTACTTCGCTATCACTCGCAACTTATAACGGATTCACGCGACATTAGCACCTATGTTACAAATTGTGCCCCTTTACGTTGTACTGGTACAACTCAGTGGTAAAACCCTTAAATAAAAGCAAAGATAAACAGTTCTGATCCTCACGTTGGAGGTGACATTTATGTCGTCTGTCATGGAAACAGGACCTCCAACACGTGTTGTTTCCTTTTTTATAAATTTTTTCTTTTTCTATGGTCACTCATGACGTAAGGGATAGGGTAGTACCGTAGTAGAATATGGGCATGCAATACATCGTCACCGTTGAAAGGAAACAACATGTGTTGGAGGTCATTTCACTCTACGTGTCTGCAAAGTTTCTAAATTTTTTTTTTTATGCCCATCATCAATAATGTTTTGATCTCTGTCTGTGATAAGAATTATAAGCTGATTGTGATTGATCGTGTCATGATAACTGTGGTTGTGGAGGGATTACTTTTAGAAAGTTTTTGCACACAAACGTTGAAAGTTTTTACACTTTGAAAGAAAAAAAAAAAACTTAGAAAAATGCTGGAGAAAATTATTTGTGCCAATTTCATATTAATATTTTTATATATGTATTTGTGGGGACAATTTTTGCTTCAAAGGCCAAGGGCTAAACCATATTGGAATCTTAGGTATGGGGGGAGAAAAAGCTCAACCCAACGTATTAGGCCCAATGCCCTATATGAGGAACACTGTTCGTCCGAGGAGATGAAGACACTCAGTCAGAGGCCCATGTAAAGGGAGAATGTCTGGTCGAACATGTGTACTATCCGAGGAGATGTTCATATGTCCGAGGAGTCCGATATCCTCGGATCCGACGAAGTTTTGCCCGACACGTGTATGGGAGGTTCAAGTGATCTGTTTGACAAGTGTTAAGAGGGAAAGGAGTCTCGGACACGCATGAAGGTAACAGGAACAGAGAAATATCAAGGAGACAGACTTCAACCACCGCATTTAATGCACTGCACCTACCTTCCTGGCCGCATTTATGTGGAGAAGACCCCTGAACAGTGCATTCTCAGCTACCGCCACTCAGACAGGGCTAAAGGGGGAGTATGATGGGACATGCACTCAAGTGGGCGTCTAGATGATGAACAAGTGGACGGTGAAGATGTGGAAAGGCAGTACTATATAAGAGAAAGGTGTCTCTGATAGAGGGGATCGAAAAATCGAAAAGAGAAAAGAGTGTATTACATTACTGTAGCTCCAAGAATTGTAACCCAAGTTCATCAATGAAAAACACCTCTTCGGACGTGGCACTTACATCCGTCCGAGCACATATTAATACAAATTCACCCACCAACAGTGCTGTTTAATACTGTTATTTCATTGTTAGCTTAGCTCTTTCACCCACTCTCTACAAATTTATTGTTTTGGGTTCAGTGGGCTCAAGATCCATACCTTCTTGGGCTTGGGCTGCAAAATCTGACCCTACAATTGGCGCCGTCTGTGGGAAGAGCTTGTGTGAGAGTGAAAACAACAGTTGATGATGGCAGGACAAGGTGAACAACAAGCAGAATCCAGGGCATCCCAACATGTGGACCATTTTGTCAACTTAGAGAGGAGGCAAAATTGTGAGGGCAGTGTACATACCGTGCGCCTCAGCCAGGGCCAGTCACAGGGCGGAAGTCACATGTCCCATGCAAAGAAGAACCGTGACTTACAACTGGAGGTGGAAAAATTAAAGAGGGAGTTACGCCATGCAAAGAGGAAACGGGCTTCCTCGTACTCTGAGGATGACCTTGATGACGAGCAGGATGTCTCTTATCAGCACAAGTCTAAGACACCAGCCAGCAAGTCCTACACCTATGAAGAGGAGTCCCATCGTAAGAGGCAACGTAGAAGCCCATCACGCGAGGATATGGAGAACGATGCCATGAACAGGGCTCTGAATCAGATATCTAAGTCACCCTTCACGCGCAGGATAGAGGAGGCCAGACTCCCTCGGCGCTTTAACCAGCCAACGTTCACCATCTACAATGGTAAAACTGACCCCGTGGAGCATGTGAGTCATTTTAACCAGAGGATGGCTGTCTACTCCAGAGACGAAGCTCTGATGTGCAAAGTTTTCCCTTCCAGTCTTGGGCCTATCGCCATGAGATGGTTTGACGGTTTGAAGGCAGGCTCCATCAACTCCTTCAAAGGGCTCACTCAGGCATTCGGCTCCCGTTTTGTCACATGCCGAAGAGTGGCTAGACCTTTCTCTTCACTGCTGTCCTTGTCCATGCAGGAAGGCGAGTCCTTGAAGGCATATTCAGACAGATACTGGGAGATGTTCAATGATGTGGAGGGCAACAATGATGCAATGGCCCTCAGCACGTTCAAGCTCGGCCTCCCTACTGATCACGGTTTGAGGGCATCTCTATCTGGCAAACCGGTCACAAACGTGCGTCAACTAATGGACCGCATAGAGAAGTATAAGAGGGTTGAAGAAGATCAGCAGCAGGGCAAGGGAAAGGATAAGGTTATCCCTCAGGAGAGGAGGGATTCGCGGTCGGACCGGTACAATTACAATAAACCGCGGAGGGATTTTGCCGGGCAATCAGGATCGACGAATCCTCAATCGGTCAACACCGTGTTCAAAGAGCCTGTACACCAGGTCCTGGAAAAAATCAAGAACGAATCATTCTTCAGGTGGCCGAACAAGATGATAGGAAACCCCGAGAAACGCAACCATAATCTCTACTGCCAATACCATCAAGACCATGGGCATACTACGGAGGATTGTAGGAGCCTGTGGGATCACTTGGACCAATTGGTTCGCGATGGTAAACTGAAACACCTCCTGCACCCCTCCAGCGGCCGAGGGCAGATGGGCTCGGGGCCACGCAGGGACGACCCCTCAAAGCCGCCGCTGGGGACTATAAACGTCGTCTTCGCCGCGCCGGGGAGAACAGGGTCCTGGCCATTGAAAGTTATGTCGGTAGGCCGACCATCCGCAGGAGAGTCAAGCCGAGGACCAAAGAGAGCTAAGCTTGGTGCCCCGCTAGTTATGGGATTCTCGGACGAAGACATGATTGGCACCATCCAACCCCATGATGATGCACTAGTCATCACCCTCAGAATAGGAGGGTACGATGTAAAGAGAGTGATGGTGGACCAGGGCAGTGCTGTGGAGATAATGTACCCGGACCTCTATAAGGGGCTAGGCCTAAAACCCCAAGACCTGACGCCATACGATTCCCCCCTCTTAAGCTTTGAAGGAAGGCCTGTCATCCCAAAAGGCCGGATACGCTTACCTGTGCAGTCCGGCTCCGAGGTGGTGGAGTTGGACTTTATAGTTGTGGACGCATATTCGCCCTACACGGCACTCGTAGGCAGACCTTGGATTCACGCACTTGGGGCTGTTCCCTCTACTTTGCACCAAAAGGTCAAATATCCATCAGAAGGGCAGGTACATGAGATCCGAGGAGACCAGTCTGTCGCTCGACAGTGCTTGGTAGCTGCCATTCAGCATAAGACCCCAGCCGAGTCCTCGGATGTAGCTGGGAGGGATTTATAGCAACTACAGTCTCGGGGATTGCCCTTTGAAGAACCAGATGAAGGCACTCGATGTGAGGATCTAACGAAAGTGGTCATTGGAGATGATCCTGACAGGTTCTTTCAAGTCGGATCTCAGCTGCCTCTTCAAGAGAAGGAAGAGCTGATAGAGTTCCTCAAGCGAAATCTCGATGTGTTTGCCTGGAGTGCTTACGAAGCCCCAGGGGTGGACCCGGAGTTTATATGCCACCACTTGAAGGTGAATCCACTGGTCACCCCCAAGCAGCAGCCTATTCGGCGCCCATCCAAGGAACATGCCGACGCAGTGAGAGACGAGGTAGCGAAACTCAAAGAGGCTGGGGCTATCAAAGAAGTTTTTTATCCCGAATGGCTGGCAAATACCGTGGTGGTAAAGAAGAAGAGTGGGAAGTGGCGAGTATGCGTAGACTTCACGGATTTGAATAGGGCATGCCCCAAAGATCCGTTCCCTATGCCGAAAATTGATCAGCTGGTAGATGCCACTGTCGGCCACCCTCGGATGAGCTTTCTAGACGCCTTCCAAGGCTACCACCAGATACCATTAGCCCCGGAGGACTAGAAGAAAACTGCTTTTGTCACCCCTATTGGTAACTACCACTATAAAGTGATGCCGTTTGGCTTGAAGAACGCGGGAGCTACCTACCAGAGGATGATGACGAGGATGTTCGAGCCACAGCTGGGCAAAAATATTGAGATTTACATAGATGACATGGTGGTGAAGAGCAAGGTTATAGCTGAGCATGTGAAGGACCTTAAAAGTACCTTTGAGATTCTACGAAAGTACAAGCTACGACTAAATGCTTCTAAGTGCTCATTTGGGGTGGGGTCCGACAAGTTCTTGGGATACATGGTCACCCACAGAGGAATTGAGGTCAACCCCGACCAGATAAAAGCCATTAACAATCTCCGAGCTCCTTGAAATCCCAAGGAGGTTCAGAAACTAACCGGAATGACTGCTGCCCTCAATCGGTTCATCTCTAGATCAGCAGACAGGTGTCGGCCCTTTTTCTCTCTGCTCAACAAGTGGAAAGGATTCGAATGGACTGAGGAATGTGCTTTGGCATTCCAGCAACTCAAGGATTATCTAGCTCGGCCACCAATTTTGTCCAGTCCTGAGCCTGATGAGGTACTGTTCGCCTACATTGCTGTAGCTCCCTATGCGGTGAGCCTGGTGTTGATACGATCAGACTCTGGTGTGCAAAGGCCCGTTTACTACGTAAGCAAGTCGCTGCATGAGGCTGAGATTCGTTACTTTCCTCTAGAGAAGGCTATCCTAGCAGTAGTGCTTGGCACACGGAAGCTACCTCACTACTTCCAAGCCCACACGGTCATCGTCCTCACACAACTCCCACTCAAAACTATACTCCGAAGTGCTGATTACACTGGTCGGATTGCCAAGTGGGGTACAATCTTAGGGGCTTTCGATATAAGATATATGCCCCGCACATCGGTCAAGGGACAGGTCCTCGCAGATTTGGTGGCTGAGTTCACGGAGCCCCAGTTAGAAGAGGTAAAGCCCACGTCAGGCATGGATGAAAAATTAGTTGGCATGATCTCCCAATAGAATCCCTCCCATTGGGAAGTGTACGTTGATGGCGTGGCAAACCAAAGAGGTTCTGGAGTTGGGCTGGTATTGATATCCCCCGAGAAAATCATTATCGAGAAATCGTTAAGGCTGGACTTCTCGGCAACGAATAATGAGGCGGAGTATGAGGCCCTGTTGATGGGAATGACTATGGTTCGTAGAATGGGTGGGAAGTCCGTGGAGTTGTTCTCGGACTCAAGATTGGTAGTAGGTTAAGTACAAGGCGAGTTTGAGGCAAAGGACGAAAGAATGCAGGGGTATTTGAGTCGTGTTAAACATCTGCAATCAGAGTTCGACTCTTTCAGTTTGCTGCACATCTCCAGAAGTGGCAACTCACATGCTGACTCCTTGGCCACACTTGCCACCTCTTCGGCGCAAGACCTGCCGAGGATCATCCTCGTCGAGGACTTGCACAGGCCTACAGAGGCGAAATCAGAGGCAGTCCAGGTTCACCAGGTCAGGGCCGGGCCGTGCTGGATGGATCCTTTAATCAAATTTCTCAAAGAAGATATATTGCCTGAAGAGAAGGGAGAAGCTGATAAAGTTCGGAGGAAGGCGACTAAGTTTTGGTTATCCGAGGACCAGAAACTATACAGACGCTCCTACTCGGGACCATACTTGTTATGCATGCATCCCGAGGCAACTGAGACATTGCTAGAAGAGCTGCACGAAGGAATCTGTGGGAGCCACACTGGAGGTAAGTCCTTGGCTCACCGAGCCCTCACCCAAGGCTATTGGTGGCCTAACATGCAAAAGGAGGCACACGAATACGTCAAAAAGTATGATCAATGTCAGCGCTTCGCTCCAAACATTCACCGGCCAGGGGGAAATCTTAATCCGCTATCTAGCCCATGGCCCTTCGCCCAATGGGGCTTGGATATTGTGGGACCCTTCCCTAAAGCTGCAGGAAACAAGAAATACATCCTGGTCGGCACAGACTATTTCACCAAGTGGGTCGAAGCCGAGCCACTAGCCAATATCAGAGACGTTGATGTGCAAAAGTTCGTGTGGAAGAATATTGTCACTCGGTTTGGAGTTCCTCACACTCTCATCTCGGACAACGGCTTGCAGTTCGATAGCAAGGCATTCAGGAATTACTGCAGTGAGCTGGGAATTATGAACAGATACTCCACTCCAGCCTATCCCCAGGGTAATGGACAAGCAGAAGCTGTCAACAAGGTCATACTGAATGGCTTAAAGAAGAGGCTAGATGATGCAAAGGGCAGATGGGTAGACGAACTGCCACACGTACTTTGGGCTTACAGGACTACGCCTCGTAGGTCTACTGGAGAGACCCCCTTCTCAATGACCTATGGGGCTGAAGCTGTCATTCCTTTGGAGACCGGGTTCCCAACGTTGAAAACTAGCTCGTTCAGTCCGGCCGACAACGATGAGCAACTGCAGAAGAGTTTAGACTTGATTGAGGAAAGGAGGGAGAATGCAATGGTTCGGCTGGCCCATTACCAACAGAAACTCAGGCAAGGCTATGATGCTAACGTAAAGCTAAGGCCTCTAGAGCCTGGTGATCTGGTGCTCAGGAAAGTTGTGGGCACCGCAAAGAACCCGGCTTGGGAAAAACTAGGACCCAATTGGGAAGGACCGTATCGCATCACTTCAGGAGCAAGCATTGGGGCATATTTCTTGGAAGACCTAGATGGTCATGTAATACCGCGTCCATGGAATGTAAATAACCTCAAGAGGTACTTTTATTAATCAAGTCTTTTCTTCAACCGACGTGTCAATTCACTGCTTAAGGTATTCTCTCAAGTGTTTAAACTTAAATCCAGTCATGCCTGTTGTCCTCGGACCAGATGATTAGGGTTAGTTAACACTCATTCGCCACTAGCTTAAGTGTTTAAACTTAAATCCAATCATGCCTGTAGTCCTCGGACCAGATGATTAGGGTTAGTTAGCACCGTTAGCTCAAGTGTTTAAACTTAAATCCAATCATGCCTGTAGTCCTCGGACCAGATGATTTGGGTTAGTTAGCACTCAGTTACAGTTCGATAGTGTTTAAACTTAAATCCAATCATGCCTGTAGTCCTCGGACCAGACGATTTGGGTTAGTTAGCACTCGGTCACAGCTCGATAGTGTTTAAACTTAAATCCAATCATGCCTGTAGTCCTCGGACCAGATGATTTGGGTTAGTGTCTGGTTAGTTAACACTCCGTTACAGTTCTCTAGTGTTTAAACTTAAATCCGATCATGCCTGTAGTCCTCGGACCAGATGATTAGGGTTAGTTAACACTCCGGTGCAATTCTCTAAGTGTTTAAACTTAAATCCAATCATTCCTGTAGTCGTCGGACCAGATGATTAGGGTTAGTTAACCCTCGAATACGTTTGTCCCCCGTGGCCCTTGAATCAAAGGACACAGGTTAGTCAATACCCCCACACAGCTATTGTCACTGGGGCTTAGTGCTAAAATTTCTGACCACATTTAAATTAATTCTCACTTATAACTGTCTTCCTTAGTTATACTTATGACTGTCTCACTTACACAAACTACTCGCTGCAATCATTACTTGTTAGTAACTTTTATTCGGATTGTTCTTTTCAATAACAATCTTAATTACTCACACCATAAGTATGATGTATCAATCAGGTTTATCTGCATTACTTAGCTATAAGTGCAATGTACAGTTGTATCCAACAGTAATAATTAGTAAGACATGTATTAAAAACATCATAGACAAATGAGAAGCCATTTCATAAATAAAAGAACAGTTTACAATTCTTCGGATAAAACAAAAGAAAGTACAAGTGCAAAAACAAAAGCCCTATACATCTATTCTTTTGCTGGAGGGAGCACGGGGTCAGCAGCCTGGCCTGTCCGAGCAGTTGCTTCAGGGGCTTGGTCCTTAGGCTCAGAAGGAATTTTCTCTTCGCCTGACCTTTGGCTTTTTCCTTTGACTGGTTCAGCTGACTTATCCTTGTCACCTGGCTGACCAGCCTCTTTGCTTGCACCAAGGGTGGGCGGAGGAGCTTGGCTGGCCTGACTTGGCTCAGAAGCCTCAGGAAGCTGGGGGGCAGAAGGATCATCCACCGGGATCTCTTGGATATCAGGATCATAATATATGCTCCCAGGTAACCTCAGGGGAGAATCCGAGGGCACCCCAGCAGCGTCCAAGGCTTTTTCCCAAGTTTTGTCGCAGTACTCACGACAAACTGAGGCAAACTGCTCAGTAAGTTGCTGCGCGGTCACATCTGCCCCCAACTGATATGCCGCCTTCCTCTCAGTTTCAACCGACTCCTTGGCCAGTTGAGCCTTTTGCTCAGCTGCTTTGGCGCTCTCTCTGGCCTTTTGGAGCTCAGCTTTGAGGCCCTTCACCAGCTCCTTCTCGGTTGCCAGATTGATCTCTGCCATGTGTAGTTGTTTACGCTGTTCCTCGGCTTGTTTTTCAGCATTCTTGATCCCAGCATCGAGGCTTTTCTTCTGGGAGGTCATCTCTTTCAGATCCTCGGATAAATGAGCATATTCCTCCTTCAGCTGGCCCGGAGATTTTTCCGCCTCGTCTCGAGAGCAGAGCGCTGCTTGGGCCTCAAGGTGGTTCTTTTTATTCCATTCTTCGGCCACATAGATTTGCTGGGTAACCTGCATGATGGAAATTCCAAATGTCAGGGAAGAAAAAGCGAGAACGCCAATGATTCATTCAACCGATCAGACCAAACTCGCTTACCATGGCCATATCCCTCTTAAGGGATTGAAAGAGCTCGAGCTGGCTAAAGCGCCTGAAGGAGTCCATGTCGTGGGGAAGAAGGAGTGGCGGCTGCAGAGCCTTAGCAACATAGCCGGCCCTCCCTCCATCATAGTTCCTGAGAGAGGTTTCCCAGAGGATCGGGGCACCATTCAGCTCCAACTTTGGGGACCAGATTCGCGGCCCTCCCCCTCGGCGGACATCAGCCAAGACGTTTTCTTCTCGGCTCTCAGTGGAAGAGGCCCTCCTGTTGCGTTGCTCTCTCGCCACTCTTTGCTGCTTATTTGCTTTCGGTGGTGCCGCCACCTCCCTCTCTTCAGGGTCGACAGGCCTCTTTTTCCTCAGGTCTGGAACGGGCTTTATGCCAAGGTCAGGAACCTGGGAGGGCACTGGAGGCAGATTCTTCACTGGTTGAGAGGTCCCAGTACCTTTCTGCTCGGGTTTTTTGCCCCTGCCCTTCATTAAGACCCTCAGATCCATGTCGTCGTCCGAAGGGTCTTCGGAGTGAGCAGCTAACAAAACAGGATGAATGCCTGACTGCTGGTCGGTCTCTTCCTCGTCGTCCGATACCTCTACTACTTGCTCTCCTCCTGAAGCCTCCTCCCCAAAGTTGAACTTGTCTATTTGCTCCTCAAGCGAAGAGGCAGAGGAGTCAACCCTTTCACCCTCAACCGCCTGTCCGAGGGGAACTTGCTAGAGCGGCTGGACGAGAGGAGGTACACCCCGAGAATTTGGACGGGGTACGGGTTCAAGATCGTCTGGTGCCAAGAAACCCTTCCGACCAACGTCAATACGTGCTAGGCGATGGTCTCCCTGGACGATTGCGTTGCCGACTGGTTGGAAACCCTTTGGCTTCCCTGTATATCCCAGAATAAGGGGAGCAGATCGTAGTTGCCCGTCCTCGCTCACGAAGATCTCTGACCTTAAAAGGTAATTGAGGGCGGCAATATTTGTAAGGCTGAGCCGAGGAGAAACTTGTCTCTTATCTGTTACAAGTCACAGCAAAAAAAAAAATGGTTAGAAACTCAGAAGTAGCAACCG
Source organism: Quercus aquifolioides (assembly GCA_019022515.1). Lineage (NCBI taxonomy): Eukaryota > Viridiplantae > Streptophyta > Magnoliopsida > Fagales > Fagaceae > Quercus > Quercus aquifolioides. The sequence continues at coordinate 11,267,977 of CM032335.1, read as the reverse complement.
AGGAGGAATCAGAAACCGTTAAAAGACGGGAACCCTAAGCCTATGGTTAGTGTGTCTAAATCTAACATGTCCCACCTGGCTTTCCATGCTTGGTTGGGCAACCATAGCCGTCATGCCATGCGCCCGAGACGATCACATAGTCGTCTTTCATCCCTTTGTTGGATTTGGAAAGGCAGGAAATGAGCCTGACAACATCCGACCGGGATTTTAAGTAATATCCCGCATCTTGCTGGCTGTGGCACTCGTACATATGTACTACGTCGAGCCAGGTGAGTCCCAATCCTAGGTGACGGTCAAGGTCCTCAATCGCTCCTAGGATCCTAAACATATTGGGCGTGCACTGCTAGGGAGTAAGCCTATGGTTCCGAAGGTAACTAGTGGTGATGGGACCCATGGGGATTGTCATTCCCCCTTCTTTGAAGGCAATGAGGGGGATAACCACCTCTCCCATCTTCCGGTCTGTTAGTATCTTTTCTGGGGGGCAATACCTCACACCCACGTTAGGGGGTATGCGATATGCGGCCCTAAACGCCTCCAGTTGCTCAGGGCTATCCACCAAGTACTGGAGTTTTCCCATGGTGCTCAAATGAAACGGCTGGCCGAAGAGAGAACTAAATGATTTGGTGGACGATGACTCACCAGGACTAAATCGGAGAGAAGATTTCAGGCTTGTAGGAGGGTTCGTGATGATTCTGGGGAAGTCTGAAATCGGCGACTGAGAGATTTGGACGGAGTGGCGCGTCTGTTCTTGCTGGAGCGTCTGAAGATTTGCAAAGTGAGGAAGAAGTAACTTCCTCTGAAGTTTTATACGGGGTCAAGCGAAGGGTCAGGGGCACTCCCGCCCAAATCCTGAAGAAAAAACCACAGCCGTTGGATCAGTCAATCACCGTTGGATACGAAGGACAAAGCGCCACCTGGTGCAATTAATGCAGCGCCTTGGGAATAAGGAAACCGCAGCGGCATTAATGGAGCGTCTGTCCTCACGTCTACACACGTGCCAGCTCGGTCGTGCGTGTTCTCAAGTTTGTGTTCCCTGGCAAGTCAAAATCCTACTTTTTCTCCTCGGATGCGAGGGAAAAACTACAATTTCGAGGGGCTAATGTGGGGGGAGAAAAAGCCCAACCCAACGTATTGGGCCCAAGGCCCTATATGAGGGACACTGTTCGTCCGAGGAGATGAAGACACTCAATCAGAGGCCCATGTAAAGGGAGAATGTCTGTGGTCGAACATGTGTACTATCCGAGGAAATGTTCATATGTCCGAGGAGTCCGATATCCTCGGATCCGAAAAAGTTTGACCCGACAGCTGTATGGGAGGTCCAAGTGATCTTTCCGACAAACGCTAGAAGGGAAATGAGCCTCGGACACACATAGAGATAACAGGAACAGAGAAATATCAAGGAGACAGACTTCAACCACCGCATTGAATGCACTGCACCTACCTTCCTGGCCGCATTTATGTGGAGAAGACCCCTGAACAGTGCATTCTCAGCTACCGCCACTCAGACAGGGCTAAAGGGGGAGTATGATGGGACATGCACTCAAGTGGGCGTCTAGATGATGAACAAGTGGACGGTGAAGATGTGGAAAGGCAGTACTATATAAGAGAAAGGTGTCTCTGATAGAGGGGATCGAAAAATCAGAAAGGGAAAAGAGTGTGTTACATTACTGTAGCTCCAAGAATTGTAACCCAAGTCCATCAATGAAAAACACCTCTTCGGACGTGGCACTTACATTCGTCCGAGCACACATTAATATAAATTCTCTCACTAGCATTGCTGTTTAATACTGTTATTTCATTATCAGCCTAGCTCTTCCACCCACTCTCTACAAATTTATTGTCTTGGGTTCAGTGGGCTCAAGATCCATACCTTCTTGGGCTTGGGCTGCAAAATCTGACCCTACATTAGGCAATTTTTGTTATCTCATATGGGAAAGAAAGTCTCCATCTTCATGCCATATAAGGGATGAACCAATGGTGATAGAGTACCACTAGTTTGGTTCATCATTTATATGGCATGAAGAGAGAGGTTTTCTTTCCCATGTGCGATATCAAAAATTGCCTAAGGTTCCAACATGGTCTAGCCTTTGACTTTTGAAGCAAAAAATTGTCCCCACAGTATTTATTAAAGGGAAGGTTAACGGATATTTTAAGTACATTAGTTTATGAAATATTTTTTAAAAGTTTTTATAAAAAAAAACTGATTTTTTGATAATTTTTTTATATTTTTCATAGAGATAATTTTAAATTTTTTTTAAAATAAACTATTAACGAATTTCTTAAAAACGCTAGTTAAGTTAACCCTTTATTAAATATTTTAAAATTAATGTATATTTGATGATCCACATGCATCGCTTCAAAGACATGACAAGATATAAAACACAAAGAAAAGATTTTAGATAGGATCCTTTTATTTTTTTTGGTTGGAAATGGTGGGGATCGGGTGTACACTTTTTTTATTTTTTTGGTAAATGGTTTACACTTTAAACTTTACACTTTATTTTTAGTACAACACAAACAATGAAACAAAGATCATCCATAAATAAATTGAAACATAGATTCATTGGCCACGTGGATTGATTCGCTCCTTGCTAACACGTCCCCTTTATCACTTTGATTTCTTTTCTCTATTATCTTAATTACGCCTTAGCTATATCTTTCTAGGCTTAAATTATGAATTATAATACACGTACGTGTGTCGAAAAATTGTCAAATGACCAATTAGTAGGTGCTCACAAACTTAAAGTAATTACGTATGCCCTTTATAATATTTATGTATATTTAAAAAGTATTTAATAAAATAATACAATATTTGTGACGGAAATTAATCCGACCAAATCTTAACACCCTATTACAAAATCCAAAAGGGCCGCAATCTATGCAATGCTGATGACAATTCTTTTGAAATTGGTATGAATCATGAAAATGATAGCATAATTTTGTGATGAAAATCTGACCATATCCTTTGTAGTTGACCTGTCTAGCTATAGTCTTGTGATTAATCGTGGCTCTTCATTTTCCACATTTTTATGTTGTATGTATAAAATAAGAGATTAAATTCTATAAGGATGGAGTGTAAAACTTATGTTTTACACCATCCAATAAGTGATTGCCATATCAGCATTTTACTTAAAATTTATTAAAATTCAATACATCCTACTACACCTAATAACATTTCAATAGATTCCCAATTTGGTTGGATTTATATATGGGTATTAGAATTGATTGAGTGTGATTGTGTTTATTCTTAAATATGTGATAAGATGATATGACATGTTGGGATTGGAGGGTAAAACATGGGTTTTACACTACGTCCTTATAGAATTTAACCCAAGGGAGACGATTTCGTACCGTACCGGCCGGTACGGCCGAAATATCTCGTTCCGGCGACCAAATCGGTACAGGTAACCCTCCCATTTCGTACCGGCTTTTATACCGGACTGTTTCGGATGATTTCGGCCATTCCGGGGCGTTTCGGTCATTCCGGCCGAAATATTGAATTCCGGCCGAAATCATTTAAGAACAGATATTACCTCTTTGAAACTAATGTTTGCTTGCAAAAACCCATAGATCCATGAGACTGAGACAACGATGAAGTTCCGGCGAAGCATACCTCTGCATCACGGCCTCGTTCTGTTGATTTGCATCTCTCGTACCAGACTTTTTTTTTTTTTTTTTGTCTTCTCTTCTTCGCTCATGAACACCAGAGACCATTTGGCTTCTCAGTGCTCTTTTCTTTTTTGATAACCGGTCAGAAATAAAACATGTGGGACACGTTCTGAGGATTTGGCTTCTCAAGGCAAGGCATTGAATTCTATTTAGAATTCACGTGATAGTTAGGTGGGATGTTTGACTTGTTTGAATTTTTTTTTTTTTTAATTTTTAGATTTTAATATAATGGTTATATAATTTAAATTTATTGGTAGTGGATTGGGCCATTGTAGAAGGACAAAGATAATGATAAATTGGGCCTAAATATAGTTAAAGACATATGATTTGAATTCAGCAAATATATATATATATATATATAGGATTTTATATGTATAGTGGTAAACCCGAAACGGTACGCCGGTATTGACCGGTATCCGAAATATATCGTACCACTTGTCAAACCGGTACAACCTCCGGTACGGTATTAACTTCCTTGATTTAACCTCATAAAATAATCTCTTAATTCATCCTATTAATTAAGTCCACATTTTTATGTTGCGTGTATAAATTAATAATAATAATAAAAAAAAAAGTCCTAGGTGGAAGTTTTTTTTTGAGGAAGTCCTAGGTGGAAGTTGAAACACTATTTTAGGGAAGCAAATGCATGTGCCGACCAACTTGCAAGAATAACACTTTGCCTCCAGTAGCCTTTTGTTCTTTTAGAACTCCGCTTGTGGAGATGTCTTTGCTTTTATTATATGACCTCACTGGTCTCGGATGTAATAGGCTTCGTACTGATATTGGCCCTTAGGCTATGTAGTTTCTGTTTGTTATATATTCCCTATTACCAGAAAAAATAATAATAAAAAAGCAGTAGATTACAGTTTATATGTTGAATTTCAATCTTGCAAAGAAGTAGATTACAGTTTATATGTGATTAATGTGTAATCATTTTAAAATATTTGTTAATTCTGTGTCGCCTTCAATATACAAAAGCATTGAATAAAGCCAAACCTTATTCCAACGTATCCATAACTTTATTAGATTGTGAATTGACATTAGATAGATTGGCTTAAAAATTTGACAAATTATAAAAAGTAATAAAAAAAAGAAGATAAAAAAGATATGATGTTATTAAATATTTTTGGGCTTCTTGTATACTAGAATCATGAACGGGGCAGGAGACACGAAATTGACGTGTAACCATTTAAAAATATGTGTTTTGTTTCACCTTCAATATACAAAAGCATTGAATAAAGCCAAACCTACTTCAACGTATCCATAACATTATTAAATTGTAAATTGATGTTAGATTGATTGGCACGACAAGTTGACAAATTATAAGAAGAAATTAAAAAGAAAAAAGACATGGTTTTCTTGAATATTTTCGCAACACAACTTCATGGTTTCTTGTATATATACCAGAATCATGAATACTTTTGGCAAAGCTCTTATCCAAAATTTGAAAGTTTATGAATCTGTACCCCATTCGAATACATACATGGATGTATGGGATGACGTTGCAGCACATGCGTGTTTCATAACACGCAGGCCTTAAGCATTATGCTGCAATTAATTATTTATGAAAGTCTTTCTTTCCACTTGCATTGCATATATACTTCAATTTTTTTGAGAAAGCATTGCATACTTCAATTAATTCTAAAGAAACCAAAAAATTCTATTTCTTATACTTCAAGAAAATAAAAAAGAAATCCAACATTTTTTTAAAAGAAAATAAAAATAAAAAGTACAACAAAGTGACAAACCCGTTTTGATAAGTATATATATATATGTGTGTGTGTGTGTGTGTGTCGGTAGAATAGAGTAGAAATTGACTTCCCTTTTGTTTTTTTATTTATTTTAGGGACTTGCATGTATGTCATACATTGTTTTCTTCAATTTGTTTCGGAATTGATGGACAGGACATTACTTTACCTTGTCTTACTGATTAACATTAAGTGACAAACACATTCCCATCAATTTAAAGTTTCAACTTTGAAAACTATCCATTTGTTTAATCTCTCTCTCTCTCTCTCTCTCTCTTTACTAATTCAATACATTTTGAGGTTTACGGCAATAAATTTTAACGTATTTTTTTTAAAATATTTAAATATCAATTAAATATTGTTTATTTAACTTTTCATATTATTGTTATCTTTGTATAAAGATTGTTGTTGTTTTTGAAGATTCAAAATTACTAATTAATTACTATTTTTTTAGGTATTATTAACATATCTCTTACAATTGATAATAATATTTAATCGACTTAACCTCCTTGTGACACAATCAATCTTATTCAACACACTCATAACAATTTTTTTGAAACAATTTAAGGCTTCAATTGGGACTATTGGCTCAATATTTTACGGCCTTCTTGGAAGGAAAAAGGGGGGGGGGGGGGGGGGGGGGGAATGTAAAAGATGTTACAATTTTTTGAGCTTTTTTGTACAAAGCTTTTTTTTTTGGGAAATGCTAATGGATGTCCCTTAGGGCAATAGTTAACAATCTATTTAAAAAAAGTTTTTATAAAAACAATTAATGTTTTGACAGCTTTTTTCATTTTCCATAAAAGTTATGTCAAAATTTTTCTAAAATGAATTGTTAACCATTGTTCTAAGGGTACTCGTTAGCATGACCCTTTATTTTTTAAAGGAGGGTCTTGATTTTGGGACCATTTTCAAACTTTTCGAGGAAGGGGCCTTCGGCCTAGGCTAAAGCTGGCCTTGTGTGTGTTTTAGTGCATTAGACAAAAGCCTCTACCCTTTAATGAAATGTTAAATTCAAATAATAATAATAATTAATGAAAATGAAAAACATGAAATATGACATCTATATATAAAAAATATCACGTCTTTTGAGTGGTATGTCTTTGTGTTAGAAACTTGGAATTTTTTTCCCTCTTTCTTGTATGTGTGTATTTGTTTCTCCAATATATACAAAATTGTGGACGCCAAAATTATATTTAATTTTTTTATAAGAACATTATATTTAATTAATATAGATGTGACATTTTAAAATATAATTGCGTTAGGTAAGTACATGTAGAGATGTCTATTATTATACATAAAAGTAGAAGAATTAAAGTTTGGAATGACATAATTAACACTTCGTAGTTTGTACACTATTTTGATTCATAAAATAAAATGTTAACCCTTCGAAATTGAATCTGTACTGTACATTTCGGCAATAGAAAACTCAATACTGCCTAGTTTCTCAAACGGTCCCGATCCGCCACCTCGACTAGTTATGAAAATCCTTGTCAAATTGTGTGCTTTGCTTTGTATGATTGCTGTTTTCGTTGAAGGATGCACCTTTAGTAAAATTGTGAGTTGTGACTATTCAATAACTTTCGTTTTTTTTTTTTTTTTTTTTAATATTATTATTATATATGAATGAGTGTAGTACAAACATGGAACGCTCTCTCTCCTTCTCTAGAGAAGAACAAGAGGAATTAGCACGTAGTAATAAAAAAGTCAAAAAGGTTAGTCATGCAGGCTACCAAGAAGGCCTAGAGTCCACTCCATCAACGCCGAGTCAAGGTTACATCCCCTGGAACCAAGCAGCTTCGTTCAAAGATAAGCTGGTAGGCGAGATACCAGGAGCTTTCACACAGGCTTTTAGTTTCGAAGACCTTATGGATGATGATTTGGAGTCGGATGATGAGGTTGAAGGTCTCCGTGAAGGCCTACTAGCAGTGAGACTCTCCAAGGATCTCAAGCAATGGATGCGCACACCGTGGGCTAAAGCACTCATTGTGAAGGTGTATGGCCGGTCTGTTGGTTTCAACTATCTCCATAATAGACTCTTGTCTTTGTGGAAACCAGCGGGTAGATTAGATTGCGTGGGCTTAGGGAATGGTTTCTTTCTCACACGGTTCTATTTGAGAGAAGATTTTGAAACTGTATTGAAAAGGGGACCGTGGTTTGTTGGTGAGCATTTTCTATCCATTAGGCCATGGATGCCGAACTTTCGTCCGGCGACGGCCAACGTCTCTTCCATTGCCGTTTGGATAAGACTAAACAAATTGCCGATTGAATATTATAATGCAGAAGCGTTGCACCAAATCAGTAAGACGATAGGCAATGTACTAAGGGTGGATACTCATACGGCCTCTGAAACGAGAGGAAGATTTGCTCGGCTCTGTGTCCAAGTTGAAGTGAACAAACCACTAGCCACGGCCATTTTGATCGGTAAGTTCGAACAACCTATCTGCTATGAGGGTACACATAAGTTGTGCTTTGTTTGTGGGAGGATGGGGCATAAACAGGAGTACTGCCCACAAGTTGTCCAGCAAGATTTGCCATCAAAGAAGACGGAGACGGTGGCAGAAGAGGAGCGGGATGTTGGTTCATGCAATGAACGTGCTGCAGATATTGACAAACTTGTACAGGGACCCACTGAGAGCATGCTAGCAAATGAGCAGAGGGAAGGTACAGATGGGAGGTACGGGTCGTGGGTAGTGGTTACGCGCAAAAAGATTGGGACAAAGAATCAGAGGAGTGGTGGGACCTCTATGGTACAAAGTAGTGGCCAACCACAGCAGCTACATAGAAGGAGTGAGCCAGTCTCGAAGACGAGTTTTGCACCACGCCAGCTTGAATCCAGGAGTGAAACTGCAAGGGAGGCTAAACGCAAGCTTAATGGGCTTGCTGTAGACAGCGTTATTCAACGCATTGTGAATGAGCCCAATCGGCGAGCCCAGGGCAGTTTTGAGAGCAACCAAAATTTTAAAGAGTTGGACCATTCTAATACTCAATTTGGTGTGGACTTAAGTAAGCCTAACCTGAGTCACAAGGCCTCAATCAAGGGTAAGAAAGTCCTTGCACGGCTAAGGGCTTCCCAGACTAAGTTAGAGAGCGTCGTTGCTTGTCTTCAGTTGATGATCACATCCCATGAGCAAAATCTCCACGATGCAAGTGCAAGTTGCAGCAATCATGGTGGACAACGAACGGAGTGCTCTGCTCAATTCCATTTTACAACCGGCCAACAATCTAAGGTGGGCCATCCGCTCCTAAGGCGTGGTAGTTGTGACTCCGGAGATGGCAAGCCCGATCGATGCAATGAGATGGACCAACGGAGAGCTCAAGAATCCATGGAAATGGAGTGTTCCGCTGATGGAGGCGAGCGTAAAGATGGGCGAGGCAGTATTGTTGGACCGAGCATGGGTTATGGCGGAAAACCCATGGAGTCTTTGGAGGAGCAAACACACTGCATAGGTAGTTCAAGCGCCTCAATTGACGGATGTGCTCAATCTACAAGTGGTTTCACAGGAGATGGAGTTGGGGTTACTTCAGCACAAGATGATCATGTCACTGGGCGAGGGACAAATAAGGGATATGCTGAGGCAGAGCGAATGGAATTCGAGGGTGAAGGCGAAGCCGCTGCCATTTGTTGATAAGTGGTTCTTCCTCGATCACCAATTTCCTCATGAATATAATAATTTGGAATTGCAGGGGTGCTTCAAAGCCCTTTTTTCTGAAGTATGTTAGTACATTGGTCCACAACCATAATCCAGCCATAATGGTTGTAATGGAAACTCAAATTGGGGGTGAAAGGGCAAAGCAGATCACTGATAGAATGCCTTTTGACGGAGCTTATCACATGGAGACTATTGGTTATGCTGGTGGTCTTTGGATGCTCTGGAATTCAGATAGAGTGGAAGTCACACCACTGTCAAGTACTGAGCAGGAGATTCATGCAGTAGTTAAGGTACGAAATTCAAATTCTAGCTGGATGTTTACTGCTATGTATGCTAGTCCTAGGACTGCTGAAAGACATATTCTGTGGAATAATTTAGCAAACGTTTCTGATCTTCATAACATGGCCTGGGTAGTAGCGGGTGATTTTAATGAACCACTTATAGGTGAGGATAAATTTGGGGGTAGAGTAGTAAGTGTCAATAGGTCTCTGCTGTTTAAAGAATGCCTGGATAAGTGTAGTATGATAGACATTGGTTTCTTTGGACCCAGATTCACTTGGACTAACATAAGGGATCTCCAGGGCCTAATTCAAGAAAGGATAGATAGAATTTTTGTGAATCCTAGTTGGTGCTTGTTATATCCGGAAGCTAAAGTGGTGCATCTCACTAGGTGTCATTCTGACCACTATCCAGTCTTATTGGAGATGTAGCCAGGAGTTGGTGGGGGGAGAAATAGACCTTTTAAGTTCCAATCATGCTGGCTATCTGACCCCTCTTTTCCTTCCATTGTGTCATGGTCTTGGAGTCAATCTGAATTGCCAGTGGATGCCATTAGTAAGTTCACTGATGAAGCTACAAGGTGGAATAGGATGCACTTTGGGAATGTCTTTAATAGGAAGAAAAATATTATGGCAAGGCTTAATGGCATCTAGCGTGCCCTAGCTAATAGGCCTTCAACTTTTCTCATCAATCTTGAAAATGAGCTGCTTAAAGAGCTGGAGGTTGTGCTTAGTCAAGAGGAGAGATATGGGCCTTAAAGTCTCGGGTCAATTGGTTGGTTCAAGGTGATAGAAACACTAATTTTTATCATGTTTCTATGTTGGTGAGGAGGAAAAGGAACCAGATTTTAGCGATTAAAGACTCAGTTGGTGAGTGGATTTTTGAGGAAAGGGCTATTAAAGAGCACATTAGGAATGGGTTTGAGGGTATTTACACCTCTTCTTTTTCCTGTGTTAACCGAGTTGCCCCTTCCTTTTCCCGATGGCAGGTTAGTCTCTCTGAAGAGGAGAAACAAAGCATTGGGGGGGCTGTTTCGGAAGATGAAATTAAAGCGGTGTTGTGGTTTTTGAAAGCTTTCAAAACTCCGGGTCCGGATGGTTTGCATGCCGGGTTCTTCCATAGGTTTTGGTTGATTGTGGGTAGCTTGGTGGTTAGTGTAGTGAAGAAGGTGTTTTTGGAGAGAAAAGTTCCGGAATATCTCAACAAAACCCACATTGCTCTTATTCCAAAAATCCAAGGGCCGGAAACAATTGCTAACTATAGGCCGATTAGCCTATGCAATACCGTGTACAAAATCATTACTAAGATCATTGTTGTTCGAATAAGGCCTCATTTGGACAACCTTATTTCCCCCCTCCAAGTAGCGTTTGTTCCCGGAAGGAAAGGAATTGATAATGCAATCATTGTACAAGAAGTTATTCATTCTTTGAGTAAGAAAAAAGGGAAAGTGGGATATATGGCCTTGAAGATTGATCTTGAGAAAGCTTATGACAAGCTTGAGTGGAGTTTCATTAGGGAAGTTCTTATTAGAGAAAATTTTCTAGTTGATTTGATTGCTATAATTATGAGTTGCATCTCCACTGTTTCTACATCTATTTTGTTTAATAGTGAAGCCTTGGAGCCAATAGACCCATCAAGAGGGATAAGACAAGGAGACCCTCTATCTCCGTACTTGTTTATTCTTTGTATGGAGTATTTGGGTCAACTTATTGTGGAAAAATGCAATGCTTAGCTTTGGCAGCCTGTTAAGGCATTTGGTAGTGGGCTGGCGTTCCCACACTTATTTTTTGCGGATGATTTGGTATTGTTTGTAAGGGCTGATGGCACCAATTGCTCTACCATTAGAGATGTTTTGGATGAGTTTTGCAGCATATCTAGGCAAACAATTAGTGAGGCGAAGTCTAGAGTTTATTTCTCGCCCAATGTGGATAGGGATACTAGGGAATCATTAAGTGATATCCTTGGCTTTGCTTCCACTCCTTCGCTTGGTAAGTACCTTGGGATTCCTATTAAGCATCCGAGATCCTCTTCCCATGAGTACAATTTTGTTTTGGATAGGGTGAAACAAAAACTTGCAGGATGGAAGGCGAATATGCTTTCTTTTGCTGGTCGTGCTATTCTTATTCAAGCCTCTTCTGCGGCTATACCATCCTATATTATGCAGTGCGCTAAGCTACCGGGTAGAATCTTGGATGGGATTGATCGGGTTAATAGAAATTTCCTATGAGGAACCACGGAGACCGCCAAAAAGATCCATTGGGTGGGGTGGCAAAAAGTTACAAGAACAAAAGAGGAAGGAGGGCTTGGGCTGCAGGCAGCAAAAGGTAGAAATACAGCCCTCCTTGCCAACTTAAATGGCGGTTGCACACGGAAAGAGAAGCTTTGCGGGCCCAAGTCCTTTGGCATAAGTACCATAACAATAGAAGGCTTAATGCTAGCAATCCAGACAGATTACCATGCTCCCAGGTCTGGGCAGCCATGAAAAGAGGTAGGGAGACTTTTAAAAAGGGTAGTTTGATGATGATCAGTAGGGATAGTAATATTAGTTTTTGGCGGGGCAATTGGCTGAGCAAAGGACCTCTCCGGAATTTGATTCAAGGGCCTTTAACTCAAGGTTCATCCCACTTGGAAGTTAAGGATGTTTTAACAAATACGGGGTGGGATTGGAGCAAAGTTCCTTTTAAGCTACCTTTGGATGTAAAATCCTTGATCCAGGCCATACCTACACCTTTCACTAGTAGAGGAAGGGAGAGAATCTCTTGGATGGGCAACCCGAGAGGCACCTTTGATTTAAGGAGTGCATACTCTATTGCCATGAGAACGGAAACTGATCTGGTTGTGTGTGATTTTGGGTGGATTTGGAAGTTGAACACTTTGCCCCGCATCAAGACATTCTTGTGGATGTGTGCTCATGGAAGTATAGGGGTTAAGGCTTGCCTTGTGAGAAGAAGAGTGGTTGAGGAGGAGTCTTGCCCAATCTGCCAAATGGCCTTGGAAACTATATTACATGCTCTTAGGGACTGCCATGAGGTAAAAGAAGTTTGGAGGCAGCTGGGAATTCAAAGGACTGATCGAGTTTTTTGGACTAGCAACTTACAAGATTGGATCAAGATCAATAGTAAAGATAGGGCAAGTTGTTTTCAAGGTAATCCTCCTTGGAATATTTTATTTCCAATAGCAGTTTGGAACTTATGGAAGAGTAGAAACATGTTTATTTTCAAGAGGAAGAGCCAAAACCCGAATCTTCCCAATGAAATTGTGAACCAAGCTGTGGAGTTTATGTGCTATGTAGCTTCACCTAGGAACCCAACCCGTGTAGTGACTAGGAGCATCAGATGGGAAAAGCCAGCAATGGGATGGAAGAAATTGAACACTGATGGATTGGTATTGGGTAGCTTTGGACAAGCAGGTTGTGGTGGTGTTGTTAGAGATGATCATGGAAATTGGATAGCGGGTTTCACAAGGCATATAGGAACTACTAATTGTTTTGCTGCTGAACTTTGGAGCCTAAGGGATGGACTTAGATTGTGTCTTTCTCTAAATATTCCATGCTTTGTTGTAGAGGTGGATGCTAAAGCAGTGGTTGATGTCCTAAGGAACTATAACTATGATAACATTATTATATCTCCTATAATGGATGATTGCAGGCAACTGGTATCTTGTTTCCAATAAATTCAGATCAAGCATTGTTACCGGCAAGCTAAACGATGTGCAGACTTGTTGGCCAAAATGGGAGTGGAGCAGGAGATAGATTTACTTAATTATTTGAATCCGCCTGTGGACGTTGTGCAAGTTCTCCAGGATGATAGGGACGGGTTGCTTGTTAATAGGACCTGTCATGATACTGTTGTTTTTCTTTGAGGTTTAATGCATCGCATATTTACCAAAAAAAAAATTTTTTTTTTGAACGGAAGAATTCCCACATAGAGGAATCAGAAAAATAAAATAAATAAAGTACAATAGTAGAAGACAAAGGCGCAGAATCCTCAGAAGCAACCAAGCTTCCTAAGCTGATTCACTGTCCGTACGCCACATCTTTACTATAAAAGCTACATGACTTTTTGTCCCTTCACATGGTCCATTGATTGAGATTGTTCATCCAATGGCCAATAAAGAGCTGCCAAGTTTATTGATCAACGTACAAGAAATTGACTCACTCGCATTTGGTTGGTTCACTTTTTTTTTTTTTTTTAGGGCATCTTTTTCTTTTATGAAAATGCTAATGGATGTTTTAGGACAATGATTAACAATTCATTTAAAGAAAGTTTTTATAGAAAAATGAAAAAAAGTAATTAATGTTTTAACAGTTTTTTTATTTTTCATAAAAATTGTGTTAAAATTTTCCTAAAATAGATTGTTAACTATTGCCTTAAAAACATCTATTAGTATGACTCTTCTTTTATTTAACTGATAGTTGGATAAGTATAAAAAGTTGGTGTAAGTCTCACTTTATTATTATTTTTTTCATTATCTCTCTTTTTCTATTACCTCTTATATTATTTGAGATCTTTTTCCTCAAAAATTTATCTTTTAATATTTTTTACAAATGGCTTAAGGAAATTATTAATAAATTATTTTAAAAAAAATTTAGCACAATTTTCATGGGAAATATAAAAATTTGTAAAAAATTATTTTTTTCTCTTTTTCCATAAAAGTTTATAAAAATATTTATTAAACCAACACCCTTAGGACAATCGTTAACTTTTCCATTTAACAAATATTATATCTGAAAACTATTTACAAATTTTATAGTCTAATGTAAATTGTGTTTGTGGACTCACATTTTTTTTTAAGAGCATGTTTAGGATTCTATTTTTAATTGAAATTATGTTTTCACACTATGTTTTAAAAATATAATTTTAATTATACTCTCAAAGTTTGATGAAATTGTTGGCTCCTTAATCCCAAGTCAATTTCCAACACTTAATCACAAACAAAGTTAAAGAACATGGAGCTCTCTAACTTCTTAGTTCTTACTTTTATATAGTTTAGTTTTGAATCACTTTCAGATCTCCCTTTCTGCCAACAGACAGCAAAACCTATTTTAGATTAAGAGCATTACAATGCTGCATTACAAATCTTACACTCTTTATGTCCAGCCAAACCAGCTGAAATAACACAATGAGGGTTCTCTAGATCTCTCTGTGTGAAAAGGAAGAGTTATGCAAGGTGAAATAACCTGTACTGTACATTTCTTATTATATGGATGAAATGAGTGGTAGTTTTGAGTTGATACGTTTTGTATACCCTTCTAAATAATTTTGAATAACTTTATTGAATTATTTATGTCCCTTTAAGAAACTTGATTTAACTCCTTGCATTAACCTCTCATTGTGGGTTCCAGTTAACTCAACTGGTAAAGTCTCTAATAATTAAATAAGAGATCTGAAATTCAATTCCCGTCTACACCAAAAATTGATTGATATCTTGGTCTGATGATAAAGAGCTATCATTAGGAACAGACGCTATAGGTTGAAACTCTCTTTAAAAAAAAAAAAAAAAAAAACCTCTCATTAGTCATAGCTAGTAATTTGCAGCATGGAATATATACAATATGAAATACAAGTATCTCTATTCAGTTTACAGTTTATTTAAAAACTTTGGGTATAGAATTAGAAATGAAACCTATATACAAATTATTTGTACCAGCCACATTCCATGAACATGTATTTGAAGATAGCAAAGATAATGTGCAGCCTGGGGAGCGAGTCTTTGTTTGTTGGCTATGCTTCATGGAGTTGCAAACTCTTCAGTTCTTCGACTGTGGTTAGAGATTATATCCTCCAAAGTCCACATTCGATCATATAAAAGGTAGTTCAAAATATTTCACCATCATGGGACATGAAGTAGTTGATATATACCTCTTTATGGAATTCCAAGTCATCATATTTCTGATTCTTCAACTTCAGAAGTTACAACAAAGCTGGGAAATGATAGTGTTATATCCCTGGAAAGTTGGAAAAAAATATTGGCGTGTCAAGGATTTAACACCAGTAAGCTAACTGTATATAAATCCAACCAAATGGCAGAGGCAAGCAAAGTTAACTTGGTAGTCATAAAAAGAACATGCAAGTTCTGGGGTGATCTGGATATTGAGAAATATTATGAACTTATTACTCACTTTAAATACGGTAGAGTCATGTTCTTTAT
Source organism: Quercus aquifolioides (assembly GCA_019022515.1). NCBI lineage: Eukaryota > Viridiplantae > Streptophyta > Magnoliopsida > Fagales > Fagaceae > Quercus > Quercus aquifolioides. The sequence continues at coordinate 11,252,478 of CM032335.1, read as the reverse complement.
CAGAGAAGGATTTTTCAAAACAAATTCCTTCCACTCTTCTTGATCAATTCTTCCATCACCTTTTGCATCTGCTTCATTATAAGTCTATAGGAATAGAAGAAAGTTTAGAATATATACTTTGAATGAGCATGAAAAAGAGGAGATGAAAAGGTAAGAGAAATCTGCATCTGCACCTTATCCACAATTACTTCAATAACATCATCTGAAAGTACCAATTCTGATTCATGCAAAAGTGCCAAGACCATTTCTTTCAACTGTCAAATAATTTAGTATTGTAAGCTTACGTTGCTCTAGGTAGATTTAGAAACACATCTTTACCACCATCAATCTTGAAATTTTCACTGCCATATTCCTTAATCAATGACATTCAAAAGTTAACAGTCAATGAAACAATGGCCAAAGACTAAATCTAAATAATGGCAGTTTGTAATACAAGTCCTTTTAAGTAGGTTTTTTAGCTCAAATTAATAGAAATATGTATAACTTGTATAAGCCTCACAGTGTAGAAGAAATTTCAGTAATCTGTAAAAAACGAAGTAAATATATAGAAACTGGAATTTGCAGGATTGATATGTGATGAGAAGGAAATCAATTGGCAATACTCACCTCCTCTCTCTCAATATATCCGGTTTGCCTCAGGTCATATAATTTAAAAGCAACTGCAAAAAGATTCCACCTTTTTAGTAGATGCTAAAGTGCTTTGCAGAATGTCTGAACAATATTGTGGTGAAAAGAGAAATTACTTGGTATAACTATTCCAGTTTAACTTAAAGCAGAAATCTGAGAAATGAAAAAACATGATTGTATATATTTTATTGAAAAACTAATCTTACATGCAATTTTGTCTTCTACAGGTGCATTTGGATGAAAGACACCCAATGATCTAACAAATTCTCCAAACTCAATAACCCCATTGTGCTTTATGTCAAATAAATCGAAAACCTACAAGAAAACACCAGGTTGATATATTTAGAAAAAAGACAATAACAAGTGCAGACTATTACATTTGTCCAAAATAAAGTTGAATTTTCATATATGGGTGACAAAAAGGGTGAGGAAGCTACAATGTTGTCGCGCCAATAGCAATTTAAAATCACAATAATATCAACCTTTGCTACTTCCTTATAATGTCAACATCTACCAAGCAGCGATATGTTAGTTACAAACAATTCAGTACATAATATTATTTTCTCAGCACTAGTAATAGCTCGTCATATCAGCAGCACAGGGATGAAATCAAAGATCACGAAACTAGAGATGAGGAGTGAGCATCACATACCCTGTCCGAGAAGAGATTTTTTTTATTTCTGTTCTTGAAGAGTGCAAGCTGGAATTCTTCCTGCAGACAAGATAACTTAGAAATTATTATTTTGAAGAAACTTAACAACTAAGAACCATCAGAGTAACTAGATATTATTTTGAGCATCACAAATTGGATTGTTACAAGTTTCCTTTGCAAACCCAGCAAACCCACCTTGTGAATGAGCCCATCATCAATTATTGAACTGCTCAATTTCTTAAAAAGTTCATATAAGGCCGCTACTTCATTGACAGTAACTGCAAAGATAAAAATTATAAAATCATTATTAAAAAAAAAAAAAATCCAGAAATCCAACTATTAATTTTGGGTGATATGCAAATCATGACAGTGAGGGGTCAGCAGGTATGGTCATATCTTTAGCAGCATGCATGATGGATTGAAACTGAAACAACTTCATTTAGCTGAAACCAGACCTGGATCTCCCTTGTCTTTCTAACCCAACAATGCTCCTAATCCTGCCATAAATGACTCGAATGCTCCTTTTTTCACCATGTAATGCGTAACTCCTTATAATTATATTGGATCTGATTTGGGCATTTTGATTGTTTAACCTGACATTTCTCTCTGAATTTGAGCGAAACTACAGTGTAGTGCCTTTTCATTGTATCAATTATCTAAGTCAATTTTCAGTACATGAGATTTCCAGCACATGAGGTATGCCAAACCTTGTACCATTTCTATGTATTAACTCTCTACCTTTAAAATAAAAAAAAAAACTAAGTTAAATGAATGGATGTATTGACCTTTAACTAGTAACACAAAACATTAAATGGCTAGAGCTTACAATCTGATAATAGTTTTGGAACACACTGACGAATGCCTAGAAAAAGGTGTTGAGGCCAGATACAGGTTCTTAATCAAAATTATCTGAAAAATGACCAGAATTGGTTCCAATTATTTGATGTGGAATATTTGGAAGAAAGGAATGCACACACTTTTGAAGGAAATGAGCTCTCAATGGTGAACTTGAATTTATTGTTCTTATGATGTTTACGCAAGTAGGAGCAGGCTGCCAGTTCATCTACTTCAACAGATTTCTTAGAATTTATGGATAAGTTGATTTTAGATTTTTTTTTTTTTTTTTTTTGCTGGCCCATTCTTTTTATGCTGCCCGTGCACTGGGTTCCACTACTATTTCTCTGTTTTTAATGTGTTAGATTTACCGATTGTCCCAAAAGTTTAAGTTGTTAGGAAATGGTGAATTTAATCACTTAACCATTAGTCTAACACTCCCCCTTAATAAGTGGGGGCCCAACAAGTGGGAATTTAATATTTTAAATGGGAGGTAGAGTAAAGTCAAGGATCGAACTCATGATCTCCTGCTCTAATACCATGTTAAATTACCGATTGTCTCAAAAATTTAAGCGGTTAGAAAATAGTGAATTTAATCATTTAACCATAAGTCTAACACTTATAAAATTGGTTCATTACTGAAATTAAGCAGATGCAAACAGCAAGTTGCAAGAGTATACCAGGGTCAAGAAGCAAACTCACAAGGTGTTTCAGCAGCAAGAACGATAGGATCCTCATACCCTTGTGGGTGAGCTTTCTTTGAGCAAAAGCAGCCCATTAAACAAACTAGTATAGTTCACTTTCAAATATGTTGAAAATCCACAGATTCATGCCAGTGATACCACTAGGAAAAGTCCCACCTGCCAACATCCAAAAGAATAAAGAACAAGCCAATCATGAACCACCACTTAAAAAACAGTGAACCAAAATTCTATGAAACATTTTGCTGATTTCTATGCTGAGAAGTGCTAGATAATATAATTTGTGGCCTCTGATCACCAAACCATAATGGGCCAGGGTTGCCATTGCCATTAACACTATAACAATTGAACCCAAACCATCAGTAAAAAGGAAGAGAAGTGGATGAGGCATATCTTCTTTTGACCAAGAAGAATGCATCCACTCAATGCTTAAAGCAGTGCACAATTCTGGTGATAGTGTGCTAAGTGTCCTAGATTTGGTGAAATGACTTCACAGAGCAACATATGTAAACTGCACTAAACCAGTGTATACAATGAATGTTCAATTACTTTCAGAACAGTCAATCCATTGATGATCAGAGCACAAGCTAATTAACTTGGTCCCAGTGAGCCATGCCTAAGATGAACAACTGTGCCACATGAATCAACAGCTTGCAGGTTACTGTTTTAGAGAGAGGGAGATGCAATTGGATAAGTAATATAGGTCAGAGTCTAACGCAGGACAGAATAAGTAGCAAAATAGAAATAAGGGAAAAGAAGATGAAACATGAAAAATTCTAAGCTTCACCACCTCGAATCTACCCGAAAACCTTAGGCTTCACCACTGCTTGGAGGTGATTCCAAGCACCCTTAGGTGGTGAAACCTAAGGTTTTCAGGCAAATTATAGGTTGTGATGTGAAGCTTAGGATTTGTCTTGTTTCATTTTCTTTTCCCTTACTAGAATATCCAAGATATTTCTAGAGCCTCTCTTTAATTGGCTTCAAGAATTACATTTACATCCCATAAAATCCTCAACAACATTAAATACCAAATTCAATAAGTAAAAGTTCAAAATTCAAAAATGAAATCTGGAAAAATAATAAATTCTGAAATTCTATTGTGCTTCTTGCATAAGGGTCGATCGTGCATTGTTTGCAATTCTGGCAGCAAGGCCATATTAAAGACTATTTGGTAATGGTGGGTGGTTTCATGATGAGAACATAATAATAATTATTCGACAACAAAAAAAGTCAGTCCCAAAACAATAATAATTATTATAGTAAGAATAATAATATAAATATAAATATAACAGCAGCAACAACAACAACAATAACTAACAATTAACTAGAAAGACAAACTATTCAGATGATTCAGGGAACAGAATGTTGAGTTAAGAGGAAGACAAAATTGTCCCTTTATATGACACATCCCATAAACCAGCTCTATCACACAAGAAGTTAACTCTACATATAAGCTATTTGTCACTGCATTAAGTAGCACTTGACATTGTAAATGTTACATTATATAGCGCACATATACGATCAGTCTTGCTTCAGAAATATCCAGTTTGAATTGAATAGATTTATCATTCAGTCCATAAGGTGCAGGACTAGTTCATGTTGTTTCAAATGCAGCGATAAAGACAAATTGGCTTCCTAATCAGATTCGAAAGCATATTAATCAAATACCCAAAACATGCAGAGATAGAGACAAATTGGCTTCCTGATCAGTTTTGAAAGCTTATTCATCAAATCCCCATAACTTGGAGATGTAAAATATGATCTATTGTTGTTAAACAATTATATATATATATATATATATATATATATATATATGACTATGTATTGGGCGAGAATAACCACAAATTTTATAATGATATCAAGTGGCAAAGAAAGGAAATTTATAGAACTCAATGGCCTAGTCAACAAACAAAGGAGTCAGTTTTTATGGCCTCATGTAATGTTGACAGCCATACATCCATGTGGGACTGAGCAACAACCATGCCTCAAACCACTTGCATGAGATATTAAAATGAATGAATACAAATATTTTTTTTTCTCAAGTAATTAATTCCTCGGAATCAGCAAAGCCAATGTAAGCAGAGCTGACCTCCCCATATCAATCCCAACATATATAAGAAATATTCAAGGCAATCAAATTCAACAAACTGTCATTCAGCAAAAAAAAATTTCAACAAGCTATCTACCACACAACTACCAATTAAAAAAAAAAAAAAGCATAATTGAACACCCCCTCCAACCCCACCACCACCCTGAAGATACACACCCGCATATAACAAATAGAAATATACATTTTAGAGCATTAGTACTGGTGGTGCTAAAAGTTATATTACTCTTTTTAGCACTACCAATATTAAAAAACATGCTACAATGGTGGTGCCATAACTAAATTTTTTTAGCTACTTGCTCCAGTGCACAGTCATAGATGGCTGCGCACGTAGCAAAAAAGCTAGAGCAAAAAATATTATTTTATTACACGTTCACACTCTCTTTCTCCCCTGCACGCTCATCTTCTTTTTTTTTTTTTCCTCTTTCTCTCTTGCACGCTATTTTCTTCTTCTTCTTTGTTTTTGTTTTTTGTTTTTATTTTTTTTTGCCTCTCTCTCTTGCACGCTATTTTTCAGCTAATGACTCTCAGCTCTCTTCAGTTTTTAGATTTGATATGTTGGGTTGTTTTATGGGTTTTGCAAATTGAAATTTTGTGAATTTTTTTTTTTTGCAAATTTGCGTGTTAGTGTGTTCAAATCGGAAGAAAAATAGAAGGCCAAACTCACTGCAAGTGGTTGTGATGATTGTTTATTGTAGTGAATATATTATTTTATTGTATTGTTTATATTATTTTATTGTGTTGAAAGCTAAAATATAATCACGGATGTTGGGTGTTTTATAAAGTGAGAATGTAAAATAAATAAAGTAATTTTTTGTGGTGTCAAATAGCTAAATTTATAGCTCCACCAATGTAGATGCTTTTAATAAAGGATCAAACTTGAGTTACAACTTATAATCTGTTGGGTAAAAACATGTGTAAGTGGAAGTCTAACATGGACGCAAAATATAGAAATTAAAGAATTAATATAACATAATTGGACTCAAACTCATAAGCTTAAATTTTAGGTTAAGCGCAGGGACGGACTCAAGTAGAAGGCAAAGGGGGCCCGGGCCCCCCATGGGCCCAAAAAAAAAAAAATTTTAGTATGTAAAATTTTCAAAAAAATGCTTGGGCCTCCTTGGTTTATGCTTGGACCCCCCTTGGTTTTTAGCTTGGGCCCCCCTCATCTCAACCATCCCTATCCCAGCCGGCCAGCCCAAGAGTTTTCAAAGCCCATGAAAACCTTAAAATATATATAAAAATATATATGTAAAAAAAAAAAAAAAAAAGAAGAAGAAAACCCAGCAGTCAGTAAAAGACCCCAAAACCAAACAGAAAAGCTAGAAACGAAGGAAAAAGAAAGAAAAAAGAAAGAAAGGGAGAGGCAAGAGCGAGATAGAGAAAGTTAGATGGTTTATTGATACTATATGGATGCATATTTGAAAAAAAAATTCGGGTATGTACATGGATGCGTATTAAAAAACAATAATTTTTGGGTATTTGTCTTGGTTGATAGTTTATTAATACTATATAAATGTGTATTTGAAAAAAAAAAAATTCGCTTATCTTTGGCCCCAGCTTGAAATCCTGGGTCCGTCCCTGATTAAGTTTGTCCTTATATGCTAAATTAAGGACTAACATGTGATTATACATGTTTAAGAGGAAGTCCTATATTAAGGAAAAATAAAGAACTTCCTAAGCCATAGGCTTAAGTTTTTCGGTTAAGCGATGTCCCTAAAATTCGGTAAAGAGAAAATCACAATAGTTCATGCTAGATGTAGAACCCCATAAACAGCAAATCTCTATTTTGTAATGCTACATTGCTACCTACCTTTTGTTTTTGAGATAGTCAGAAATTTTAGAGTAATATAGCTCTTATAAGGAAATCATAAATGTTATAAAAGAAAAAAGACATTATGGTCGGTTGATGGTCTGGGTAAAATTTAATTACTTTATCATGAAGAAATCCACCACTGACACCTGATTCTGTTGAACATCCATAGCCAATCCAAAATTGTGGAACTAAGTTGTTTTTGATGTTGTTGAAACTAAAATAAGAACTTTGCTTATGATCATAATATTCGGAATTACCATCCAGTAGCCGAACAAGAAAATTGATCAATCATTAAAGAATTAAGGTGAAAGAATAATTAGCTTGACTTCTGAAACGATCTCGAAACCCCAGAAATCTATATGCCCAGAATGAAATTAGCAATTTTTTGGAAACCTTAGAGATTTTTCAATGCTGGGACTCAAGAACAGACCTGTTTTCAGCAACAAAACCCAGAAGCAAAGACAATAAAAAAGAGAACCCAACACAACCCAATTCAGTCAACCAAACAAATGCCTTAAAAAAAAGGAAAAGAAGGAAGATAATTTATATAAGAAGAAGAATAGAGCACACTACAAAAACATCACTGACAAAGGTGTGCATGTGTATGAGAGAGAGAGAGAGAGAGAGAGAGAGTTTCTACCTGGGAGTATGGATGAAGTAGGAGAAGGTTGAGATTGGTTTGGTTACTTTTCTTTTAATTTATGTGTTTTGTTTATAGAGTGTCAAAAAGTTCACTCTCTCTCTCTCTCTCTCTTATAACTCTCAAAACATGAAAAATGCAGTGCATATTGCATGTTATAAATAGAAAGAGAAAAAGAAGCAGAGAAGGGGTTTGAAGTTTGAAGTAGTAGTATTTAATTATTGTTTTACCCAAAAAAAAAAAAAAGTATTTAATTATTGATTCAGTACCTTTCAGCCTCAGGTGACCCCACTTTAAGCTATGAGACATAGGGCAGTGGGCACTGACACAGCCCTTTAACTGCATAGATAATAGGACCACGGCGTGTCTGTTCTATAATTGACCTGAGAGTCGGTGCACTGCATAAAGATTAAAAGACACTGTCACTCTGGACCCCAACTTGCTGCAAGTCCAATCATTCAAAGAGGACAGACTAGTCAAGAGTCTGGGAAATAAATATTTTTACGAGGATTCCATTGTTATGATGTACGGTTAAAAAGAGGGAAAATTAGTCCGTCACTCGCGTGACGCACATAAAATTATATATATATATATATATAAAAAAGATGAGTTTTAAGTTATATTTAGTATAACTTCATAAAAATTATATATTTTATAAACTATTAATTATTTTTAAATTTAAAATTAAAAAAATATTCATAATAATATTATTATTACTCTCTAGAAATTAGTAATTTAAATATTAACTCTTACTATTAAAGGAAAAAAAAAAAATAAAGCATTAACTCCTTTTTTCTTCTTTTTTTCCTTTCATATCATTATTTTCTCCCTCCATATTTCTTTTTACACTATACTTTCAGGTCTTCACCATTCATAAAATGCTTAAGGTTAAATTGTTAATACAAGCTATCTTTATTTTGTTTTAATAAACAAAATAATTAAAGATAGCTTTCTCTAAAACAATTGTGACTTTGGCCCTATTAATTCAATGAATAAATCGGTGCCCCTAATCGTATTCATAGAAACTGTGAAAAAGGATTTTTAGCCAGTTGCTCTTTGGTTTTATTGTAACTTCTACTCTTGTGGTGGATATATATCTGGGCTTCAAATTAACTTTGACATCTTCATTCTTCATTTGGCAAAAAAATAAAACTAAACTGGAAATTTAAAGTATTTTTCAATTGAGAAATTTATCATTAGAATTTCTCTTTCTCGACAATCAACTACGTACTTATATTATTTAAAAAAATCTTTTTAGGTTTTTAAGTATTAATTTAATAACTTAAATAAAGAGTTCAAAATTTTGATAATATCATTTCCAAAACTTTCTCTCTATTTTTGTGGGGCCAGAGAATTCAGTATCCCCGGTCCATTTCATGTTAGGCCCAAGGCCCATGCCAAGGAAGAGGAAGTACCCGTGGATGAAGCGCGGAAGTCCAAATTGTTTAGGATCCTTGTCGAGGATGACCCTGTCCTCAGCCAACCGAGACCATGGAATTAGGAAATGACCGCCGAGGAAGCATAGTGGAGGAGTAATTCCATGACGAGCTGTCACCTCCACATTAAATGCGCACAGCTAATACTCTGGTCGCATTAATGAGGAAGTGACCCCTGGGCAGCACCTCCTCGGTTACTGCGACTCACAAGAGGTTTGGTAAAGTGGATGATGAGACGGGTTGTCAGGAGAAGGCATGGATGATCAACAAGTGGAGGAAAGTGATCGTTGGAGGAGGACTATATAAAGGGGGAGAAACACATTGAGAAGGGGGGCATAGATCCCTACTGAAACAGGATGACTACAAGCTACTCGGACCGGGCCGAGGAAAGACTCTTAAGGATGGTTTCGGTTCGCCGGCGTTCGATGGTGGAAAACGCAACGGTTGCCTATTGTCAGCTTGCTAGGGCTTAGTTCTTGAACCCGCTCTCTACAAATTCATTGTATTGGGCTAGTTGGGCTAGGGTCCACTTACTCAACAGTAGAAGTGCTCAAACCTAGTCCCTACAATTTTATTTTACCACTTCCATTTGGACCATTCCTCTCTCTCTCTCTCTCTCTCTCAAAAATAACTATAGATTTTTTTTACACTCCATCAACGTCTACTCCGAATTAATCTCCAAAACATTTTATATTGTTTATATGCGCAAAAAATCATTAACATTTATATAGGCATAGTGACAACATAGATTGTAGTGGTGGCAGCGATGTTAAAGGAGTGATGGCGAGGAAAAAAATAAGAACAATGTTAGAGATACAAACTATTTTACAACAAATTTTACAAGCTGCTGATGAGGTGAATAATTTTTGGTAAATGAAAAAATGATATTAATGGTAGGCCTAGATGAAAACCAATAAGAGGTTGGACACATCAACATTTTGTAAAAATGTTGTAAAATAGTTTGTGACTGTATCATTACTCCAAAAATAAAGATGGTATGATGTTGGTGGTAGTGACAGTAAAGGTGTTGCATTAATGGTGGAAGCAACTATATATGGTTTTTTTTTTCTTTAATAATATGAGTTAATGTCTAAATTACTATTTTTTAGGGAGTAATAATGACATTACTATGAGTGTTTTTTGACCCTTAGATCTGAGAAAATATATCATGTTTTGGTAATACCAACTCAACATCTGTTTTGGTATTTCTTACCCAATAAATGAGTGACACCTGTTTCAAAAAACCACATCAGACTACTCCAATAAATGATTAACTTATCTTCCCGATAGTATAGAAGATTGTGATTAATTTATTATGAGCAAGACTTAGGTACAGTATTTAGGTACTGTTCCTTAGGTTTCCCTTTTAAGATTCTGCTATGTGAATTTTCTCTCATGAGAAGGAAGTGTATTTTTTAGTTAAGTAGCCACATAGCTGAATCTTAAGAGGTGAACCTAAGGAACAGCACCTAAGGTACTGTACTTAAGTTTTGTCCATTTATTAGAGTAGTCTAATGTGGTTTTTTGAAACACGTGTCACTTATTTATTGGGTAGAAAATACCAAAATAGATGCTGAGTTGGTATTGCCGGAACATGGTATACTTTCTCCTTAGATCTAATAGTAATCAATGGTCCATAAAAGATATAACTCTTGTGTTGAACCCATCTCATATTAATTACATAATTTATTTAAAAATTATATGATTTGCTTAAATGATTAATAAATTATTTAAGCAAAAAAGAGAGGATTGGTACGGATGAATTTTTTTTTTTTTTTTTTATACGTGTGTTTTTTTTTTTTTTTTTTTTTTTTAAAAACAATCGTTTATATGGTTAGAAATAAGTTTTCTGATGAATATTCTTCTTATTGAGGAAGTGTTTCTCTGTCTACTCATTTACTTGAGTTAAAAGGTATTTGAATTCTACGGTATGGCCCATAGTTTGGCAAAATGTTCTTTTGATTTAAATTGTGAGCTATGTTGTAATATTTAAACACCCCCCCCCCCCCTAGTTTTTTTGGGAATCAGGGAATAGAGACTCTATATCTATTTTGTTTTTCTTTTAATACAGTAGCGGCTTCAGAATATATATTTTTAGAGAGGTTAGTAAGAAGATGCATTTTGGGTATAAAAAAAAAAAAAAAGTGAATCTTGCGGTCTACATAATTTCTTTATTACAAAATTTTTTATAATACATACTAGCAAGAGAATGAAAGAAGAGAAGTGCTATATCTACAATATTTTCATAACACTTTTCCAACAAATTTTATGTTATAAGTTGTTATTAGTTATAATTTAAACTCACCACTGAAATTATTTTTTTTCTCATCAGTAACAGCTAGTAACAATATGCCACTTAGGCATTATTATGAGTGTATTATGAACATAGCGTTTCTCATATAAGATAAACTATAAGTTCATTGCATATTGTTTATTAATACAATGAAGATAATAATTATTGTTGCTAACATTAAATTTTCGAAATCATCTATTATTTTTAAATACAATCAACATATGAATTGAGATCTAAATACAATAAAATTTTATGTATTATTTTATTTCAAATTTGTTAAGATCTAAATAATTTTTTTTTTTAGATTTAAGATGAATAAATTTATACTTTTGTTGTTAGGCTACTATTTCTTCCCCCATATTTTAGATCAAGTTGGGTTTTTTTTGTGTGTGTGTGTGTTTAAAAAGACCAAGATATTGTCAAGATGATCATATTCAAATTCATTTAAGCTAGGCTCAAGAAAATTTTAGGTCCAGGGGGTTCAAAATTTATTTTAGGAGGGTCAAATAAAAAAAATAAAAAAACTATATATAATATTTTTATTTGGCCCAGCTCAAGGGGTTCATTTGAACCCCTTGGACTGTACCTAGAGCCACCCATGTTTTAATGATGTGAAAGTTGAATTTATAAAATGGGGTATCTTAATTGAGTAGGATTGTAAACGAGTTGAATTTTGTCAAATAGTGAATGTTTAAGCTCAACTCTAAAATTTTTAAGCTCGACTTGAGCTTGTCAAAAATTCTAAAAGTTATGAGATTGACATGACTCGGCTCAAGCCCAATATCATGTTTTTGAGCTTGGAATTCAACATAAGTGATGATGCCGAAAATCTCACCAGTGAGTTGCACAATGCTTGTACGCTCGGAACTACACCTGCACAACAAAAAGGAGAAGACCTAACAGAGAGCACCGGTGTGGTGCCGGCCAAATACCCTCCGAAGGTCAAGTTAGGACTTGTTTCAACTCTAGAGTGCTAGAGAGGGGTTAATTGTGCGTACCTTGATTTGTGAGGGTATTGGGGCTTTTATAGTAGTAGAGGGTTGACCTCTCTTCCTTGGAGTAGAAGTCTTTTCCATATAGGAATTCATGTGAGCGTAGATTACGGAACCCTTTCCTTATAGGACTCTATCATTGGACGTGATGTCCAAGTAAATGATTTTCTTTAACCGTCGGCCTCATGATCCGTCGGCCTGACCAGGGATGTCATTCCCGCCAGCTTCTAGAGTTTAACCTTCGCCACATGAACCGTCAACATAAGTGTATGCTGACGGGTTAAGTATGTGGGGATGTCCAACCGTCAGCCTGACGTAAGCTGACGGGTTAAGCCTAAGGTGATATCGAACCGTCAGCCTTAGTACACGCTGACGGACTAAGACTACCATGCTGCTATTATTTATTCCTTATCAATAAGTATATTATCAAGTACATATTAAGTTTATTATCAAGCTAACTTGGTTGAAACGAGTAGTCTCAACTCCCAATTAACTAAAGTTATAGTAAAATATGAATTAATTTGTTAAGTTCATATTAAGTTTATTATCAAACCTATAAATGAGCTGGCTAGACTCAAGTTGTTTTGTTTCGAACCTTAATGTTCACGAGTTTGTTTATGAAATCATTTTATTTTTAATTTTATTTTTGCTTAGAATCAGTTTGTTTATTAAATTAATCTAAAATTAAGACTTGAGTTCCGTTTATTTATAAAGAAATAAATATATAAAAATAAAACCTTTTATCAAGTGTTATGAACCACTTAATTCATTTACCAAAAAAGAAAAATTGAAAAAGAAATCTTTATTTATTTATTTTTTTAAAAGTCCAAGTAATTAAAGAAAGAAAAGATAACAGTATTGTTCCCTACGTGGAGACAGGACCTTTCTGAGTTTACGTTGTTGAATCTGACACGTGTACGCCGCCAACACGTGCTTTTTTATCCATTTATATATGTCACTCATGACGTAAGGTCTGAAAAGGAGATACATCATCACCGTTGAAATTGTTTTCAATGGCTATGATTTAGTCTCATAGGCCTTATTCTGATCACGTCATTTCACTTGACGTGTCTGCAAGGTTCTGAAAATTTAAAAAAAGTTAATACCAAATTGCATCAATCATGGGTTGGCATCAGTAATGTTTTTTATCAGAGTTATACTGCTTCCGCAACTTGTTACACAATTTGTGATATAATTTGTTTATATTAACAAATTATACTACAAGGTGTGGCACTAATATAACTTTTTTTAATTGCTGTGATAAGAATTTTAAATTAATTGTGATTGATCATTTTATGATAGATCCAATTAACGCGTGTTCTTAAGGTATATATTAATCATTTATTTTCAAAAAATTTTATAAAAATTTGTCAAAAAAGTTAACCATTTTTTTATTTTTTCATAAAAGTTTTTCCTAAAATGACTTTACTAAAACTATACGTTAGTAAAACTCTTTTAAAATAATTGTGATTGAGAACTCAAGGTTTTAATGATACCTTGAGAAATTTTTTGAACACAAAGTTTACACTTAGAAAGAAAAAACATAGAATAAACAACAATTTTGGAGAAAAATTATTTATGCCAGTTTCATAATAACTCTTTTATATAAGTATTTATTAAAATATTTTAAAACTAATGCTCTATTTGTTTTGCAGTAAAATATTTTCAGTGAAAATATTTTCAATTTTTAATAAGACATCAAATTTTTCAAGCACAAGTTATCAAAGTTGGCGCTTCTCAGCCACCATAATGGAGGGAGAAACCCATACGTTTTTTGTAAAATATTTTATTAATTTTTTTATAAAATATTTTATAAAGAATTTTACGACTAACAAAAATATTTTTAAATTTGACAATATTTTATAATAAAATAAATACGATAAAATACTAACCACAAATTAAGGATAAAACATAAAAGTAAATTTTAAGCAAAGTATTATAATAGTTAGGGTTTTATTGATATATGTTTTTAGTATGCTCTTAGGACACACATCAGTCAAATTATTTTATAATTTTTTTTTGAAAAATAAAAAATTAACTCTTTTTTACAACTTTTTAAATTTATTATAATTTTTTTTATAATATATAATTAATATATGCCTTGAAAATACACGTTACTTATAGATTTAAAAAATGGTAAAGGTGACAGTAAATCACACATGCATGGTTTCAATGACATTTAAAACACAAGAAAACCATCTCATCTCATGTAATGGGAATGGATAAGATCCTTTTTGCTTTTTTTTGGGAATGGTGGGGTTCGTGTTTACACTTCACACTTATATTTTTATTTTTTAGTACATCACAAACAATGAAACAAAAAGATTCATTGGCTGCTTGGGTGTCCTCCTTATCACTTTGATTTTCTTTTCTCCATTATCCTTAGCCATATCTTTCTAGGCTTTAATTGTGAATCATGATACACGTGTTTCGAAAATTTGTCAAATGACGAATTTGTAGGTGCTCACAAACGCAAGGTAATTACGTATGCCCTTTATAATATTTATGTAATCACGCAAGGTGATGTGTGTCATTAACTATTTATTTTTAGGAATATTCTCTTGAAAATTGAAAAAATTATCAATATTTTTTTAATTCTTGAAAAAATATTTTTAAAAATGATTAATTAGTGTGTGCTCTTAGGCACACATTAGCAAAATCTTTAATAAAATAAATATAATCTTTTGTGATGAAAATCTGACCATATATGTCATTTGTACTCAGTTGACCTGGCTATATAGTCTATTGATTGGGCGTGGCCCTTCCTTTTCCACATGTTGTATGTATAAATAATCTCTTAATTTATCCTTTAAGAGCAACTGCATAAATGGATGCAAAAGTTTGTAAAATACAAAAAATGCTTAATTTTGTATATTTTAATCAAAAAAATCACTTATATCAGTGCTTGCATAAGTTTGTGTAAATGCAAAAATGCTATAGTAACAATGAATTTGCTTTTAATATTTTACTATTTTTTCTCTCTCCTTCACTTCACTCTCTCTTTTTCTTTCTGGTCTGACTCTCACCTCACTCTCTCTTTTCCTCCACTAATCTTCACTGCTCTCTCGCCACAGCTGTGCCACCGCCAATCACCTCACTTGCCGAAACTCTCGCTGATCGCCGTTGCTATCTTTTTTCTTTGTTTGATGGTTTTGGGATTTTTATCAGTGGGTTTTGATGGTTTTGATCAGTAGTTTTGATGATTTTGATTAGTGGGTTTTGATGGTTTTGATTAGCGGTTTTGGGATTTTGATGATGGAGGCTGGCTTGATGATCGCTGATGCTCTTTTTTTTTTGGTTTGATCATTGATGATGGCTGGGAATTGAGTCAAGAATGAATATTTTATTGAATAAATATGTAGAATAGACAAACTGATGTGGGTGTTTTGTAAAAGTGAATGTGTAAAATAGAAAAATCATGTTTTTTTTGCAAAATAGACAGAAATTTTGCATCTACTGATGCGGATGCTCTAAGTCCACATTTTTATGTATGTAGCATGTATAAATAATAATAATAATAATAATAACAATAAATCAGTAGATTACAGTTTAAATTTTGAATTTTAATCTTGCAAATTAAAGAAGACCTAAATTTCATTGCATGAGTGTGCACTTATTTTGTACACTATTTTCTTGGAACAGCAAGTTGCAATGTCATATATTGGAACGCTAATTAACGTTACTAAATCTAATTGAAATGCGATGCATTTAACAACTAATGAAATCCTTTAAACATAGGATATACTATTTTTTTTATTTTCTCAAACATAAACTTAGCTACATAATCTACTTTTTTTAATAGGATCTAATATTATGTGGAGTATAATTAAGATATTTGTTAAAGAGTAATCAGTAATCATTTTATTTATTAATGGGCTGAACTTTAAATGACACATCTTCTTCTAGTATGATGAGCAAAATATGAAGGATTGAATTGTGACCTGCAAGTGAGTTCAAAATCCATCATGAAATGTAAGACGGATTAAAAAAAATCTTCTTAAGATTAGATCATTGACTTTGATAAAACTGTAAAAACTAAAAAGTAATGCTACGTTATTGTCTGCAGTGATCGATACTTAAGTAGATGATATATGTGGTGTAAGATTGTCTGGTAATTAATCAATAAAGAGCAAATCTAGCTATTTCTTAAGATGAAGATCTTTGACTCTAATAAAATTAAAAGAGTAAAAACTAAAAAGGACTTAATTGAGTGATTGTCAAGTAGATGATTTATTTTCCTCAAAACAACAAAAGAAAAGGAAAACGAGAGAGGAAGTCAAAGATTTAGCCCAACAAGGTAACTCACCCACCAATAACTTTTCAAAAAGCCAGTGTCATTGTTATTCACCTACTAAGAATTTGTCTTAAATATAGGACAAACTTAATTAGTTCTTGACTGTAGTACTTTTATGCTTTTATGATATATCTTCATCCTTTCATGCCAAAATTAAAAAAAAAGGTCGGTGTGACTCATTATTGATAAACCTTGGTGCCATGGCTATTTAGGGTTTTGACATAAATGATTTGAGCATTTATTTTTTTAATTACATAATGTATAGGTTTCTGTCACCAAGACGTGGAACTAGCTATAGTAGACAAACTAGAATAGAGCTACCTCATATCAAAACTGTCTTGGCCTAGACCTCCTTAAGCTTCGCTTTCCAAAAAAAAAAAAACCTCCTAAAGCTTCCTGCACCAAAATAAGCCAAATATCACTCCAATAATTAATATAAGGGGATTAAAATGTGCTTTTTAGCACATAAGTAACGAAGATATTCCGTATTTGGTTGCAACACGTTTACTATTGACTATGTATTGTGCATTCTCCGTTGGATTCCAATTGAATAAGAAATGGAAAAAATAAAAATGAAAATGAAGTGTACATGACACAAACGAGATATGTGATTAATGTGTAATCATTTTTAAATATGTGTTAGTTCTGTGTCGCCTTCAGTATACAAAAGTATTGAATAAAGTCAAACCTTGCTTCAATGTATCCATAACTTATTAGATTGTGCATTGACATTAGATTGATTGGCGTGAAAATTTGACAAATTATAAAAAGTAATAAAAAAAGAAAATAAAAAAGATATGATGTTATTAAATATATATTTTTGGGTTTCTTGTATACTAGAATTATGAACAGGGCATGGGACACGAGATTGACGTGTAACCATTTAAAAATATGTGTTCTGTGTCACCTTCAGTATACAAAAGCATTGAATAAAGCCAAATTTGCTTCAACGTATCCATAACATTATTAAATTGTAAATTGACGTTAGATTGATTGGCATGAGAAATTGACAAATTATAAGAAGAAATTAAAAAGAAAAAAGACATGATTTTATTGAATATTTTCGCAACACAACTTCATGGTTTCTTGTATATATACCAGAATCATGAATACTTTTGGCAAAGTCTCTTATCCAATCTGTACCCCATTCGGATACATGGATGTATGGGATGAAGCATTCGGCATATATTGTAGGGGAAAAAAAGATTCGGCATAAAATAGTCCAAAATTATGAAAATCATTAAATATTCGGCATGAATAGAAGGTGAAAAAAACATTGGTACATTATATTCTCGATTAAAATAAGAAATTTGGGACAAAAAGGGGAACTGTATATTATATTATATTATCTTACAATAGCTTAGTTTTCATTTTAATTAAATAAAATACATATTTAAAATAAATATTATATGTACATATAATATATGTGCTTCAAAATAATATATTTAAATTATAATTTAATCACCTAAATTATAGATGTGGGGCCAAGAAATCCTACGACTCAGCCCACTTCGTTCCTGGGCTAAAGGCCCAAGCCAAGGAGGCACCTGAAATTCGAGGAGGAAAAGAAGAAGCCCTGGTGCAAATAGAACGGGCCGAGGACGACCCCATCATCGGGCGTCCGAGAACTTGAGGAACAGGCCCGTAACGAGCAGTCACCTCCACATTAAGTGTACCTGACAACCGCCCTGGCCGCATTAATGAGGAAAGGACTTCACACTAGCGTTGCCTTGGTTGCCGCGACTCTCCAAGAGACTGAGAGGGCGGCTGATGGGACAAGTACCTGAGCAAATGTCCTGATCGCTCAACAAGTGTAGGGCTAGGATTAGTTGGGTAAGGGATATATAATGTAAGGGAATCCCTCAGAAAGGGGGTTCCTCTGGGGGAAAAAAGGGAAAAAGGGAAGAAGGAAAAGATGGAGGCCAAAAGGGGAGAAAAGCCTCCTCGGCCATGGTCCGAGGAGCATCCCCTAATTGTAAATTGCTTTAAGCCTTTCAGAAAATAAAAAGAAAACGGAGCCCACGCCCCGTGAACGCCGGCCGGCGCCTAGACCTTCGATCCACTCTCTACAAATTCATTGTTCGGGGTTCGTTGGGCCCTTGACCCAGATCCGTTGGGCCCGGGGCACCAAAAATGCGGTCCCTACAATTGGCGCCGTCTGTGGGAAGGATTAGTGCGCCAGCCGGCGCAACGGGCGACTGTTCTAAACAGATATTCTACAAGAGATCGGTGGTGATGCAAAAAAAAAAAAAAAAAAACTGCCAAAGAAACATTGCAGAAAGATAAAGGCTCGAGACAGAAGGTTCAATAACAAAAAGAAAAACTTGATATTATTTCATAAAAGGAAAATCTACAAATTACAATCAGAGGCTCAGAAAGGCTTGTTTTACAACTGTTCCTACCAGCTAGTCCTACAATCAGAGGCCCAGGCGGACCCGTCCTAAAACTAGCTAGAGGGAAGTGTCAACCCGTGCCCTTACTGGCATCAAGAGAATGGGGGAGCTTGACAGTAAGCGGACGGAAGGGGGGTGAGGCTGGTTTGTTCCAAGGTCACCCACAACTCCTTTCTCGGAGCGGTTGGGCTTGAATAAAGCGAGGAGCAGATGTAGGGGCTCCGGGACGCCCTCCCCCATGATGTTCCCTTGATTTTCTCCAACCCCCACGAGCGACGGCCGTTGGAGACGGCAACACTCGGGCACCGCCCATGATGTGAGTTCGCATGTCTCCTCCATCGGGGGTGCGCTCCAAGGAGGGACGTTAGGTACTTCAACGACATCCCTCCGGGCCACCGTGCATGGCACTATCGGTGTCACGCCTAGACTCTGCCGCACCGGAAGCCCAGTCGGGGCTGCGGCCACAATGGCTTTTGGCACGGATGTCCTCACACCCGTCCAAAGCCGCCCCATATCTCCTAACTCCGGTCACAATTCTGGCGGGGTTATTAAAGGGGCATGGGGAGCTGAAAGGTGGTGCTCTTTCTGTTTGTGTTGAGAGGCTCATGGAGTATGAGGAAACCATCCCCCTAGAAGGCCTTATATAGAGGAGGAGGGTTGGTGAGAATTAATTCACGCAGAATTCGAAAAGGGAGTTACCGAAGCGTTGGGTAATAATGAAGCCATCAAATCCCAAGGGGGCCGCAGGCCGTTGGGCTTCTGTCAATTCACGAGGCCATTAATGAAGGCGCGTCTCGTGCATCGAAGCGTCAGGCGCGGAACACGAACAGCCAAGAGACGCTTCGTGTAAGATAAAAGATGGGGCTCGAGCTGGAGGCGAGATCAACGCCACGTGTAAGATCATCACCCAACTGAAGGAGGAATCGTCCCCAGTAAAACGGTCCGAGGGCAAGCCCCTACTCACGGAGAAATGAAAGTATTAGACAGAACCAAGGCTCTACATAGTCCTCGGACTCAGGCCTATGGGGAAACTAACTACTTCAGAAGGACAAGTATTAGACAGAACCAAGACTCTGCATAGTCCTCGGACTCAGGCCTATGGGGAAACTAACTACTTCAGAAGGACAAGTATTAGACAGAACCAAGGCTCTACATAGTCCTCGGACTCAGGCCTGTGGGGAAACTAACTACTTCAGAAGGACAAGTATTAGACAGAACCAAGGCTCTGCATAGTCCTCGGACTCAGACCTAAGGGGAAACTAACTACTTCAGAAGGACAAGTATTAGACAGAACCAAGGCTCTACATAGTCCTCGGACTCAGGCCTGTGGGGAAACTAACTACTTCAGAAGGACAAGTATTAGACAGAACCAAGGCTCTGCATAGTCCTCGGACTCAGGCCTATGGGGAAACTAACTACTTCAGAAGGACAAGTATTAGACAGAACCAAGGCTCTGCATAGTCCTCGGACTCAGACCTAAGGGGAAACTAACTACTTCAGAAGGACAAGTATTAGACAGAACCAAGGCTCTGCATAGTCCTCGGACTCAGACCTAAGGGGAAACTAACTACTTCAGAAGGACAAGTATTAGACAGAACCAAGGCTCTACATAGTCCTCGGACTCAGGCTTATGGGGAAACTAACTACTTCAGAAGGACAAGTATTAGACAGAACCAAGGCTCTGCATAGTCCTCGGACTCAGGCCTATGGGAAACTAACTACTTCAGAAGGGCAAGTATTAGACAGGACCGAGGCTCTGCATAGTCCTCGGACTCAGGCCTATGGGGAAACTAACCACCTCAGATGATCCTAAGCGTTAGACATAACCAAGGCTCTGTATGGTCATTGGACTCAGGCTCACGGGGAAACTAACCACCTCAGATGATCCTAAGCGTTAGACAGAACCAAGGCACTGCATGGTCCCAGGACTCAGGCCTATGGGGAAACTAACTCCTTTAGAGGATTCTAGGTGGTAGACAGAACCAAAGCACTGCATGGTCCCAGGACTCAGACCTATGGGGAAACTAACTCCTTCAGAGGATTCTAAGTGTTAGACAGAACCAAAAGCATTGCGTGGTCCACGGACTCAAGCCTACGGGGAGCTAACAACTTAGCAACTGTACCTAGGTCTTGCATGGTCTTCGGACTCAAGCCTACGGGGAGCTAACAACTTAGCAACTGTACCTAGGTCTTGCATGGTCTTCGGACTCAAGCCTACGGGGAGCTAACAACTTAGCAACTGTACCTAGGTCTTGCATGATCTTCGGACTCAAGCCTACGGGGAGCTAACCACTTAGCAAATGTACCTAGGTCTTGCATGGTCCTCGGACTCAAGCCTATGGGGAGCTAACCGCCTATACTGAAGATAGCAAATGTACCTAGGTCTTGCATGGTCCCCGAACTCAAGCCTATGGGGAGCTAACCACTCATACTGAAGGTAGCAACAAGACCAAGGCTCTGCATGGTCCTCGGACTCAGGCCTATGTGAAAATTAACTACATTGAAGAAATCCCAAGTGTCTACTTGAAGAAATTCTATCTGGCCCTTAGGAAACGAAAGGTGCATCAGAGCATACATGCCCTCTCATTATAATAGTTGACGCCGCGATTGGCCGAGATACAACCGAAGTCAAAATCACACAAGTAAAGAAAAGGCGAATGGCGTGCAAGTAGGCCAACAGGCACAACAAATAGAAAAAGAAATAAAACACGTATCTCATTAAGTCCATAAAGGTTACATGGTGAACACCACATTACAATCTAAAAGAAAAAGATGCAAAAGACAAGAGAGGCGACAGGTTCGAGGGGCCTGTCCTGCCCACTTATTTTCCTCCCTCAGCAAGGGGCTGGACCATGGCAGCTCCAAGGCCTTCCGATCCTTGGCCAGGAGGGACAGCCTGTGAAGGCGCGGCAGGAACGGCTGCCTCCTCAGCGGCGGGAGCCTCAGCCTCAGAGGTGGACTTAGCAACCCCCTGGGGCGCCTCCTCAACGGGGCCCTTACCTGATTCTGCTACCTTGGGAAGGTCACTTCCTTGGGCAGGCTCGCCCGAGGGTTCAGCGATTGAGGTGTCCTCACCCGCAACAGCGCTGGCTTCCTCCGCGGCCTCTCCGGCCTCAGTGCTACCTGGAGTTGCCTCACGGATGGCAGGAGGGTAGTACACGCTTTCCTCCTTCCACAAATCAGACGAGGCCTCAACCCCGGCCTGTCTGAGAGCCTCCCTCCAAACCTCAGCAGAGTAGCGCCTGCACAACCCGGGGACTTGATCATTAAAGGATGCTTCTGTCTCTGCCATCCCAGCAGCATAAGCCTCCTCCTCGGCTTCTTGCTTAGCGGCCAGGGCGTCTTCTTTGCCTTGGACAGCCTCAAACTTGGCCCTAACGGCCTCGTCTCTGGCCTCGTCTGCCACCCTCTTGGCTTCTTCTGCAGCAGCCACCTTCTTTGGCAGATCATCAAGCAGCTCCTTTGCCATTTACAGCTGCCCCTCCGCCTCGCCCAGGCGCTTTAAATGATCTTCGGCCTGCTTCTGGAAGCCGGCGAGGCCTAACAGGGCGGTTTCCCGAGCACTGGTCATCGCACTCAGCTCCTCCCGGGCCTTGGCAAGATCAGCCTTAGAGTTTTTAAGGACCTGTGTGGCCTCCAGGAGTTTCACACGCTCCACGTCCATGGCCTTCCCCTGGTCATGGGCCACATCCTCCAACCTATAAGTGGCCTGAATGGCCTGCCCAACAAGACGAGCACACGGTTAGCCAAGCTCAGAAAAGAGAGCAAATGAAAAAGAGGAAGTTCAAAGAGAGAGAGGGTGACTTACAGAAATGCGTAGGAGCTCCTCGGACCAACTTTATATGCTGAAGATGTAGACTCTTGTGTGCGAATGAGCAGAGGAACCAGCTTTTCAAATGGGCATTTATACCCACCAATCAAGGGGTCGTGCGGGTTTTTTCCATCCCCAACTGCCAGGCGAATCCCCACCATTGGATCGTCATCTTCCCGTTGAACGTGGGGGGCACAGAGCCGCCTGGATTTAATGAAGGGAACGTCACGCCCTTCGAAGCGTCAGTAACGCGTCTGGGGCAGATGAAAGGGCTCCGGAACTGACAGGGGATCAGACTTAGTGGGACGCGTGGCAGGCCCGAGGACATCAAAATCCTCCTTTCCGCCCGAGGATGCGGATAGCATGATTTTGAGGGGCTATTGTGGGGCCAAGAAATCCTACGACCCAGCCCACTTCGTTCCTGGGCCAAAGGCCCAAGCCAAGGAGGCACCTGAAATCCGAGGAGGAAAAGAAGAAGCCCTGGCGCAAACAGAACGGGCCGAGGACGACCCCATCATCGGGCGTCCGAGAACTTGAGGAACAGGCCCGTAACGAGCAGTCACCTCCACATTAAGTGTACCTGACAACCGCCCTGGCCGCATTAATGAGGAAAGGACTTCACACTAGCGTCGCCTTGGTTGCCGCGACTCTCCAAGAGACTGAGAGGGCGGCTGATGGGACAAGTACCTGAGCAAATGTCCTGATCGCTCAACAAGTGTAGGGCTAGGATTAGTTGGGTAAGGGATATATAATGTAAGGGAATCCCTCAGAAAGGGGGTTCCTCTGGGGGAAAAAAGGGAAAAAGGGAAGAAGGAAAAGATGGAGGCCAAAAGGGGAGAAAAGCCTCCTCGGCCATGGTCCGAGGAGCATCCCCTAATTGTAAATTGCTCTAAGCCTTTCAGAAAATAAAAAGAGAACGGAGCCCACGCCCCGTGAACGCCGGCCGGCGCCTAGACCTTCGATCCACTCTCTACAAATTCATTGTTCGGGGTTCGTTGGGCCCTTGACCCAGATCCGTTGGGCCCGGGGCACCAAAAATGCGGTCCCTACAATAGAAAAATGGTAAAACATCAAAGAACAAACTCAGGAATATCAGTGGTGGCTCTAGAAATATTTTTTAGGATGGTCACTAAGAAACTTAAATTATACAAAATTTAATAAAGATAACTTGAATATATTGACGTCACAAAAAAATGAAGTATTACAAGTTTTTTCTACTAACAAAGAGAAAAAGAAAAAAAATGGACTGATAAGAGATAAAGTGAGAATTGAAAATGCTGAGATGAGAATAATAAAGTAATAGAATTGAAATTATAATAGAAAATAGAAAGAAAAACTGATGATATTTGCTGTAACTATGAGTTGAACTACGAGTTGAGTCATTAAGGAAAACAAAATTATTGCAACTGTGAAGTCAAAAAGAGCATAATGACCGGCATTGTTAAGGAAAACTCATGAACTACAATATTATTCTTGAGTCCCTTTTTCAAGGAAAAATGAAATTAGAGATTATTTTTATGTAATAGGTTGAAAAAGTTAAAAATTTGAATAATTATTTTTCTTTTTCTTTTTTAATAGGTTTTCTGTTGAATGATTTGTTAACTCATTTTTGTTTGGTCTAGTCTTTTTTTTTTGGGTTATTTTTGTTGTTATTTGTGTTTTTTTTGGGGGGGGGGGGGTTTAAGGGGTTATGGATTATGTTTGTGGGGACATAATTATTTTTGGAGTAATACTACATCTACAACATTTTTAAAACAAATCTTATGCAGTAATTTTTTATTAGTGGGTTAAAAACTGGTGTCAATATTAAGCCAAAATTAGAATTAGTAACCGCTTTCCACTTATTATATAAGATTTATTGTGAAATTATTGTTAAAATGTTGTGAATGTAGCACCACTTTTATTTTTATTGAAACAAAATTCTTATAATTTTCAAGTCAGGGTAGTCAATATTTTTATTAAGGTGGTCCAAATAGGTTAATTTAGTGTGTATGTGTGTGTGTGTTTTGCAAGTATATATATACATTTTTTGGCAAGTCAGGGTGGACCTCTGACCACCCTGAGTTACAAATAGCGCCGCCCCTATAGAGTATAATAATAAGAAAGAATATAAAGATGTTAAATTTAAATATAAATAGTAAAATATGGAAGTAATTAAAAAATATTAATTCTAGATAATTATGCATGATGTTGCAGCACATGCGTGTTTCATAAGAGCATTCACAACCGGAAATGCCATCATATTCTATTTTACCATCTCAAAAAGCTATTTTATCAATTATACCATACCATTTTACAACACAGCTAACATCCCAACTTTTATTTTCTTATTTTACTCATTAAAATAATATATCTACACAATAAAATATATTTCCCAAAATAATATATCTCCTTTCTCTAATTTCTGCCTCTCTTCCTCCCCTCTCTCTCACCGTCGTGAACAAACCAAATACCCCACACAACCACCATCCAAACCCCACCACCCCACCACTGTTGCACCCATGGAAAAAACCTGCAAAAAAAGCACCAAACCCACAACTTAGATCAAACCGAGCAAACCACATCCACAAGAAAACCCACAACTCAGATCACCAAATCCACCACCAACCATAACCACAACCACAACCACAAGAAACAGCCACCACAAAGGGGGGAAAAAAAATTTAAGCCTAAAAAAACCACCAACAACAGCCACATCCACAAGAAATAGCCACCACATAATCACCAAAAAAAAAAAAAAAAAAAAAAAAAAAAAACGATCTCCATGCATCCACCGCCGCAATCTGCACGCCGATCCACCACGATCCTTAGCCCCAGAGCCACCACAACCCGCCATGATCCACACAGATTCAAAACCCAACCAACGCCACTGGACTTGAGAGAGCCATGATGGACTTAAGAGACCCACAAACTCATCAAACTCATGTCGGACTAGAAAGACCCACAACACGACCCACATCGGACTTGAGAGAGCCACGACCCATGACACACGCCAGACTTGATGCATCCATGAACCGTGATGGAGCCATGATCCACAAAGAAGACGAGAAGAACAACTAGGCTTGGTTAGGTGGCTTGCGGTGGCCTGTGACGGTGGCTTGTGGTGGGGCCTATGACAGTGGGTCCAGCCATGGTGGCTTGGTGATGGCATTCATGTCCACCATGGTTTTGGGTCTGAAGAGGAGAGAGCAAACAAGAGAGCAGAAAATAGGAGAAGGAAATGAAATAATGAGAAAGGAAGAGAGAGAAGATTCAGTTAGATAATAAATTAATAATTTTTAATTATACAATCTTGCTACAGGACCATCCTAGAAATAGGATGGTACTGTAGCAACATTGTAAAATTTTTTACAATTGGCACAATTTAGTAGTCCGGTTGGAGCATCATTTTAAGGATTTGATGGTAAAGATATACAAGGCCGGCTGTGAAATTAATTATGAAAGTCTTTCTTTCCACTTGCATTGCATACTTCAATTTTTTTGAGAAAGCATTGCATACTTCATTTTTTTTTAAGAAAATAAAAAAGAAATCCAACAATTTTTTAAAAGAAAATAAAAATAAAAAGTACAACAAAGTGACAAACTGGTTTTGATAAGTATGTTTGTAGAATAGAGTAGAAATTGACTTCCCTTTTGTTTTGTTTTGTTTTGTTTGTTTTTTTTTTTTTTTTTTAATTTTTTTTAGGGACTTGCATGTATGTCATACATTGTTTTCTTCAATTTGTTTCGGAATTGATGGGCAGGACATTACTTTGCCTTGTCTTACAGATTAACATTAAGTGACAAACACCTCCCCATCAATTTAAAGTTTCAAGTTTAGAAACTATCCATTTGTTTACTCTCTCTCTCTCTCTCTACTAATTCAATACTGTGGGGCCAGAATAAGTCAGCAGCCCCGGCCCACTCCAGGCCCAGCCCAACGGCCCATGCCGAG
Organism: Quercus aquifolioides; assembly: GCA_019022515.1. Classification (NCBI taxonomy): domain Eukaryota; kingdom Viridiplantae; phylum Streptophyta; class Magnoliopsida; order Fagales; family Fagaceae; genus Quercus; species Quercus aquifolioides. Next base: position 11,225,948 of record CM032335.1, on the reverse strand, counting down.
GACGCCTCGATGATCCGAGGTCCGAGGACCAAAGTTCGGAGCCCAGTACCCAAGGAGCGTGCCGAGGATAGTTACATCCTCGGCATGCCGAGGACAGAAAGAGGGCACACGTCACACCTTTAAGGGGGGTCTCCCCAAGCGTCCAAGGAGCAAATAACGAGAACCAATGGCCGGACATTGGAGCATGGCGGAGGAGCAAGTCCCAGGTGAACTGTCACCTCCACATTAAATGCCCTCAACTAACGCTCTGGCCGCATTAATGAGGACAGGACCTCTGAACAGTGCCGTCTGGAGCGCTGCAACCCACTGGAGGTATGGGAATGCGGCTGATGGGACAGACACTCGAGTAGAAGCCGGATTGATCAACAGATGTAGGGCTAGGATCAACTGAGTGAGGAGTATATAATGTAAAAATCCCTCTTGTGAGGGAGAGGGACGAAAAACCAGAGAAAAAGGAATACTGTAGCAGAGTATTCTCTCCCAACTCTTGTAACCCTTCTGAAAAGAGATAATAGTAGTTTCCAGCTCCATAAGGCACGTCCGAGGAGCCCCATGGTGTGTTTAAGCCCACGTTCTAGTTATTGTCAACCACGTACAACCATGCATGGCCGTTGCCTTCCTTACTGAGGCCTAGCTCTTGAGTCCACACTCTACAAATTTATTGAAGGGTTAGTTGGGCTTGGGCCCACTCTCTCGATCCTCAGAGAGCGCTCGAATCCACCCCCTACAATTGGCGCCGTCTGTGGGGAGAGCTTGTGCGTTGGTGAGGACAACAGTTAAGCATGGTAGGATCAGGCCTTCACCAAGGAACTCCCAATCGACCTGAACCGGCAAAGTCACGGCATCAGGGCAAGTATGGCGACCCCGGGGGCGGTCAGAACGACAACAGGAGGTTTCGAGAAGGAAGCGTGCACACTTCAACGGCGAGCGAAAGCCGGGGGGACGGGCACATTCCCCAGAAGCGCGACGATGGCCACGCCACACGTTCACAAGAGGCCCACAGCCACGCTTCCCGGAGAGGGGACGATAAGGTGGCCATGCAACGTGAGATAGACGAGCTAAAGAGGAAGCTGCGCCGCGCGCAACGAAGACAATCTGAGCCTAGCCCTGACCCGCCCTCCGACGACGAAAGCGACAATGAATACCGGCAAAGGTCGAGGACGCCCCCCAGCGAGACTTTCTCCCACGAGGAGGAGCGCTACCAGAGGCGTAGGCGCGCCAACCCGACCCCAAGGGGCTTGGGAGGCGATGCCATGAGCAGGGCGCTGGACCGGCTCTCCAGGTCACCCTTCACGCGTCGTATAGAGGACGCGGAGCTTCCTCGGCGGTTCCAGCAGCCAACTTTCATTGCCTACAACGGCAAGACGGACCCCGTGGAGCACGTGAGCCAGTTCAACCAAAGGATGGCGGTCCACTCCAAGAATGAGGCGCTGATGTGCAAGGTCTTCCCATCCAGCTTGGGACCTGTGGCAATGAGGTGGTTCAACGGTCTAAGGACGAATTCCATAGACTCGTACAGGCAGCTGACCCAGGCTTTCGGCTCCCGCTTTGTCACAAATAGCAGGCCTCCTCGGCCCATGAGCGCGCTGCTGTCCTTGCCCATGCGCGACGGCGAGACCCTCAAGGCTTACTCGGACAAGTATTGGGAGATCTACAACGAGTTAGACGGCAAGTACGATGCTGTTGCCATCAACACGTTCCAGAACGGATTACCTATGGGGCACGGCCTGAGGACGTCCCTAACCGGTAGGCCGGCCACCAGCGTGCGGCAGCTGATGGATCGGATCGACAAGTACAAGCGTGTGGAGGAAGACATGCTGCAAGGCAAAGGCAAGGAGAAGGCTACCCCTCAAGAGAGAAGGGATTTCAGGTCGGACCGTTATGACAATGCCCGTCCGAGGAGGGATTTCGGTGGGCATTCTGGAGCGACCCATGCGCAGACGGTAGGCGCTGTGTTCCGAGAACCCGTGCACAGGGTGCTGGAGAAGATAAAGGACGAACCGTATTTCAGGTGGCCGAACAAGATGGCTGGAGAACCTGGGAGGCGCAATCAAAGTCGCTACTGCCAGTACCACCAGGATCACGGGCATAATACGGAGGACTGCAGGGATCTTTGGAACCACCTGGACCAGCTAGTCCAGGAGGGAAGGCTGAAGCACCTCCTCCACCATTCCAGCGGTCAGCAAAGCCGGAACTACCAAGAACCTCGGAGGGACGCCGCCATGGGGCAGCCCACCGGGACGATCAATATAATACTGGCTGCACCAGGAAGGACGGGCACACCCCCTCTACGAGTGTTGTCTGTGGCCCAACTGCCCGCCGAGGACCCCCAGACGTGGCCAAAGAGGTCCAGGAGGAACCCTCCCCCAGCCCTGAGTTTCTCGGAGGAGGACAAGATTGGGACCATCCAGCCACACGAGGACGCCCTGATCGTCACCCTCAGAATAGGGGGCTACGATGTGAAGAGGGTGATGGTGGACGGTGGAAGCGCAGCCGAGGTCATGTGTCCAGACCTCTACAAGGGGCTGGGGCTGAAGCAGGAGGACCTCACACCTTATAACTCCCCCCTAATGAGCTTCGACGGGAAGCTCGTCATCCCAAAGGGCATGATCAGACTGCCCGTACAAACCGGCCCAGTGGTGGTGGAGGCGAACTTCATTGTGGTGGACACATACTCTCCCTACACGGCCATCGTAGGTAGGCCTTGGCTACACGCCCTGGATGGCGTAGCCTCCACCTTGCACCAGAAGGTGAAGTTCCTGTCAGGGGACCAGGTTCTGGAGATCCGAGGTTGCCAGTCCACGGCTAGGCATTGCACAGTGGCTGCCATATCCCGTCGGACCGATGCACAGTCCTCGGCCCCATCCGAGGGAAGTTCATAGCAATCAAAGGCCCAGGTGGCGCCCACAGGCGCACCTGCCGAGGATGCTAAATGCGAAAACCTGGAGAAGGTGATAATTGGCGATGATGCGGGGAAGTTTTTCCAGGTCGGAATACAACTGCCTCCACGGGAGAAGGAGGAGTTACTCGAATTCCTCAAGAGAAACATTGACGTGTTCGCGTGGGATCCCTGCGACGCCCCTGGGATTGATCCATCCTTCATCTGTCACCACCTCAACGTCAACCCATTTGCGATCCCCAAGCAGCAGCCACCTCGGCGCCCGTCAAAAGAGCACGCTGATGCGATCAGGGAAGAGGTCGATAAGCTCAAGCACGCGGGCGCTATCAAGGAGATCTTCTACCCCACTTGGTTGGCCAACACAGTGGTCGTCAAGAAGAAAAGTGGGAAGTGGAGGGTCTGCGTGGACTTCACAGATCTGAACAAAGCTTGCCCAAAAGACCCTTTCCCGATGCCACGAATAGACCAGCTAGTGGACGCGACTGCAGGCCATCCTCGGATGAGCTTCCTGGACGCTTTTCAGGGTTACCATCAAATTCCCCTAGCCTTGGAGGACCGAGAGAAGACGGCATTTGTGACACCCATTGGGAACTACCACTACAAGGTCATGCCGTTTGGCCTGAAAAATGCCGGATCCACCTACCAGAGGATGATGACGAGAATGTTCGAACCGATGTTGGGCAAGAGCGTCGAAGTCTATGTTGACGATATGGTGGTGAAAAGCAAGTTGGTGTCCGAGCACTTGGAAGACCTCGGCCGCACATTTGGCGTCCTGAGGGAGCACAAGCTCCGCCTTAATGCATCGAAATGCTCGTTTGGCGTAAGCTCTGGCAAGTTCCTGGGGTATATGATCACTCACCGGGGGATCGAGGTCAACCCTGACCAGATCAAGGCCATCCACAATATGAAGCCTCCGCAGAATCCCAAGGAGATCCAAAAGCTTACCGGGATGATCGCGGCGCTGAACCGGTTCATTTCCAGGTCGGCCGACAGGTGTAGACCCTTTTACCTCCTGATCAACAAGTGGAAGGGATTTGAGTGGTCCGAGGATTGTGTCGCAGCTTTCCAGCAACTCAAGGATTACCTCTCCCGACCGCCTATCATGTCCCGTCCCGAGGTCGACGAGGTCCTATACGCGTACCTTGCTGTGGCGCCCCATGCGGTGAGCCTAGTACTGATACGGGAAGATAATGGCGTTCAAAGGCCAGTCTACTACGTCAGCAAGTCGCTTCACGAAGCGGAGGTGAGATATCTACCCTTAGAGAAGGCCATCTTGGCTGTAGTCCATGCTACGAGAAAGCTCCCCCATTACTTCCAAGCTCACACCGTGGTTGTCCTAACCCAATTGCCTTTGAAGTCTGTGCTCCGGGCTGCTGATTACACAGGCAGAATCGCGAAGTGGAACACAATTCTGGGAGCTTTCGACGTCAAGTACATGCCTCGGACTTCCATCAAAGGCCAGGTTCTGGCAGACTTGACGGCCGAGTTCGCCGAACCAACTGAAGAGGTGACGGCCGAGGATAAGAACCGTAATGAGAAATCAGTTGGGGCAATCTCCATCCCAGAGGCACCATGTTGGAAGGTGTATGTGGATGGCGCGGCGAACCAAAGGGGGTCCGGAGTGGGGCTGGTCCTAGTATCCCCTGAAGATCATGTCATTGAGAAATCCCTAAGGCTCGGATTCGCGGCCACGAACAACGAGGCCGAGTATGAGGCATTAATACAAGGGATGATCATGGTACAAAAGATGGGAGGAAAGTCGATAGAGATGTTCTCGGATTCGAGGTTGGTGGTAGGCCAGGTGAATGGGGAGATGGAGGCCAGGGATTCCAGAATGCAAGAATACCTGGACCAAGTCAGACGCTTGCGAGTGGGGTTTAGCCTCTATAGCCTGTCTCATATCCCCAGGAGCGGGAACAGCCATGCCGATTCATTGGCCACGCTCGCGACCTCCTCGGCAGGGGTTCTGCCTCGGATAATACTCGTGGAACATCTGGGGAGGGCAAGCGAAGTGCCAAGGGAAGGGATCCCCGTCCACCAGATTGAGGTGGGTTCCAGCTGGATGGACCCCATAGCGAGATTCCTAAAAGACGACATCCTACCCGAGGACAAGTCGGAGGCCGAGAAAGTTAGAAGGAGGGCCCCTCGGTTCTGGTTGTCCGAGGACCACAAGCTATATAAGCGCTCCTACACTGGACCGTACCTACTGTGCGTCCACCCCGGAGCGGCGGAATCACTGCTCGAAGAGCTGCATGAGGGAATATGTGGGAGCCACACAGGGGGGAGATCCCTGGCTCACCGAGCCATCACTCAAGGATATTGGTGGCCGGGAATGCAGCAAGAGGCCCAGGAGTACGTCAAAAAGTGCGACCAATGCCAAAGGTTCGCCCCAAACATACACCAGCCAGGAGGGGTCCTCAACCCGTTATCCAGTCCCTGGCCGTTCGCCCAATGGGGCTTGGACATCGTGGGACCCTTCCCCAAGGCACCAGGGAACAAGAAGTTTCTGTTGGTGGCCACGGACTACTTCACCAAATGGGTCGAGGCCGAACCATTAGCCAACATCAGGGATGTAGACGTGAAGAAATTCCTTTGGAGGAACATAGTTACGCGATTCGGGGTCCCTCACACCCTCATCTCGGATAATGGACTCCAGTTCGATAGCAAAGCCTTCAGGGAGTACTGTTGCGAACTTGGGATCACGAACAGGTACTCGACGCCAGCCTACCCCCAGGGGAATGGACAGGCCGAGGCAGTCAACAAAGTCATCGTCAACGGGCTTAAGAAGAGACTGGATGACGCCAAAGGGAGATGGGTAGAGGAGCTGCCCCATGTCCTCTGGACATACCGGACCACGCCCCGACGCTCAACAGGGGAAACGCCTTTTGCCATGACCTATGGTGCGGAGGCAGTGATCCCCCTGGAAACCAACTTCCCGACACTAAGGACGAGCTCCTTCACCCCAAGCAGCAATGATGAGCTACTGGGGCGGAGCCTGGACATGGTAGACGAACGAAGAGAGCAAGCAATGATCCGGCTGGCCTACTACCAGCAAAAGCTCAAGCAGGGATATGACACCAACGTAAAGCTCAGACCGCTAGCACCGGGAGACTTGGTGCTGAGAAAGGTTGTAGGAACTGCCAAGAACCCTTCCTGGGGAAAGCTCGGGCCTAACTGGGAGGGCCCCTATCGAATCACCTCGGTGGCAGGGATAGGAGCGTACTATTTAGAAGATTTAGATGACAAATCTGTACCTCGTCCGTGGAATGTAAACAACCTGAAAAGGTACTACTATTAATAAAGGAGTCACTTTGATTCATATTGTTTGCATATCTTAGTTATTTGCCTCGCGTCCTAAGTACTTTAAGAAAACTAAGTGTTAGACAGAACCAGGGAACTGCATGGTCCTCGGACTCATTCCCATGGGGAAACTAATCACTTTAAGAAACCTAAGTGTTAGACAGAACCAGGGAACTGCATGGTCCTCGGACTCATTCCCATGGGGAAACTAATCACTTTAAGAAACCTAAGTGTTAGACAGAACCACGGAACTGCATAGTCCTCGGACTCAGTCCCCCGGGGAAACTAGCTACTTAAGAATGCTAAGCTTTAGACAGAACCAAGGAACTGCATGGTCCACGAACCCAGTCCTATGGGGAAACTAACTGCTTCAGAAAACTTAAGAGTTAGACAGAACCAGGGAGCTGCATGGTCCTCGGACTCAGTCCTATGGGGAAACTAACCACTTAAATAAAACCAAGTGTTGGACATAAACATAGGACTGCCAGGTCCTCGGACCTACGCCTAAGGAGAAACTAACTGCTTTAAAAAAAAAAAATCCTAAGTGTCTACTTCAAAATTCCACCTTACGTTGTAATTATCAAATGCTGCAATTGGCCGAGGTACAAGTGAAGTCAAAGTTATACAAAAAAAAAAAAAAAAAAAAAAAAAAAAAACTGAATAGCGTGCAAGTAAGAAAATGGCCACAACAAACAGAAAAGAAGATAAAGTGTTCATTTCATTAAGCACAAGGGAATTGCACCCAAGAAGTTGCATTACAAATAAAGCAAAAAAGGGAAAAAGAAAGAGATGCAGAAATATAATGCAGCAGGCAGAAGGGCCATAGGGCCTAAGTGGCTGCTTCAGTGGGTGGCTGGCCCGTAGCTGCCTCGGGGTCCCCCGAGCCCTGACTGATGGGAATGGCCTGCAGAGGCACAGCAGGAATAGCCGCCCCCTCGGCAGAAGAGACCTGGGCGGCAGGCGAAGGCTCTACAACCTGCTGAGGCGCGTCCTCGTTGGAGCCATCACTTAACACGACCACCATGGGGGGATTGCCCGCTTGGATTGGCTCATCAGCAACCCCAGCATCCGAGGCCTCTTCGCCCGGAGTAGCAACGGTTTCCACAGCGGCCTCCTCGGCTTCGGAGCCATCGTGGGCAGTCTCGCGGATAAAAGGAGGGTAGTACACATTCTCCTCTTTCCACAAATCGGAAGAAGCATCCACTCCAGCCTGCCTGAGGGCTTCGTTCCAAGTTTCGGAGCAATAGCGCCTACATAACCCAGGGACTTGGGCTTTGTAGGTAGCTGCTGTCTCAGCTGCCCCGGCAGTGAAGGCTGCCTCCTCAGCCTCCTGCTTAGTGGCCCAGGCTTCTTCCCTGCCATGCTCGGCCTCAAGCTTGGCCCTCTCAGCTTCCTCTTTGGCCCACTCAGCCTCCTCTTTGGCCCTCTCAGCCACCCTCTTGGCCTCCTCGGCAGCTGCCACTTTCTTCGCCAGGCCAGCTATCTGATCCTCGGCGAGCTTCAACTGCTTCTCTGCCTCACCCAGACGCTTTGTCTGGGTCTCGGCCTGCCTTTGGGCACCCTCAAGGCCCGAGGTTGCGCTCTCCTTGGCCTGGGTCATTGCCTTCAGCTCCTCCCTAGCCTTGGCAAGGTCCTCCTCCGACTTCTTGAGGGTCCTGGTGGCCACCATGCGCCTATCGCGCTCCTGATCCAGGGCCTTCCCATGTTCAGAGGCCGTCTCTTCCAGCCTGAAGGTGGCCTGTACAGCCTGCCAAACGAAACAGACAAGTTGCAATTAGCCGAGCTCAAAAGAAATGAAAGCAGGAAAAAGGCAAGAAAAGCACAAGTGTTAAAGTCTTACCATCCCCAAATACCGCTTAAGGCAAAGGAAGACGTCCCTACTCCTCATGGTCCCGAGCTCCGTCATGTCCGCAGGCAGGAGCAGGCACCTCTCCACAGCGTCGGCAACGTACGCGCCCTCGCCTTCTTTAAAGTCCCTGAGGGAGGAGTCATCCCTCAAGGGAGCCCCGCGGAGCATCGGGGCGGGAAGCCAGGCCTGAACCTCAGGCGGGGCAGCGACCTGTTTCTCCTGAGTTGAGGGGCCTATCCTCAACTGCTTCGGTGGCCGCTGATTGCCCTCGCCCTCCCGCGTGGGCCCAGATTTGTCCTCTATGGTCCTCTTACCCTTATCCTTCCTCTGCTTAGGGTCAACGGGCTCGGGCCTGGACGACGGGCTCGCCTGAGGCGGAGGAGGAGGAAGCTTGGGCTGTGTTGAAGCTGACCTGGTCTGAACAGGTCGATTCTTCGGAGATGGGGGAGGGAGCTTCGGCTTGGACCTCCCCGACGGCCCTTCCAGTAGCTCGGATAGGCTTGGCTGGTACTTCTTCTTGTAGCCCATCCTGCGCCGAGAAGACTTCTGCGCCGCGAAGAGGTCTGCCTCGGTTAGACGAGGATCACCCAAGTCACCAGGTGGGTCCTCGGACTGATTGAGTTGCTCAAAAACACTGAAGTCCTCCTCGGCAGCACCAAAGTCTACAGGCTCCCCTTCCCTCTCTAAGTTCTCTTCTGTGGCCTCTGGGAACGAATGGGAAGACGAGGGGACTGCTACCGTGACGCCTTCTGAAGTGGAGGTGTCCTCGGGAAACTCAAACCCGTCCTCGGTCACCACTATTTTCTGTAGCCGAGGATCGTTTGCTCTGATTACGTACTTCGGGGCCGCGAATGACTTCTGGAGCGGAGTGTACCCCAGAATCTTGTGCGCAGCTCTGACTTGGTGATCTTCCTCTTCCTCGAAATCCGCCGACCTGAGCGCCTTCTGCAAGTCCTCCCTGTTGATCAAGTTATAACGGCGCGCATAGGAGTGCAAATCTGCAAAAAAAAAAAGGGGTACAAGTCCGTGGTTAGAGGCCAAACAGTATAGGGAAAAAATGACGCTAAGAAAGAAGCTAGAATCTACAAATCCCCTTTCATTCCCCTTGCCCCACCTGGTTCTCCCTCCTCCGTCGGGCAGTGAAGGCCATCGTGCCACGCTCCGGACACGATGAGGAAATCCTCATTCATCCCCTTGTTGGACTCGGGGAGGCACTGGATAAGCCGGACCCTGTCGTCCCTCGTCCTCATGTAATAGGACTTGTTCTTCAAATGCTGAAGATTGTAGCAGTAGTTGACATCGTGATAGGTCAGCCTCAGACCCAGTTTTTCGTTAAGGGCGTCCACGCTGCCCAGGATCCTGAACATATTGGAGGCGCACTGGGTGGGGGTCAACCGGAAGTAGGTGAGGTAACCCCTCATCACTGGCCCCATGGGGATTGTCATCCCCCCTTCAATGAAAGCGATGATGGGAATCGCCACTTCGCCCTCTCGCCTCCCGAGGTACCACTCCCCCTCCTTACAATACCTTAAGCCCACATTGGCCGGTATCTTGTAATCGGCGATGAACTTCTCCATCGCCTCCTCAGTGTCAACAAACTTCTTAAGTCTACCCATCCTAGATGACGCCTAAGTGGACTAAAAGATGAACGAATGAAAGAGAAGGACAGAGAGACTTACAGAAATGAGGAGGAGACCTCGGACTGGCTTTTTGTGCTGGAGGTGGAGGTTTGGCTGGACTCAGAGTAAAGACGCGGAGCTCTCGATTGCAAATGAAGAGTGAAGGAGCGGTTCTAATGGGTACTTATACCCTAGAAAGGAGAGCTGCGCAAGTTTTCCCGCCCACAAATGCCAAACGCATCCCCACCGTTAAATTGTCATCTGTCCGTTGAACGTGGGAAACATAAAGCCGCCCGAATTTAATGCAAGACACGTTACGCACATCGAAGCGCCAGTAACGCACCCTGGGCAGTTGAAAAGGCGCCAACGCTGACGAGGGATAAGACTTGATTAGACGCGGAGCAGGTCCGGGGATATCAAAATCCTCCTTCCGCCCGAGGATGCGGACAGCACGATTTTGAGGGGCTATTGTGGGGCCAGAATAAGTCAGCAGCCCCGGCCCACTCCAGGCCCAGCCCAACGGCCCATGCCGAGGACGCCTCGATGATCCGAGGTCCGAGGACCAAAGTTCGGAGCCCAGTACCCAAGGAGCGTGCCGAGGATGGTTACATCCTCGGCATGCCGAGGACAGAAAGAGGGCACACGTCACACCTTTAAGGGGGGTCTCCCCAAGCATCCAAGGAGCAAATAACGAGAACCAATGGCCGGACATTGGAGCATGGCGGAGGAGCAGGTCCCAGGTGAACTGTCACCTCCACATTAAATGCCCTCAACTAACGCTCTGGCCGCATTAATGAGGACAGGACCTCTGAACAGTGCCGCCTGGAGCGCTGCAACCCACTGGAGGTATGGGAATGCGGCTGATGGGACAGACACTCGAGTAGAAGCCGGATTGATCAACAAATGTAGGGCTAGGATCAACTGAGTGAGGAGTATATAATGTAAAAATCCCTCTTGTGAGGGAGAGGGACGAAAAACCAGAGAAAAAGGAATACTGTAGCAGAGTATTCTCCCCCAACTCTTGTAACCCTTCTGAAAAGAGATAATAGTAGTTTCCAGCTCCATAAGGCACGTCCGAGGAGCCCCATGGTGTGTTTAAGCCCACGTTCTAGTTATTGTCAACCACGTACAACCATGCATGGCCGTTGCCTTCCTTACTGAGGCCTAGCTCTTGAGTCCACACTCTACAAATTTATTGAAGGGTTAGTTGGGCTTGGGCCCACTCTCTCGATCCTTAGAGAGCGCTCGAATCCACCCCCTACAAATACATTTTGAGGTTTAAGGCAATAAATTTTAATGTGCTTTTTTAAATATTTAAATATCAATTAAATATTGTTTATCTAAATTTTTATGTTATTATTATTTTTGTATAAAGATTGTTCTTGTTTTTGAAGATTCAAAATTACTAATTAATTACTATTTTTTTTTAGATATTATTAACATATCTCTTACAATTGATAATAATATTTAATCAACTTAACCTCCTTGTGACACAATCAATCTTATTCAACACACTCAAAACAATTTTTTTGAAACAATTTAAGGCTTCAATTGGGATTCTTGGCTCAATATTTTAGGGCCTTCTTGAAAGGAAAAAGAGGGGGTGGGGGAGATTCGGAGAATGTAAAATATGTTACAATTTTTTGAGTTTTTTTGTACAAAGTATTTTGTTTTTTAATGGAGAGTCATGGTTTTGGGACCATTTTCAAACTTTTGGGGGAGGGGGCCTTGGGCCTAGGGCTAAAGCTGACCTTGTGTGTTCTAGTGCACTAGACAAGAGCCTCTACCTTTTTATGAAATGTTAAATTCAAATAATAATAATTAATGAAAATGAAAAACATGAAATGTGACATCTATATATATAAAAAATACCATGTTTTTTTAGTAGAGTTTATGGTATGTCTTTATGTTAGAATCCTATTCCCTCTCTCTTGTAGGGATGTCAATGGGGCGGGGCGGGGCCGAAAGATGGGGTCTTCGTCCCCGCCCCACATGGTTTTGTCTTGCCCCATCCCTGCCTCGCCCCGCATGAGGGGGGAAACTTTTTCACGCCATCCCTGCCCCTTAAGACCCCGCGAAGCCCCGCCCCACCCCGTAAAACTCTATTTTCTGTTAATTTGCCCTATAACTAGTATAATTTTTTTAATGAAACATATTTCATTAATAAAAATATACTTGAAATTACAACTAAATTTATCCCATAAAATCAAATCAATTTTTAGAAAAAATTGAATAGTATATCCAAATGTTTAATAAAACAATTAAAAAAAAAAAAAAAACTCATAGTATAACATATAACAAAATAAAGGCAAAGAACCACATTAGGTAGAATGAAATAAACTAATATTGATATGTTTGTTTAAATAGTAGAGTTTTAGAGTATGAAAAATTTATAATTATAACTTTTGGCAACGCGGGGCGGAGTGGGGACGGAGAGGGGCGGGTCTAAAAAGTCTAAACCCATCATTGTCCTGCCTCGTGGTGCGAGACTAAAATCTTGCCCCATCTTCGTCCCACGACCTTTGCGGGGCTAGGAAAACCTGGGCGGGGCGCAGAATGGAGGAGCGGGGTAAATTTGCCATTCCTACTCTCTTGTATGTGTGTATTTGTTTCTCCGATATATATAAAATTGGGGACGCCAAAATTATATATAAATGTTATAAGAGTCACGTTATAATATAAATGTGACATTTCAAAATATAATTGCGTTAGGTAAGTATATATAGAGATGTCTAATTTCTCAATAGAAAACAGTAAGTTGAAATTCCGGCAATAGAAAACTCAGTACTGCCTAGTTTCTCAAACAGTCCGTTGAAATTCCCAATTGAATCTTATCTACTCATGACAAGTCAAACCTGATGACAAAATTTGCTATCTCTAGCAAACTAGCAAACCTTATCTTTATGACAAGTCAAACTCCCATAATGGCTATTTTGCTGGTCCTAACTAGTGACGAAGGATAATAGACTAATAATGGAACAGAAATTGACTTAAGCATAAAAATGGGACATGTGTCACTTTCTCGCAATATTAATATACAAAATCCACCGTCCTATAAAAATTATAGAATATAACGTGACTCTTTAAAAAAAAAAAAAAAATTTAAACATAGATAGATAGAATTCAACATAATGTGACTTGATGTGGGAAATATCATATATATATATATATATATATATATAACCTAGATAATTTTTTATGACAATTGATATAGAGACCAATAAATTTTTCTCCAGATTATGAATATTAGGATGAGCTTATTTGTTTTAGCTTATTTAGTTTTTAGCTTATTTTTGGTACTATTAATGAGTTTTATGGTACTTTTTGGTACTATTCATAAGTCTCATTGTACTATTTAGTTAAAAGTACTTTTAGCAAAAAAGTTTTCAGTTTCAGCTAAATAAGTTGTTCCCAAACAGACCTCTTTCTCTCTCTAAACCACTCATGCTTTGAAGGAGATTTTGAGATTGTTGTTAAGGCTTTAGAGGATGGAAATATGTTCTCATCTTCTTTTGGCAATTAACTAAGAGACATTTTGTCTTTTACTAGCTCTTTAGGGGGTTATTTTCTCTCTCATTTTATTAAGTAAGGTAATGTTCATTCCTTAGCTCAGAGAGTAAGATTTTCTTTTCTGCTTTCAATCTGGATGGAGTTCGTTCCACTTAACTTAAATAATGTTGTTGTTGCTGATTTACCAGCACCATAATAATTCCACGAGGAAACTTGAGAGCGGGATCCCATTTTACATCTATCCTCGAGTGGACTTTCCCCCATAGCTATATCTATATCCTAGAAGGTAGCTACCGGTTTAGTGACACTGGAAAGGGAAGGGGGATCTCTTTTACAAAAAAATCGATTAAGGGATTACGCCAAACAAGCAAGGGTAGTCCTATATCAGCTGGCATTCTCAGTTAGCTGCTTTTTTTTAGCACTAATTCTCAAAAAAAAAAAAAAAAAAGTTATATAAAAAGTAGTGTATACTATATATAACAAAAGTCAATACTATAATTTTCAGGATAAATATGCTATTTGTAAAAAGAATAGATTACATTTTAAATTATTTTATGGGTGACAAATTAAAACATATAATTTTGTTAAGTTTAAATTAAATCATGAACTTTTAAAAATTATATCAATTTAGACTATACTAGACTTTTTGGACCCCCAGAAAATTAAAAATAGTATTTCTGCTTAATTAGGCTGGGATCTACCTTATGCTTTGATTTCTTTAGGCTAGGCATGCAATGACAAGCTCATTCTACCGTTATAGCTATGTATAGCTTTTCAACATAAAAAGGAAGAAAATTGAGGCCAGCACTTTTGACAAAAGCGCACTGACGTGAAAAAAAAAAAAAAAGTTTCACAACTTTTTTTCTTCAAATCGTTTTGAAAAGTGCATTTTTTTTTTTTTCCTTCTGTTTCAGAAAAATATGTGCAAACATTAGCAATACAGTGATAACTGATGAATGATGATATAGACAATTACAAGAGATGTGAATACGTGATACATTTATTTTTTATTTATTTTTTAAATTGGTAGAAGAGAGCGATCAATGTAACTTTCTTACCTAGATGTGACCATAATAGTACTCTATCCGCTTCCGTGTGAGACCTCGTTCTATGCAAATATGTGATACATTACACGCATACTTGGGCAATCTAAAAATGTTACATTACAAGAATAATGAAACCCACATACTCCGAATCTGCGTGAATCTCAGTTCGATGACATAAGGACTATATACAGAGATGAGCTTTTGGGAAATGGTTTTGCTTTGGAGTCTAGGAAAATTTATTTTGCTTGTAATTGTAAATTAAACTTCTCTTGCTATTGGGATTTGTTTCATTGGAAAAAAAATTATTCATTATGGTTTTTTCCTTGGATTGTTTTTGGATTTTCTATTTTGTTACCATATTTCCGTCTAAAACCTAACATATATTGTAAAATTGAGGGTAAATTTTTGCGTGTACGTCAACTGTTTGCGTTTTAGATATTTCCTCCTATTTATGAAAAATATGCAAAAATGACGTTAGCACAAACAAATATCATAGACAATTTAAGAGAGATATGATGTATTATGCATATGTGTGCAATCAATCTTACAAAACTAACAAAAGAAAAAAAAAATGTATGGACTAATAACAAATCACATACTCTAAGTCTCTAACATTTGCATAAAATCTCTAATTGTGAGATGTTAAAGATATATTAGCCCAATATAATAAGCCCATTCCCAATCTTACTTTGTGTGCAAAAATGATGTTAGCACAAACAAATATCATAGACAATTTAATGAGAGATATGATGTATTATGCATATGTGCGCAATCAATCTTACAAAACTAACAAAAGAAAAAAAAAATATGTATGGACTAATAACAAATCACATACTCTAAGTCTCTAACGTTTGCATAAAATCTCTATTAGGAGGTGTTAGAGATATATTAGCCTAATGTAATAAGCCTAAGCCCAACCCTATTTTGTGTGTAAGCTAAGTCTTCTACTTATACTAAAAGTCTATTAGTTTAGTCCATTAGTTTAGGGTTTAATCTATTATATATATTCATGTTATTGTTAATTGTAATAGAGGATTTGTACTACACTCTCATATAATAAAAATATAGCCATTAGGAGTTTTCTTCGTGGATGAGGCTGTCAAAACCTTATAATCCTTGTGTTTGTGTGCAATATATGTTAGACTGAATTATGTAACCCTCGTGTTCTACATAACCCTCATGTTCTTGTGTTTGAGTGCAATATATCTCTAATAAGCTAGAGCCTAGAGGTGTCTAGAGACCAGCGTGTTTGATTATATATGTATAAGGACTCTCGATTCTGTAGAGATGTAGCGCTAGACTTTGGGTTGGAAGATCTGCAAATGGTGGTCCAGTCCATTAGCTTGGGAAATGGGTTTTATCCTTATGTTTTCGTTGAGTAATTAAAGCTTTGTTTTTTACTAACAGAAAAAGAAAAGGAAAAACAACAACGAACAACACAAGGTCAGCCTTTTCTTGAGACCGATTAGATCTCCAAAAATCCAAGCTTCCCTACATTAAGCAGGTCCATTTACCTGAAGTATACTGCTCTCTCAAAAGCTAAAACCTAATTATCTCCCATTTATCTATCTCGACCTGTATCTCCTTCTGTAACGTTTGTAATTTACAATAATCACCAATATGTATGAAACTATATAAGACTAATCATTGTCAAAATTAATTTGATTTGAGGGTATACTACAAATTTATATATAAATCATATATTCTACCCTAGGCTTCAAAACTCGAACCATACCAGTTAGTAAGGGTGTTTGAACCGTCAACGGGCCATTCTCAAAAACTACCATTTTAGCCATTTTTGACAAAAACCAGCTTGGAATTGGACCATGATTGACAAATGCATAGTTTATTTTCATAAGAGTAGCTAATAGAAAAGCCAGTGTGCTGATTTGGGTTTTTTTTTGTTTGTTTGTTTGTTTGTTAGTTATTGACCGAGTTTAATAGGTCAAATTTGCATTGTGTTTGTTATCGATAGGAAGGGTTCTTATTTTCTTCTTTAATTATTAAGATGTCTATGTACTTGTTGAGTAAGTTAAGTGATCATAATCTTGCTTATAATACAATTACTCAGGAGAGGAGTCAAAAATTTTTATTTGAGGGGCCAAATTTTCGTACTAATATATTAGTCAAAACAAATTATGACACGTGTAAAAACACTTACACATATATAAACTTAATATTTTAATATTAGAGTAGGTTATAATTTATAAATATATTGTATACAAAATTATTAACTACTTTGACATGCATATTAATTTAAGAGAGAAATTTTTAGGAAAATTTATCATATTTTAAACTCCAATGAGTATATAAAAGTTGTCTAATTTGATATTACAAATGTACAAAAAAATGAAATTGAGAAAACAAAAGCTACCTTGTATCTATAAGACTATAATTGTTCAAGCAATTAACAAATTCTATTTTTTTAAAGAGTATCATTGGACTAACTCAAATATTTGGGGTTCAACTCCTATTTTAGTAGTTAAATCTTTTTAAGTTTTTAATAATTATACATAAAATAAAAGAAAATTTTAAAATTTTGGTGCCCCAAGCTACAACCTTAGGTTTGGTAAAAGGATTAAGCACTGTATATACCCTACATCGATATTAAATTAATTATTAATTGTAATACACATATTCTAATGGTAGAGATGTTGCGAATTTACGTTGTCCAAAACATGTTAATTTGAATTCTTCCTTCTATTTCTAATAAACAAAGAACAGATCATAAAAAAAATAAAAAAATAAAGAATAAGTATAGACTGTATAGTGATACAACTTTTTCCAAGTTTGGGTCAGACAAAAGCTTTTACCAAGTCTCATTTGCCACGGACTTCGGCTGCTGGTATTGGGTAGTCTTTTGGGCCTGTTTACAATCTTAGCTGCTTCACTCAATGCTGGTTGTACTGATAGAACATAGATTGACAATTTGACAGGTCAAATAAGGATTCCACCACTGTTGAATTCCATGAGCTCCTTTAAAATCTGAGATTTGACCCTTGTTAATATATATACTGACATGCATATATGTCAGTTAGATCTGCTACTTGATAAAGTGCTGCAAAAAACTATGCCGACCTTAGTAAGGTAAGCTTGTAACCGAGTTAGGAGCATTAAAGTGGTTGAATGTACGTTGAGATTAGCTAGATGAGATGTGCTTAGTAGTTTGATTTGTCTACCATGTAGTCAATATTCAGCACGCCCCTTGCCTTTGGGTTAAAGGGCACCCCCACCCTCAATGGATGGGTAGCCCACTTCTCAAATTCAAAGATTAAGATATTGAGATGGGGAATTTCCCACAAATTAACACTCCACAAATGAATGTAATTCCATCATTAACATTAAATAAACATGTTTAAAGATATCCAACATTGTTCTAGTACAAAGCTGCACGCCATCCCACTAAACAACACAACAAAGAGCACAAAAATATGGTTCTAGTGGTGGGAGTAGTAACTAAGCATAACGCATAAACAAAACATACAAAAGATGCAACCCACATAATGCAGTCCAAACCTGCCCCTACATTTTACCACTAACCAAATCCATCCAACCCCTTCTCTTGTCCGGCGTCATCAAAATGAAAGCGGACCTAGATTCGGGATTAACGAGTTCCTCAATGACCTTGAAGAGGGTCAAATCGTCTATGTCTTCAATAGAGTTAAGAATATTGACTGCCTTGGTCATTGAGAACATATCACCCTCCCAAATGGACTCAACGGTTACGTCGCTTAGATCGTGATCTGAATCATCTTCGGCCATGACTGAATCTTAACTATATGGGCAACTGATAATGTAAAAGAAACTAGTAAGTAGTAAAAAAATAAGTAGAAGAACACCCAAATATTGCCACCATAAATGTCAGCATAGTTGACATAATCGGTTTTTATTCCACTCATTTAAAAAAAATAATAAATCAAACAAGAGCCATAAAAAAAAAAAAAAAAAAAAACATTTATTCTTATTTTTATTCAGGTCCGAGTGCCTTAAAAAAAAAAAAAAGAGTACACATGTTACTGATTAATTTTTAATTACATAAGTTTTGTTTTAGAACGAAAAATTTAGGTAGAAGGGAAAACTTGAGTAACCAAAAGCATGAAAGAACAGGGAGAATAATTAAAACAATTAGAATGTCTAGAGGGTTTTGTTGTTTTTTTTTTTTTCTTTTTCGTTTACAGTAATAAAGAAGTGGCTGCCAATTAGGGATTAAAGAAAAAGTAGAGAGCGAAGTAGAATAGAAGAAGATGGAGGCAACTGTGAACAACTTACAGGTGAAGGAACTCGTTTGGGCGAGCAGGGCAGTATTGCAGTGGATGTGGAGGCTGTGTCTGCCCAAGTCCATATATAGCCTAAGCCTAAGATGCTCGATTTATTTGATTTGAGATAAAGTGGATCAGATAATGAAATAAAGCTGCTGCTCTTGTTTCAAAAAATCTCGCCGATCTTCGTTGGGAAGCAACCCTGCACTCGGTCGAGCTTAGCACTGTGGGTGTTGGTAGATGGCACCCTACGAAGTGAGATGAATTTGCTTAGTGGAGGGAGGTGGGAAGTAATTGCAGGGAGCTGGGAGTTGAGTAATTGCAGCACAGTGAAAATTTCTATTTTTTTACGAAAATCACACTGATCAACATTTTTTTTTATCTTGAAAACTGATACCTGTAACTTTCTAAAAGGGCTTGGCTTATTTTTTAGTTTTTTATTTTTATTGAACCCCCTTTTGTTTTAACTAAAAATTGCTATATTAGAGATTAAAATTTACTACCACTTGTTATTATATATTTAAAATAAAATGACATCTCAAATTAAAAATGTACTAGAGGTAAGTCAAACTCTTCTTAAAATTAGTGTTTAGAGCCTGTTTGGTTATGTTGTTTAAACAACAATTTTTCATTGTTTAAACAACACAATACGTATTTCTACAATACTTTTTTACTTACACATATTTTCACAATACTTAAACAACATTACTAGAACAACATTACCAAACAAAAACATCCTATTTTGAGCACCATAACTCAAACCCTTTTAACAAAAACTTGTCTGGCATGTCTTGTTGGAACAACAGTTTTCAACTTTTGGAATAACCATAACATTTGTAAAATTTAATTGGGTTACGTAAGCATATATCGAGCTCTCTATAATCTATTATACATCAAAGTAGGAGAATTAAAGATTGGAACGACGAAAAAAAAACCATTTTACTGTTTAATAGTAGAGACTGGAGACAAAATAGACAGTAAGAAAAAGGAGACTATTTTTTTTAATATATTAATTAATAAATTATTAATTAGAACCAAAGCAATCCTCATATCTTTATTTTTATTTTTAATAATTTGATAATTACATAGAAAAGGGATATGCACCTTAAATGTTTTCGTTAAGAACACTAGAATGTGCCGACCATTTTAGCTACTATTATAATATTATATGATTTTTAGTTTTATTTTGTTTCTTTTTTCATTTAAAATAAATTAATTCTATGATTCATATTAAATATTATAAATTTAAAAGTGTTTTACATCATTTAAAATGACATTGACATAATACTTTGCAGTTAGTACACTATTATGATTCATGAAATCAAATGTTAACCTTCAAAATTGAGCCTGTACACTTCAGCAACAGAAAACTCATACTGCCTAGTTTTCTACTTAGTTGATAGTATCCGTTTAGGTTTCTCAAACAGCCCGTTGAAATACCCAATGGAAGCTTATCCAATGACAAAGTGAAACCTGATGACAAAACTTGCCGTCTCTAGCAAGCCTTGTCTTATGACAAGTCAAATTTGGCTATTTTGTTAGTCCTATATGTGACGAAGGATAATAAATTAATTGATAATGGGACAGAAATTAACTTAAGCTTAAAAGCTCCAGTGGGACATATGTGTCACTTTCCCACAACATTAATAGACAAAATCCACGTCCTATAATAATAATAATAATAATAATAATTCATGCCCTATACGTGAGGAAGTATACCTTGTTTTAGGTGTATGTTTCCTCTCTCTTATATGTTGGTAGATCCATCAGCTGTGGGTCCCATTAGCTGTGAAGAGAAAAAAACATACAACCGAAACAAGGTATATTTTTCCCGAAATTAGAGTGTTAATGAATCTCTCTCTCTCTCTCAATTGTAATAATTATAGTTCACATCTTGACAACTCTTTGTTTTCGTTTTTGTATTTTAACAAAATAAGTTATATAAAAAGTATGTGTATATAACAAAAGTCAATATTATAATTTTCAGGATAAATATGGCTATATGTAAAAAGAATAAATTACATTGTAAACTATTTTATGGGTGACATATTAAATCATATAATTTTGTTAAGTTTAAATCAAATCATGAACTTTTAAAATTATATCAATTTAAACTCTAGACTTCTAGACTTTTTGGACCACCAGAAAATTAAAAATAGTATTTCTGCTTAATTAGGCTGGGATCTACCTTATGCTTTGATTTCTTTAGGCTAGTCATGCAATGACAAGCTCACCAAACCTTTAGCAATACAGGGATGAGTGATGATGATAGACAATTTACTAGAGACGTGAATATGTGATGCATTACATGCATACGTGGGCAATCTATTAATGTTACATTACGAATAACGAAACCACATACTCCAAATCTGCATGGAGTCTGATCTGTTCGATGACATAAGGACTCTACGCAAAGATGTGGATTAGATGACATGCAAATGGTGCAGTCCATGGTATTAGGAAATGGGCTTTATCAAGATGCGTTTATGGAATATTGTTTTTGCGGGCCTTTCCTCCATGGGTTGTACAGGGCCTACGGGCATTGTAAAAGGAAAAATTGTATCTTTTATCTCTTTTATTTGAGTAATTAAGGCCTGTTTGGTAATAATGTTTAAATAACGAAAATTATTGTTTAAATACTATAGTATGTATTTTTATACATTTTTTCACTTACACGTATTTCTATAAAACTTAAACAACATTACTGAAAATCTCTTACCAAACGAGCCTTAAAACTTTGTTATTCTAGCAAGGGTAAACAATAATAAAGAAACAACAAGAAGGTCGACCTTTTCTTGAGAACCCCCACCCCAAAAAAAGAAAGCTATAAAAAATTATGCACCTATGAAAGCCCAAAATAGACTTTTGAGATGGCAAAATGTTAAAACTTGCTATATATTCATTTAGTGTCCGTTTGGTATGATTAATTTTTTCAACTTATTTTACTATTCAGCTTATTTTTTATACTATTCATGGGTCTCACTGCACTTTTTGGTACTATTCATGGATCTTACTGTACTATTTCAGCTAACTTTTACTTTTATTTACAGTATTTTCAGCAAAAAGTTTTCAGTTTCAGTAAAATAAGCGGATTCCAAACAAACCCTTAATGTTAAAAAATAAAAGATATCTCAAATCATGATTGGTGGAGTATAAAGTGTAACACAAAAAGTTATACCAATTATAGTTGGATCCAAGTTAATTATACTAGGTATAACTTTAAGCAAAGTTATACAAATTAATAACTTTTTTAATTTTTTGAGATTGTTTCAACCTACGATGTCCACTACTGATAATAGCTCTTTATCATCAGACCAAAACTCTAATCGGTTTTGGTGTAGGCGGGAATTGAACCCCAAATTTCTAATTATTCAACCATAAGAGACTTTACCAGTTGAGTTAATCATAAAAAAATAAAT
Source organism: Quercus aquifolioides (assembly GCA_019022515.1). Lineage (NCBI taxonomy): Eukaryota > Viridiplantae > Streptophyta > Magnoliopsida > Fagales > Fagaceae > Quercus > Quercus aquifolioides. The sequence continues at coordinate 11,204,047 of CM032335.1, read as the reverse complement.
AAATAAATAAAAACTTTATATTAAATTAATACTTAGAAAATCCTACGTTGGATTATATGCTACTTATATTCTTAACATGCATGCCAAATTTGGGGCAAATATGATTTTATTTACTATTTGATTTATAAATTCATGTTTTATGCATAGTTTTACAATTCATTTTTTTTTTATTTTAAATTTAAACATTTAATGGATGACATAGAGAATATGTAATCTAACTATATTGGATTTCCAAAATTTTAATCCATAACAATTTCTTAGCTAATATAATATTACTTAAAGTTGCAAAATTGTGTAATTTGAACCATAACAAATATTTGAACAAGTAGAGGATAATGACATTTCCATTACTAGAGAAATCAAAACACAAGTCTATCCTAATAAGGGGGTAATTATTGAATACTCCTGGAGTACCATAAATGCATACTCTCCCATTTCTCATAAGTATAGGTCTCACTAATTAAATTTTTTGTGAGACTTACAATTTATGTGAGAAGGGAGAGTACGTATTTATGATACTCCCGCCTTCCGGAGTATTCAGTAATTTTCCCCCAATAAGGGGCATTTATAAATTATAACTGTGGGGCCCGTGGGCCTGGATGTCTCGGCCCACCTCTAGGCTGGCCCAAAGCCCGCGCCGAGGATCGATGGCTGTCCCAGGCAGTTGTCTAGGGGCTTTTTTGCCCTCTGGGCCACGCCGAGGACGACCCTTACCTCGGCCTACCTATCCTAATCCCAGGTGGGGGACAAGCCCAGTATAGGCGGTCACATCCACACTTAATGCATCCACCTAACTCTCCTGGCAATCTTAATGTCGAGAGGACTCCTGGACGGCGGAACCTTGGGTGCTGCGACCCACGGTAAGGTGGGGAACGTGGCTGATGGGACAGGTCCTTAAGCAATGGTCTAGATGACTGACAGCTGGACGGCTAGGATTGACCAAAGAGGGTATATAAATGCAAGGAGCCCTTCAGAGGAGGGGGCTCCTCGGCCATCCGAGGAGCAACCCCCAAGCCCAAAAAAGAACGGGGCCAAGTCCCCTCAAAGGAGGAAGTCTCCGGCCAGCCGGCGGCAAGCCTGTCAACGCCGAACCCTACGTCCCATTCTCTAAACAAATGTATTGCAGGGGGATCAACGACGAAATGAGCCCCTACAATTGGCGCCGTCTGTGGGGAGGGTTAGTGCGCTGACCGGCGCAACCGGCGGTCGTGTCAAAGCAAATGCTACGTAAAAAGGTGGCGGTGCACAAAGAAAGAAGAAGAAAGAAGAAATTCTGCAGCAAAAAAAAAAAAAAAAAAAAAAAAAAAAAAAAAAAAACCCAACAGCAAATGGAAAGAAGAATCCTTTATCATCTCATAAGAAAGAGTTACAAATACAATCAGAGGCTCAGGCAGGCTTGTTTTACAAGCTTTATTACAAGCTAATCCTACAATCGGAGGCTCAGGCAGTCCGATTTTACAACTAGCTAGGGGAAGGGGGAAGTGTCAACCCGTGCTTTTATTGGCATCAGGAGAATGGGAGAGCCTGACAATAAAAGCAGGGAAGGGGGGCTGAGGCTGGCTCACTTCAAGGCGGAAGCTTGAACAAAGTGAGGAGCAGATGCAGGGGCGCCGGAATGTCTTCCCCCGTGATGTTCCCTTGATGCTCTCCAATCCACCCGAGCGCTGGCCGTTGGAGACGGCAACGCTCAGGCGCCAGCCATGACGTGAGTTCGCGTGTCTCCCCCACCGGAGGTGCGCCCCGGGGAGAGACGTTAGGTACTTCAACAACATCCCACCCGGCCACCGCATACGGCACTGCCAGGGCTACGCTCAGACTCGACCGCGCCGGAGGCCCAGTGGGGGCTACGGCCACGGCAGCCCTTAGCCGCATATCTCCTAACTCCGGTCACAATTCCGACGGGGTTATTAAAGGGGCATGGAGAGTGGAAAAATGGTATTTTTTCCGTTCGAGTTGGGAGGCTCATGGAGTATGAAGAAGCCATCCCCCCAGAAAACCTTATATAGAGGAGGAGAGTTGGTGAGAATTAACTCGCGCGGAATTCGAAGAGTGAGTTACCGAGGCGGCGGGCAATAATGAAGCCACCAGATTCCAAGGGGGCCGCAGACCGTTGTACTTCTGTTGATTTACGAGACCATTAATGAAGGCGCGTCTCGCGCACCGAAGCGTCAGGCGCAGAATACGAACGGCCAAGAGACGCTTCCCAAGTGTTAGACAGAACCAAGGCTCTGCATGGTCCTCGGACTCAGGCCTATGGGGAAACTAGCCACTACTCTTGAAGGCAGCACCTGTGCCTAGGTCTTGCATGGTCCTCGGACCCAAGCCTACGGAGAGCTAGCCACTACTTATGAAGGCAGCACCTGTGCCTAGGTCTTGCATGGTCCTCGGACCCAAGCCTACGGAGAGCTAGCCACTACTTATGAAGGCAGCACCTGTGCCTAGGTCTTGCATGGTCCTCGGACCCAAGCCTACGGAGAGCTAGCCACTACTTATGAAGGCAGCACCTGTGCCTAGGTCTTGCATGGTCCTCGGACCCAAGCCTACGGAGAGCTAGCCACTACTTATGAAGGCAGCACCTGTGCCTAGGTCTTGCATGGTCCTCGGACCCAAGCCTACGAGGAGCTTGCCACTATCTTTAAAGCAGCAACAGAATCTCCCATAAGAGACTAACTGCTTGCCGAAGGATGGAAGCGCCGAGCTGACTATTTGGGGGAGAACCGACCAGTGGAAAGCCCTCCGGGGTATGAGGGCCGGGGATACCAAAACCCCCCTCCCCGTTCGAGGGAACGCGTAGCAGGATTTTGAGGGGCTATTGTGGGGCCCGTGGGCCTGGATGTCTCGGCCCACCTCTAGGCTGGCCCAAAGCCCGCGCCGAGGATCGATGGCTGTCCCAGGCAGTTGTCTAGGGGCTTTTTTGCCCTCTGGGCCACGCCGAGGACGACCCTTACCTCGGCCTACCTATCCTAATCCCAGGTGGGGGACAAGCCCAGTATAGGCGGTCATATCCACACTTAATGCATCCACCTAACTCTCCTGGCAATCTTAATGTCGAGAGGACTCCTGGACGGCGGAACCTTGGGTGCTGCGACCCACGGTAAGGTGGGGAACGTGGCTGATGGGACAGGTCCTTAAGCAATGGTCTAGATGACTGACAGCTGGACGGCTAGGATTGACCAAAGAGGGTATATAAATGCAAGGAGCCCTTCAGAGGAGGGGGTTCCTCGGCCATCCGAGGAGCAACCCCCAAGCCCAAAAAAGAACGGGGCCAAGTCCCCTCAAAGGAGGAAGTCTCCGGCCAGCCGGCGGCAAGCCTGTCAACGCCGAACCCTACGTCCCATTCTCTAAACAAATGTATTGCAGGGGGATCAACGACGAAATGAGCCCCTACAATAACCAAACAAAATTCATTACAACAAAATTGTCTAAGTTGCATTAAAATAACCCAATATTAACATGTGGTCACTATCCACTATTGGGTTTATCAAATAACTCAGTGAAATACTAAAATACAAACCAACCAATGCAAGGTTTTATTGAATACACAAATTACTATGCTAGCCCACAAAATAAGAAAATTTCGAATGTTGCCAAGACCCATTCTGCTGCCCCCCCCCCCCCCACAACACCTTGTAGTGTTTGTACTTATAACACGTAGATTCACAGGCAAAACATTTCCACCACTGTTGAAGTTCATGAAATGTTCTAAAATTTTGACCCTTATTATCATCTGGGAATTGACCCCTATTAATGATCAGATATGCTGAAGGAAGGAGATGCAGTGGTTCTAAACGGGAAACCTTTGCCACCAAACTTGAGCATAGACTCTTTATGGACTTCTGTTTTTTTGTTTATACCCCTTAAACCAACTTGTTTAACCTAATATATTAACCAAGTGATTACTTAGATTAATTATTCAGATTTAGGTTAAATATAAATAAATCATATAATGCAAAGTAGCAAAAAGTAAATAACATTACGATATGATGACTTAGGAAAACTGATGAAATGAACTGTTTTAAGGTAAAAACTTGGAAATGATTTGACCTAACTATCTTCAAGGTAAAGTAAATCAACTATAGAGAATTGAAGATTTTACAATCAAATTTAACCTTAAATCTATTGCTACCTCCAGTAGTAACTTACTAACACGACCACGTGCAAACTCCGAATCCACGAACTCTTTCTCTCCTTGGATTTACAGCAACACAAGCACCCTTTCTTATGACTTTGAGATTCCACTCAAAAGTTTCATATCACCATCAATAACGATCTTGATGCAGCAACTATGTTCTACCAACTCTTGATTGTAAATCTTACTCTGGTACATTATTGTGTAATTAGAAGGTACAAAATCTCTTAAATTTCACAAAGAGTAATACACAAGTCTCCTAAAAACTGAAAAACGTAGTTAGGGTTTCCCTTTTATATGTAGAGAAGTTGGAATGAAACTCTAAACATTTTCGCGGGTTTGGGCATGATTTAAAAATTTGCAGAATTTTTGTGCCTGCGATTTTCGATTGGTCGAGCCTAATTCTCGATTGGTTGAGCTTGATAGAAATTTTCTTCCTTTTTTTGTAATCAACTGAACTTGAAACTTGAAACCAACACTTTTAAGCATTGCCTAACATCTAGACTAAACATGTTTTGTTCTCAGTTTGCCAACACAATAAAAACGTGATTCTAAACATTTAAACCTAAATATTTAGAACCTAACAACTTTTTTGTTGCAAGCCTCTCAATTATTCTAAGTCCAAGCTCCTCCATCTTCTTCCTGTCTGTAAAATATCCAATGTATTCGAAACAAATAGGATCAGCTGGGTTCACAAAAATGTTAGGAACCCATGGAGATAGCTTTACAAAAGGGTCATGTGCTTGGGCATCATTTACAGCAATGCTGAGGCCCGTGAGGGCTACCTTGAAAACACTCTTTGAAAAGCGGAGTCCAAACTTCAGCCCTTCATTCTTGATCGCACCCTCTATGGGGAATGAATAGAATGGAGGGTTAAAAAGATAAGTTTCAAGAAAACAATTTTTCTTGGCCATGTTCTTTCCTGCAAGCAATGCCATAGCTGACCCCAGAGAATGTCCAGCGCCAGCCACACATTTGCACCTTTACACAAATCAACAACACAATCCATTGCAACTTCAAAGCATGGAGTCTTGTGAAGTTTGTTAAAGAAGCACCGTAAATTTAAGTTGATGTCACGTAACACGGTGTCTGGCTCGATGATTGTGCCGCGAAAGGTAATAACATATTGTGGGATGTTTGGATCATTTGGTGATGGATATTTGTACTCATAAATGGCACCGAATATGGAGTCCTTATGCCCAATGGACTGGCCATCATGGTCGATGAGCTTGTCTTTTAATTTGAAATCGAAAGGGTTAGCCCAAGATGGAGCAAGAGCCTGAGATTCATGGCGGTGTTGCTGGCGGTCACGTTCAAGAATGTATACTCCTTTCACCAAGCTGGCGAGAACCGATCTTCGGTGATCCATGTTGTTCCTGCGCGCATGGAGAACACTGTAAAATAGTAAATATATATAGTGAAGTTTACTTGTTAATAAGCCACATGATATATCAACTAGTTAGGACAAAACATATTACATTAGACGATAACAAACACCTTTCAGATATGATGCACCTACAATAAGCAGGTCCATTTACCTGAAGTATATTGCTCTCTTAAAAGTTAAAACCTAATTATCTCCCATTTCTCTATCTCGACCTGTATCTCCTTCTGTAACGTTTGTAATTTACAATAATCACCAATATGTATGGAACTATATAAGACTAATCATTGTCAAAATTAAAGGTCCGTTTGGATACAACTTATTGTTGCTGAAAACTGATTGTTGTTGAAAACACTGTAGCAAAATAATTTTTAAATATATGAATAGTACCATGGGATCCATTTTTAATATTTTTTAATAGTGAACAGTACATCATGCACAGTAATTTTTGTCTCTAAAAAGTCAAGAAATCCGGCCCAAAAAAAGAAAAAAAGAAAAAGGGGAGAACTGAAAACGCAACACCACATTCAGTATAAAGAAGTGCTATCCAAACCAAGGCTAATTTGATTGGAGGGTATACTACAAATTTATATATAAATCATATATTCTGTCCAGGATTCAGAACTCGAACCATACCAGTTAGTAAGTGTGTTTGAACCGTCAGTGGGCCAATTTTTTCTCAAGAACTACCATTTTAGCCATTTTTGACAAAAACCAGCTTGGAATTGGACCATGATTGACAAATGCATAGTTTATTTTCATAAGCGTAGCTAATAGAAAAGCCAGTGTGCTGATTTGGGCTTTTATTTTTTATTTTTTTGGGTTATTGACAGACTTTAATTGGTCAAATTTGCATTGTGTTTGTTATCGAGAGGAAGGGTTCTTATTTTCTTCTTTAATTATTAAGATGTCTATGTACTTGTTGAGTAAGTTAAGTGATCATAATCTTGCTTATAATACAATTACTCAGGGGAGAAGTCAAAATTTTTTATTTGAGGAGCCAAATTTTCGTACTAATATATTAATCAAAACAAATTATGACACGTGTAAAAACACTTACACATATATAAACTTAATATTTTAATATTAGAGTAGGTTATAATTTATAAATATATTGTATACAAAATTATTAACTTTGACATGTATATTAATTTAAGAGAGAAATTTTTAGGAAAATTTATCATATTTTAAACTCCAATGAGTATATAAAAGTTGTCTAATTTGATATTACAAATGTACAAAAAATGAAATTGAGAAAACAAAAGCTACCTTGTATCTATAAGACTATAATTGTTCAACCAATTAACAAATTCTACTTTTTAAAGAGTATCATTGGACTAACTCAAATATTTGGGGTCCAACTCCTATTTTAGTAGCTAAATCTTTTTAAGTTTTTAATAATTATACATAAAATAAAAGAAAATTTTAAAATTTTGGTGCTCCAAGCTACAACCCTAGGTTTGGTAAAAGGATTAAGCACCGTATATACCCTACATTGATATTAAATTATTAATTGTAATACACATATTCTAATGGTACAGATGTTGCGAATTTACGTTGTCCAAAAGATGTTAATTTGAATTCTTCCTTCTATTTCTAATAAACAAAGAATAGATCATAAAAAAAGAAAAAAAATAAATAAATCTATATAATAACTAATAGCCGAAACGTTTGACTTTTGTTGACCACTCCTCATTGCACCACGTGGTTACATAAATTACTGACACGTCTACATTATAGAAAATCTGAAACATCTTCTCATTTGACCACTTAAGCAAACCGGTTCAGTGAAATTTTTACCACCTGTTGGTGTTGGTGTTGCCTGTAGTAAATTAAATACACAATACTTTCTCTTGGGTAGCAGTTACAAAAGATCAAATAAACACTTCTTTTCTTATATCTATACTCCTCTCCCCTTCTCTTTGACTTTTATTTCCAGTGGGTAACTATGAAACAATTTCTCCAAATCCTCTAAAGCGAAACTTTCCCTATCTATTCATTGTATGTCATTGAGAAGAAAATCGCATAGGGAGAGAAAGAAAGAGAGAAATCCGTGGCCGCATCCCACCACCCTCATATTGTCGGAACCAAACCACAACTGGTAAAGGTATTTAAAATAGACAAAAACTTATGTGTTAAAATAAGATTTAGATTTGGTTATTTAGGTTTGATTAATCTAATGTTGTCTATGATGAAGGTTGAGACTGCCCTACAGTTTGATTAATTATTGGTGAGATGGCTCCTAAGGTTTGATTAAGAGGTAGTTGAACGACATGAGGATATAGGTGTCAAGCCTCCTAAGGTATGCCTTTCCTTCTTTTTATCTCTAATTTACAATATAAAAGGCTTTAAAAATAGTTACGCTTTTGGAATCTGGACATTAGTAATGGATTTATGTGTTTATACTTTTGAGATTTTGAGATTTTTATGATTGTTTACATAGTTGGGCTTTTTACACTTCTATCATGTCCCGTTTAAAGTTAATCACATTGAAGTAGTGTCTTTGTTGTTGTCTCGGCTCTATTTATCTTTAAAAAACATACTCTTTTTTAAGTTGTTGTCCTTTTTTGTTGGTATCTGCATTAGTTTATTGCTTTTGGTTGTTTTGAACAACATATGATGATTTGTTCACTATGTGTTGTTACAAATGGACACCATCACAGAAAAATGTACCTATTCATTTGGCCACTTAAGCAAACTGTTTCAGTACTATTTTTACCACTATTGTTGTACAGTTTCATCATTCCAATGGGTAGTTATGAATTTTACACCGTTCCAAATAAATTTCACTCTATATTTCTTTAGACAAAAAACCTAAAAATTTAGTTCATTCTTCATACTCTCTCTCTTTATAGTGAGCTTTTTGTTTTTACAATTTTTTTTTAGTTTTTTGATTCAAGTTATTGAGTCATATTTCAATAGTAGAAAAGCTATAATCATGGATTATTCTTTTGAGAGTAATCCTTCTTTTTATTGTATTTTTCTATTTGCATAATTATATATATATATATATATATATATATTTTCAATGCTTTTGTAGCTTTCAATCTTCTGAATTTTTTATTTTTTTTGTGGCCTTTTTGGAAGTTTTAACATATCTTAACTTTTGTGTTCATTTTTTTCATTATCTAAAACTTTCTAGAAGATTTCAATCATCTTTATCTTATTTTCTATTCCTAGCTTTTTTTCCATATTTTTTTTTCATCATGCGTGTTTATCGATCTTTTTATTTTTTTTCGTATTTTTACATTCATAGCATATGTACGTGTTGTGTATGATCTTTAATTCTTTCTTTAATAGTTTGTGTGAGTATGTGTCATCTTATGGAAAATCTGTAAAGATGCTTCCTTTTTATAAAGAATCATGTGTTTTTCATGGCTTTCGTGCGTCATATTCTTAAATGATAACAATGGTTTCCTTTGACGTGGGTTTTGTTCATATTGGTTTCAAAGTTTATTTTATGTGCTATTTCTTGGCTTATATCATAGATTGTAATATATTTATTCATCAAACTGTTCGGTTGAATTTTTTTTTCGAAGTTGTTTTCAGCGTTGGACATTATCTTGAAGCATGCATGTTGGTATCATATATATATTTAAATATTGTTAAGTTGATAATAATAATGATTATATATATAGTTTAATAAATGTCTGAAAAGTATAACTGTTAACTAATGTTTTAGCTATATGGTTTTATTTTACAAATTCAATTTCGGTGTTGTAGTAAAATAAATCAAGATTAAATTATATATTGTAGTCAATACCTTTCCCGTGCATTGCACGGGTTAGCGACTAGTAAAAAAATAAGAAGAAAAAGTATAGACTGTATAGTGATACAACTTTTTCCAAGTTTGGGTCAGACAAAAGCTTTACCAAGACTCATTCTGCCACGGACTTGGGCTGCTGTATTGGGTAATCTTTTGGGCCTGTTTACACTCTTAGCTGCTTCATTCAATGCTGGTTGTACTGATAGAACATAGATTGACAATTTGACAGGTAAAATAAGGATTCCACCACTGTTGAATTCAATGAGCTCCTTTAAAATCTGAGAATTGACCCTTGTTAATAGTGAGATATATATGCAGAAGGAATTAGATGCAGTGCTTGTGCTTCTGAACCTGAATTCAATTCCAACACATTTAAAACTAGACTCACAGTATCTATCAAACTTGTGCAGCAAAGCCAGCCTAAATTGTACTTTCTCCAAGTTTCCGCTGGTCAGAATCAATAAAATCTTTTCAATTATAAGAACCTGTTTTATGGCATACAGAACCATAAACAAAAAGAAATGCTAAAATGATGAAGCTGCTAAGAGGAAAAAAACAAAAAAAAAATTGAGAAGCCAAAGTAACCCAAGCAAGTTGATCTAAAAGCTGAATTCTTGGGTCCTGTGATACACAAATGGAAGTAATCCTTGGCCCAGTCCTATGCTAGCATAGAGTTTAAGTTGGGCTCATGTTTTTCTTGGCTTTTTAGCTTAAGTTTAAGCTTAATGTTATTTTTTTGCAAAGGCACTTATTAGATTTAGGCATGGTAATGTTGAGCTTTAGCCAAGCTCTAGTTGTTATACCTCACACTTGTGTTTTTCTTGGCTTCATTAAGATTATCATAGTTGTGTTTTTCTTGGCTCATCTTCCAATAGGTGTACCTTCACTGGACTTGGGTCTACATAGTAGTAGTACTTAACATTTAAAAAAAAAGAAGGTGTACATTCATGCACATGAAATTCAAAATATTTATTTATTTATGTTGGAAGTGTTACGTACTTGAAAATGTGGTGTTTTGTGTGTGTATGAACTATAGGTCTAAATGTTTGATATTTTAGTGGTGTAGTACTAGTAATTCTGTTGGAGATCAATTCTTTTAGCATAACTATTTTTGTTCTAGTTAAGTTAGCGTACTTGAATTAATGTGAGGCACTTTTTGCCTAGTATTTATATGGCGTACATTATAGGGACTGGAAAACCGATATTTGCTGAATCCATTTATAGGAATGTATTATTTGTATATTTTATAATCAGAAGTATAGCCTTTATTCAAGTTTTGCTACCTTGTTGTTTGAATTGATCTGAAATGGCTACTTGAAGGACAAACATGGGAGATCAGGAATTGGGCTAATTAGAGATAACATGAAAAGATGGTTTCTTTTTTTTGTCCATTTTCTTTTCATCTGTAAGTGGGTCACTACCCTAACATTGATGTGCGTTAGCTGTGGTTTTCCTCGATCTTGGAAACAGGGTCTCCACAATTTGACTGTTGAGTGAGTATTATTGTAGGACCTCTGACTATTTGGGTGTTTGAGTTTCTGTAATGGGTTTTTTTGTTATTTAACATGGGTATTTGCGGTTCTGTACAAGGTCTTTTTTTTTTTTTCTCCCATGTGTGCTAGTTGTTTAAGGGAATAAATGAACTGTTTCTTATCTTTGTTTTGTGTGGTACTAGGTCATGGATTCAATGGAGCCTACACAATCTGATGTTGCCACTGCAAGACCAACTATGAGACCTCCTCGTCCATTGTAGGTGATATATTCTTCTTATCCTAATAAGAGAAAATCACCATCAACGGCTTGGGACCATTTTGAGAAGTTTATAGATGAGGAAGGTAGAACTAAGGCAAGATGTATATATTGTAGCAATGAGTACATGGCTGATAGCAAAATTTATGGGACATCTAATTTAAAAAACCATACACCCATTTGTCCTAAATATCTTTTTAATGAATTGTATGATGGACAAGACCCATTGTCCAAGGATGTAGAGGAGGGAAATCTAGTGCCTAGGACTTTTACAAATGTTGTGGGTAGAAAAGTTCTTGCTGAGATGATAATATTGGATGAGCTTCCATTTAGGTTTGTAGAGAATCAGGGATTTAGAAGGTTTTGTATTGTCTTCCAACCTAATTTTAATATCCCATCTCGCTTCACGATAGCTAAAGATGTGAGTCGGATTTATTTTGAAGAGAAGGATAAGTTAAGAAATGCCTTGAGAGGCCGTAGGCTTTGCCTTACCACTGACACATGGACTTCAATACAAAATTTTAATTACATGTGTCTTACTTGTCATTTTATAGATGATGATTGGAAGCTACATAAAAGAATTTTGAATTTTTGTATTCTTGATAACAAACCATTGGCAAAATGGTTGAATCTTGTTTGGAAGAGTGGAATATTGAGGGGATTTTCACCTTGACAGTGGATAATGCTTCCTCAAATGACGTAGCCATTAGTTACTTGAAAGAAGCTGCTAATATGTGGAAAGGTACTGTTTTGGGGAATGAATTTGTTCACGTGAGGTGTTGTGCTCACATCTTGAATCTTATTGTGACCGATGGCTTAAAACATCATAATAAGTCAATTGATAGGGTATGTCATGCGATTAGATATGTGACAGCTTCTCCAAATAGGTTACAAGCCTTCAAGAGGTGTGTGGTGAAAGTGAAAATAGAGTCAAAGGCTATTCTAAGTTTGGATGTGGCCACTAGATGGAACTCCACCTATAAAATGTTGGAAAATGCTGAAAAGTTTGAACATGCATTCAAGCGGATGAAATATGAAGATCTTGATTATATTCTACACTTTCAGGATGGGGACTATGATAGGAGACCTCCAAATAAGGATGATTGGGAGACTTGTAGAAAATTTGTTAAGTTTTTGAAACTTTTTTATAATGCCACAAAGAGGTTTTCGGGTTCCTTGTATGTGACATCAAATGCTTTCTTTGATGAGATACATATGATTAAAAGAAAGATAGATCTATTTTCTAGGAGTGAGGACCATTTTTTGTACTCAATGGCGAAAACAATGAAAGAAAAGTTTGACAAGTATTGGGGGAGTGGGGAGGATTCATCAAAGAAGGGAAATGTGCTTTTGTATGTTGTTGTGGTGCTTGATCCTCGAAAGAAGTTGGATTATTTGAATTATTGTTTATCAAATTTGTATGGTGAGAATGTTGCTAAGAATATCACTGATCTTATGAAAGGTGTATTGGAACGCTTGTATGAGCATTATAATTCAACTTATTCATCATATGTGTCTATACAAAGTGCGAGTGAGATATCAAGGATGGAAGGTGTTGATGTTGATGATGATGATGGTGATGATCCAGACATATTTATTGCCTCTCAATACAAGGCTTTTAAGCAAGGAAAACAATTTGTTGGGTGTGTAGATGAGGTTGCAAAATACTTGAAGGAGAATAGTAAAGGGGAAATGACAAAACCTTTAATATACTAGCTTGGTGGAAGTATAATACTAATAAGTATAGTATATTATCTTGACTGGCACGAGATGTGTTGGTTGTACATGTTTCTATTGTGGCTTCTGAGTTGGCATTTAGTACGGGAGGACGTATACTAGACCCATTCTGTAGTTCACTTGCCCCTGAGATGGTACAATCTCTCATATGTACTCAAAATTGGCTTCAATTTTCAGTGCAAATTTCTCTTCGACAAGCCATTGATGATGTTGAGCTATTTGAAGATTATGGAAAATGTAATGTTCTTCAAATTTATTAACTTGTGCTTTAACTGAAATTTAATATATCTTGTGTATTTAATATATCTTGTTAGTACATTAAATGGAATTTAATAAATATTGTTGTTCTAAAATGTTTTGAAACTTTTTTGGAAGCGAAGTTAGCTTCACCTTCAGCAGCATTACCTTCACTATCAAGCACTGTTACAAATCTTGTCTGATCTGCCTACATACATTGCAGGTTTTGTTTATTCCCTTATAGTCTCTGTATCTCCATTATCCATTTTAATTTTTATTTGGATATTGTTAACACAATCATAATGACCATCTTACTTCTCTTTTTTCAATAAATTTTGTTCTTAGTTATGTTGGTTGTTTTGTTCTTAGTTATGTTGAATGGGATGAAAAATCTAAATTAATACTAATAATTTTTTTTAAATGATTTGTACCCTGATTCCTCTGCTGAAGTTTGACATACTTTTGATGTCCTGTTAATACAAAAGTAGATAGAATTACTTGAAATTAAGAATATATCAAATTTGTCTTAAAAAAATTTACTCTTGCTGGAACTAATTATTTCAGCTCTAATTTTACTTGAACTCTAGGTGCTATGTGAGAAGATATTGTGTAGAGAAGATCCATGAAACTGTTGTGCTTTTGATCACAAATGTTGGCGGCATCATTTAAAAGGTGGGAGTCTTGCTGGGATTGAAGATGGGAAGGCTTCTTGATGATAGCCAAACTTGTGTTTGTAGAAATGATTGTGTTCTTATAAATTTACTTAACAGTTGTTTTAGGGGTCAGCTGTCATTAACTTATTATCTATTTTGGCATTTCAAAGTTCAGTTAGTTTTAACTTTTTGTTGAATTCGTGGGGGTGATATATGGATTAGTTTCATTCTTGCTATTCGCATTTGGAATTGATTTTGGAAAATATTTTGGTTGATGATAATGTAAGGACCTATTCCTAATCCTTGACACTCCCCCTCTGTGTTTGAGGGAGAGAAGGTTAGGCTTGGAGATTAGATGTTAAGGGAAAGACCAACCATGAATAAATGCTTTCAAATGAATCAAACCAATCAGCTTTTTGTTAACAGTGGAAGTCCAGTAATTGAGCTTATTCATTAGCTAATAGCAGCAAGACATACTGATATAGATTACACTAATAGCATGACCTTAAGGTGTGAACAAATCCATGTTTAAATCTTCAATCTTCATGTTCTCTGGCAAACTCCATGTAAATCCATGCAAGAGATTAACTTGATTGAATCACCTTTAGGCCAAGACTATAACATGGGCACATCCTTCTACCAGCCGCAAAAGGTAGTAGCTCAAAATCATGGCCTCTTTGAAGTCTATTGCTTTTCCAATGAACCTTTCTGGGTTTAAAAAAAAAAAAAAAAAAAAAAAAAAAAATAAAAAAAAATAAAAAAGACCAACCCAAGACCCGACCCGAGACCCGGAAACCCGATCCGATTGCAGACCCGATTTTTCGGGTCGGGTCGGGTTTCAGACAGTCACACCCGATTCCTATCGGGTCGGGTTTCGGGTCACAGTGAACCCGACCCGACCCGACCCAATATCAGTCCTACGCTACGATTTAAAACATATATATAGTATATATACTGACATGTATATATGTCAGTTAGATCTGCCACTTGATAAAGTGCTGCAAAAAACTCAGGCAGATATAATAACCGAAAGCAGCACACATTACACTCCACAAATGAATGTAATTCCATCGTTAACATTAAATAAACATGTTTAAAGATATCCAACATTGTTCTGCTACAAAGCTGCACGCCAGCCCACTAAACCACACAACAAAGAGCACAAAAAAATGGTTCTAGTGGTGGCCAGGAGTAGTAATTAAACATAACGCATAAACAAAATATACAAAAGATGCAACCCACATAATGCAGTCCAAACCTGCCCCTACATTTTACCACTAACCCAATCCATCCAACCCCTTCTCCTGTCCGGTGTCATCAAAATGAAAGCGGACCTAGATTCGGGATTATGGAGTTCCTTAATGACCTTGAAGAAGGTGAAATCGTCTATGTCTTCAATAGAGTTAAGAATATCGACTGCCTTGGCCATTGAGAACATATTACTCCCCACAATAGACTCAATGGATTGCCTCCTTCTCTCGCTCTTCCTATTATGCCTCTGCCTTGACACTTCCGTTAAGTTCTTTATAGCGTCAGTCATCCTCATAAGCGACCCTGTTTGATCTTTCTGAATGTTTTTTCTGGCACGTCGGTTCTTCATATAGTGTTCTTGGACGTGTTCGATACATATGGACACGTAGGCTGTTACTATTTCGAGTTCTACGTCGCTTAGATCGTGATCTGAATCATCTTCGGCCATGACTGAATCTCAACTATATGGGCAACTGATGATGTAAAAGAAACTAATAAGTTAGTAAAAAAATAAGTAGAAGAACACCCAGATACTGGCACCATAATGTCAGCATAGTTGACACAATCGGTTTTTATTCCACTCATTAAAAAAAAAAAAAATCATACAAGAGCCATAAAAATTAAAAAAAAAAAAAAATACTACGTTTATTCTCATTTTTATTCAGGTCCGAGTGCCTTCTAAAAAAAGACAACACATGTTACTGATTAATACTACGTTTATTTCAGATAAATGCTTTTCTGACTTATCCAGAATAAAGCAATATGAATAACACTTTATAGTAGGTAAAAAACAAGTGGTTATTTTTTTTTGCATGAAAATCATATGTTATTATTATTATTAATTTATTTCGAATCTATAACAGAAACTATCATTAAACCCGAATATGAGGAGAATCAAAATAACAGAACTTCCACTGCAGCTTCAATCCAAATAAAGAGATTTTAGGTTCAACTCTCTTAAGCCATCAGTGAACATCATTTGCAATAATATATATATATATATATATATATTATTAGTAAATAGTAACCAAAGCATGAAAGAATAGGGAGAATAATAAAAACAATTAGAATGTCTAGTGGGTTTTTTTTTTGTTTTTGTTTACAGTAATAAAGAAGTGGCTGCCAATTAGGGATTAAAGAAAAAGTAGAGAGCTAAGTAGAATAGAAGAAGATGGAGGCAACTGTTAACAACTTACAGGTGAAGGAACTCGTTTGGGCTAGTAGGGCAGTATTGCAGTGGACGAGGAGACTGTGTCTGCCAAGTCCATGTATATATAGCCGTGATCTGCCTATAAAATGCTCGATTTATTTGATTTGAGATAAAGTGAATCAGATAATGAAATAAAGCTGCTCCTCTTGTTTCAAAAAATCTCGCCTGATATTCGTTGGGAAGCAACCCTGGCTCGGTCCAGCTTAGCACTGTGGGTGTTTCAAAAAATCTCACACCGTGTTGGTAGATGGCACCGTACGGACTGGGATGAATTTGCTCAGTTGAGGGAGGTGGGAAGTAATTGCATGATTTATGAGGGGTAGGTGGACGTTGACCAGGAATTATGAGTAATTGCAGCACAGTACATATTTCTACTGAGCAGGAATTACAATTTATCCACATGTGGTTTGGCTCGTTTTAACAATGTCTATCCTTGATTTGAAATTTGTCACTTAACCCACCTGAGGTAACCTCCGTTAGACCCCCGTTACCCACCTCAGCCCTTTCCGTTTAAAAATCTCCTTTACTATATAAGCCAAAAATTAGAACACAATTAGAACCCTAAGGACTGAGCTCTCTCCCTCTCCCTACCTTCGAACCCTCAAAAATCCCATTAGCCTTAATCCCTTTCCCTCTTTACTCCGATTGCCAAAGTGAAATTCCTCCCCGAACACTTGCAAGTAAGGAGGAGTGCTAAAGTTTGAGTTTTCCTTGTATCAGGTATGAAATTACTTTCTAGGGTTTGCCATTGTTGTGTTTATTCTTTTTCAATGTGTAACGATTGATGAAATTAGTGGTTTACCATTATTCTTTTCCAATGTTTATTCGGATTAAAGTTTTTTTGTCATAAAATTAGAAGTTTACCATTGTTGGGTTTACCATTGGTGTGTTTGTTCTTTTATAGTTGACATTGATGACTGTGGTCCCTAGGAATATTTTGGTTAGATGCATCTTTAGGTTGTTTGTGGTTCCATTGAGACAAATTGTTTAGTTGGTTGTATTTCTTATCTCTAACCCCACGTTACTTGGTGTTTGGTGTGCAACTGAAATTATTTTGCTTTTGTGTGTTGTCTCTATGCATGTGTTAGTTATGTATTTAATTACTGTTGTTTGTGCATGTGTTTTAAACCCTGCAGATGGCTGCTGAAATTCATTTTGATTTTATTATTCACCATAGTGGGAATTTTGAGTGGAACCCTGGTTTAGAGTATGTAGGTGGTGAGGTATCTACAATGGCTAATGTTGATACAGATCTACTAAGTCATTTTGAGATACAAGACATTTGTGTTGAGGTTGGGGGACCCATTAACAATAGGATTTATTATTTAATACCTGGCGGTGACTTAGAGCAAGGGTTAAGGTTAATTACTTCAGATGAGGATGTGACCTACATGTGTGAACTATATGCTGAATGGCCAACAAATGAAATCACACTTTATGTAGAACCTGAAGTTGAACCAATTGCTATTGAAAAACCTATAGCTGAACCTGATCAACCAATTGCAGTAGACCAGTCATGCGAAATGAATGATGAAGATGATGATACTGATGATGATCTTGATTGTGAGGAGGTGACCAATACTGTTAGGGAGTCTGTGGTTGACCAAAATGATGTTAGTGAAGAACCTGTTGAGGGTTTAAGGGATGGCAGTGTTGGTGGAGCTATGCATGTGGATGACCAAACAACCATGGAGAAACTGTTGGTAGTGAAGATGTTCATGTGGATGAACCTGATGTTGAGATTAGTGCCCTTAAATCCTATTGTATGATGCTATGTATGATATTATGTATGACATTATGTATGACATGATGTATAACTTAATATTGTAATTAATAAAGTTGTTTTATTATTATCTAAAATAATGGTAACATGAATATTCAGACATTATCATTTAGTCCATGAGATGCATTGTATGTGATTTATGTGATTTAGTCATAGAAGATATAAGTCACAAGTTCTTTGTAAACTCAGAATTTTAGTTCATAGTCGGTGATGAAATTGGGCATTTTATCTGCGAAGACTATAACATATCAACTAAGATGATTTGTCTTGATCATGGAAGTGGAGACTTCTAGTTAATGTGTTAATATGTTTTAAGAGTTAAGACATATTGAACTAGACCGCTGTGAGATTTATTATTCTCCTAACGACTGTCAATTGAATAATAAATCTCACAACTTATATTTGCATGAACTCTTAATCCTGAGGGAATAATGGACCTAATCATGAAGTGTAAGTTGCTTTGATATATCAGGAGTGAGATCTAAAGTAACGGTCAAAACCTCAGTATGTTGGGCAGCCACATTTCGTGTTGATGGAACATATATTCTCAAGATGGAATTCATAGTCTTTTAATAGAGATTTAAAATATTCCATTGAGATAAGTTTAATGGGTTTAGTTATTCAGAGAGTTAGGCCTAACCACTTTGGTAAGAAATTACTAAAGTATATATTTATGAAATTGGATTTCATAAATATATAATGAATAACTTAAAAGGATTAAACCGGGTACTCAAGGATTAAGACGTAGTAATCTTCAAAGTGACAGTCTATATTTATGACTTTGAATTACTACGAATATTTTATGAAGGGGTTGCATGTATAATAAAGTTTTGGGATATAATTTATTAATAAGGCCTAGAGTACAATTATATTTATATAGTGGTATTAAATATAATTAATGGTAACTTTAGACTTGTCAAGAGTTGACAGAAAAGCCCAAGGCCCATTGGAGCTAGTGTCTTATTGGTCCTTTTGGTCCTACTCCAAGCCACCCATTAAAACCCAATTGGAAAGGCCCAATAGGCCGGCCCAATTAGATAATCAGTTATATATAAAGGGAGAGACATACAGAATTTTTATAAGAGAAAAAGTGAGACACCATTGTGAAGTGGTGTGTATGTGCGAGTGAAACCACTCAATTATTCTCCCTTGGAAATTGATTGAGAGACCACACTTCTTGGGCATAAAGTGGAATTGGAGTGAAGATTAAAAGTGTTCTCAAGTACTTATAATCTTTTGTTTTGAATTTCACCGCACCAAGGTACGCTATCTTGTTCTTAAATTCTGAAATTTACATAATGCAAGTTATCAATCATGAATGAAATAGATCTTTGTTTATTGCTTCCGCTATGTGTTTTGTATGAGATACAAAACCAGATTTAACCAACACCTGATTGGCTAGAGGAAGGGTATGAAGGACCAGATTATCCTGATGACATATTTGGTGCTGAGAACAATGAGGTGCCCAATATGAGAGAGCATCAAAGAGATAGTGAAAATGTAAATGAGGGAGATGGTGTGAGAGAGCAAGTTACAAATAATGGGAAGAGACCAGAAGCTGCGGCCAGTGATCAAGCTGCGGCTAGTGATCAAGCTGCTGCTAGTGATCAAGCTGGTGATAATAATGATTGGGCTGAAAAATCCCTTGATGATGATAATGCTAGGAGCATAGACAATTCAGAGGATGAGGATGAAATGGTGAGATGTCCAGAGTTTAACGAGAACACTGGCATGAGTAACCCTCAGTTATGCAAGGGTATGGAGTTCCCAAATGTTAAGGTGTTTAGGGCTGCCTTGAGGGAATATGCAGTGAGAAAGTCTGTGGACATTAAGTTCAAGCTTAATGAGAAGACCAAAGTTTCTGTCCACTGCAAGTATGACTGTGGTTGGAGGGTATACGCATCACAGATTGCAAGGGAGTTAACCTTCCAGATAAAGACCACGGTTCCAACTTGTACATGTGGGAGGACATTCAAGCATAGCCAGGTCACTTCTACATATGTGGCTAGGAAATACTTGGAGGATTTCAACAAAAACCCTGATTGGGCAGTTTCTAGTGTGAAGCATCGAGTCATGCAGGATGTAAATGTTGACTTGAGCATTGAGCATAAATCAGGTGTACAGAGCTAAGAGGAAAGCTAGAGAGTTCATACTAGGCGATGAGAGGTTGCAGTTTGGGAAGCTTAGGGACTATGCAGAGATGATAAGAGTAACTGATGTGGGGAGTAAGGTGGTCCTGCAAACTGAGATTACTGAGCCTAACACACAACCTAAGTTCAAGAGGATGTATGTGAGATACAATGCACAGAAAGTTGGATTCTTGGGGGGGTGCAGGCCACTTGTAGGATTAGATGGTTGCCATTTGAAGGGCAAGTTTGGTGGACATATATTATCAGCAACTGCAAGGGATGGGAATGACAATATTTTCCCTGTTGCATTAGGTGTAGTTGAGCAAGAAAACAAGGATTCTTGGGTGTGGTTTTTACAAACATTTGCAGATGATATTGGGAGGCCAGATGAGCTGAATCTGGTGTTCATTTCAGATAGGCAGAAGGTAATACTTGTTTTGTTCATTTCTGCTTTATACTTGTTTGTTTTTATTCTTAGGCTGATGGTGTTCATTGTTGATTGTATTTATCATAACCAGGGATTGATACCTGCCATGGAGATGTTGTTCCCAACAGTGGAACATAGATATTGCGTGAAACATATTTACAACAACTTTAAGTTAACCTTCAAGGGTTTAGAGTTGAAGGCTGCATTATGGAGGTGTGCTGCAGCAACAACAATTAGGGAGTTTGAAAAGAGAATGCAAGACCTGAAGGAATTGGACAGAGATGCATGAGAGTATGTAGCAGATATCCAACCAACCCAATGGACCAAGTCACATTTCACTCTAAGGGTCATCTCTGATTGTTTTGTGAACAATCTTAGTGAGTCATTTAATTCTATGATACTAGAAGCTAGGGATAAGCCTATCATTGCCATGCTAGAGTGGATTAGGGTTAGATTGATGACTAGAATGTACAGTAAGAGGACTGGGATTGAAAAATTCACTAGTGACCTTTGTCCAAACATAGTGCAGAAGTTTAAGCAGTTGAAAGTTGATTCTAAGCCATTTTCTGCTATTCCATCAGCTTGCTATATATATGAGGTTGATAATGAGTATGAGAGACATGTGGTTAACCTTAGCAGAAAGTGTTGTACTTGTAGAGTTTGGGATTTGACAGGAATCCCATGTAAACATGGTGTTGCAGCAATCTATAAGAACTTGGAGAGGGCTGAGGATTATGTGCATGCATGCTTTAGAAAGGATGCTTATGTTGCTGCATATAAGGAGATGATTAGCCCACTGCCTGGCCAAGATGAATGGGTTGAAACGAGCCAACCTGCCCCTGTTGCTCCAATTGTGTACAAGCCTCCAGGCAGGCCACCAATGAAAAGAAAGAAAGATGCAGATGAGCCAAACAACCCATACAAAGTCTCTAGGTCATATAGACCTATAAAATGTGGGTTTTGCCATCGAGAAGGGCATAATTCAAGGAGGTGTAAGGCTGGAATAACTAGTGAGACATCATAGCAAAGGAGGCAGAGACTTGAGAGGCAAAAAAAAAATTGTAAGTAAAGCAATAATGTGTTCACTATGACAATTATATTATAAGTCTATTTCTGATGCAATGCAATTCTTTTTGTAGGGACAAGAGGGACAAGGAACAAGCAGCCAACCACCCAGCCAGCCAGCCAACCAGCCACCATTGATACCACCAAGGAGGTTTGCAAGGCAGCCACCCTGGTTTGCCAACTAGGTAGCCAACCAGGCAGGCAGGCAGGCAGGCAGGCAACCAGCCAACCAGGCAGGCAGGCAGGCAGGCAGCCAACCAACCAGCTAGCCAACCAGCCACCTAGGCAACCACCAAGGAGGTTTGCAAGGCAGCCAGCCAACCAGGCAACCAAAGAGCAAGCAAGGCAGTCAACAAGGTTAGCAAACAAGAAGGCCAAGGCCAACCAGTCAACCAAAGCAGCAGAAAACCAGACAACCAGTCAACCAACAAGTGGGGTAGCTACCCATTCAATAAGAAAGCCAACCACCCATCAAGCAAGTCAACCAGTCAACCAGCCACAAAAGCAACCACTAAGGCAGCCAACGGGCAAACCCTACACACAGCCAGCCCAAACATCTGCTTCAGCTTCAAGCAGACCACCAAGCAAAGTACCCACTACTCAATGGTTCTCATGCAGCCAGCCCATCTCTCATACTCCTCAGGTATATACACAAACACAAACACAAACGTTATCCTTTATACTTACATAATTAGATCTTGATATGGAGTTTCTATGTATTTTGCAGCCTCGAATGGGGTTGGTACCCCCAAGGGTCGTTGGGAGAGAATGTGGATTAAGAGCTAAGACATTTGGTGCAATATTCTCAACAGGCAGGGGCAAAGGCAAGGACAAGGGCAAGGTCTTTGGGAAATGAAAATTGGAGACTGTGCAAGCAGGAACTTTACTTTACTTTTTTTTGTTATTGTGGCAAGGACAAGGGCAATTGTTTAGTTGATAATGGCATGTCACCACTTTTTTTTTTTTTTTTTTGTTATTGTGCAGAACTTTATACTGTAAAGTTATTTTGTTGTTGTCTTAGTGGAGACAGAACAACCTATTGTGTAGATGAAATTTGGCAGTGTTTAGCCATTAATGTTTGGTGGAGTCCACTTGTTTTGAACAATGCTTATTATATAGTATGGAATGGTACTCTTGCTTAGATGAAACTTGGCAATGTTATATATGTATGGCAGTATTATATATAGTGTTTAGCCTATAATATTTGGCAGTATTATATATGTATGGAATGGTCTTACTTTAAAACATAATTCTTTATGCTTCTTCAATTGATGTCAACAGATTCTTGTGGGGTGCATGTCCTTGCCTACCCAATTGATGTACAACATACACAATCTTTATAAAGAATAACAGATTGCATACCTTATTCAAATTACAATATCACATTACATAAAGAAGGTAGCATTACATAAACAAGAACAGATTACATAAAGAAGAACACATCACATAAATGCATACTATATTCAAATAAACAACAACATTACATAGTGCCAAATACATGGAATGCACTTGTCAAAAGTGGTAGTACCCAAAATTATACAATAACTACAACAACTTGCCTTCAAGGCAGACACAATGGATTTGTTCCAAATTCTCCCATCCTACCAGAAAACACATAAGAAATAGCGAAAAACCCCCATGACACAAGAAGTGCAAATTTGTACTTCTGTAACTTCTCTTTAGCTATCCTCTCTCTCAACCTAGCTTTTTCTTCCCTTCGCTTGGCTTTGTTTTCCCTCTCAATAGCTGTTGTTTCCCTATCACTAGCCTCTTTTTCCTTTTCCTCTGCAACTCTTGCTTGATTCTTGTACATACTGAATCTCGCAAGGACAATGGGTGCAACTTTAGATCCACACTTACAGGTTTTGCCATCCAACCACCTAAAGTATTTACAAGTAGATTCATCATCCTACAAACAAAATCAAATTAGGGTTATTCATAAAGCCAACAAAACCAGAAAACCAACAAAACCAAAAAATAATAATAATAAAAACGGAACAAAATATGAAACCCAACTATTACTCACCACATCATAGTAGAACAAAATATGAAACCTAACTATTACTCACCACATCATAGTAGCTGCACCCATAAAACCGTCTCCCAAAATTGTTCAAGGTCAGAGCAGTGCGTAGTCGACAATGGTTAGCAGAGCATGAATGGTGACTGGAACCGAAGTAATAGCTTGAAGAAGACACGTTCAGATTTCACTTTGGCAATCGAAGTACAGAGGGAAATGGATTTTTTAGGGTTCGAAGGTAGGAGAGGGAGAGAGCTCAGTCCTTAGGGTTCTAATTGTGTTCTAATTGGGTTTTAACTTTTGGCTTATATAGTAAAGGGGATTTTTAAACGGAAATGGCTGAGGTGGGTAACAGGGGTCTAACGGAGGTCACCTCAAGTAGGTTAAGTGACAAATTTCAAACCACGGGTAGGCATTGTTAAAACGGGCCAAACCACAGGTGGGTAAATTGCAATTTCCCCTTCTACTTATTTACGTAAATGACACTGAACAACTTTTTTTTTTTCTTCTTCTTCTTCTTCTTGAAAAATTGGTATGAGAAACTCTCTAAAATCAATGTTTAAATGCCGTAGTTTGAGCAAGGTTTTAAAACCCAGACCTCCATTTTTTTTTTTTTTTTTGATATGAAAATCCAGACCGTTTATTGAACCATAAAAAGGAGAAGTTTAAAGTTTTTGAGGTCGAATCGAGGTCGAACTGTGATGATGTCATAATTAATTTAATAATTAATTAAAGTCTAAATATAGATATTAAATTTATAAAACTAGAAAAATTGACTAATATATCTATATATGTGAGGGAAATTTAATAATTCTTAAGCATATATTTAATAATTAAATAAGAAAGTTAATAAAATAAAATAATAGCCATGAAAACATTAAAATTTATGATTAATTTTTGAAGTAAAGTTGAATATCTTTGAAGGGTTTTAATTATAATTTTTTTTATTCCTTGTAAGAGATGGATAATTTAATTAAGTAGAATAAAATTGTGTTAAGTTGTTTTTATACAAAAAAAAAAAAAAATTGCTAAGGGGTTGGACCTCACGGTTCTTGCCACCAGTTCTGCATGAACCATGCAGTCCAACCCCGGTTTTAGGGGTTCACGAAATTGCCACATATGTCTGGTTCTCTATGCTAGAAAAAGAGATTTCAATCCGGTTTTCGGTTTTTTCGGTCCGACCTCCCAGTCCGGTCCAGGTCTAAAAACAGTGATTTTGAGTAACATAACTCAAACACACCTAACAAAAATTTTTCTACCAAACATGTTTTTTTTTGGAACAACAGTTTTCAGTGTTTAAACATTGAAAATTGTTGTTAAAAATCTATTTGCACAATTTATTATTTATTATTTATTATTTTTATCAATAGTAAATGTTCTTATTTTCATCTTTAATAATTAAGATGTCCATATATTGGTAGAGTAAGTAAACTACTCTTAACTATTAACCCTACTAACACCGCACATCCTTGGTGCAATGATTACTCCACAAATATAAGTGCTTGTGCAGTGTGGGGGCAAAAGCGGGGTTTAAGCCTCCAGGAGGGAGCTTCACACACATATACACTTAAATTAGGCTAGAGTAGAAATTCTATCTTGTATAAAATAAAAAATAAAAATAAAAAAAACTCTTAACCCTGTTTGTAGTGTAAATCCTACAACTCTAGGTTTAGTAAAGAAATTGCATCTATTTGTGTGCATTTGGGAATTGTTGAAAAAAATTTATTAAACCTTCTTTTATAATAGCTTATAACACGAGGAAAGCCATTTGGGCTAGGTGGACACATGCCATTATAGTGAAAGTTTTTGGAAGGTCGGTGGGCTTTCGCTATCTCCATACAAAGGTGAGGAACATTTGGAAGTCGATGGGTAGAATGGACTGTGTAGACCTGGGCAAAGATTTCCTTCTTATTAGGTTTGGCCTCGTTGAAGATTACGAAAATGTGATGAAAGGGGGGTTGTGGTTTGTTGGTGAGCACTACCTTACCATCAGGGCATGGGAACCTAACTTCAGGCCATCCAACGCCACCTGCAATTTAGTTGCAGTGTGGTTGAGACTACCAAAGCTTCCGTTCAAGTTTTATGATTCGGGGGTTCTAAAAGAAATTGGAAGAGCTATTGGCCTAGTACTTCGGGTCAATGCTCACACGGCGACAGAGGCCAGAGAGAGGTACGTGAGGATTTGTGTGCAAGTGGACCTGAATAAACCTCTCACTAGGAGCATCCTGCTAGAAGGTATGACTCAGGAAGTTCAATATGAGGGCATTAAAATTTGCTTTGCTCTGAAGGAACACGAACAGAGCAACGCTTCCTAATGGACTACGAATTCTCCGAGCGGGAAAGGATGAGAGAAGAAGAAGAAAATAAGCTCCAACGGAACACAAAAAAGGTCAAGGAATCCACGGGTGCCCCTGAGTTTGGCTTACCACCATCCTACAGGGACATGCTCGTGGGCAAGATATCGGGTGCCTTTGTTGAGACGTTCAATCTTAGTCTTTGCAATGAAAGGTATTCATTTGAACATGTGGATGTGGGCAATGCTGCTGAGGGTATGATTGCAGTAACCCTGAACCCAGACACGAGGAGGGCCATTCGGGCTAGGTGGACACATGCCATTATAGTGAAAGTTTTTGGAAGGTTTGTGGGTTTTCGCTATCTCCATACTAAGGTGAGGAACATTTAGAAGCCGGTGGGTAGAATGGACTGTGTAGACCTGGGCAAAGATATCTTTCTCATTAGGTTTGACCTCGTTGAAGATTATGAAAATGTGATCAAAGGGGGGTCGTGGTTTGTTGGTGAGCACTACCTTACCATCAGGGCATAGGAACCTAACTTCATGCCATCCAACGCCACCTGCAATTTAGTTGCAGTGTGGTTGAGACTACCAGAGCTTTCGTTCGAGTTTTATGATCCGGGGGTTCTAAAAGAAATTGGAAGTGCCATTGGCCCAGTACTTCAAGTCGATGCTCACATGGTGACAAAGGCTAGAGGGAGGTACATGAGGATTTGTGTGCAAGTGGACCTGAATAAACCTTTCACTAGGAGCATCCTGCTAGAAGGTATGACTCAGGAAGTTCAATATGAGGCTATTAACACGTTGTGCTTCTCCTGTGGTTGCGTTGGACACCGGAAAAAGGGGTGCCCCTTTACTATTAAGGCACCCCTTTCAGTCTCCATGCCAGAGTAGGACAACACACATGGGGAAGAAGGACGTGATGTGATGGAAAGGGACAACTCCCAAGAGGCGGTTACTAATAACGTGAACCCGAAGGAAGAATATGGCCCTTGGGTGCTTGTCAGACGAAAGAAAGCTGGGCAGAAATGTAGTGCTCTTCATTCCTCTAGTAAAAGAGTAGAGTTAGGCCTTAAGCCTGGGAATGATCATACTTCTGAAGGCCTGGTCTCCCATGAGCCTCAATTTAGTCCTAAAGGTATTGCTAGAGGGGCTAGTGGGCCCGCAGATAGGGCAAATTTGGCAACACCAAACAAACCTCGAGCAGTGGGGTAAAGTCAGGTCCCATCACATTTGAAAAAGCTTCATACCAGACACCTTCACCAAACTTCCTACAGAAGCCATCTCCTGTCTCACAATTTTTGTTTAACTCAAAAACCTCAAACAAGACTTCCTCTACTCTAGACCAACCCCAGTGGACTGAGACTTGTGGACCGTCCATACAGAGTCCTCAAACGCGCTCTGCTAGTGTTACAAGAAAAGCTCAGACAAGTGCTTATAGAAGTAAAGCCAAGTTAGGAATAGGCAATCCTTCGAAAAGGGAAAGTCATGGCTCTTTCCCCGTCACTGCTGGCTCAGGTTAGAGTAAGCCCAACCATGATTTGGGGCCTTATCGGATCCAGCTTGGTCGAAGTGGGTAAACCCCTGGTGGATTTTTCCTTCAGACAAACCAACGGTGGTAGAAGTGAAAGTGTTCAATTGGATAGCCTTATCACTACTTTTGCGGGAGCAAAGCTTAAGCGAATTGGGTTTGGAGGAAGAAGGCGTGGGAAAAGTAATATGGATAACCAGAACGGGTGTGGTGAGGTGCCGGGGAAATGAAGTATCCAAGACCTTGATCTTGATAGACCCATCAATGCTGAGGTTCAGTCTGATGCTATGCTCAAGGGAGAAGATATTGGGGATTTTAGAACATGTGGCTTCGTTTGTGAAGGGCTGGGATTGGCCCAGGAAGATGCTAAGGGAAATGGGATGGAGGTTGTTGAGCAGCGTGGAGGCTCAAACTCAACCTGAGTTCAGTCCCGTTCTTCCATCATTTTGTCTAATGAGGATCATTCTTTGGAATTGTAGAGGGGCTTTAAACCCTCGTTTTCACACTATTTTGACTGATTTGGTTAATACCCACTCCTCCTTTATTGTGATCATTACTGAGACTAGAGTGGGTGGAGAAAGAGAAAAGGACATTACTGATAGGCTTCCTTTTGATGGAGCCTTGCATGTGGATACTATTGGCTATTCTGGTGGTATTTGGGTCTTATGGAACTCGAATGAAGTGGAGACTACTCAGCTTGCCAAAACTAAGCAAGAAATCCACGTTGAAGTTAAGGTACGCTCCTCAAATCTTTCCTGGGTTCTGTCTTCAATTTATGCTAGCCCTAGATTAGAGGAAAGGAAATTGCTATGGAAAAACCTCTCTATGGTTGCCCCTTGCATCACCTTCCATGGCTTATGCTGGGGGATTTCAATGAGTTCCTCTCGTGTAATGATAAACTTGGCGGTAACCCCCTCAACCTAAGACGTGTTCAAATGTTTAAAGAATGCCTTGACTCGTGTGGGATGGTGGATTTGGGGGCCTAGGTTTATGTGGGTTAATAAGAAGGAGGTGGGACAATTCATCCAAGAGAGACTGGATAGAGGGTTTGCCAATATTGATTGGAGGGATGTGTACCTTGAAGCAGCTGTTTATCATCTGGCCCGCACTCACTCGGACCACTGCCCTGTTCTACTCAATCTAGATACCCCCCTTTAAACTATCTTAGACCTTTCCATTTCCAACTTGTCTGAATGTCTCATCCTTTGTTCCCAAAGTTTGTCAGCAATTCTTGGGAGGCAGATAGGGCCCTGAAGAGTAATATTGAGAGTTTACTAAGGATATGATTGTGTGGAATAAAGAAGTGTTTGGCAACAATTTTCATAGGAAGAATTGAGTGGAGGCAAGACTTAAAGGTATCCAAACTAGCATTGCTGAAAGACCTAGTATTTATCTTATGAACCTTGAGGAAAGTTTAAGGAAAGATTATTGGGAGATCCTCCAGCAAGAGGAGTTTTGGTCAGTCAAATTCAGGCTTAATTGTCTTCTTCAAGGTGACAGAAACACCAAGTTTTTTCACTCATCAGCTTGGATCAGAAGGAAGAGGAACAAAATTGCTTGTTTGAAGGACAACCAAGGTAATTGGGTTCATGACGAAGGGGAGGTGGCTTTAATGATTAGGAAAGGGTTTTATGATCTCTTCTTTACAAGTGCTATGAGTGTACACAGAAACACTGGGAATATTCCTTCCTGGCCTTGTTTGTTAAATGAAAAGGAGGCAGATGGTTTAACCATTGGGGTGTCTATACCAGAAGTTAAAGAAGGCCTGTGGTGTCTCAAACCACTAAAAGCCTCGAGGCTTGATGGCCTCCATGCAGGTTTCTTCCTATCTTTTTGGAGTACAGTGGGTTGCTTTGTTTTTGATGAAGTGAGGAAAATATTTAGGGACTCTTCCATACCCCCCCCCCCCCCCCCACCTTAATGAAACCTTAATCACCCTCATCCCGAAATGCCCTGGTGCAGATTGTTTAAACTCTTTTAGGCTAATTAGTCTTTGCAATATGGTCTATAAAGTAGTTACCAAGATTATTGTAAAAAGACTAAGACCCTTGCTTCCAAAGCTTATATCCCCTCTCCAAACAACCTTCGTTTTGGGAAGAATGGGGTTGGATAACATGATTATAACTCGGGAAATTATTCACTTCATGAGTCTCAAGAAAGGGAGGGTTGGCTACATGGCCATAAAAATTGATTTGGAAAAAGCTTAAGATAGGTTGGAGTGGCATTTCTTAAGGGATGTTTTGAATCTTTATGGGTTTCCCCTTTGCCTTACTGACCTCATTATGAGTTGTGTTTCTAGCTCATCAATTTTAGTGCTCTTCAATGGGGGTAAATTGGACCCCTTCCAGCCTTCAAGGGGTATTAGGCAAGGAGACCCCTTATACCCCTACCTATTTATTATGTGTATGGAGGTTTTGGGCTTTCTCATCAATGGAAAGTGTGAGGAAAAGCTTTGGGATCCTGTGAAAGCCTCAAGAAATGGACCGGCCTTCTCGCACCTTTTCTTTGTTGATGACCTTGTGCTTTTTGCCAAGGCTGACTTGAAAAATTGTAGGAATGCCAGGGAAACATTAGACTCATTTTGTGATCTCTCGGGCCAAAAGGTTGGTCTTAGGAAGTCTAGAGTGTTTTTTTCCCCCAATGTTGATCTAGATCATTGCAAAGAGTTTTGTGAAGTGCTAGGATTTAATTCCACTCCTAACCTAGGGAAATACTTGGGGTTTCCTTTAAAACACTCAGGTGCAACTTCCCAAGATTTTAACTTTGTTATTAAACGTGTCCAAAGTAAACTCCAGGGTTGGAAATCCAAGCTTCTCTCTATGGTCGGGCGGGTTGTGTTATCACAAGCAGTCATTTCTGCCACCCCAGCCTATGTTATGCAAGGTTGCATTCTCCCTTAAAGAGTTCTCACAAGCATTGATAGAATTAATCAAAATTTTGTGTGGGGGTCTATTGATGAGGTTAAGAAAATGCACATGGTAAGTTGGAAAAAAATTACAAAACCAAAATCAAGGGGTGGCCTTGGGGTCCATGATGCTAAAGGAAGGAATGTGTCCCTTGCTGCTAAGCTATGTTGGCGGATGGAACACTCCACACATGCAAAGTGGGCTGAAGTTTTGAGGAAAAAAATACCAAGTTAGAGCTGCAAGGAAGAGTAAGGTGCACTTAAGAGTGTGGACAGCTGTGTTGAAGGGCAGAGATGTGTGCAATAAAGGCTCAAAGTGGACTATCGGCTGTAATAGCTCTCTGAGCTTCTGGTATGATAAGTGGATGGGTGTTGGCACAGTGAGAGAGCTTGTGGAAGGTCCTCTGAACTGAGGGGAGGAGTCATTATGTATCAAGGATATGACTGTTGATGGGGGTTGGCATTTGGGAACCCTTTCCTTCACCTTCCCCATCTCTATTCTTAAAAACATTTTATCTGCCCCCTTACACAGATTCTTGATGAGGGAGGACCAGAGAAGTTGGATTTCTAGTCCAAGTGGAGAATTTGATCCCAAAAATGCTTACTCGATTGCGGTTGAAGATGATTTAATGGTGCCTGACTTCTATGGAAAATGGCTTTGCAAGCTTAAAACCCTCCCAAAAATCCATTTTTTCTTGTGGAAGTGCCTTCTCCACAGTCTGCTCATTAGAAGTATCCTTGGCCAGAGAGCTATTAAGGGTCTGGGTGGATGTGTTTACTGTCTAGATGCTGAGGAGACTATTATTCATGTCCTAAGGGACTGCCCAATAACTACAAGGTTCTAGAGGAGGTCCAAATGCCCCCTTCCTCTTGAATCTTCTTTCAGTGGGAATTTGGACACTTGGCTTTAACTAAATGCCAAGTCCAACCTCATGGCAGTAGGGAAAGACTACCTGTGGAGCTCCTTTTTTCTCTTTAGAGTCTGGCACTTATGGTTGCAACGAAATAATAAGGCTTTCAAGCAGCGAGATGCAAATCCATACCTTCTTAAATCCGTTGAAATGCAGGTTAGGGAATATTTGTATTGTGTGGCTGATCCAGCAAAGGAGAGGGGAATTTTTGATAAGGAGGTCTGATGGAAGAAACGTCCAGTTGGGTGGCACAAGCTAAACACTGATGGCTCATTGGTGGGAGTTAGTGGTCTTGCTGGTTGTGGTGGAGTAATTAGAAATAGCAATGTCTGTTGGATTGGGGGTTTTGCATTATCCATCAATGTTAGCTCCAGCATTACAGCTGAACTCTGGGCCTTAAGAGAAGGACTTCTCCTTTGTGCAGATGTTCAAATCCATGCTGTAGAAATTGAACTTGATGCATCCGCAGCAATTTCCTTAATTGTTAGCAATATCAGTACTAATGGGGACCCCTCTGGTCTTGTTGATGATTGCAGGGAATTGTTGCTGCAGCTGCCTCAAGTTAAGCTAACTCGTGTTTAGAGAAGCAAATTTCTGCTTTAATGCCCTTGCGCGTATGGGATCTACTGCATTTGATGTCAACTAACCAAGAATCCTGTTTCAACCCTTAACATCCTAACCAACTAAGAATAAAATTACCTAGTTCTTACATGACTCAACCAAAAATTCAAATAAATTCACATTTGTTGTGTTTTGGTAACTAAAAAAGTGAAGAGTGAGAGTAAATGAGAAAAAAAAAATAATGAATAAATAACAATTTTTAATCAACGGAAAAGTTAACATAAGAGCATTAATTTAGAAAATATTTTTATAAATTTTTTATGGTAAAATAGAAAAGTAACTGAATTTTTGATAGAATTTTATATTTTTAAAGTGGTATCAAAGTTTTTTTTAATGGTCCATCAAGAAATGCTCTAAGAGCACTGTTGATCGAACCCTCAAATTAAATAAGATATAGAATAGGGAGTTTAATGTAGATGTTTTGAAAAGTGATTGACAAAAATAGAGAAAGTACGTTCTTATCATAAAATAGAAAGAAAAAATTATATAAATTGATACCGTTGCTTTAATATAGATATCTCAATTTTAGTTTTACCTTTTATTTTCTGATCTAAAGTCTAAACTCTATCTTCTTCAAATTTACGTCAAGCTCCAAATCAATGATAATACTGCCCAAACACATCGTGGACGGTCCTTGTTACTATCTCTATACAAACACGTAAAGCCACACCAACACTTATATGTGTGTGTGTGTGTCTATATATATATATATATATATATATAAAATAAGTGTGATTTTAAGTAATGTTATACCAATTAATAAATTTTTATTAAATTAATATTTAGAAAATCCTACATTGTTTTACATATTTCTTAAGTTCTTAACATGCATGCTAAATTTCGCCCAATTATAATTTTATTTACTATTTGATCTATAAATCCATGTTTTATGCTTATATAGTTTTTTAATATAAAAATTTGAAATTTAAACATTTAATAGATGACATAATTAACAATATCTTATTAGCACAAAATTTAACATACATGTTAAAAATATAAAAAATAAATAATTCAACAATTAAAATTTTAAAATATTAATTTAATAAAAAATAATTAAATAATGTAATATTACTTAACGTTAAGCATCATGTAATTTGAACTCAACCAAATACTTTAACTAGTAGATGACAATGACAATTCTGTTATTATAAGAGAAGTCAAAATAGTACGAGTCTGTCCCAGTAAGGACATTTATAACCAAACAAAATAAATAACAACAAAATCCACACTATTGGGTCTAACAAATGCTTAGTAAAATACGCTCCAACCATTCTGCCCCAGACTTTAGAGTTAGGACTGCTGTATTAAGTATTCTTTTGGGCCTGTTAGTGTTTACACTTGGCTGCTTCATTTAGTACTGTTTGTAGTGTCGTACCTATAACAAACAGATTCACAAGGAACTGAATTCCACCACTGTCGAATTCCATGAGCCCATTTGAATTTTTTATATGGAGCACATAATCCTTTAAAATCTGGGAATTGGCCCCTATTAATGGTCAGATTTGCTGAAGGAAGGAGATGCAGTGGTTCTGGACTTGAATCCCTTCCCAACATTCTTAAGAATACACTCCTCTTGGACATCTTTGCTCCAAGCCTCTCAAGTTCTCCAAATCCATTTTCCTCCATCTTCGCCCTCTCTTCAAAATGTCCAATATATCCTGAACAAATAGCATCAGCTGGGTTCACAAAAAGGTGAGGAACCCAGGGAGATAGCACTACTAAAGGGTCATGTGCTTGGTGATCATCATTCAAAGCAAGGTTGAGGCTTGCGTTGAAAGCAGTGCTTGCAAAGTGGATTAGAGACCTCACTTCACCGTTGAACTTGCTCTCTATAGGGACAGATAAGAATGGTGGATTGAAAAGATAAGTTTCAAGTAAATGACCCATCTTGGCCATGTTTCTTCCTAAAAGCAATGCCATAGCTGACCCCAAAGAATGTCCAGCTAACCACACCCTTGCACCTTTAGACACCATGTTTTCAACACAATCCATTGCAAGTTGAAAGCGGGGACTCTGGTGAAGGTCGTTACGGACGCATTTGACGTTGCACTTGAAGTCCGACCACCATGTGGCTTTTTTGATGAGTGTGCCGCGGAAGGCAATAACATATTGTGGGATGTTTGGAGCGGGTGATGGATCTTTGTACTTATAAATGGCACCGAATATGGAACCATTATCTATGATCTCATCATATAATTGGAACTTGAAGGATTCCCACCAGGGTGGGGCAAGAGCTTGATCAGTGTCACAGCGGTGCTGCAGGCGGTCATGATCAAGAACGTACACTCCTTGAACCAAGCTGGCAACAACCGATCTTTGGTGTTCTATGTTGTTCCTGCAAGGAGAATGACAGATTGTAAAATAGTTCAAATATATTATATATAGTGAAGAAGTAGAATTTCAAGAACAGAAACCACATGTATATCAAGTTATCAACTAGTTAGGAAAAAAACAAATGAAATTGGACGATAAAAAAAACCTTATGCATCTGGTATAACCAATCTATTTAACGGGACTTGTACACAAATAATTTTTTGATGGGACAAAATCCCTTTTGAGTTATAAGAATGCACCAAAATTTAACATCAACCCAGCAGAAAAATGATCAACTTTTTACTCGTGGACTTTCAGGGGAGACACACACAAAAAGGGTAAGGGAAATTCAAAGAAGAAAAAGAAGAAAGAGAGATCAGAGACTGCTAGTTAGGTCAAAAAGAAAGTCTTATGACAATTTTTATTTACAATTTGTTGAGACAATAATTGTTAGTGGTTGGCAGTTAAAAAGTGGACTTAATTAACCTGATTAATTCGTAATGATAATAAAAATTAATTTTATTATGTATGCCTTTAGGGCTTATGTGTTTAGTCATATAAAAAAAAAATTCATACATACATTCATTTATTTATTTATTTTTGATGAGAAATACGTGCGCTTCTATTAAGAAACGGATAAAGCATCTTGAAAAACAAAAGATTCAATACATGGTGGAGTTTCCTCAATCCAAGTAACAAAATCATCAATTCCTTTGGCGTGATGTGCCAAAGTGTGTGTTGGTTTATTTTCAAGTTGCTTAACATGCTGTATCTGTGTCCTTCGAAAAGCTTGCAAGCTGTGATGAGTGCCTTGTGTGACGTTGTCAATGCTGGCGGGTGCTGTGGATATATCAGTGAGAGCATTCAAAACAATGGTTGAGTTTATCTCAAAGATGACGTATTGTAGTCCAATATCTTTGGCAAAGGAGACTGCTTCGTGCATGGCTTTGGCTTCAACTTCTAGAGGCCCTAGTGGCAGTGGCAGGCGCTTGCTCAGAGCCGAAAAAACTGAGTCCTCATGGTCACATACCATAACTCCAATTCCCACGGACTTGTAGACGGAGAAGACAGTGGCATCGGTGTTGATCTTGTACCACGGGTAGTTCGGCGGGATCCACCTTGTATCTGCGGGCTCCTTATGTCGAGGTTTCCCCAGGTGGGAAAGCTGGTAGCTCTCGAGTATACTTCAGGCTTTAAAGACTATCTCTCGGCTGGATTGTCGTGTGGCCCCATGACGTGTTTTATTCATTGTATACCACATGCACCAAGCAATGGTGACCACAAGCTCAAGCAGTTCTTTGCCTATATGTTGTATGAAGAGGAGATGCCAAATGAAGTCCACGAAGTCCCTGTAGTGTATGCCATGAGTGTCTATGGGTAGTGCAGCTACAGCCCAGGCCTCATGGACTTTGGTGCAGTCCCAAAAGAGGTGTCCACTTGTCTCCTCATCTAGTCCGCATGCTTCGCACAAAGCATCCTCTAAGATTCCACGATGACAGAGGTTCACCTTAGTGGGTAGTGCATTGCCACTAGCCTTCCATGAAAAGTTTTTATTTTGTTTGGAATTGTTAATGTATATTATGTTATGGGTTTTAGCCCTAGCTAGTTTACTTGTATTGCACACTTGTACTTGTACTACACTTTACTTGTACCGCACACATATGCCTCCTATATAAAGGCATCGCATGTATATTCATTTATTATGAAATACTATACAATCGTTCTTCTTCAGCCTCATGAGCACAACAAACTTGAGCCTCGATCTAGACTTTGTTGTTTCTTTGGTTATGGTGAAACTCAAAATGGGTATCGGTGCTATGATCCTGTCTCTTATCGTCTTCGTGTTTCCCGTAATGTTGTCTTTTGGGAACACCGCTTGTTTGTTGAACTCTCTCACTTTCGTTCTTCCCTAACTAACTCTTCTGTTTTAGAAATCTTTCCAGATAAGTCTCCTGTTCCTTCTACAGATACTCTTGATCCTCCTTTGGACTTCTCTATTCAATCTCCAGATCTTTTTGATGATTCTCCTAGACAAGTTGTAGATGAACAGGTTAATGACGAGCTACCCCACCTTGAGCCTAGGTCCCCTGCTCCTGCTCTGCCTGAAGATCCTCCACAAGACATTCCACCTCGCCACTCAACCCGGGTAAAATTCATTCCTGCACATTTACTTGACTATCATTGTTACACTGCCCTTACTACACTCCATAAGCCTCAAACCTATCGTGAGGCCTCTACTGACCCTTTATGGCAAATTGCAATGAAAGAGGAAATTGATGCATTAACCAAAAACCATACTTGGGATCTGGTTACTCTCCCTCCTGGTCAATCTATGGTTGGTTGTAAGTGGATCTAAGATCAAGACTCGCTCTGATGGGTCCATTGAGCGCTACAAGGCTCGTCTTGCTGCAAAAAGTTTTACACAGGAGTATGGGATTGATTATGAAGAAACTTTTGCTCCAGTTGCCCGTATCTCATCTGTTCGTGATCTTAGCTGTTGCCGCTGCTAGTAAATGGGACATTTTTCAAATGGATGTTAAAAATTCCTTCCTTAATGGGGATCTGCATGAAGAAGCCTATATGCAACCTCCTCCTGGTCTTTCTATTGAAACAAACAAGATTTGTCGCCTTCGACGTGCACTTTATGGCCTTAAACAAGCTCCACGAGCTTGGTTTGCCAAGTTCAGCTCCACCATCTTTCGCTTGGGTTACACTGCCAGTCCTTATGATTCTGCCTTATTTCTTCGTTGCAATGATAAAGACACCATTTTACTTCTTCTATATGTGGATGATATGATCATAACTGGTGATGACCTCAGTGGCATTCAAGAACTCAAGGATTTTCTTAGTCAGCAGTTTGAGATGAAAGACCTTGGACATCTCAGCTATTTCATGGGTCTTGAGATCACTCGTTCCACAGATGGTCTTTATATTACTCAAGCCAAGTATGCATCTGACCTTTTGTCTCGCGTTGAACTCACTGACAGCAAGACTGTTGACACTCCAGTTGAACTTAATGCGCATCTAACACCCTCGGGGGGGAAACCATTGTCTATTCCCTCTCTTTACAGACAATTGGTTGGCAGCCTAGTTTATCTCACAGTTACTCGTCCAGACATTCCTATGCTGTTCATCAGGTGAACCAGTATCTGTCTGCTCCACAATTGACTCACTATGCTGCTGTTCTGCGCATTCTATGATACTTGAAGGGCACTCTCTTCCATGACCTTTTCTACTTAGCTCAGTCTCCTCTTGTACTTCGTGCATTCTCTGATACTAATTGGGCAAGAGATCCCACTGATCGCAGGTCCACTACGGGTTATTGCTTTCTTCTTGGTTCTTCTTTGATTTCTTGGCGAAGTAAGAAACAAACTTTCGTGGACCGCTCCAGTACTAAAGCAGAATATCGTGCTCTTGCTGACACCACATCTGAGCTCCTTTGGCTACGATGGCTTCTTAAGGATTTGGGTGTGTCCACATCCTCTGCTACTTCCCTTTATTGTGACAACCAGAATGCCATTCATATTGCTCACAATGATGTCTTCCATGAACGAACTAAACACATCGAGATTGATTATCATTTTATCCGTTCTCATCTTGTCCATGGTGCTCTCAAGCTTTTCTTCGTCTCCTCCAAAGATCAACTTGCAGATATCTTCACTAAGGCACTTCCTAAGGGACGCACTCGTGATTTGGTTGACAACCTCAAGCTGGTCTCACATCCACCTTGAGTTTGAGGGGGGTTGTTAATGTATATTATGTTATGGGCTTTAGGCCCAGCTAGTTTACTTGTATAGCATACTTGTACTTGTACTACACTTTACTTGTACCGCACACATATGCTTACTTGTACCACACACATATGCCTCCTATATAAAGGTGTCACATGTATATTCCTTTATTATGAAATACTATACAATCATTCAGTATTTCTAACAGGAATGTTGAGGGCCCAAATTGTGCGCCAAAAGTGGGTATGGTCAGGTCCATTGGATGTTGTACACAGGTTGGCATGGGGAGATAAGGATAAAGCCACTTTATAAGCACTGTTAACAGTGAATATACCTCTTGGAGTGTAAGCCTAGATTATGCGGTCTCTGGTGTGAGTTCAGCTCCTTGGTATGCCCAAAATTGCATCGGCATCAACTGGCAAGAAATATTGCCGAATCATGTCTATTTTCCACTCACCAGTGTCATCATCAATGAGGGTGCAAACTTGTGAATCCTTAGGTAGTGTGCCCTGCGGAGAGGTGACTCGAGAAGTGGAATGTGTAGGCAGCCACTTGTCAATCCAAATCTGAATCAAGGAGTCATCTCCCACTTGCCATCTGTTGCCCGCCTTGACCACATCCTATGCAGCCATGATACTTTGCCAAGTAAAGGACGGTTTTGAGCCCAACTCTGCATGTAAGAAGTCATTGTGTGGGAAGTAGCGAGCCTTAAGGACACGGTGAACTAAGGAATGGGTGTTGGTTTGTAGTCTCCATCCTTGCTTGGCAAGAAGTGCCAAGTTAAAAGCTTTTAGATTTTGAAGTCCCAAACCACCATCAATTTTTGGAATATAGACTTTATCCCATGACAACCAAGCCATTTTATTCCTTCCATTTGTTTGGCCCCACCAAAAGGAGCGCACCATGCTAGTCATCTCATCAAAAAGTGTATCTAAGAGTTTGAAAACACTCATTGTATAGGCTGGGATTGCTAGGCCACTGCTTTAATGAGAATCTCCTTTCCTGCTTGTGCGAGCATCTTCTCTTTCCATCCTGAGAGTTTATTGTCTAATCTTTCCTTCAGAGCACAGAATGTGTTCTTTTTAGATCTACCCACGAGTGAGGGCAGGCCAAGGTATGTTTCATGCTGTTGTATAACCTCAGCACCAAAGCGTTGCTTGATCTCTTCCTGCAGGTCCTATGTGGTGTTTCAACTGAAGAAGAGAGAGGTTTTCTCCCGGTTTATTTTTTGCCCAAATGCATGCTCATATGTCTCAAGGATTTGTTCCAGGTGGCTACAGTCTTCTCGGGTAGCTTGGCAAAAACTAATATTGTCACCTGCAAAAAAGAGATGTGAAATTTGTGGGCCGAGTGGGCAGGCTGCTACTCCTTTAATTGAACCAGTTGTTGTGGCCTGTTGGAGAAGAGATGAGAGTACCTTTGCACAAAACAAGAAAAGGAAAGGAGAGATTGGGTCCCCTTGCCTCAAACCCCGAGTGGGGATGATGTGGCCATGAGGCTTGCCATTTAACCTGATAGAATATGTAACTGAAGTAACACATTGCATCATAAGGTTCACCCTTTTTTTTTTATCAAAGCCCATCTTATGCATTATATCCCAAAGGCAACCCCATTCCACTCTATCAAAAGCCTTACTCATGTCAAGTTTTAAGGCCATCTCCCCTATTTTACCATTTCTTTTCTGGTTTAAGTAATGCATGGTTTCAAAAGTGACCAAGACATTATCAGTGATAAGGCGGTCAGCCATGAAAGCACTCAGGTGTTCACTGATTATTTTTGGTAAGAACCTCTTAAGTCTGTTAGCAATGGCTTTTGAGGCTAGCCTAGATATGACATTGCTCAAGCTTATGGGTCTGTATTGTGTTATTTTTGTAGGGTTCTTGACTTTTGGAATAAGAATAATATGAGTTTCATTAAACTTGGGGGGAATGATGCTCAAATTTAAATAGTCAAGTACAGCTTTAGTAACACAATCACCAGATAAAGACCAGAAGTGTTGGTAAAATAAAGGAGGCATACCATCAGGACCCGGTGATTTCTTTGGGTGCATTTGCTTTAATGCTCGGTGGACCTCATCTGCTTGGAAGGGTTAGCATTATTCATGGAGTCAGTAACAGTTGGTTTGATTGCTGCAACAACTATCGAAGCGTCTGTGGGACCATTGGAGTGGAAAATATTAGAGAAATAGCCTAATACAATCCTTTCCATTGAGTGATCATCAATTTGCCATATTCCATGCTCATCAGTCAAACCTTCAATGAAGTTTTACTGCTTGTGGTTGGAGGGCTTTTGGTGGAAAAAAAATGTGTTTCGATCACCATTTGTGATCCACATTTGCTTTGCTCGTTGGTGCCACATGGTATTGCCTGTGTCCAACCAACAATCAAGAGCTTTGTGGACCTCCTAAATTTGGTCAGGGTTTTGTTGTGGCTGGTGATTAAGTGCTTGCAATTCTTGTTCCAATCGTGTTATTTGGCATCCAACATGGCCAAATTCGAGTTTGTTCCACGATGTTAAGCGGGCTCGGCAACTGTCAAGGCAGTTTATGATTGGTGTACCTTTTGTTTTGTAGAGCCCTTCCATCCAAGCCTCTTGGGCGACTTCGGCACAGCGAGGGTCCCTTAGCCACATTGCTTCAAAGCAAAATGTATGTTGTGGTTTAGGTCGTCGAGGCCGTATTGAAGGAAGATTGACTATAAGCATGGAGTGATCCGAGGCAGACGTAGGCACATGCTGTACGACGGTGTTTTGGAAGAGTGACTTCCATGCTATGGTGGCAAGTGCTCGGTCCAAGCGGATGTATGTTCGGCCGTCCACAGGATGATTTCGAGACCAAGTAAATGGAGAGCCAGTATAGCCCAGGTCCATAAAGCCACAATGATGTATAACTTCGCGGAACCTGTCCATTTGTCGAGCCGGCCTCAAACTCCCTCCACTCTTTTCTGCCTGGCTGATGATTTCATTATAGTCCCCGAGGCACAACCACGGAAGATTATTTGAGTGCTTTAAAGACTCGAGTAAGGTCCAAGTTTCCTCCCTTCTGCTTGTATCAGGTTGTCCGTAGAAGCCGGTTAGCCTCCATTTCAAACCTGTGTCATTACAAAAAATATGGGCATCAATAAACCACCGAGAGAAATTTTGGACATGTACCTGTGTATTAGGTTTCCATAGAAGAGCCAAACCACCACTAGAGCCATCACTGGACACCACAAGTCCTTGGTTATAATCCCAGTTCTGTTTCATGCCATTCAGTTATTCAGTGGTGAGTTTTGTCTCCATTAAGAAGACACAAATGGGAGCTTTTTTCTTCAGTGCTCTCTTAAGAGCGTTAACTATTCAAGGGTTCCCAAGCCCCTAACAGTTCTAGCTTATTATACTCATTGTGTCCAGCGGTGCTGCGTAGCAGCCACAGCCGATCCCAAGTTGTCCGCCATAAGTTTACCCAAAGCTTTTGTTTCATCGTCCAGATGCTTTTGCTTCTTGTCTATGAGAATGGTAATATATGGTTCAGTGTCTTCACATTTACGTTTTGGGCCAAGCACTTGTTCATTTTTTTCAGAGGTGTCCATTGCATGGGCTGGTGGCCTAAGTTTGCACCATGTAACAATTTTCGAGCCCACCAAAGATTCAGTTTTGTGGCTTGGGTGAATATTGGCAGTGTGATGTGAGTCTGAGATGTGTGGTTCAGGTGTAATGGAGGTAACGTTTGTGTCCCCACCAAGTTGGTGATGTCCTTTCGTGGAGTAGTTGACTTAGACGGCTCAGATATGGAAGTATTTTCAGGGGCATGTGGGTGGGATTCTATCAGTTGCATGGGGTTTGTATTTGGAAAGTAATTTATGCCGTGGTCAATTTTCGTGATATGCGCATGGAAAAGATCGTGATTTGATAGTATTTCCTTATTTGTGGGAGTATGTTTGGGAAGTGGTGTTGAAGTCACGTTGGTGTCAGATGATGATGGTGGCAGCAGTGGGTTCGAGGTGTTGGCCATTGGTGGGGTTGGTTTTGTGAACGGACATGGAGTGGGGCGGTGAGGTGGGGGTGGTGGCGTGGTTTGTGTTGTGTTGGTATTCACAGTTTGTGGTTGCTGGACATTGTGTACGCTTGCTCGCAGCCAAGGCCTGTATTGCTGCTCTTCTTCTTTCAATGTGTCGCCATTGTCAATCCAAGTTTTGCAATCTTTCTCATCGTGGTTTAGGAGGCCGCACCAGTAGCAGTACACAGGTCACCTTTTGTATTGCAGCAAAATCCAGAGTGGGTCCAAGTCACCCATGTCTACAAAACGGCCGCGAGAGAGGGGTTGGCTGATATCGATGTCAACTCGGACTCGAAGATAACGACCACGACATTCTCCGGTTGGCGACGCATCAACCTGTTTCAGTTTACCCAGGGACCGCCCAATAGCCTCCGCGTTGGTTTTGTTCATTCGACTGAAGGGTACGTTGTGTACCTAAATCCAAAATAAGGTGCTGTTGAACTTGGCGTCTTCAACTGACTCCTCCGCCGTCGGTTTATAAAGGTTGTTAACGTATATAGTGTTGTGGGCTTTAGGCCCAGTTAGATTACTTGTATAGCACACACACATACTTGTACTGCACACATATGCCTCCTATATAAAGGCACCTATGTACATTCTTTTATTGATGAAATACAATATACAATTACATTCAGTATTTCTAACATGGTATCAGAGCTTTGTAGCGCTCAATGGACCCATTAGAGCGAGTCTTAATCTTGTAGATCCACTTACAACCAACCACAGATTTCCCAGGAGGAAGTGTCACCAAATCCCAAGTATGGTTTTTAGATAATGCATCAAGTTCCTCTTTCATTGCAATCTGCCATAAAGGGTCAGTGGAAACCTCACGATAGGTGTGAGACTCGTGTAATGTAGCAAGAGCAGTGTAACAATGATAGTCAAGTAAATGTGCAGGAATAGATCTTACCCTAGTTGAGTGACGAGGTGGAATGTCTTGTGCAAGATCTTCAGGCAGAGCAGGATCAGGAGACCCAAGCTCAGGATTGGGGTTGGGTAGCTCGTCTTCAACCTGTTCATCTTCCACCTGTTCATTAAAGGGTGAACTAGGAAAGGGATCAGTGATATCTAGTGGTTAGACAGAGAAGTCTACAGCAACAGAATCAGGAGCAA
The DNA here is from genome assembly GCA_019022515.1 of Quercus aquifolioides. Taxonomy (NCBI): domain Eukaryota; kingdom Viridiplantae; phylum Streptophyta; class Magnoliopsida; order Fagales; family Fagaceae; genus Quercus; species Quercus aquifolioides. Next base: position 11,161,053 of record CM032335.1, on the reverse strand, counting down.
CTACAAGAGGATCAGGAGCAGCTATAGAAGGAATATGTGCCTCATCTGGAAAAAGATCTAAGATAGAGGAGGAAGACAAGGAAGCACTGAAATGAGAGAGTTCGACAAAGAGGCGATGTTCCCAAAAAACAACATTACGAGAGATACGAAGACGATGAGAGACAAGATCATAACACCTATACCCCTTTTGAGTTTCGCCATAGCCAAGAAAACAACAAAGCCTTGACCAAGGCTCAAGTTTGTTATGCTCATGTGGCTGAAGAAGAACGAAACAAGCAGAACCGAATGAGCGAAGGTGGTGATAGTCTGGAGGTGACCCAAAAAGGCGCTCATATGGAGTTTGATTTTGGATAACAGGACTCGGAATGCGATTAATAGTATGAATAGCATGAAGAGCAGCTTCACCCCAAAAAGGAGCAGGAACTTTAGCAGAGAGAAGGAGAGCACGAACAGTGTCAAGAATATGACGAAGTTTTCGTTCGGCTTTACCATTTTGCTGAGAGGTACCTGGACAAGTTAGTTGATGAATAGTGCCATAGGAATGCAAAATAGCTTGGAAAGCATATTGAGTATATTCAAGAGCATTATCAGATCGAAAAATTTTGATGCGTCTGGAAAATTGAGTTTCAACAATTTTTGCAAAATTAGAATATACTTCCAATAATTCAGAACGATGTTTCATATTAAAAATCCAGCTATAGCGAGAGTAATCATCAACAAAGACAACAAAATATCTAGACCCACCAATACTAGAGACAGAGGAAGGCCCCCAAACATCAGAATGAATAAGGTGAAAGATATCAGTGGATATGGATTCACTAGTATTGAAAGGCAAAGCTGGTTGTTTTCCTAACTGACATGAAACACAATCAAAATTTTCTGTAGACACTGAACCTAACAAACCTCTAGAAGCCAATTGTTGTACTCGAGAGGAAGATGCGTGACCAAGTCGAGCATGCCAAAGTGCAAGGAAAGGAGTGGAAGAAACTGCAGCAGCTGCAGCAATAGATTCAGGAGCAACAAGTGGAAGACGAAGGTTGTCCACGGGAAACATACGCCCAACTCTGGGACCGGTCCCAAGCTCCTGTCTCGTCCTAGGATCCTGCACAATGCACCCAGAATAATCAAAGGTAATGTGATAACCTAACTCAGCTAATTGTCCCATAGAGAATAAATTGTAAGAAATGTTAGGTCACAATCTGAATGACCCCTTGTGATTAACCCTAATTAATTAATTTAGCCAAGTAATTAATTAATCAATTAATCATGCAATTTTATGGAAGCACAAACAAATCACCAATCAACTAAATATGCAGCGGAAAATAAATAACACGGTGATTTGTTTACGAATGGGGAAAACCCTAATGGCAAAAACCCCACCGGGTGATTTTCAGGTCACCACTCCCGAAACTCCACTATTATCAAATCAAGCGGTTACAAGTAAAGGAATCCCAAGTACCTTACCAACCTACAGTTGAACCCTTACCCCAATACCCAATTGGACTTGATCTGTAGTGACAGTCTCCACCTTTGATGCACGGCTCCCAAGTACGTGACTAACCAATGCGCGGATCCAAGTACGCGACTTCAGAACACCAACTGAGGAAGAATGGTTGGCTGCAAAGTTCTTCAGTTCATCCACTTGATGAATAGCAAGAAGATGCTTGGTTACAAAACCCTATGGTGCAAATACACAGCAACTTCTTGATGAAAGATGAACTAGGTCAAGAACTTCGTCTGTTGATCACAATTTGCTTAAACAGAGATTGCTCAATGATAATGCAACTTGTGTCACCCAAAACGGCTCTTAAAATAATCCTTTTATATGTTTAGGGTTAGAAGAAAAGAAGTCCCAAAAACATATTCACGGATCCCAAGAAAATCAGATTGGAATTCTGACTTTTTAAATCTCGACAGATAGCAGGTGTCGAGGTAGCTATCGAGAGGTGTCGAGCTTTAAAAACTTTGCACTTCAGCTTGCTTTTTCTTGGACAGACTTGATGACTTCAACACTTGACCTTGAAACATTGTTTCTTGAAGTATTAAAAACACCTAGATCTACCCAATTACAAGCAGAGTGCGTTTTGTCAAAGGATTAGCCAATTTACATAACTAAGTGACATATGTTCTTAAACAAGTTAAAACATATATGTCCTAACAAGAAAGGTCAGGAATATTAAAGACCCCAGGAACCGAGAGGTTGGAGGTCGAAACGGAACCTATATTATGACCAGACATTGTGGAACCATTTGCTGTACGAATATTAAGAGGGTGTGGTGCAGGTTTAAGTTCAGAAAATAAGGACGAGTGAGGTGTCATGTGATTGCAACAAGCAGAATCCATAAGCCAAGAGGTAGGAGACATACCAGATAAAGCTGAGAGAGAAGAGGAATAAGATGCATTACCAACCATACGAATGACATTGGCGATGATATTTATAAGGTCATCTCTGGAAATGGTGAAAGTGGATCCAGAAGACTGAGACTGTGCAGAGACGGGAGCCATTGGTTGGACACTCTCAGTGTTAGCAACAGTAGCAGCAGAAATTGAAACAGCTGATTTGTTGCGATGATAGCAACTCTCAATATTGTGGCCAAAACGTTTGCAAAAACGTTTGATGGAATGGCAGCGACAATTGTTGCAATAAGAAGAAGACCTGTCCTTATTCTTCATTTAGAAGCAAAATATGCAAAAATGGACTGCAAAAATGAAATCTACGCGAAAAACTGGGTAAGGAGCACCTGAACTGCAAAAGTCAACTCTGGCAAAAAAGTCAACGGTCAACCTGGTCAAAGTCAACTATGAAAGTCAACGGTCAACGGTGTCAAAGTCAACAGATGACGTCAGCAGGCTGACTGTGAGATGACGTCAGCAGATGACAAGGCGCTGACGTCAGCTAGGGCTGACGTGGAAGAGCAGATTCGCGCGTGAGGCGCGTGGCGCGCGTGAGTGAGCAGACACGGCGCGTGAGAGCGCGTGAGGGTGTGTGGGGGCGCGTGAGGAGGAACCCAGCTATGCAGTGGCGCGTGGGAGGCGCGTGGAGCGCGTGCGTTGCGACGCAGAACCTTTGAGTGGCGCGTGGGGGCGCGTGCGGTCTCCGATGGCTTCAAGGCTTCCACGAGTGTGTAGATCGGTGCAAGACGATCTCTGTGGTGCCTTCACAAACTTTATCGGAGCAATATTGCGGCGGTGATGCAACAGGCAGTGGTCTTTGTAGCGCAAGACTCCTCAACAACGGCGGCTGCAGGTCCGGAATCCAAAGACGACGGCAGGAAGACGTCGGAGATTCAACGGCGAAAGGCTGCGGCGGCTGCTGTGATGGCGGAAGCGATGTTAAGAATGGAGTCACACCAATAAAGACAAGACTGCTAAGAAAATGTCAGAGCAGTGGCTCTGATACCATGAACGGACTAAACACATTGAGATCGATTGTCATTTTATCCGTTTTCATCTTGTCCATGGTGCTCTCAAGCTGATCTCAGTCTCCTCTAAAGATCAACTTGCAGATATCTTCACCAAGTCACATCCTAAGGGACGCCTTCGTACTTTGGTTGACAACCTCAAGTTGGTCTCACATCCACCTTGAGTTTGAGGGGGGCTGTTAACGTATATAGTGTTGTGGGCTTTAGGCCCAGTTAGATTACTTGTATAGCACACACACATACTTGTACTGCACACATATGCCTCCTATATAAAGACACCTATGTACATTCTTTTATTGATGAAATACAATATACAATTACATTCAGTATTTCTAACAAAGGCCAATAAGATATTTGTCAAAAGACCATGGTTACTGGGCTAGGATCTTAAGGGAGTTGGCTTCATTGGAAAAAAGGATTAAGACTGTGTTTGAGCTGAGATCTCTGAGTTCAAAGTCTTGTATGGAGCGCCACATGCTCTTGAGGGTTCTTGATAGGGCTTCCATGTTAGCTCTATGTTGGTTGAAGAGCTTGGCGATAAGGACCTTACTATTATCTTCAATATCAAATGCTGAAGGGACGGTTTGGCTTTCTTGTGTATTGAGTGATAGTTTTGCCCATTTACTAGTGAGGTCGTCCATGGCTAGAGAGTGTGGGGAGTGAAGATCTCGGAGAAGTAGATACGAGGTTCTGCCAGTATGGGGAAAATGGGGCCTATATAGGTATTAGGTTTTCATCGCCGCAGGCTTTCTCATGGGAGAGAGCCAACGAGAGAAAAATTATCCGTCCACGTGACCCTCGTCAATTAATTTACATACATTCATTTATTATATTTTTAAAATGAGAAAAGAGCAATCTATACTATATTCCAAGAACAAACAGATAAAGGCATTAAAAGCCTATATGCTAGACAGGTAAACACACAAATATACAAAATCATGCCTAGCTCTAAATTCACTCTAAACTAACCCTAAAGCCACGCAAACACACAAAATGTGTAAAAATATAAAAACCCTTGTAATTAACCATGCGGATTAAATAATGGTTAATAGTTAATCACAAAATAAAAATAAAAATATATAATTGAACATTCTTTTTCATTAACTGATTCTTCTGGTATTATAAATAGGTTATATATAACTCAATTAATATACCTGAGGGCCAATTAATTTATTGCAATCATATTTAAGGTCCGTTTAGATACAACTTATTTTTGCTGAAACTGAAAACTAAAAATTGAAAACACTATAGCAAAATAATTTTTAAATGTGTAAATAGTGTCGTGGGACCCGTGAACAGTGCGTGAATAGTGCATGAACAGTGCATTTTGTCTCCTGCACAGTGAATCCATGTGATGTTACTGTTCACGTGCTAGGAAAAAAAAAGAAAAAAGGAAGGCAGAAAACGCAAAACGTGAAACTGAAACGTGGATCCAAACCCCACCTTAATATTTGACCTTAAAACACCTATTTGTTGGGCTTCTATCGAGTCTGATGTTGAAGTAGAGTGTAGGATTTTAAACCTGATTTATAAAGTGTAGATTTTAACTGGCTAGATACCCTCTCAACTCTTAACGTTAGACTAAATCATGGATTTCATTCTTTTTATAGATTAGGGTGGCTTATTCCATCGTAGAGAAATGGACCAGCATCAACCAAGAGGCCTGGTTCTTGGTCAGATTCTTGGGCCCATTTGGTTAGAGATTTTTAGTAACGTTGTTTAAGTGTTGTGGGAATACATGTGGGTTAAAAAATGTTGTGAAAATATATGTAAGGGTGTTTAAACACTGAAAACTGTTGTTTAAACACCCCTACTAAATGGACCTTAACGCCTGAATTGGCGATTTTAATCTAGGACCCACGAATTAAAACAAAAAAACTTGGGCCAAAAAACTTGTTGGCTTTGGTTGTATTACAATTAATTATAGGTAAGCATTTACCTGGGCTTATGCAAAGGTTAGTGTGCTTATTTAAAATAAGAACATTTTTTTCTTCTATTTTAGTTAACCACTACTCAAAATACCCATTTGATTATCTATTTCGTTTATTTTTTTTGACACACAACAACCAACAACAAAAAAAAAATAATAAAATGTATAAGTTATAGATGGTGCCTTTTAAATTTGGACAAAGCAATATAGCAAAATCTTATTTTCTCTCATAGGTTCATAACCTGATGCGAGTGTTTTATGGGTTTCGTTGACTAAAATTTGGGTCTTATGCTATATTAGCAAATCTGATGCAAATGTTTTAGTGTGTTTCTTGACAAAAAGAAGGCAATTGTCGAGGGACCCATATAGGCAAAGTGTACTGTAGCCACATAGTTGAGTTACACATAATTAAAATTTTCCTTCCACCCCCTCCCTTTCGAAGGAAGCATATTTAGTGTATGATTGATACCTCCGCAATTTATTTTTGATAGCTTATTTGCTTGATGTGAGATAAAAAAAAAAAAAAAAAAATTAGCATATTTTTAAAAAAGTTGGGTTTATATATATATATATATATATATATATATATATATATATATATATATATTTAGCACAAAAGGTAAATTGCTATTTGCTTTTGCCAGACCAAACACTTAGGGTACGTTTGGTACACTGAATGAGAATTACTACAAGAATTGTAATCTTTATTACTAGGAATAAAATGTGTTGTAATGTAATAACTAAATATATTCATTAGTTTGGTTGTGAGTTATAACATTAAAATGAAACTTAACATTTATTTTAGAAAATTTCTTGCTCATACAATTATATTTCCTTCAAAAATTTTATTTTTAAATTTAAGAGAGATATGTGTTATTTTTATGATTTTTTATTTTTATAATTGTTAGATGTATATGGAAAGTTTGTTTATTTGGAAATATATTAAGTTTTGAAATTATTGCACTTACTAAGGGATAGCTAATACAACCTTTTAAAGAAGAATAATTATTCCTCATTTTGAAGAATAGCTATTCATAAGGAATGATTATTCCTTGTAATAAAAACATAACCAAACTAAAGAATAACTAAATCATAGGAATAACTATTACATTACAACGCTTATTACAGTCTATCAAACATGCCCTTAATATTTTCTTTTTAACTTATAGGCTTATCGTTAAGTAGATTTTTTTTTCTTTTACATGGATTTAAATGGATGAAGATTTTAAACTCCATGAATTGAGTGTTCAATTCCCAAATTGTTTATTTTTGTAACTTATTTGCATAATGTGAGAAAAAAAAAAACTAAATATTAGTTATAAAAAAAAAAAAAAATGAAAGTTGAATTATTTAAAATAAATTAGTTGGGGCAAAAAGTAGTGTAAGTCCCACATATGATGTATAAATAGGCAAAAATTAAGCTTATGATTACTTCCCAAACTCAAACAGAGTGTGTGTATGTATATATATATATATATATATATATATATGTCTTAAGCTTGGTTCCATGAGCACTAGTGATATTGTGAAACATTTTATCCTTCCATATTATTAAAGATACCAGGTGAGGACTGTCACAAATAATGAAATTACTACGTACCTATATATTTATTGACCATATCTGGAAGAATTAAAATGGTTAAGAGTCTTATATCTCAACTAACATTTTATGTTGTTTCCAACAAAAATATTTAGGGTTCAAATTCTCATTTCAACTATTATTTAAAAAAAATTAAATAATAATAATAATAATAATAATAATAATAATAATTGTGAGTCACTACTCACTAAGAACAAAATCATTAATATATTCTCTTTAGGACCTGTTTGGACTGAGGAGAGTAGAGGAGAGTAGAGTAGAGTTGACTAAAAATAGGCTAATTTTGGGTCAAATCTAATCTGCTATACTCTACTCTACTCCCCCTCAATTCAAATTGACCATTAGAGAGGTGTACATAAAATTAAATATGGAAAAATTGAACTCGGACCCAAAAGAAAATACCATATTCAAACCTGAATTTTTTTACTTGAATTAAAACAGGTCAATCCAGGACGCGATCTTTTTTATAAACTAGTATGTAACTCCGTGCATATGCACAGTACATTTAAAAACAATCACAATTATATATATATATATATATATATATATATATATAAATTGTTTGCTTATTGATTATGAATTAAAAAACAAATTGAAATTAACATTTAGAATAATAAACGTAAAAATAGAATTAGTCATGCCAAGACAACATTTCCTAAGGGACCAATCCTTTCACCAAAATAACTTGGAAAAGAGTTTGACAAAGATCATCTTGTTAAGACGTGTAGCTTTGTTAGCATTCCTATACACCCAATTAAACTCCAGCCGGTCAAATCTTGCATATAGGAATTTGACTATAAGCCTTAATATTAACTTTTTTTGAGAAGGTGAATAAGCTACTCTATAAGCCACATTCCATGGGTGCATGTAGGAGCTATACATGCTTCATACATGATTTTGATATCAAGTTCAACATGACATAAAATGACCATGAATGACAATATTCATGAGAAAAAGTTGTCTTAAAAAATTTAAAACTCAGAGCTTGCCTTGAACTATGGACAATGACAATGCCTCAAGAGTCAATGTTAAGTTATGTACATTTGATTTGCAAAGCTTAAGGTCAAAGATACAATTATCAAATGACATGCACCTACTATTATCCTCTGGCTCACAAATCAAACTTTAAATTATCTTCTCTCTTAACCATGGCATTCACCCACTATTATATTATGCTATATGATATTCATATGAAATATTTCTAGATTCATTCATATGTGAATCTTCCAAACCAGAATTCGCTCACGAATTAAGACAAATAAATAGCTTTCGTTGAGAGCTTTCATTTGATCCACTATATTTTCTGCTATATGATACCATTGTTTCTAGCAATGCTTAGCTTCATTAAAAGTCACACATAACTAAGTATATACTTTGAAGAGCATTACAAACTATGAAAAAAAAAGAAACCTATTATAAAAGCTTGTAAACTAAACAAATTTCTCTGAAAATTGGTTGAATTTATAAATTTCTTGTTTTTTTGGTTTGTTTGTTTTTGGATATGATCTTTTCAAAGATAAGTAAAACACTCATATGGAATGCTATATTTTAGCTTTTGATGAATATTTACCACTTTTGAGTGCCATCCCCCATATTGGATCTAAGTAAATACTATCTCTCTATATTTACCCATTGAGAAACGAAATATATTTTAAATTTTTAATCAATAAATCTCATCTACCTAACTCTGTAAAAAACTTATATTAAAGTCTGGTCATTGTTACTAATTGTATAACTAAATTCAGCTATATATTTTTTCATTATAGATCTTATCTCATGCAATATGAAAAATTTCAAGAAATACCCCTTTCAACTTAGTGTCTCCAAAAAATAAGTCATGTACATTGGACTTGGAAGAAAGAGAACTACTGGTCTTGCCCAATCATACCCTTATATTCTTACAACAAATAATTGGATTACTCGCTTTGTTTATTGTTGAGATGCAACCCAAAACAAAAAAAGACATACGACAACAACAAAATTAATAATAAATAAAATTTCCAAATAGCATTATAATGAAGTATTGTTTCCAAAAGCCATATTTTTCAAATTCGTATGGTTGCTTATTTTAATCCTCATACGGGATTTAAGTTTTATTTATACATTTGAATATTGATATTGTTAAATTCAGTGGTTAGTTATGAAGCAAAAAAGTTGTAAAATGTTTTTAAAAAAAGTGAGAAAAGGAATTGACAATGTTTCATTAGTCAATGAATATGAATGAAAAGGGGCTGCAACTTTACTTACAGATCTGTTTGTTGTGCATTGGAGAGTTGCCAATGTATTATTAATAACTAGTAAGTTGCCCGTGCGATGCACGGATAATTTTGTGATATTTTATGTAAAACAGTTTTGAATAATGTTGTACATAAATTATAAAGAAAAAGTAAACTAAATTAGAGTAAAGAAACATATACATTTTGAGATATTAAAAATTGGTTTAGTAGCTTCACTGCATATTTGTAGCCTTCTTAAGGTAAGATTATTATTTTTTTAAATCATGAAACCAAAAATAAATGCAAAAGAGTAATGGGACCATGAAATAAACTAATTTGTGTTGTGTTCACATATTTCATACTATGAAATAAAAGTATACCCAACTCTCTGACTATCTTCCACTCATCGATAGTGCGACATTAAGACATGGTGTGGGCAAGTGTGTATGCATGTGTCTTATAGATGATTTAAAATTAAACCATGGTAGAATATGACTTTACATTGCGCACCAAATATTCTCTCTACTTATATACCCAAAACAAAAACTAACTAACCAAATTACCTAACCTAAATCATATTTAAGCCCCTAATTTAAAAAGAAAAAAAGATTACCCGTAGGGGTTTCGGTGTGTTGATGGTGGTGGGAGGTTAGTATAACGGAGGTGGTGACCTCTCAGATTCCTCTTTCTCTCTTTTTCAAATGTTTTGTTAGTTTTAGGTCTTTTATTTTGGTAACATATAGTGAAATAGTGTCATTTATTTAACAATCCACAACATTTTTGTGTTTCTCTAGCTATCTCTCTTTAGAATCTTATCTCATTAGTTATTACTATTAGCCCTTACTTATTTTTTTTATTTTATTTTTAAATACTAAAACAGTGGGTATGCTAAAAGACATGAAGAATAGTGAAAGGTGTGGTGTAAGCTTAGGCAATTAATGAGATATTAATGAGATAACAGTAAAATAAGATAATGTGAACTTTTGGGTAACAATAATAAATAAATAAATAAATAAATAAAAACTTAATGAAAGAGGTAAAAAAAGGCTAAATGCAAAATTAGAGTGCCACTTGGCAGGACCTCATGCACTCTTGCATGAGGTCTCTGAGAGAGAGACATTTTGTAACAACTTTTATTCTACAATATTCCTCCAAAAAAAAAAAAAAATTTACTCATTCCTTGAACTGAATAATTATAATGGTTATGTGTGTGCAATTTATAACTGTTGTTTCACTGCATATTTATAGCCTTCTCAAGGTAAGATTAATTTTTCACCCTAAAAAAAAAAGGTAAGATTAATTTTTTTTAAATCATGAAACAAAAAATAAATGCAAAAAAGTAACAGGACCGTGAAAATCAAATAATTTGTGTTGTGTTCACATATTTAATACTATGAAATAAAAGTATGTCCAACTCTCTCACTGTCTTCCACTCATTGATAGTGCGACATTAAAACATGGTGTGGGCAAGTGTATATGCACGTGTCTTATAGATGATTTAAAACCATGGTAGAATATGGCTTTACATTGCGTACCAAATATTCTCTCTACTTATATACCCAAAACAAAAACTATCCAACCAAATTACCCAAACCTAAATCATATTTAATCTCCTACTTTAAAAAGAAAAAACAATACCCATGGGGGTTTCGGTGTCTTGATGGTGGTGGGAGGCCAATATGACAGTGGCAACGTCCCCTCAGAATTCTCTTTCTCTCTCTTTCAAATGTTTTGTCAATCTCAGGTCTTTTATAGTGAAACAATGCGTTTTGATTTTGTAGTGAAACAATGCGTTTTATTTAACAATCCACAATATTTTTACATCTCTCTATCTCTCTTCAAAGCCTTATCTAGTTAGTTATTACTATTAGTCCTTAATTATTATTATTTTTTTTTTTTAAATATTAAAATGGTGGGTATGCTAAAAGACATGAAAAAGAGAGAAATGTATGATGTAAGCTTAGGCAATTAATGAGAGATTAATGAGATAATAGTAAAATAAGTTAATGTAAACTTTTGGGTAACAGTAAAAAAAAAAACTTAATGAAATAGGTAAAAAAAATGCTAAATGCAAAATTAGAGTGTCACTTGGCAAGACCTTACACACTCCCGCATGAGATCTCTGCTTATATATATATATATATATATATTGATGATTATTCATTTATAACTTCTAATCACTCATCAACATGAATCTCAAAAAACTTAGTTTAAATGAATTTTTTCTCAAGCTTTCAGATGATGGACTTTAGATAAGATGTTCAACTTTTATACGCCAAGCATTGACTATAAGTCTTGTACATGGAACAAATAGAGATAAGAAATTAAGAATATGGTCCATTTTTGTCGGCCTTAGCTTGATTTGTCTAGACATCAATTTTCTCTCTTGCCAAAAGTCCAACTTATTTCAGGTGGAAGTTTCCAGGATCATTAAATTGGAATAGGTCCCTTACTAACCTAACCAATTGGAATAGGATGAAATTTCTTCCCATCCACACTAAGCGTTGTGTACACTCCAAATTTTTTCTGCATCTCATGATGATACATTGTTAATAGGTGTCATCCAAGTCCAACATGATTGAGAGTTGTAATTGAGACTATGGCCCAGAAGCTTTACTATTCAATACTTTGCGAGAAAAATTAAACACTCATTTGATGTAATAGGAGACTATGGAATTTGACGTTGTATACACTGGGGTTTGTTCTTGATGTTGTGAAATTGCTGCAGGTACTAAAAACTCTAGTTTGATTAGTTGGCAAGTCATGTTCTTTAATCATGAAAAGTCTACAATGGAAAACTTCTGTGTTCCTACAATAAATGTTTTGGAGAGGAAATTGTTAGCCCCCTTATCCCATTGGGACCCTTCTATTTATACAAAGGAAAAAGGGTCCAATATTCCTAAGTGTGACTTAGTTACATGGAATTTTTGTGCAAATGTGCCTAAATTTCTTTTAAAAATTTAATTATAATTTAAACTCTAATTTGGTGATTTTTATATGATTTCATGTGTTCTTAAATAATCTAAATGCTATTTCAGTTTGTGCAAATTATAGAACATAGAATTGGTAATTTAGCAACATTGGCATAGGAGAAGGCATGTAGTGGTTTAGGAAGAGTAGGCATTTAGTTTTAAGGGAAGAAGAGTAGGCATAAACATAAGAAAACCTTTGGATGGAGGAATAAGGAAAACAAAGAGTTTTTGATGATTAACATCCCTCTATCTTATCCATTAGTCTTATTTATTTCTAATTAAAATATATTGAGTTTTGTAAATAACTGATGTGGCATCTAATAAGTGTACTAAATTAAGAATGATGTATTTTATTTCAAAAAAAAAAATCAATTATCTTTTCAAAGAGAGTGTCACTTGGCAAAATCTTATACTCTCTCGCATGAGGTTTCTGCTTTTATATATATATATATTGATTGTTTGCTGATGGTAGCAGGTGGTTAGGGGTTGAGATTATATTTAGAGAAACATTTAAGAGAGAGAGAGGAGCTTGAGAGCCTACATAGAAGTGTCTAGGTGAAGTGTTTTTGTTTAGATTATTTTTGTGGCATTATTGGTTTTTGCATTAGGTGTTAAAGTATTATTTATTTTGGCACAAAAATTTTGAAAATTTAGATAGGACATATGACGCAAAATTGAGAATCCAATTAATTCACTTGACCCAAAAAAAAAAAAATGCGTAGCGCAAAATTGAGAATTCAATTAGATTTTTCCTTACTTCACCTATTATTTTATATATATATATATATATATATATATATATATATTTGTTTTTTTGTTAATAAAATTCAGAATTTTTTTTTTTTTTTTTTTTTTTACCAGTTGACAGCAGCAGTGAGATGTCCTGGTCCTGATTCGAGGAAAATTTGCTTCTTAGTCGGCATTACTCCTTATGTTCCGCTCTTCTTGATTTCCTTTGAAATAAACTGCCATGGGAGAAGCAAAAGCCTTTGAATTGTTTATGGAGCCAATTGATGTTCGACATATTTTGATATGTATGTCAGATATATACTAAATGATTAACACGTTAAATAAAAACCAAGTCATGCATTACAAATGTCCCATTTTTGTTTATTTCCTATATTCAGGATTCTAAAGGAAGGAAAAAATTATACGAATACTAAAATATAATGGAAGGTGATGTATGTGTGTGTGTCTATATATATATCTTTCATGTCCAAAGGGAAAGTTTTTAAGAATTTAAACTACAAATTTTTCTGTTCTCCCACCCCATCCATGGATGCCAAGTTTACAAGCATACAATGTGTTCACATTCTCTCTAAACCCAACAGAATTATGTGCATTATTAGAATGAGACTTACAGAAGCAAAATCCAAAATATAGCAAGCAATTTAAGTCAAAACTATGATGTAAATCGATTAGTGATTTGTCCATATCAAAAGCCTAATAGTAGTAATGTTAGCAAGGGAACTCTGATAATTTTCATCTGAAATTGAACATTTTTACACTCAATAATCTTTTAGGATAAAAAGGAACCAACCTGCACAATATGCGAAAGAAAGAAGTACTAAATAATGTTATTGAAGTCCTTCACCCACCTGAGGCAACCAAAAAAAGTAGTTTCAAAAGTCAATGAACAATTTAATATCCATAAAACATCCATAAAGTAGAACAAACAAACTGAAAAAGAGCTCAGGAGGCTAAGAGGGATCAAGACAAAACATGAAGAAGTGAAGCCAGATATTTCTGCTTTATGCATTGATTTTCTATTTGTGAATGTGGCACTTTGTCTCTACCTAACTCGGTCCCATTCCATTTTAAACCTGGTATTTACGTAGTACACTACACTCTACTTAACAATTGAGTCATATATACACCTTGAGAAAAAAAATGGAAGCAATTTTTTTTTTTTTTGGGAGTTATGGCTCTCCTTGGAGCCACAAACTCATATTAAAGAATTTACCATTTGATGAAAAGTTAATACTCAATTGACCTAATAACCTCTATGACCAAAAACAAAACTACAAGAACAGATAAGGGGGTGTTTGGATTGGAAGTATCTCAAAACTCAAAAATCATAACTCAAAACACTGAACTCATTTCTCAAAACTCATCTCACTCAAAACCCAAAACTGAAAATTTTTGTTTGGCTCCAATATCTCAAAACCGTGTCTCATATCTCATTTCTCAACTTTTTCACTTTTTGGTGGAGCCCACAGCCTGCACAGGTCAGAGCAATTGGTTTTCTCTCTCGCGTCCTCTTCTCTGTCCTTTCACACAAAATGCTGTTATGTCTTCTATCTCCACACACACACACACACACACACACACACACACACCGAATGTTAAAACTGGGTTTTGTGGTTTTTTCTTTTCCTTTTTATTTTCTATACTTCTGCCTCCATGTTATAAACTAATCAAATACATAACCTGTGCATTATCAACAATGCTTTGACATAACCTGTGCATTGTAATATATAGGAATGATATATAAGTTACAAAATACATTGTCAACAAGGCTTTGACAATGAAGATATATATACTGACCCCCTAAATAACATCAACATAATGCATCATATCATCCAAAAGATGCATCCTGTACATTGTAGTTAGTGAATAGGTGTCACCTAGCCTAAAACAGACTTGTTCAAGTTCACAACTATAATATTACAACCCATATATTTCAATATACTGCCAGGTGGATTAATGGCACCAACAACCCAACAAAATAATCCACAATACACAATGGGGTACCCCAAATCAACCAGGTAGTATGAACCTGCATCATAAACAAGAAATTTTGAAGTTTCCATATGTCAGCCAAAAATTTATGTCAATTTAAAATTTATATTTCCTGTTTAAATACTCTGTTTATGTCAATTTCACATTTTCTGCTAGTTACATAATCACTTTCAGATTGTATTCCAGGAATATGTATCATTTCTTGGTTAAATCCAGATCCGCTACCATGCAGCCTTATTTTTCTTTAATCAAGTAAACTATAGTTTAATCAAGTAAATGGCAAACATGTTATATTTAATTTAAACACCATGTTAGGGAGTAATGCATAGAAACTAATCAAAGTTATTTGGCATAGAACTACCTATACCCAAAGACAATATTGAGATCGGGGAAGAACAAAAAGACTATCGTTTATTATAAGTCTTTTTTAACGATTCAGTGGCTGGTTTTTGAACCTAACAACAGATGCCACGGATTTCTTAAAGTGAGCGAAGAACATCCTTGTAAACGATATTATGAGGAGAGTCCTCCCTTTTTTAATCCTACACACCAGTGCTGACCCATACAATAACCCATAACATCTACCCGAATCAAAGTCCCTCCAACAAACACATTTCATCACAGACAAAGTAAAACCCATCAGACACACAATTTTTTACAAAACCCATCAGACCCAAATTCCATTAGACACAAATTTCATTATTTTACAAAACCCATCAATATTTAGAGAAATTGAAAAAAAACATTGAAACATAAACAAAAGCAAAACAAAACACCTGGGCAGAGGTCGGCGCCGGGATCGAATCTGTCGGGGTGTGCTTGTTTCTGGCTGGGACTCCTTCTTCCTCTCGCTTTGTGCTGGTTTTGGAGTAGCTTGTGAAGAATGGACACAAGTGAGAGGTCTGAGCAATAAAAAGAAAAGGCAAAAGTGTGAAATAATGGCATGTTGGTAGGGTGGGTGAGAGGTGTTAATGGAGAAGCAGTAATGGAGAGGGAGTTGGAGTAAATGGAGAAGGTGGATTTAGAGTAAATGGAAGTCAGAGGATTAAAGAAAATGGAGGAAAACAGGAGAAATTATTGGTTCCTCCGGGAGGACCACTGATGTGGTCCTCCCAGCTCCTGCCAGCCAATAGAAAAGTGCCACGTGGCCATTTTTTTTCTGATTTAGCTCCACATCATCTGCCTCTTTCTTTCCCTCTCCTCTAGCTCTATTTCTCCTTTCTTTGCTCTTTTCTCTGCCTTTCAGCTACTCGAAAAAACAAAAAACTCTCTCTTTCTTCAGATCTTTCTCTACCCAAAATTCAAAAACTCTCTCACACCATTGCTCAATCTCCATTGCTAAATTACATGGAATTCAAAAACTCTCTCACACCATAATTTTAAGTTTTAACCATTGATTGATGACATGGAATTCCACATGCGTAAACAAAAGGCAAACCACAATTCCAAAAATAGACTTATCAGTGATGTCAAGAAGAAAACAAAACAGCAAGAACCACAGAAATTTACATGAATATAGTATTCCTTCTTGAAGACTTTATAATGCACTAAAATTATGGGTTTCAACAGAATTGAAAAACGATCCATGAACTGACTCCAATAATTCTGAGGTGGGGATGTTTTATTTGGGCTTCAGTTCTAACTGTAAAAAGAAGGCATATACTTGATCAATTTATTTTTCGAAAAGCTCTTAAATTTTGAGAACAAAACCTATAATCCAAATGCAAACACCCATCTCAATAAACCTAGAACCAAAATCCCAAAGTACAAAATGGATAAAACCCAGATGGGATTCAAAGGGCTCAAGCCAAAATTCTTATAGAACATCAATAATCAATTACATTTTACACGTCACATGACCAATTCCAAAAAAATCAAACACAACCCAAGACAACATTTCTTTAGACCAAAAAAAAAAAAAACGCATACATAGACATAATATAATCCACAAACAATGAAGAACCATAAAAAACCCAGACGGGGATTGATGGTCAGAATCTCAAATGTCCAACAAAAAAAGAAAACCCAGATGAGAGAGAGAGAAGGTACGATGCAGCACTGATAGAACTTGTGCTTGAAGTGGTCTTGGACATCGGAGCGAGAAGCCATGCTGGGAGGAATGAGGATATTGGACCAGTAATCTGCCCATCTTGGGTCCTTGAGAGAGTTTTTGAATTTTGGGTAGAGGAAGATCCGAAGAAAGAGAGAGTTTTTTGTTTTCTTGGGTAGCTGAAAGGCAGAGAAAAGAGCAAAGAAAGGAGAAATAGAGCGTGAGGGAGAGAGAAAGAAAGAGGCAGATGATGTGAAGCTGAATTAAAAAAAATAGCCACGTGGTACTTTTTTATTAGCTGTCAGGAGATGTGGTCCTCCCGGAGGAACCAATAATTTCTCGGAAAACAGAGGCCAAAATTGAGATAAGAGCATTTGGCACAGCAAAGGCTTCCAACGGCTCTAAGGGTGATGTGACTATACACTGAACAGGGTTCCATATATTTGGGATTATTTACTCAAAATGCCACAAAACTCATTTCTCCGAAAGTGAAAACAACCTCACATCGCTAGAGGCATGCAGTTAAATGTTTCTTGCCCAATGTGCAATGCAACTAATGAATCCATTATCCATGCACTCCGAGATTGTAATGTGGTGAAACCAACATGGCATCAACTCGGAGTTCTCAACAACAACTCTACTTTCTTTTCTCAGGGAATCAAAGATTGGCTGAGCACCAATGCCAAGTCGAAATGGTTGTCTTCCTCGAATCACCCTCCTTGGAATGTGTTGTTTCCCTTTGCTATTTGGCTTATCTGGAATCAGCGCAACCAAACGGTCTTCAAGGGTAAAGGAGCAAACCCACAACTGGCAAAGAGTATCATCATGCAAGCAACGGAGTATGCTTTATGCATCAGTCGGCCTAGTAGGAATCAAACTAGATTGATTAGACAGATCAGATGGGAAAAGCCAGATTTAGGTTGGGTTAAATTAAACACTGATGGGTCAGCTTCTGATCTCTTGAATACTGCGGGGTGTGGAGGTTTGATAAGGGATGATCAAGGGAATTGGCTTGGGGGGTTTTCGAGACATATTGGACTCACTAACAGCTTCATGGCTGAGGTTTGGGCGCTTCGGGACGGTCTTCAGCTTTGCCACCTCATGAACCATCACTCTATCATTGTTGAGTTGGATGCCAGTGCATTAGTTACTGCTCTTAACAACCCAGGTTATACCAACACCATTCTTTCCCCTCTTTTTGATGACTGCCAGCAGCTGGTTGGTCGCTTTCCTCAATGCCGTATCAGACATATTTTTCGAGAAGCCAACATGTGCGCGGACAAGCTGGCTAGGATAGGACTCAAGCAATCAATAGATTTTGTTTCCTTGTCTAGTCCGCCTGTGGACTTGATCCCTCTCATTGAGGCAGATAAGTGTGGTTTGTACATGAACAGAGTAGGCCCTGTTGGTGCCTCTGTTTCTTAGTTTGTTTAATTGAATTCCAATTTACCAAAAAAAAAAAAAAAAAACAACCTCACAGCAGTTCTCATTTCTCATTCTCAAAACTCAAAATTTTGAGATATGAGATACGGAAACACAAAATGGAAAATTGAACCAAACAACATTTGGCTAGTGGGCCCCACGGTTTTTGAGTTTTGAGTTATGTAACTGAAAATTGGCTAATCCAAACACCCTCTAAGCCATTCAAAATTGTCACTGGATGCCCAAGTGAACTATCAATGTCATGCCCCAAACCCTAAAGGGGCCAAGGCATGAGAAAGACATCTCAAAGTACCTGTAATTTTTTTTTCCTTTTTGACAATATAATCCAATTAAATCATATCAAGTATCAATATTAAGAATTATCATAATAATTTCATTAAATATACTCTCAAAGTAAGTCAGAGCTCTAAGCAATAATTACAAGGACAATTGGCTACAAAAGAACAAAAGTCTGAATAAATAATTACATATCATCAGCTTGTCCCATTAGTGGGAATAAAGTCACAGCCACTATAATAAACAAAAGAAATGAGTCAAGCCTATTCTAAGATGTACATCATTTAATATCTCCATCACAGAAATTCAACTTCCATCAGTAGTTAGTCTAACTACTGTTAGCCACCAAAAGTTGTCTCAAAAGATTGTTACCTACTCTGAAAAGTTTATAAAATAATGGGATGAGACAGAGCCCAGTAAATAGCATAATTAATGAGGGTGGGAGAAATGTAAGTTTCATTTTTAATAATAATAATATAATATGACAAAAATGATTGAATAATGAAACACAAAGTTTCTCAAAGTAAATACCTTGAAACTATATACTAGAATTTGTGAGTACTAACAATATAATTTCCAAAGCCATAATATCTAACATAAGGTAAATTATCACAAATATACCACACTACCATATAAACCGGTCAAAGAATCCACCCATTCACAACTGGCATGATATTGTCCTCTCTGGTATGAAAACTCTTGGCCCCATGGATAGCAACCTCACCCATACTCTTAAGGTTTTTCTCTCCCCCCATGGGCAGTAGAGAGAGCGCGTCAAATAGGACCTTTTTTGCATGTGGTCTTTTGGCCCCATGGACAGCAGTCTCACCCACACACAATCAAGGAACCTTTTCCCCCCATGGGCAGCAGGAAAGAACGCGTCATCGAAAGTGAAAGGGTACTAACCTAGATTTGATTCCGTTGTCACAAAGACTACGAAAACCAAATCGGGTGATCACCGGGAAATCACACATGACATGGTGTTAAAACCACATAAGGCTCATAGGTTAAATTACTTTGAAACACATATTTTATATCCAGATAGTTTTAGAAAAACTTTAAATAATCTAACTTCCACAAAGTTTGCAAGGTTTTCAACTTCATTATTGTCAAGAGATTTTCTATCAATTTCCCACATAACAAGACGAGATAAGTATCTTTAAATTTTCTAATATACCATTAAATCCAAGATTTTCTTATCAAAGATTAAATAAAAGATATTCATTTTTCCATATCAACAAATTCATACATTTCCCCAAATGCAATACCAAATATGATGCATTTTCATATATAATCATACATATATTAAGGTTACAACACAATAGTTTATAAGAAAATATAGTTTCCATAGGTAGTTTCCAAAAGCGTGTCTAACCCAAAAACAACATTTATGCAACATGGTTATTTTTAAAAAATCCCATTAAAAAACTACTTACCTCGCAACCGCAAAATCCTAATTTTCCAAGCTCCAAGGAGATTAGCTAGAACCTAAACAATATCAAGTAAACCTATCACAATAAGCATAGAGCTTAAAATTGTATTTAGCTACAATCTAGGAATTGCCAAATAAGCACTTAATTAGGCAAGCCTAGTATTTAATCTCATCAATAATAATATATTCAACTTTCAAAGTTTCTCAACAAATTGATTCACAAGGCACAAACTCCAATTTAGAAAGTTAACCCATTTCATATCATCTCCAACATTATGACTAGCTTTCATAAAATTTACACTACATCAATCATTAAGAGATCCATGAAAGAAAAATCAAAATATCCTCCAAGACAAGAAATTTAGAACTTCAACTAACTCCAAATAAACCCAATAGCAATGGAAAAATTGGATTTACCAGCCATCACATGTTATAACTCAAAACCCTCAAATTTTCCACCATAAATAAACCTTAGGTAGTCATCATTAGCACAAACCATATACCTACTCATCAAATAATTCCACCAATACAAAACCCACACATATAAACACATAAATATTACTTCCAATGCTCATAAATCACATGGGTATCATTATTAAAGCTTAGATAAAAATAACCTCAAGCAAAAATGTAAAACCCACCAAAAAGATTAGAAATTTTTTACCTCAAAAAAGGATGTGAAGGTGCTTATGGGCTCTCAACAATTTTCTAGTAATCTTGCCGGAAAAATGATGGTGAAGATGTTGATTTGGAGTGGGTACTGTGGGAGAGGAAGAGGGAGTATGAGAGAAATGTTTGTGTTGTGTTGAGAAAAAAAAAAAGTGAGTGAGCCGGCCAGGGGATAAAGAGATGAGTGAAAATGAGTGGTGGGGAAGGGTGTTAGTGTTTACAGCTAAAAAATTTCAATAGCACTAATAACGCTAGTAAGAAGAGATCGATTTCACTGCTTTTCCTTTTCCTAAACCTTTGTATAAGTCCTTCAAATTCTGGGTCAAGCAACCTGCTGGTTATTTGGGTTTGGTTAAGGCAGTGTGGTGTGTAGAGATGTAAAGGGTGTGCTAATGTTTCAAGTTTATAAAACTGAAAACAAAGAAGAAATTCAACAAGATTCAGTTTGGTAATCTTGCTGAAAGAGTTTGGATTTTGGAAAGCCAAACTGAAGTTGTAGGCCAAATTTTCACACGGTTTTGAGGATGAGAAATGCCAGAATGGTGTCAATTTTTTTTATTTTTTATTTTTTATAATGATAAGTATTATGTGGAGGATGTAGCTCAGACGGGTTTCTCAGATCTTTCTCTTTCTCTTTGCATGTTGAGTTCCTGGAAGCTACAATCTGGAAATTGGTTTCTAGTTATTAAACCAAACCCCTTCAAATTAATTAGTTGACTTGACTTTTGCCTCCAACTTCCAGGGAATTTCACTTGGTACGAGATTTTTTCATCAGTAACTCCCTAAAGTTTGATTTAGGGTGCGTTTGGATCTGCTTATTTTACTGAAAACTGAAAACTGACAATAAAAATAATAATTTTCGGGCTATTGTTCACTATTGAAAACACTGTAGTTTTACCATAATGCACTGTTCATGTCCCATGAACAATGCAAGAGGTGCTCGTCTTAAAAAAAAAAAAAAAAAAAAAAAAAAAACGCTAAACGTGGGATCCAAACGGGTACTTAGTCATTCATCCCAACATTCACACGAATCACGATCAACCACTCTCACACAAAGTGTATGTCGCGGACCAGTTGATTACTTGTGTTAATAAATTTATCTGTTTGATGAAAGCCAAGATATGAACTTTTGTATTTGGACAAATACAAAAGTTTGTCTACAACTTCCACTCATATTTTAAAATTTTAACAATTATATTGCGTATTTTTTATGTTCTTAACACACAAGTCAAATTTTGTGTCAATTGGATGCTATTTATTATTCGATCCATAACTTATTTTTTATGTATAATTTTATACTATAAAAATTTGAAATTTAAATATTTAATTGTTGAAATAGTTATTGATCTTTGATTTTTTGAAAATGTTTGTGTAGGGTCAGATTCTGCAGCCCAAGCCCAAGAAGGTGTGGATTTGGAGCCCACTGAACCCAAAACAATAAATTTGTAGAGAGTGGGTGAAAGAGCTAGGCTAATAATGAAAATAACAGTATTAAACAGCAACACAAGTGAGAGAATTTGAATTAATGCGTGCTCGGACGGATGTAAGTGTCTCGTCCGAAGAGGTGATTTTCATTGATGAACTTAGGTTACAATTCTTGGAGCTACAGTAAAATACTACACTCTATTCTCTTTCTCCTTTTCGATCCCCTTCTATCAGAGACCCCTCTCTCTTATATAGTACTGCCTTTCTACATCTTCACCGTCCACTTGTTCATCATCTAGGCGCCCACTTGAGTGCATGTCCCATCACACTCCCCCTTTAGCCCTGTCTGAGTGGCGGTAGCTGAGGATGCACTGTTCAGGGGTCTTCTCCACATAAATGCGGCCAGGAGGGTAGGTGCAGTGCATTAAATGCGGTGGTTGAAGTCTGTCTCCTTGATATTTCTCTGTTCCTGTTACCTTCTTGTGTGTCCGAGGCCCCTTTCTCCCTTAACACTTGTCAAACAGATCACTTGAACCTCCCATACACGTGTCGGGCAAAAACCTCGTCGGATCCGAGGGTAACGGACTCCTCGGACATATGAACATCTCCTCGGATAGCGCACGTATTCATCTCCAGACGTTCTCCTTTTACATGGGCCTCTGACTGAGTGTCTTAATCTCCTCGGACGAACAGTATTCCTCATATAGGGCCTTGGGCCCAATACGTTGGGTTGGGCTTTTTCTCCCCCCAGAGTTTGCAACTTGCAAGTACGAAAAATATAAGAAGAAAATATAATCCATTTATAGATTTGTCAAAATGACAAAGTTTGACTACAAACTTATTTGTAGCCTAAAGCTACAATTTTCACTAAATAAATTAATGGCTACATATTTTAAAAATCTAATCGTTGAATTGCATGTTTTTTTATATTCTTAAAACACATGTCAAATTTCATGTCAATCGAATATTATTTACTATTCGATCCATAAATTTATTTTTTATGTCTAATTTTAGACTAAAAATGCGAAATTTAAACATTTGATTGATGACATAGTTATTGAATTTTGATCTTTTTGAAATTTTACAAGTATGGAGGATATAAGAAAAAAAAATGTAATCTAATGGTGGATTTGTCAAAATTTACACCCAATAAAAAAAATATTGTGTGAACTTGTTGCTTTAGTATACAATCAATTTTGTTGCCAAACTTTATCTTTGTCAAAATTCACATTCAATAAAATGATATTGAGTAAAGATGTAGCCATTGGCTACAAACTAGCCAAATTTTGTTCTTAATTTTTAGAGAAATGATATGTCTACAACATTTTTACAACAAATCTTAAGTGGCAGGTTGTTACTAGTTGTTATTGTTGGGGCAAAAAAGTAATCTTAATGTTAGTTTCAAATTTGAACCAATAACAACTAACCACCTGTGATTTGTTGTAAAATTGTTGTAGAAGTAGCATCTCTCTCATTTTTATCGTTAGCAAATTTTTGAATTTTTATATAATTTTTGAAAATAGAATTTTATTTCCTTGATTTTAGGTGTTTTTAATGAGTTTGTTAGTAAAAATAAAGTTCTATATGGTACTGTATCAATTAGAATGAATAGGCTTACAAACATTTGTACTTGATATTAGGTGTTCTTAAGGGATATGTTAGTCAACATAAAATCATATTATGGTACTCATTAGAATAGGTTTAGGAATATTTGTACTTGAAAAATAGGTTTTTTGGAGCTAAACCTACAATATAATATATAATGAAAATTCAGAGTTCAGAATTTCGTTAATAAAAATTTTTAAGAGGTTTTTTTTTTTTTTTTTTTTTTTTTTTTTTTTTTTTTTTTTTTTTTTATGGATTCCAAGTAATTACGACTATTAAATGGGATTTCATCGATCATAGATCTGTTCATGACTATTGGGTGCCTTACTAAATTTGTTGCTTGAATAAAAACTCGCATTGCTACCCCTAAGTACACTATTGCTCTTAATGGTGGCTTATTGGACAATTTTGAGGGCAAAAAAGGTTTAAGAGATGGGATCCCATTGACTCAAATTTTATGAATAGTAAAGAACTTTATCTTAAATGCTTCAACTTTTAGCTTTTGTTAAAGGGCTAAATAGTTTGTGCGTAACAAATACACTACTCTTTGGTGTACCAAGCAAGGGCTACATAAGTGTCCATGTTCTAGAGTCATATGTCCATAGATTCTCTCAATTATTTTATTTGTCAGTGTTTATATTACTTTATAAACTCACACAAAGCTTTATAAATTCTCAACGAGGGATAAACCTTAAAACAAAAACCCACTTCATTTTCTCGCATATCACCATTTGATCAATTTTCCTACCCTTTCCCACCTCTAAATAAAACCCTTCCAGAACCCTATCCCCATTTCCTGACATCAAATTTGCATTGCGTTTGTTATTAATAGAAATGGTTCTTATTTTCATCTTTAATATACATTGATAACTCATTAGAACACACACTTTTGCCCTCCATTCTTGACATCTAGAGAAAAAAAGAAATGAGGAAACAGAGTCTTTTTTCCTTTCTCTTACTACATACACAATAAAACTTTAGATCATCTAAGTGAAAGGAAGACTCATCATCAGGTGTGACATTTTTTTAGTTTAATGTTATTATTTAGATGGTCTGCTTAAGAGAACTAAAAACTATTTGCAAATTATTTTGCATGAGCGCTGCCTAGCTCATTCAATTCAAGTTGTAGTGTTGTACCTATAAAACATAGCTTGACATGGAAAATAAGGATTCCACCACTGTTGAAGTCCATGAGCTCCATAAAAATCTGATAACCGACCCCTATTAACAGTCAGATAAGCTGAAGGAAGGAGATGCAGTGCTTCTGCACCTGAATTTATTCCCAACACACTTGAGAATAGGTTCCTCATGGAATTCTTTGTTGCAAGCCTCTCAATTTTTCCAACTCCAATCTCCTCCATCTTCTTCCTGTGTTCAAAGTACCCAATATATTCTGAACAAATAGGATCATCTGGGTTCACAAAAAGGTATGGTACCCATGGAGATAACACTACAAAAGGATCATATGCTTGAGCCTTACGATGTTTGCGACCTTTTACAGCAACCATGAGGCCTGCCTTGACAACACTGTTTGCAAAGCGGATCCCAAGCTTCAATGTTTCATTCTTGAACCCCCTTTCTATGGGGAGAGATAAGAATGGTGGATTAAACAGATAGGTTTCAAGGAAATAGCCTATCTTGGCCATGTTCTTTCCTACAAGCAATGCCATAGCTGACCCCAGAGAATGTCCAGTTAACCACACACTTGCACCTCGAGACAAAGCAACTGTGTTGTGAACATAATGCATTGCAAGTTGAAACCGGGAACTCCGGTGAAGATTGTTAAGGATGCTCTGGAGGTTTAACTTGAAGTCCCGTGACACAGTGTCTGATTCCATGATTGTTCCTCGAAAGGCAATAACATATTGTGGGATGTTTAGAGCAGGAGATGGGTATTTGTATTCATAAATGGCACCGCATATGGACAAGTCAACATCATCTATGAGCGTATGATTTAATTTGAAATGGAAGAAGTCCCACCATGGTAAAGCAAGCGCTTGAGGTCCATGGCGGTTCTGCCTGCGATCATTTTCAAGCATGTACACTCCTTTAACCAAGCTGGCAGCAATAGATCTTCGGTGACATATGTTGTTCCTGCAAACAGATTGTAAAATACATTACTAGGATTTCAAGAAGCCACAAACACAGATTATAACACCCTGTTGATGAAATATTGGTTAATGGTCTTACCAGTCAATAGCAGTGAGATGTATTGGTCCTGAAAGGTGGAAAATTTCCTCCGCAGAGGCCATTTCACCTTATGTTTCTCTCTTCTTGATATCCTTTGAAATCAACTGTCATTGGAGAAGCAAAAGACCATGATTGAAATGTTTATGGAGCCAAAATTGATGTTCAACATAATTTGATATGTATAGATTCAGGTACTAAATGAACATGACATCTTTAGTAAGCAACAAGTTAAACATTGCCAATGTCCTATTTTTGTTTTCCTCCTATATTTTGGATTCTGATTCTGAATGTAGGGGAAAGTTTATTCGAATACTAACGCATTATATATGGTGTATAAGCAAAAAAGAACCACCTTTTTACTTTATTTATATATATATATATATATATATATATATTAGAATCTATTTTTTACTTTTATTAAAGTATGTGATGAATTGAGATCTAGTGCAATAGCTATTAATTGTTGAGATTGAGAATTAAAAAAAGCAACTTTCAATCTCAACCATCGAATAAAATAAAATAAAGTTAAAAAGTAAAAGAGTAAAAAATTTTGTGAGAGAATTAAGCAATATATTGCACCAGGTGGACCTCAATCGGTATGTGATATGCATTGTTAAAAAAACAGGGCTTCATTACTGCATCAAACTTGACAAGCTCCGGTTAAAACATGAATTCACATAGGGTATTGCCATATTGGTTAATTCTCAAGTCATTTATTAAGCACAAATCTCATGCACGGTGAATGGAAATTTCCATCTTCCTGCGTTTGTCATTGTCAATACCAGCAAACAAGCAAAGGCATGAACTTTATGTCAGACTCAACTATGTTCTGTACTTTATTATAGCAGATATCAGAAAATACATGTTTCTCTGATTCAACTTGGCATTGAAAGCTACAAGATTAGACCCTCCCAACGGCTTAGCTACCAAAATTTTAATTAATTGAAGGAAAACTTTCTGTATGAACATCATTTTAGCTCCATTCATCTTTGGATTTCACTTGAGTGAAGTTTTTATTCTTGCACAGAACAGAAGCTCTAGTCTTCATTCCAAATCATACCCTTACAAATTACAATGTACACAATCCAAAATTACAACATATATATTTTTATCATGGAATTAGCCTAACACTTAAAATCCTATGAGGCTATAATGAAATCGTTGCATTCCACTTGAAGAATCTTGCTTATAATCAAACAAACCTACTAGTCTACGTTAAGCCTGCAATTGCCAATTGCCATTATACATTCAATTATGTACATAGCAATTATTTAATATCAGCCGACTCGGATGGTATTTTCCCAGATCATGTTACAACTATCAATCCTATGTCTGCAGTAGTAGGGAGACTTCAATTAAGTAGTCATATTAATTACTCAATCTTTTTATTATTATTATTCAATGTGAAACTTCACTCGTATGTTTGTATCCAACAAATAGTAATTCTCACATCATCACTTGAAAATGAGCGATTAAATAACTAATGAC
Organism: Quercus aquifolioides; assembly: GCA_019022515.1. Lineage (NCBI taxonomy): Eukaryota > Viridiplantae > Streptophyta > Magnoliopsida > Fagales > Fagaceae > Quercus > Quercus aquifolioides. The sequence continues at coordinate 11,133,593 of CM032335.1, read as the reverse complement.
TTATAGAGATAATATAGACCAGGGCAGGCTCTCTATACTGTAATACTGCAGCCTCAATGAAATCTCAGGAGACACAGCCTCTGTGAGGTCAAAACGCAAAGTTTTTAAGAATTTAAACTAAAAAAATTTCTGATCTCCTACTCTATCTTATGTGCCAAATGGATATCGACTTTACAAGCACAAAATGAGCTAATGAGCAGTGGACTATTCTCTCAAAAATTGACTGAGCTATGCATATTGTTAAAAATGAGACGCATAGAAGCAAAAACCAAAGCAAGTATAAGTTAAAACTATGATTTATATCAATTTGTGATTAGTAGTCCATATCAGAAGCATAACAATAGTACTTCAAATGCAGCAAGGAAACTCTCATTTTAATCTGAAATCGAAACTTTTTGCACTTTAAGTGTAAAATTAAGAAGATAAAAAGAAACCAACCTGTACAAAATGTCTAACAATGTCACTGAAGCCCTTCACCCCCATATGAGGCTCATCCTGTACTTTGAGAGAGAGAGAGAGAGAGAGAGATTTTCAACTATAAGGTTTCATCAACCAAAATTATATTGTAAATATTGTCCACTAGCACTTCAGTAATTTGACCTACTTCGCAATTTTCAAAAAAATAAATCTGACCTATATTTGATTGTTAAAATATATTAATATATAAATATATATAGTACTGGCTTTACCTCCCTCAGTCCCATCCATTTCCACCCAAGTCTTGCTAACCAATAAGTATCATTTTAAGGCTTGCACAGCCAAATGATGAACTATAGTGTTTTCTAGTTCTTTTTGAAGCTGGATTTCACATAATATTCTCTTCATGTACTTCACAATTGTGTCACATTAATACAACCAAAAATAAAAAACATCAGAGGAGAAAAAAAAGAAAGCAACGAATAAAACATGGAAGCTAAAGGAGCAACAAGATCAATGAAAATTATTGTCTTTGTTTTATCTGAAACTTATAAATGTCACTCAAATGATTGATCACTATCTATTGAATTGCAAAGATTTATAATGAAAATTTCTTGAGCTGTTGATTACTTTTCTTATCTTTATGTTAGCAAAGGATTCACGAGAAATTCCTTATACAATGCTGTTGAATTCCTCAACTTCTTTTCTTTTACGTAGTCCACAGAGAGAGAGAGAGAGAAACATCTGACAATGATGTTTCTTGATCAGGTGGCACTACAAGAGAACTGTAATTGTCAATTAACAAACACAAGTTGCCATTTCTTTTTTCTGCTTATTTATATACCAAATTAAAGTTAAAAAAAAAATTAAAAAAAAAAAAAAAAAAAAAAACGATTGATAAAAGGTCAGAGTTTAACACCAACAAATTATGTATTTTATTCCCAAGTGCATGTTGTGTATCTAGTGTGCATGAAAGAAGAGAAAACACTACGTACCTACCTTTAAAATTATATTAATAGAGGGCTTGACTATATTAGGGAAGCACTCACGTTAAGAATGATAGGGCTTCACCCATTTTCGTATACATTTATAATGAGATTATTAGTGAATCAAATCTTTCTTTATTTTATATTTTGCATAAGTGAATTAAACCCATTTAAATGATTATATAATTAGTAAAAATAGAGACATTCCAAATATTTATATATTTTTTATATATAACCAAGAGTTGTTAAAATAGTCTAAATTTGTGCCATATATTATTAACTATCTTTTGAAAGGAAAATGAACAAAAAAACTTCATTTAATTTTTCACATTAGCCAAATTTATCATTCTTGTCAAAGTATTTCTTCATTATCATATGCTAAATGCATTTTATTTCTATATATTAATTATTTATAAGTGGTGAACTAATTATTTATTTAAAATGAACTTATATGGTTATTTTTATAAAATTTAAATGAAAGACAATTAATTTTTAATAATTATTATCAAAGAAAACAAAATTAATTGAGAATATGGCATTCTTGCTCATGTTTAATTGTTTTTGTCTACAATAGAAACGAAATTAACAAAATTTAAAAGAAAAGTTAATAATACATGTTATTTATAAGAAGATTAAACAAAATTGTACGCTTAAGTTAATTAAATATTTGTGAATTTAATTATTTGAACAATACTATAATATTCTTAATTTTATTGATGTTAACAATTTACATTTTCTAACTACTTTTAGTGACACATATATTTTCAAACTATACATATGTTCTAGTTTTACAGTACTTAATAAATTTCTGGTGAATATGTTTCTTATTAACAAACCCACTGTTAATACATAGTCTCATTATACTCTCAAACTTACAAAATATTAAGTTAATAAGAGGTCCATAACTATCTATCTATAAAACGTTTCAAGTGTTTTAAATTTTTTTTTTTTTTTTTTGATGAATGTGTTTTAACACTTTAAAATTATATACAAATATGGGATTATGGTCGGATAGTAAATTATAAATATGCATTATGTCCTATGAACTCAAAAATTCGCACAATTTTTGTTAATATTACACCATATGGCAACTTTTGAAATAAATATATTTGATTTACACCTATCTAAAAATAGCATAACATGGCATACTAACTTGAATTGTCGTCCCTGATCAATTATCTTTAGGTAATGCACTGATTATTATGAAAAAAAAGATATATGTTGTTATATTTTCTCTCTTTTAATGACATGTTATACAATTTAAGCTTCTTCTTCTTCTTCTTTTTTTGAGAAAATTATACAATTTAAACTAACCCCCTAATTATACCACATAATGAGTATTATACATAGAACATAAGAATAATTTCTTACAAAATATTTAAAATAAATCTATAGCATATATGCATATGGCACATGACATTGATTAGTTTAGTTAATTTGAATTAGTATAATCAAATGGTTTAATTTTTTTTCAATTGAATTTGAATGGTTAGTAACAATACATACATGATTATTAAAGATTATTTTGCAGTACATACATGTAGTCAGAATCAGCTTGGAAGGAAGCATTATAAAGAGTTTGGAATTATTCCTCTCACCATTCACAAACTCTCCCACTTAAGGTCATGAACTCCCTGATTATTAAGCAGTATAGTTTTTTTTTCACACTGTTAGAATATTTTTCTCTCTTCTAGTTTCTTTTTACACATTTTGTGTTTTCTTTTTAAGAGATTTTTAACTTATGACATCCGCTCTTAATAATAACTCTTTATTATCATGTCAAGACACCAATTAATTTTTTTATATATATGAAAATTTACATGCTTTGTGTTGTTCTCACAAGTTTAGCTGAGATAATAATAAATTAATAATGGGACAGAAATTAATGAACTCAAATGTGAAAGCTCCAATGAGACTTACGTCTCACTTTCCAAATATATATAATAACTTAAAGAACGGAAACATACCACCGCACATCCTTAGTGCGATGGTCACTCCACGAGTATAAGTATTTGTGGGGTGTGGGGGACAAGGGGTAGGGTTCAAGTCTCCAGGAGGGAATTTCACACACATATACACTTAGATTAGGTTAGAGTAGAATTAATTCTATCTTGTTAAAAAAAATAATAAAAAAAAAATAAAAAAAAGGAAACATTCATACCTTTTCCAAATATATAATACCAATACGAAAAGGACTATTTTATTTTTTAATGGTGATTGACACAGTGAACCAGAAAACTTTTCCTCCAGATCGAAGTATCCAATAACTTTTTATATAATTTCTTTTAGTCTTTTTGTTAATCATTTCTATTGTAAAATTTAAAGACACATTGTGAAAAGTCATTGTTTTTGTTTTTTTTATTTACAAAATAGGTTATGTAACAAAGTCAATACTATAATTTTCAGGATAAAATTAGGCTAAATGTAAAAAGATTACACCTTATCTTAATTTGATAGATCTAATAATTGAAGTACACAACATTTTTTATTCACAGCGTTTTATTTATTTATTTATTTATTTTTAACTCATCTTGTTTCTGAAAAATATGCAAACGTCAGCACATACGAATTATGGAAAGACAATTTAAGAAAGATATGATGTATTATGCATATGTGTGTAATTCAATCTTACAAAAGTAACAAAACCACATGCTCCAAGATCTCCATCAACTTTCTGATTAGGGAGGAGGACAAGGAGAAAGTCCAATTGCACAAAGAATTTGAAAACAAATTTCACATCTACGAGGTCAAGTCCCGCTTTATAGTATAGGCAAAAGAGGTGGTTGTTTCAGGCTCCAAAGTTAAAAAATGGTCTCCAAATTTTAACTAATATGACTATTTTTTTTTTTCATTGTAATAGTATTACTTAAGCCCACTATTATCCAATAAATAAAATATTTTTTTTAATGAAAAAAAGAAAGAAATGATATATCCATAATATTTTTTACAACACTTTCACAACAAGTGGCAAATTGTTACTTATTGGTAAACAAAAAAGTCATTTCAATAGTCTGTTCAAATTAGAACTAGTAACAACTTAACACCTAGGATTTGTTGTTAAAATGTTGTGAATATAGTAGTACTTCTCAAAACAAAAACAAAAAAAACAAAAAAACAAGAAAAAACAATAGAAAAAAAATTTCACAACATTTTTCAACAATAGTTGAGTTGGCAAACTTTTACTAATTCTCATCTAGGTCTACCACTAACATCAATTTTTTACTTACCTCTATCAATCTGTCATATCAACGTGAAAAGTTTTGCCAATTTTTTCTATAGACATTTTCCAAAAAAAAAAAAAAAAATCTACATGGTTCATTTAAGTAGTAATTTTGCATCTAAAATAAGATAATAGAGTTTAAGTAATTTTTTTTTAAGTCATATTTAAATATATTAAATGTTAGTTTTCACTTTGAGCTTTCAAATGCATCAAGCCCACCTGCTTGAGGTGACCGTCTATAATTGGTATGCCATAAAGTGATGATACTGGTGTTCTATGAAAATTCGATGAAAATGATAATGCCACCAATTTCAAAGGAATCTTCCTAGCAGAGAGAGTGGATGCTGTCAGGGAGGTTGCAATCTTACTTTGATGGCTTCTTGAAAGCTCTACACTTATGCCAACAACAAGGAATTATGGATGTGTAACTCGTGAACCACGTGAGTGTGGCAATCACAGCTTTCAATTCAAATTCTGTCCAACTTGAATCCTGCAATATTCTATTTCAGGATGTGAAGATGGGCTACTGCTAATTTGGAAGCTGTAAATTTTCTCTTGTAGACAAAGGTTGTAACTTGGCTGCTTTAGCCTTAGCAGACTATGCCTGTAATTCTTGAGCTGTTGAGGCCTGGTGGGGGAGCCTCTCAATCTTTTGTTCACAAAGTGTACAGAGACTTTTATAAAGTTTAAGCATCACATAAATACTCAGCCGCTTTTATTCACCAAAAAAAAAGCTGTGCCAATCTTATTTTGGAAAGCTCCACACATGTTAAAAAGCAAATAAACAACATATCAAGCATAAGAAGCATCCCTAGAGTCACTTCTGGGTCAGACTGAAGATTTGCCGAGGCTCATTCTGCCTCTACAAACTTGGGGGGCTGAATTGGGTAGAGTCTTTTGGGCCTGTTCACAAAAAGCACTCCTTCATTCAATTCAAGTTGTGTCGTACTTATAAAGCATAGATTGACAGGGAAAATAAGGATTCCACCACTGATGAATTCCATGAGCACGTTTAAAATCTGGGAATTGACCCCTATTAATGGTCAGATATGCTGAAGGAAGGAGATGCAGTGCTTCTGAACCTGAATCCATTCTCAATGCACTGGAGAGTAGATTCCTCATGGAATTTCTTGTTGCAACCTTCTCAAGTTTTCCTACTCCAATCTCCTCCATCTTCTTCCTGTGTTCAAAGTATCCAATATATTCTGAACAAATAGGAACAGCTGGGTTCACAAAAAGGTAAGGTACCCAGGAAGATAACACTACAAAAGGATCTTGTGATTGAGCCTTATGATGTTGGCGACCATTTACAGTAAGGCTGAGGCCTGCTTTGACAACACTGCTTGCAAAGCGGATTCCAAGCTTCACTCTTTCATCCTTGAAACCCCCCTCTATGGGGAGAGAGAAGAATGGTGGATTTAAAAGATATGCTTCAAGGAAACAACCTATCTTGGCCATGTTCTTTCCTGCAAGCAATGCCATAGCTGACCCCAGAGAATGTCCAGCCAACCACACACTTGCACCTTTAGATGAAGAAACTGTGTTGTGAACATAATGCATTGCAAGTTGAAACCGGGAACTCTGGTGAAGATTGTTACGGACGCACTGGAGGTCTAACTTGAGGTCCCGTAACCTTGTGTCTGATTTAGTGATTGTGCCACGAAAGGCAATAACATATTGTGGAATGTTTGGAGGAGATGGGTACTTGTATTCATAAATGGCACCAAATATTGATTGGTCATCATCATCTATGAGCATATGATTTAATTGGAAATGGAAGCAGTCCCACCAAGGTAGAGAAAGAGCTTGAGATCCATGGCGATTCTGCTGGCGATCACGTTCAAGAATGTACACTCCTTGAACCAAGCTGGCTGCAATAGATCTTCGGTGATGTATGTTGCTCCTGCAAGGAGATTGTAAGAACAGAAAAATATCTACTGAAGTTTACTTGTTAATAAGTACAATTTCAAGAACAGATGCATCTGATATAACCAGTCTATTTAATGGGAGTTGTACCGCCATCATTTTTCATGGGCCAAAATGTGAAAATCCCAGTGAATTAAAACCTCAGCACCAGAATTTAACATCAACCCAGCAAAACATGGCCAACTTTTTACTCATAAATGGATTTCAGGGGACAACAGAAGGGGGGAAGGAAAATCAAAAGAAGAAGAGAAAGATTAGACTGTTGTGCTGCTTAAGCCAAAGAATAAATCTAGTTACACAACTTGCTGAGACGCCAAATTGCTAGTGGTTGGCGGTGAAAGTGGCCTATGGTGGTCTTAACAAGAGTAATCTGTTTTTATTACACCAAACACAAATGATCAACATTAAAATGATCAAGAAACTGTTTGTTTTAAGTTTAAAAAAAGTAAAAATATTTCTGCATGCTGGTTATATCCTAATTAATAATTGTGAGTCACTAAGAGTCTAAGAGCAAAATCAATAATCTATTCTCTTTGGGGAGGTGCCAATAATATTGAACCACTATGTTGTGAGTGTGGCGATACAGATTTTTAGTCCGTTTAGTGCTTTAAAATAAAACACTGGGCTTGCACTGCATGTTCAGATTCTTCTAAAAATTGAAACCATGAACAATGTATGCCATTTTGGTCACATTAATGAACTATTGGGAACAAGACAGCAACAGAAAAGTATGTCATCCAATTTTGATAATTCTTGACCTAACATTGTAGACTCAAAATTGCTGCATACATTTAAGAGAGTTTTTACCAGGGGTCAAAGTGAACATGTTATACTTTGGATGCATTGGAATCCCCTTGTAATTTTTTTTTCTTTTTTCTGAATGGAATTCCTTAGCAATTGATTACACCCTGTTAGTGAAGTATTAGTTAATGGTCTTACCAGTCAACAGCTGTGAGATGTACTGGCCCTGAAAGACTGAAAACTTCCCTCTCTGAGGGCATTACTCCTTCTGTTCCTTTCTTCATGACTTCCTTTAAAATAAGCTGCCATGGAAGAAGCAAAAGCGCGTGATTCAATTGTTCATGGAGCCAATTGATGTGCAACATAATTGAATATGTATGAGTCAGATATTAAATGAATATAACATGTTTAATAAGCACTAAGTCAAACATTACCAATGTCCCTTCCTTATATTTTGGATTTAGAATGAAGGGCAGAATTTATTTGAATACTAAAGCATTATGTTGTACAAGCAAGACAGCACCACCTTTTTTTCACTTCATTTGAAGTATGTGATACACATTGCAAAACAACAGGACTTCCGTACTGTGTCAAACTTGACAGGATCATGTTAAAACATGACTACGCATTGAAGATTTGGTCATTTCTCAAGTCATGTAAGCACAAATCTCATGCATAGTGAATCAAAATTTCCATCTTCCTGTCTATGGCATTGCATACACCAGTCAATACACAAAGGCATGGACTTTATGTCAGCTGAATCTCAACTATGTTCTGTCCTTTATTAAAGCAGATATCAGGAAAACATGTGTTTCTCTGATTCAATTTGGTTGTAAGGAAACCGTTGCATTCCACTCAGGAATCTTGCTTTGCCATTATACTGCTGAAGAGCTTACTGTCTTTTCTTACTATCAACTCCATTTTAGCCTCTACCCAATCCATGTCATAATAAAAGAAACCTACTAGTCTGGTTTATGGCTGTGTATGCCATTTACATTCAACCCTGTCCATTCAAGCAGATACCAACATATGAAACATACAAAAACAGGCATTGTATATCACCCAACTCAGAACCTCATTGTAAAAGCTAAGATTATGATTAAATAATCAATCTTACATGTGTAGTAATTCTCATATCCAAACTTGAAAATGAGAAATTAAATAGCTAACAACTTGTAGAGCGGATCTAGGCCAGTCTAGAGTTCTCTGTACTGCAGCCTTAATGAAATCATTTACTCATATAGGGTGAGGTGACATAGCCTCCGTGAGATACAAAGGCTAAGGTTTGAAGAATTTAAACCATAAATTCTTCTCTTCTCCCACCCTATCTTGTCTACCAAATGGATGTTGACTTTACAAGCATAAAATGAGTAATTCAATATTCTCTCAAAAACAACTGAGCGATGCATATTGTTAAAAATAAGGCACAAAAGCAAAACCCAATTGTTAGCAAAGAAAATATAACTATCATGTAAATCAATTTTTGATTCGTCCATATCAAAAGCATGACAATAGTACCTTAAACAGTTAGCAAGGAAACTCTCATTTTCATCTGAAATTGAAACATTTTTGCACTTTGATAATAAGAAATAAAGGAACCAATCTGTAAAATATGTCAAACATTGTCATTGAAGCCCTTCACCCATTGTGGCTCATCCTGTAATTGCACAGAGAGAGAGAGAGATTTCAACTATAAGGCTTCATTAAAAAAATTATATTGTAACTATTGTCCAACACTTCAGTAACTTTACTTAATTGATACTTAAAATATAGTAGTTTGACTTTATCTCCCTCAGTCCCATTCCATTTCCACCCAAGTTACTGCTTACCCCAGTATCTTTTTAAGGCATGCACGCCCAAATTAAAATAAGGCTATTCTTAGCGTTCTCTCAATTTTATTGAAAATGGTATTCACAATATTCCCTCTCTATATACTTCATAAATACAACTTGAAGGGAAAAATAGGTAACTAATTTTTTTTTTCTAACTATCTAGTTAGTAGTTAAGGTTTTGAAACTATATTTTTTATTAGTATCTCGAGTCTCAAAAACTCAATTTTGGGCCTATAAATTGAGTCTTCAAGACTCGATTTTTATGGTGTGATCACGTCTGATATGGCATTTTTGTCATGTGGTGTCTACCTGGAAATCGAGTCTTAGAGACTTGATTTATAACCCGAACACATTACCTATTTGAAGAGATGGGTGTAATGATGATTTTATTTTTTTTTGTCCTGGGTGTCTGGGTAATGATGATTTTCTTTTTTTATTTTATTTTTTTGTCCTGAGTGTCAGTCTGGGTGTAATGATATTTTCTTTTTTTATTTTCTTTTTTTTGTCCCGGGTGAGGCTAGTATGTATAGCCCTAGGAGAGCTGACCCTTACTTATACCAATGTACTTTTATTTTAATTCAAATTCTACCTTTTCATTATTTTAATTCAAATTTGTGGGGCCACAACTCTTCTGCATGAGTACCAAACTCTAGTTGCTCGATTTTTATATCTTGTACCTGGCATATATGCTAGGTACCTCACAAAGGGGCGGGCCCCACAATGTACAGGATATACTATCTCCTAGTTGCTAATCAACAAACACGTTATACACGTTATTAGTGCATTCTTATTGTAAAATTTTTAGCATTTAACCTTTAAAAAATCAATTTTATAGCATTTAACCCGTGACTTTACAATACTCCTAAACTTCTATTTTTTTTACCACTTCATTAAAATATTATTTATTTCTCATTTTTTATTTTTTTATTCTCACCACTCAAGCCACCACAAACCCACACATAAATTCATGGCAACCAGCAGTCAGCCATATTCACCACCACTAGCACCACCGTGGCAGCCACAACCCACCACAAAAAAACCCAAAACAACCACCATCAGCCACCACTACCACCACTGTGGCAGCCACAACTCACGCCAAAAATTCCCAAAACAAAACCACCACCACAACAACCACCATCATCAACAACCCACCACAGAACCCATTAAAATAGACCAACACCACCGGCCAAAACAACCATCATCACAATCACAAGCCACCTCCAAAAAAAAAAAAAAAAAAAAACCCATAAAACTTCAACACCACCACGGCACCACCACTACCACCGTGACCCAAAATCAACCACAGCACACACCGGCACGTACCTTCGTCGTCCACCTCCAGCAAAAAACCCATGCCAAATCAAGTAGCCTCTAGCATGGTCCCTCAAGATTGAATCTAAAACTGAAAACCCATGCCAAATCAAGTGATTATCATGAAAACAAACTACCTAATCCTGAAACAAATCAAGGAAAAATCAAACTTCATGTAGAAAGGCCGGTGAAACAACACAGGGAAAGAAAGAAGAAAAAGAGAGAAAAAGGTGAGAGACAAAGAAAGAGGAAAAGTGAGAATATTGTAGTTGTGTCCTTTGTTCTGTGGCTTTTTAATATTGTATTAGTGTCCTTTGTCCTGTGGCTAGACCTGAGCTAGTGAGGTTAGCACTGAGTGGCTGCAGGACCTTGTACTTTTGGTCATTTTAATATACCGATTCCGCCTTTGTCAGTAAAAAAAAAAAAACACATATAAATCGAGTCTAAAAGATTCAATTTCCAGGTGGACGCTACATGGATAAATGCCACATCAGAAGTGATCACGCTATGAAAATCGAGTCTTTAAAACTTGATTTATAGACCCAAAATCGAGTTTTTGAGACTCGAAATGCTAGTAAAATATATACTTTTAAAATTTTACCTGCTAACTATAATCTTTGGGAAACGGGCTCAATTCCCAATTTTGGCCCTTGAATATTAAAGAATTTACCATTCGAAAAGTTAATATTCAATTTACCTAATTACCTCTATGAACAAAAACAAAACTACAAGAACAGATAAGCCATTCAAAATTGTGACTGTAGGCCCATGTGAACTATCAAAGTCAGTAGAGCTGATAAAAAAAAAGCAACCAAAACCCAAATCACAGCAAACAAATATAGTTCAGAATATTATGTAAATCAGTTTATGATTTATGGAAGAAACAAGACTAAACTCTAAACGGTACCATCTAAAATGCATGCAAGCAAATGCTTATAGCTAAAAAATTTCAATAGCACTAATAATTTTCCTAAACCTTTTTAAGTCCTTCAAATTCTGGGTCATGCAACCTGCTGGTTTTTTGGATTTGGTTAAGGCAGTGCGGTGTGTAGAGATGTCAAGGGTGTGCTAATGTTTCAAGTTTATAAAACAATGAAGAAATTCAACAAGAGTCAGGTTGGTAATCTTGCTGAAAAGAGTTTGGATTTTGGAAAGCCAAATTGGAGTTGATAGGCCAAATTTTTACTGTGGGTGAGAAATGCCAGGAATGCTGTCAAATGCTATTTATAATGATGAGAAGTGATGATGCCGAAAATCTCACCAGTGAGTTGCACGATGCTTGTACGCTCGAAACGACACCTGCACGATAAAAAGGAGAGGACCTAACAGAGAGCACCGGTGTGGTGCCGGCCAAATACCCTCCGAAGGTCAAGTTAGAACTTGTTTCAACTCTAGAGTGCTAGAGAGGGGTTAATTATGCGTACCTCGATTTGTGAGGGTATTGGGGCTTTTATAGTAGTAAGGGGTTGACCATTCTTTCTTGGAGTAGAAGTCTTTTCCATATAAGAATCCTTGTGAACGCAGATTACGGAATCCTTTCCTTATAGGACTCTAACATGTGGAATACAAGTAATTTCCTTATTTACTCGCGTGGTGGCCAAGTCATGGTTCTACGAAAGCCGTCGGCCTTAAGACCGTCAGCTTTCCTCAATGTCGGCAGCCATATGGGCGTCAGCGTCATTGCTACGATTTGCGGGTGGCCCGTGAGCTTCAAGTCACCGTCGGTTAATTCGAGGCCTTCAGCTTTTCAAGTTGGCTGAACCCGTCAGTCTAAGCCGCGGGAAACTGACGGGTTGAGACAGTTTATTTTTGCATATCAGTTGCCCCCTACTCCATATCTCCGTTAGTTATAACTGACGGGTTATGGAGTATTCATTCGTTACTATCTGTTGCTTTAACCAGGAGAGAGAAAATATTCCAAAGCTGACACCTCGAGCAGTCAACATTAAATGCTCGGACACGTGGCATGCTTGGGTTGGCTCCGCGTCCAAACGAGGGCGTCGCATCCTCTTCCGTGCATTTCCCTTATATATATACATGGCCCACCTTCTCTCATTTCTCCTATTTCGCTTTCCCTGATTTCTGGAGAACAAATCCGTCGGTCATCCTCCGTCAGTACTTCCTTACCGTTCGCCTGAGCTTCTACCGTTGCTTCTTCAGCCGTCGCACTTGTAAGTTCCTCCTTTTCCCTTCTGTACATACTTTATTTCTTTTGATTTTTTTGAAGCGAGGTCGTCCTCCTAGGTTCTTAGATTACGCCCGTCACTTGTAGGTAGGATGTCGAGTGACCAGTCGTCGGACCGCGAGGGAGCGGGCTACGACGAGGTTTTTGGTTCAGGTAGTGAGTCCGGGAGTTTATCCTGGTCGTCAGAGAGGGAGACGTCAGCCCAAACTCCCGTCGGGGAGGTAGGAAGTCATGGAGACGGTGGTCATGAGGAGGTAGTAGGTGAGGAGAGTGAAGCCGAAGTAGGAGAGAGAAGTAGTGACGGGGATAAGGGCGACGAGGGGTCTTGTGAAGGGACTTCTGGAAGTCCTGGGGGTAACCGTCCCTTCATCCTTCCCAAGGAGTGGGCTGTAGATAAGTTCCTCCCAAAGATGACTCTCAAAATTTTTAACGAGTTACGAACTCGTTTCCAAATCCCCGACCATATTCCTATCCGTCTACCTAGGGATGGTGAAAAATATTATACGGGAAGAACTGCAGACGTTGGTATGTATGACGCCATGTTTGCCGCCGGTCTTAGACTGCCCCTGACGGCCTTACATCGTCAGTTGGCTGACTTTCTCGGTTTATTCGTCAGCCAAATTGCTCCAAATTCGTGGAGGATTTTTATAGGTGTCGAGATACTGTGGGGTCGTCTAAGTGGAGGAAACCGTCAGCTTTCCTTGGACGAATTCTTTTATTGTTATAGACCTCGGCACCTTTCTTCTTCCAAAGGGATGTACCACTTTGCCGTCAGGGAGAAAGATTTGAGGTTGGTGTCTGAGATGCCGAATTCGAATAGAGCCTGGAAGAGCAGGTTCTTTTTCGTTGAAGGGACGGACTGGGTGTGCCGTCAGGAAGAATGGGAGTCGATACCCCACGGCTATTTTGACAATACTTGGGCGTTTGTAAGGGAGTCAGGTTTTTTAGCCGTCAGCTTTTAACCCGTCAACTTAAGTAAGTAATAATTTTTGTTTTTCAATGGTTCTAACGCCGTCAATTCACTTGTACTTTTTCAGCCCTCATTCGCCCCTCCATAACCGGCGAGCAGGAAGACTTTATCCGTCGGGTTTTGGAGATTCCCCTAGAGGAGCGGTCGTGTCGAGACCTAATTACCCTTGATTATCTTCACGCTTACTGCGGGGGTCCCGAACCGACGCCTGAGGCTCGCAGGCTAAAAGGATTCTCCCGTCATCGTGAGTAGACCGCGTTATTTTTCGAAACTATTTTTGTATTGCCGTCGGTTTCGCTTATGTATTTCTTTCGTAGAAATGGACGTAGCTAAGCAACGGATAAGGGCTGCCGCTGCCCGTCTGAAAGAAGAGAAGAAAGCAAAGGGGGAGACGGTATCCTCATCGACCCCCAAGATCGTAAACAAGGGTTCTTCCAAGAGGAAATCTGACGGGGATAATAGCCGTCCACCTAAGAAGGCAGCCGTCGTTTCTGGGAATGAACCCCCAGCGAAGCCATCTCCTAAGTCAAGTCACGGGGCAGGGAAAGGTGTGATGACTTCTTCTGGTCCCGTCCTGACGGGGCCCCGTTGCCTGCTAACTCACAAGGATTTTGCTGTTGAGGCTGTGGAGTCACTTATAAAGCCGACGGACATAGATCCTTATGATTTGTTGGCGACGGATGAGTTGGGGTCGTCAGCTTTGTTTGACCTCACTCGGGTAAGCCGTCTCTCCTAAATGGTTCTTTCCTCATCTTTTTCCTATTTTAATAACTGACGGTTGTATCCCTTTCTAGGCCTTGGTTCGCATAAAGGCGCTTCAGGACCGGTGCATGGCTAAGGAGGGTGTCGTCACTCGCATCAATAAACACAATGCCAATATGCGAGACCAGCAGGCTCAGTATAAGGAGGCAATGCGTGTCCTTAACGTCGAGCTGAAGGAAGTGAGGGGAGAAGCTGGAGGAGGCGGATCGTTAGAAGGGTGAGCTAGAGAAGGAGCTGACGACTCTTCGTGCACAGATGGAGACTGCAGGGGCTAACGCGGTCGAGAATTTCAAGACGTCAGATTCTTTCATTGATTCCTGTGCTGGATACTACGGCACAGGATTTGATGATTGCCTCAGTCAAGTGGCGTCAGCTTTCCCTGAGTTGGACTTATCTGGTATCACCCTAGATGACGCCCAGCCTATGACGCCTGCTAATAAGGCCGTCATTGCTGGGGCTGACGATTCAGTGGATTCTCCTTCACATGGATGTGGTGGAGTTGTTTTGGCCCAACCTGCTGCGAACCTTCCAATAACTGCCCCGACCCCTCATGTGGTGCTGCTTGACGGAGAAGATCCTTCTGTTCAGAAAAAAGTAGATTGACGCCCCCTTGTATTTGACGTCTCTTTTTTTTTTTCATTTATTTTGTAAACAGTGTTATTAAATGCCCATGTTTTTCGGGCTTTTTTGTTTGTAAGTGTTACACTATTATTCAGGTTATTGGCGCCCGTCGCTTTTGTTCTGTATCTTGCGCCTCTCTTTCTTGCTTTTGTGGATGTTAAGGCTACTTCCCCGTCCTAGGTTGGGGTCGTCAGCCTACTCACTTTTTATGCGCCCTTAGATCTGTATATCCGTCAGCTTTAGCTTCGACCGTAGCGCTAGGGCCGTTGGCTTAGTGAAGTCGTCAAATTTGGCCGTCTTTTAATAGACCGTCACCTATTTTGGCTCGTCCACTTTGTGGGTGGGCAACTTGTCCGTCTTCTTAGGTCGTTAGCCTTATAGATTCGTCTACTTGTAGACTGACAGCTTCAGTTCTTTTAGACCGTCAGCCTTATAGAGTCGTCCACTTGTGGACTTAGACAGTGTCGTCAGCTTTAATAGCTGAGTTTATTGTTGATTTAGTCATTTCGTCAGTATTTTATTTAGACCGTCAATTTTATTGTTTTGTCCATCTTGTGGGCTTGGTCATTTTTAGACCGTCAGCTATTTGGCTCGTCCACTTTGTGGATTTGGTCATTTTTAGACCGTCAGCCTTATTGTTTTGTCCATCTTGTGGGCTTGGTCATTTTTAGACCGTCAGCTATTTGGCTCGTCCACTTTGTGGACTTGGTCATTTTTAGACCGTCAGCCTTATTGCCTTGTCCACTTTGTGGACTTGGTCATTTCTAGACCGTCAGCTATTTGGCTCGTCCACTTTGTGGATTTGGTCATTTTTAGATTGCCTTGTCCACTTTGTGGACTTTGGTCATTTTTAGACCGTCAGCTATTTGGCTCGTCCACTTTGTGGACTTGGTCATTCTTAGACCGTCAACTATTTGGCTCGTCCACTTTGTGGATTTGGTCATTTTTAGACCGTCAGCCTTATTGCCTTGTCCACTTTGTGGACTTGGTCATTTCTAGACCGTCAGCTATTTGGCTCGTCCACTTTGTGGATTTGGTCATTTTTAGACCGTCAGCCTTATTGCCTTGTCCACTTTGTGGACTTTGGTCATTTTTAGACCGTCAGCTATTTGGCTCGTCAATCTTGTGGACTTGGCCATTTCGTCGGTCTTTTGTGAATTTAAATTTTGCAAGTAGAAACTTCAGTAGTTCTGAATAAATTCTTCTTATTGCCATGCATCTATATAAAAAGTAGTTCCAAAATCCTGCCCTTTTGGGCTTTATTAGACCGTCAGCTTTATTGCCTTGTCCATCTTGTGGACTTGGCCATGTCGTCGGTCTTTTATTAGACCGTCAGCTTTATTGCTTTTTCCATCTTGTGGATTTAGCCATGTCGTCGGTCTTTTATTTGATGGACTCGTCCACCTGTGGGACAAGTCATACATTCATCCACTTTGTGGATAAGTTCACTCACTGTTGAGGGGTCGTCTGCTTTGGAGATTTGGCAATAGGCCCGTCCACTTTGTGGACTTACGCTCGTCTACTTTGTAGACTCGGTAATAAATTTGTCCACTTTGTGGACTTAGCAGTAGACTTAATGATAAACTCGTCCATTTTTGGATTTAATAATTTTTCATTCTCTCAGGGTGAGGTCGTCCACTTTGGACTCATCCATGTTGTCCACTTTGTGGATTTAATAGGGTCGTCCACTTTGTGGACTTATTGAGGTGACTAAGTGTTGGTACCTCGTCACCATTTTGGTCGTCCACTTGTAGGCGACTTAGTATGGTGATCATCTACCCATAGTCGACTTCGGTCCTGCGTCTACCCGTAGGTGACTTAACGTAATGACTATTCACCCGTAGGCAATTTTGACCACGCGTCTACCCGTAGGTTGCTTAGCGTAGTGACCGTCTACCCGTAGGTGACTTGGCGTAGTGGCCGTCCACCCGTAGGCGACTTTGGCCATGCGTCTACCCGTAGGTGACTTAGCGTAGTGACCGTTCACCCGTAGGCGACTTAGCGTAGTGACCGTCCACCCGTAGGCGACTTTGGCAATGCGTCTACCCGTAGGCGACTTAGCGTAGTAACCGTCCACCCGTAGGCGACTGGCAATGCGTCTACCCGTAGGCGACTTAGCCATGTCTAAATAAACTCCTCTTATTATAATAAATCATGCATTCATAGAAAAAGTAGTTCTTAAAAAGAAAACGAAGACCTGCCCTTTGGGCTTTGTAGCAAAAACTAAAGTAAATAGAAAAACTGAGTATAACTAAAATTCACTAAGGTAAACTAGAAATAAAGGGGTGCCGCTCTTCATGCCATCCTTTTTACTGGTAGTACTTCCGTAGGTGCTTGGTGTTCCATGGGTGGTGTAGCTTCTGTCTGTCCAGCGTCTCCAGTTCTTGCCATCTTCTGCCCTCTGTCCTGTCGCGTATCCTCCTGCCTTTCTCTCTTCTCTCGAGTCAGAAGCGCGTCTTCAGCATTCATGTACTTGGCGGCCCTGTAGAGTACTTCCGACATGGTCTTGGGGTCGTTTTTGTATAGTGAGAACAAAAACTTACCCTTTCGCAACCCATTTGTGAAGGCTGCTACAAGTATTTTGTCGTCGGCTTCGTCGATCGATAGTGCTTCCTTATTGAAGCGCGTTATGTAGGATCTTAGCGTCTCGTCCTCTCGTTGCTTGATACTCATCAAGCATGCCGTAGAATTCTTATACCTGTGTCCCCCAATAAAGTGTGTAGTGAGCTGAGTGCTTAGCTCCTTGAAAGTGCTGATGGAGTTCAGCGTCAGTCGGCTGAACCATACCCTTGCGGGGCCCTTCAGCGTTGTAGGGAAGGCCCTACACATGATTTCGTCCACTACCCCTTGAAGGTGCATCGAGGTCTTGAAGGTCTCTAGGTGATCCAGAGGGTCCTTCACTCCGTCGTAACTGTCTATATGCGGCATGCGAAATTTATGTGATAGGGGGAAGGAATTGACTGCTGCAGTGAACGGCGAGTCGGTGCGATTTACCAGATCGTCAAGGTCGCTGGATACCCGTCCTTTGAGGGCATTCATCATGACCTCCATTTGTTCCTTTATTGCCTGTATCTCCGTGGCAATGTGTGGTTGAGTTGCATCCGTGAGGGATGGCATGCTCAGATTTTGATGTTTCGGTCTACTAAGAGCTTTACTGTCCTCTAGCCTTTCTCGTTTTCTTCTATCGGCACTGGTGCCTTCTTGGTCCTGCTCTTGAGTGCCGTGACCTGCATTTTTCTGGCGTAGCTGTTCCTCCAGATCGTTGTTTTGCTTAGTGAGGCATTCCATGGTTGCAGTGAGAGTCTGCACCTATCTCTCGAGTGCAGTTGGGCGTGGTTCGTCTCCTTGAACGTTGTTGGTGGTTGCCATCGAGCGAGTAGGTACCATGCAACTCTTTGTCCGGGAAGCGATAATATGGCTTATTCAGTTTCCCACAGACGGCGCCAACTGATGATGCCGAAAATCTCACCAGTGAGTTGCACGATGCTTGTACGCTCGAAACGACACCTGCACAATAAAAAGGAGAGGACCTAACAGAGAGCACCGGTGTGGTGCCGGCCAAATACCCTCCGAAGGTCAAGTTAGAACTTATTTCCACTCTAGAGTGCTAGAGAGGGGTTAATTATGCGTACCTCGATTTGTGAGGGTATTGGGGCTTTTATAGTAGTAAGGGGTTGACCATTCTTTCTTGGAGTAGAAGTCTTTTCCATATAGGAATTCTTGTGAACGTAGATTACGGAATCCTTTCCTTATAGGACTCTAATATGTGGAATACAAGTAATTTCCTTATTTACTCGCGTGGTGGCCAAGTTATGGTTCTACGAAAGCCGTCGGCCTTAAGACCGTCAGCTTGCCTCAATGTCGGCAGCCATATTGGCGTCAACGTCATTGCTACGATTTGCGGGTGGCCCGTGAGCTTCGAATCACCGTCGGTTAATTCGGGGCCTTCAGCCTTTCAAGTTGGCTGAACCCGTCAGTCTAAGCCGCGGGAAACTGACGGGTTGAGACAGTTTATTTTTGGCATATCAAGAAGTATAAATTGGAGGATATAGTTTACTGGAAGCAACAATCTGGAAATTGGTTTCTAGTTTCCAAATCAGACCCCTCCAAATTAGTTGTCCTGACTTTTGCTTCGAAGTTCGAACTTGCAGGGACTTAATTTGGTACCATAAAAGATTAGTATATTTTGCAATTTGCTAATTGAATATTAATATAACCTCAACATTGCAGATCGCAAGTGAGAAATAAAAAGATAAAAGATATCTAAAATATTATGAAGGATAATGTTTTTCTAAAATGATCTTAGAGTAATTGCTAGTAAACCATTTTAAGAAAGTTTTAATATCATTTTTATAAAAAAAATACTCCCTCTGTCCTAGTTTATTTGTCCTCTATTCCATTTTGGTATGTTCCAAAATATTGTCCTATTTCTAAAAGTAAAAGTTATTAATTTACTAATGTTCCTATTATACTCCTATATTATTTTCAAAACTATTTAAAAAGAAAACTAAAAAATATTTAAAAAAATCAATCTAATTGGAGCACCTTTTTAATTGCTTCATTAAGAATAACTCTTTAAAAAAAAAAACTAATAAATTTATTTAAGGGTAGTTTTGTAAACTTGTACATTTTTATAAGGTAAACAAGACAGTAAATGACGTTTTCTTAAAAAATTTGACTTTTCAAACAGGACAAACAAATTGGGACGGAAGGAGTACAAGAAGCAGTCTCTTTATAAAATATTTTTTAAACCAATACTCACTTTTCCATGTTATACTTTTAGGTTTTGAGTTTGTAATGTTGGCAAACCATGACAAAAAAATAAGTCTCATTGGTTTAGAATAGTGTACTTTCAAGTCCAAGACAAAAAAACTCAAGTTCGAGATGAAAAAAAATGAGTTACAATCTGTTTCGTTCGATTGGTACTCGATTGATCGAAAGTTGTTCGATTGGTACTCGATTGATTGAAAGTCGCATATCAGCAAAAAATCAGCAAACATAAAAAGCCCATAACTTGATCGTTTGAAACCCAAATCATAAGCCGTTTTTTCCAGTATTTAAAGGACATTATAAGCTAACCCTAGAGAGGGTTTTCAGAGTTTTTTTAGATAGATTAGAGTGCATCTTGTGCCTCTTTTGTAAATCTAGGATTTTGTACACAAAAGCTCTCTAAAGTCTTCTACCGGTGTTATTCCTTGAAGAATCTCAAGATCTAGTGTTGTAAAAGTTGTTGCATACAAGATCAACGTCTAATGAGATCCAAAACCTTTGAGTGGAGTCTCAAAGTCATAAGCAGGTGAGCTTGTGTTGGTGCAAAGGCCTAATAGAAAAGGAGTCTATGGATTCAGAACTTGCACGTAGTCGTGTCAGTAAGTTCTACATATGGTAGCAATAGGATGTTAGTGGTTTAAGTCTTATTGTAAACTTCGATTTTTTATAGTGGATTTGCTTTTTACCTTGAGGATAGCTAGGTTAAATCCTTCCCAGGTTTTTTATCAGTTTGGTTTTTCTAGGTGATCATATCATTGTATTTTTTATTTTTCGCTGCTTTACATAATATGACTTTATTATTTTAACCTAAATTTGAATAATAAACCTAAGTATTCACTTGGTTAATTAATTAGGTTAAACAATCTAGTTTACAGAGGTCTAAAACCTAACATATACTACTTGTATATTCATTGCTAGTTTTACTGTTAAAAAATTCATGATATTGAGACTGCACATGTGATGTTACAATCAAATCCATTGTTTATTCTTCAAAAAAAAAACTATCATTTATTACTTCTTTTTTTTATGAACACTATCGTTTATTACTATTATGGATAATGATTGGTTTACATACATAGATAGCGTTGACTATCTCTACGAAGTGCCAAGTCCTCGGCAACTAGCTTATGTAACGAATCAAAAGAAGAGAAATTATTCAACTACAGAAAGTTTCTCCGACATTGGGAGAGTTTGAGTCAAACCCTAGTTGTTGGTGCAATCCCCTGCCGGCTTAGGATGTGGATTATTTTGTCTCCACTCGTATAGTTGCATGAGAGAGAGAGATATACTATATTCACATACTATTTTAGATATAAAATAGAGAATATATGTGTTGAGAATTGTTTTTTATCCGCAGCTTATTTACATAGTATTTATAAATAAATAAATAAAGTTTTAGTAGCTTTTATATTGAATATGTGCTACAAAAAGTTAAAAATTAGATTAATTGAAAAAAAAAAACATTGAGATAAAACAACAAAAAACAAAACTACAATTCTTAAATTCACACTATAACCATTCTATGGAAACGTTTTTCCCCGTAAGATGATAAGATACTATTTAAATTAATTTTCCCCCATGTAGTAGAAAACAAAATACACGTACCAATGTAATTCTCAGTTTTCATGCATGGCTGAAAAGATCATTATTTTCCCTACAAAAGAAAAAAAAAAATTAATTCGCCTCCTTACAAAGAGAAAAGTAAAAGACAAATTAAAATGCTGAAATGCTGAGGTAGAATTTTTTAATATCTATCAAAAAAAAATTATTAATATTGTAGTTGTCGCGTAAGCTTAAAATGTGATCTTTTTTTGTTAATTAGTGAGTTAATAGTAAAAGTTAAAATTGTCGACAAGTTTAAAATAATAGGGATTAAATTGACTGTTACCAAAATGTATGGACCAAATTGATTGTTATCTTAAAATGTAAAGATCAAAAGTGATATTTGGTAGTTTTTTTTTTAAAGCAATCAAGGCAGTGAAGCAATATATAACTTTTCAAGTGTATATATACACACACACACACACACTTTATGTACTTAGATTAATCTTTTGAATTGGATATTATTAGCTATTTGGAGGAAAACAGCTTGGAAGGATAAGTGTGGTGGTGGACTACAACCGGGGGTGATTGGTATAGTGGTTATGGGCTCACTCCTAAAGGTTTGGGAGGTGGAGGTCCCAAGTTTGAATTCTGAAATGGAAAGCGCTTGGATATAAAACTTTATACTCTCAGCTTATCCTCAGTAGCATCTTCGATGGGGCTGAGTATACCATGGTTTTGAAACCCGGACCGGACCGTACGGTCCGACCGGAAAAACCGTGAACCTCTCACAATCACGGTTCTTTTAGGCTCCAGAACCGGTCTGTGCCCAAAAAGCAAGAAACCGTTTGAACCGCGGTTCAACCGCACGGTTTTGAGAACCGTAATCAAACCGCTTATCACAGTTCCGTTTGAATCTGAACCTTGAAGAAGAAGAAGAAGAAGAAAAAAAAAACACAGAAAAACAAAAGAAAAAGAAACACAACTCCCTCTCCAGAGAAACACAGAAACACAACTCCCTCTCAAAAGAAAAAAAAAAGTACATCATGTCTACCACTGCCATCTCCAGAGAAACATAGCATGTCTTTATGTTTCTTCTTCTTCTCTCTTCAGAGCACATCACGCAGCTCCCTCTCTTCAGAAGCTCTTCTCTTGGGCGAAGCAAGCTTTAAATTCTAGCTTTGTTCTTCGCTGGTAATGTGTGTGTGACAGGGTGAGAGTATGAGAGAGAGAATGAGAAACGGAGAGCAAGAGATAAAGAAAGAAAAATAAAAGCAGAGGACACTCTGCGTGGAGAAGGAAGAGTCTAGACAAAATAAAAACAAGATGAGAAGAGTGGGGATGGGATGGGGATACGTGGGTGGAGGAGAAAAAACAAGAGAAAAAAAGGAAAAGAAACGTATGGATGCCAGGCTGCCAGCAAAGAAGGGAATAATAATAAAAAGAATAAAAAATTACAATTAAATGTTACTATAATATTTTTACAATATTTCACAATAAATTTTAAGTAATAAATTGTTATTAGTTAATATCGGTGAGTAAAAAAATAATTTCAATAATGGGTTCAAATTATAATTAATAACGACTTTTTTATATAAATTTTGTTGTGAAAATATGGTTAAAAATGTTGTAAACTTCTTCACTGTTTCCGGATATTTCTTATTTGCTGTGCGTGTCAACTACTCACATAAATACTTGCTTGCTGTCAAGCACTTCTTTCTTGGTTTTGTTATTTGTTTAACTTTAACAATTTTTAAATGCATGGACATCATTCTTCAGATCTAGCTTTTGATTTTGATTTTTTTTTTAATTCATAATAAATGGTGATAGTGACTATTCAAACGGGCTTGGAACAAAAAAAATGACCGGCAGTCAAATGGGCTTGGCAATGAATTTTCTCTTCACTATTTTATTGGATTTCATACAATAAAAGTGATTGAGTACTAAAATGTGATTTGTCATGACTTAAAAATAATTTAGAAACTCAATAGCTATTTATATTTTTTTAGAATTTAATAATTTTTATTTGTATTATGAAAGTTGTGTTATAAAAAATACTATCTATATTTATTTTAGACTATTTTAGTTAATTTTTCTATTTTTTATTAATTTAATGTTTTTATATATATTTAAAATAATTATTAAATTAATTATGACGTCATCACGGTTCGACCACGGTTCGACCTCGGTTCAACCTCAAAAACCTTGAACCTCTCCTTTTTACGGTTCAATGAACGGTCTGGGTCTGAAAACCATGGAGTACACAATTATAACTCCAACTCAAGTCACGCACATACCCTTTTTTTTTCATCAAAAAAGTGTGGTGGTGGACTTAACCAACCTGTTTGGAAGAAACAGCTTGGAAGGAAGCGTCCGGAGAGCTTGGAATCATTCCACTACCTCACCATTCATAAACTCTCTAATTTATTATTACACACTTGTGTTGTTTTCACAACTTTTAAGCTTATCTTATCCTTATGACAAATCAAAGTTGACGACAGAACTCATCTAAAAAAAGAAAAACTGAAAACAAAACTTGCTGTCTCTAGCAAACTATCAAAATAAAAATATTGGCTCTTTAGTTGGCCCTAACCCTAAGTGACGAGGGATATTAAATTACGGAAAATGCTAAAGTGGAAGCCCCAAATTCCGTACATACGTCTCCCTTTCCCAAAAAAGTCACAATATATCATTATACATTTTTTTTGGGGCCTAAAATTTACGAGATTCGATGCCCTTAACTTAAGGATTAGTAGCAAACTTGATGATGGCGTGAAATCATCAGTAAGCCACACGATCCTCACGTGCTCGAAACAGTACCTGCACAACAAAAAGAGAAGACCTAACAGAGAGCACCGGTGTGGTGCCGGCCAAATACCCTCTGAAGGTCAAGTTAGAACTTCTTCACCACTCTAGAGTGCCAGAGTTGGGGTCAATTATGCGTACCTTTTTCTAAGGGTCTTTGGGTTTTTATAGTAGTGTAGAATCAAAATTACTTTGCTTACGTTACAAGTCTTTTCCTTATGGAGAAGATCTCCATTAATGCACGTATATTCTAGAATCCTGTTCATGTTAGAATTCTATTCATATTGAGACTCTATGGACTAAAGTTAATCTTAAGACACAAGTCATTTCTATTTTGGGCTTCTTGGAGACCACATAATGACTAGTTGAGCGCAACGTGGCCTTTTGATCCGTCCAGCATGTGTCCGTTCACATGTGATCCGTTCACCATTAACCCATTTGTCTCGCACCGTCAAGTCCATCTAATTAGATCCGTCACCTCCAATTTTCTCCCTCTTCAATTGCCCCCCCACCCCATGGGTCCGTGACCTATGAGTGAAAGGACTCGTGGGTGACGGTTCAATCCGGCCTCTTAAGGAACATCCCTAGCCTTGACAGGCTAGCCTAGGATCATTAATGACGAAGGACACGTGGTGTTTACTGAATGGTCGCTCACTGGGATTAAAGCATCCCTTTGTCTTCCGTGCCATTCCTTCTATATAAACAAACTCTCTTCCTCTCATTCCTTTACTTTCTACTAAAATCTACGATTAGAGCGTATTCGTCATCATTGTCAAACGAACATACTGTTCAATTATTGCATCCGTCATCAACGCCTTTTTGCCATCCAACTTCAACCTGGTAAGCATTCTTTTCCTCTACCTAAATTTTTATGCACCTTTTATTTCTAAACTTGGTACTACCGTCACCACTATAGACCCGTCAGAGTCTTAGGATTTACCGTCACATGTAGGTCATGTTTAGTGCGTCGAGTAACCAGTTGTTTGTCCGCGATGGGGCGGGCTACGATGAAGTGTATCCGTCAGGTCATAAAGATCCTGACAGTTTGAGTGAAGAAAGGAGTCCGTCAACTAGTTCTCCTTCCTCAAGGGATGAGGGTTTGGAGACGGAAAGGCCAGAGGATGACTATAGTGAAGGCCTGGATGATGCTGAGCCCCCATTTCAATCCGTCGTGGGTCCTGATGGACTTTGGAAGTTCATCATGTTACCCATATGGTCGGAGAATGATTTTAATTCCTCGATCAAAGAATCTCACTTCAAAAAAATTAGGGATAAATACCAGATACCTAACAACATACCTCTCTGTCTACCTTACAAGTCGGAGAAATGCTATTATGACGGTGTTGAAGGTGTCGGGGTTTACGAACAAATGCTGAAGGCAGGGCTCAGATTCCCCTTAAGCTCACTCCATCATCAACTCCTCCAACACTTAGGTTTGTCTGTCAACCAGATTTTCCCAAACGCCTGAAGGGTCTTCCTAGGCGCGAAGGTTTTGTACGGGGCAATGTCCAATAGTGCTAAGAGGTTGACAGTGCAGGAATTCCTACATTGTTACCGTCCTGATGAGATTGCCCAGTCAAAGGGCATGTATAGCTTTGTGCCTAGGAGCCATTTGCTAAGGCTTGTATGTGAGACTCCCGACTCCAATAGGAACTGGAAAAGTCGCTATTTCTTTATGGAGGGTGACGAATGGATGTGTCGTCCTGGTGACACTGAGTATATGCCCGTCGACACGACATGGGGCATACTGCCGCCGTCTGGTATGTACCCGTCTATATTTGGATCATTTTTTTTATTTAACATGTCATTTAACCGTCTTCTTTTTACAATTCGGGACTGTCCACAAGTTTCTCTTGAGGAGTGGAGTTTTTTGGAGAAAATTTTCAGTAAATCCAAGTTAGAGGAGAGGACGTGGTCCAAGTTGGTCACGCTAGACACAATCCATTGGTATTGTGACGGACCAGAGCCAACTCTAGCCGCCCGTCGATACGACGCCCAAGTCCGTCAACGTAAGTCTGTTACCCATACTTGTGGTTTGTCTTTAATTTTATATTAAAATATCTGTCTACTTTTGTGCAGAAATAGACATTGCCAAGAGGAGAGCCTACATAAAGTAGCAAGCCGCTTTGCAAAAACAATAGGGGGGTCAAACCTCGAAGGGGCCGGGTTTAGCCAATCCATCCTCCAAGAGAAAACAACCAGAGAAATCTGACCGTCAACCCACTAAGAAGCCTAAAATAGTTATTGACCCCGTCGTGGGTCTGAAAGCTGAGGCCAAGAAGACGGTCACCAAACTCGGCCAAGGAAGGGGAAAGGGACTTATGACGGGTTCTGATCCCTCTAGCGAAAAAGCGCCTGTCCTCCTCCATGAAGACTCCAAATATGCATTGCAGCAACTCTCGTCCATCATCACGGCTGATGATTATAAGGACTTGAGCAATCACGCAACCGAGGCCATGAGGGAGACGGGTCTCTTTTGCATCGCTCAGGTAACTACACCCGTCTACTCCGTATCATTTCCTTTCCGTCAACTTGCTTAGTTACTAATCCTTTCGTTTTCAGGAAATGGTAATGATGAAGGGGTTAATGGGCCGTTGCCTCAACCATGAGATGTCGTTGGACTGTATACGGGATAAGGCAAGATCGACTGAGGATGAGTTGAATAAGCTGAGGGCCTGGAAGGTGGTCCAGGAAAAGAAACTCGTCTTGGTGGAGCGATCTAGGGATGAGTTTGAGAAGCAGACGGAGCAACTGAAGCAGGTCCTGGAAGACAAAGAGAAGGAAATTCGTGATGCCAAGGACCAACTCCATCTGGCGAAGGAAGTCGCTGTACGAGAGTACCGTGACTCCGACGCCCTTTTGGCAGAGTTTGGAGTCTCATATGTTGAAGGCTTTGACGATGCCCTCCGTCAAGTGAAGACTTCCTACCCTGACCTGGACATGTCCAATGTCAACATCAATGTCTCGGAGCAAACATCAGTTCAGCCCGTCCACTCCGAAAGTACGGATGAACTTTTTGCCAATGATGCCCCCGTCAACGACCCTCATGGTGACGGAGTTAATGTGGAAAGCCAAGCTAAACCAAATGATGATCAGACCCCTCACCCTAAGGAGTTATTGGTTGAAGAGAAGGATGAAACTCCTGCTAAAGTTGTGTAGTTTTTTTTTTTTAAATGGTCTTGGAGAACATTAAATGTTTAACTTAACCGTTGTCCTCTGTAGTTAAACTTTTCCCCTTCATGGGTTTCGGCTTGATTACTTTATTTTGTTTATTTTATGTTTATGGAGGAGTTTGTTCACTTTGCAGCTGTAAATGAATACAACTGTTATAACCATTTCTCTGTCCTTATTGAGGACTTGTAATGTTGATTCCATTGTATTATTGACCCCGTCCTTTATGAGGTCTTGGTTATCATTCTCTTGATGAACCCGTCTTATAATGTCAATTCAATGAATTGTTTGGTCCGTCCACTTTAGGACTTAATATCCTTTCGGATGAATCCGTCTATGTTGTTGGCTTGAACCCGTCCATTTTAAGGACTTGTAATGTTGAGCTTAATATAATAATGGGTACGTCCTCTATATGGACCTTATAGTTTATCCTTTCTTAGGACGAACTCGTCTAATAATAATTAAGTTAATGTTGAGCCCGTCCTTCATATGGACTTTATAGTTATCATACTTTGGGATGGATCTGTCCATTTATGGACTAGTGAATTCGTCCATTATATGGATTGGTTATCCGTCCATTATATGGACTTGTAAATCCGTCCGTTATATGGACTTTATAGTTATCATACTTTGGGATGGATCCGTCCATTTATCGAGTTGTGAACCTGCCCATTATATGGACATCATAGTTATCATCCTTTAAGACGAATCAGTCCACTTATGGACTTGTGAACCCGTCCATTATATGGACTATGGTTATCGTCTGCTTATGGATTTTGTAATAAATGTCTATTAATGATAGATCTGTCCATTTGTTGGTCTCACAAATTGTCTACTTAACAATAGACCCCGTCCACTTTATGGACTTTGTAATAAAAGTCTATTTAGCAATAGACCCCATCCACCTTATGAACGCACCATCCACATGATGAACTCTATAATAAATTAATTTATTTTAATAGTAGATCCGTCCACTTTGTTGTGGACCCATCCCCCCCGTAGGCTTGTAGAGTATGTAGAAACAAATAAATATGATATGAATCTGAATAATCCTCCTCTTATTATTATGTGATAAATGCATGTAGAAAATTTTCCTTGAAAAATAATAAAGAAACTTGCCCTTGGGCTTAAAAGGTAGATAATAAAAACTAAACTATAAAAACATAGACTGGAAATGAGGAATGTCATTGCTCATCTGCTGCAAGTAACCTACTGGTAGTACTTTTTTCAGGTGCTCTGTGTTCCATGGGTGATGTAGCCTTTTTCCGTCCAGCGTCTCCAAGTGGTAGGTTCCCTTCCTATACCATGACGCAATTTGGTATGGGCCTTCCCAGTTAGGTCCTAGCTTCCCTTGGGATGCGTATTTTGTGGATCCCATTACCTTCCTCAAGACGAGATCTCCGACCTGGAAATCCCTTTGTTTGACCTTGGAGTTGTGGTGCTTCACCATAAGATTTTGATACCGTGCTAGTCTTTGTTCCGCTGTTGCTCTGACTTCATCCACCAGATCAAGCTGCAGACACATTGCTTCCTCAATTTTGCCTTCGTCATGGTTTCCCTCCCGGTAGCTCGTGAGCCCTACATCTGCTGGGATGACTTCCTCACTTCCGTATGTTAGTCGAAATGGTGTCTCTCTTGTAGGTGTCCTTGCTGTGGTTCTGTATGCCCTTTGCCCCCTCGAGCCGAGTCTTGATGATTTTAAGCAAGGATCGATTCATGACTTCAACTTGTCCATTGGCCTGCAGGTGGGTGGGCGATGAGTAGTGGTTTTTGATCCCTAACTCCGAGCAGAATTCTCTAAATGCGTCGTTGTCGAACTGCTTCCCATTGTCTGAGACAAATACTCTGGGTATGCCATACCTGCATATGATATTCTTCCATACGAAACTTCGTATATTCTTTTCTGTAATAGTGGCTAAGGCTTTCGCTTCCACCCATTTGGTGAAGTAGTCAATGCCAACCACTAGGAACTTTAGCTGCCTAACTGTTGTGGGGAATGGACCCATGATATCTAACCCCCATTAAGCGAACAGCCACGGAGCCGTCATAAGGGTAAGCTCCTCTGTTGGTTGCTTGATGAGGTTGCCAAATCTCTGACATTTGTCGCAAGCCTTCACATATGCATGGGCATCCTTCTGTATGGTTGGCCAATAGTATCCTACCCTGATTAGCTTATGTACCAACGAGCGTGATCCCGAGTGGTTCCCGCAAACTCCCTCGTGAACTTCTCTCATAACATAATCTGCTTCTTCGGGGCCGAGACACCTTAGGTAGGGTCGAGAGAAACCTTTTTTGTAAAGAACGTCTTTGATAAGGATGAAGCGGGCAGCTTGGACCTTCAATTTTTTGGCAGCTTCCTTTTCTTGTGGCAGCACGCCCTCCTTCAGGTAAGACACTATTGGTGTTGTCCAACGGTTCTCGAATCCTACCTTTTGCACACTGATGCAGTCTATTAGTGGTGAAATCTAAACGAAGGACAGTACCTGACTGGGGATGACCATATGTTCTACCGACGTGGCTTTAGCGAGTCAGTCGGCGTGCTCGTTCTCCTCCCTTGGGATTTGAATGAACTTTGCTCAAAGATTGTTGACCCGGTCCTTCACCTGTTCCAGGTACTTTTTCATCCGTTCATTTCTGCAGTCGTATTCTCCGTTAACTTGACTTATCACCACTTGGGAATCGCAGTAGAGGACCAGATTTTCAGCTCCCGTGGCCTTGGCGAGGTCCAGTCCTGCTACTAAGGCTTCATACTCCGCTTCATTGTTGGTCGTAGGGAAGTCCAGGCGGACCATGCATTCGATCTTATCCCCTTCCAGGCTATGGAGTATCACGCCGGCTCTGCCTGCTTGCTTACTGGAGGATCCGTCTATGTGGATGCTCCATTGTGGGACCTCTTCTGCCCCTTTTCCTATGTTGGTAAACTCTGTGATGAAGTCGACAACCACTTGTCCCTTAATGGAAATGCGGGGGCGATATTGTATGTTATATTCACTCAATTCGATTGCCCATAACGCCATTCGTCCGGCAGCTTCAGGATTATTCATTGCTCGCCTTAGGGGTTTGTCCGTTAGGACGATCACTATGTGAGCTTGGAAGTAGGGCTTAAGCTTGCGAGCCGCAGTGACTAAGGCGAAGACGAACTTCTCCATTGGTGGATATCTTTCTTCTGCGCCTTGGAGTGCACGACTCGTATAGTACACAGGCTTCTGTACCTTGCCTTCTTCCCTGACTAACACTGCACTGATGGCTGCTGCGGATACCGCTAAGTAGAGGAACAGTTCCTCCCCTGGCTGGGAAGGGCTCAGCAACGGAAGAGATGAGAGGTAGGTCTTTAGGTCTTCGAATGCCTGCTGGCATTCGGCAATCCATTCAAAATATTTCTTCAGTGTGCAGAAGAAAGGCAAACATTTGTCCATTGCTCTTGACACGAACCTGTTCAGTGCTGCTATTTTGCCGCTGAGGCTTTGTACTTCTTTCACGTTCCTCGAGGGTGCCATCTTTATTATGGCCCGGATCTTGTCTGGGTTGGCCTCGATACCCCTTTGGGATACCATGAATGAGCTTGCCTAGATTGAGCTTCATATTATAAGAGCGAAGTATGTCGAATGTTTCTCTGAGGTCTTCCAAGTGGTCTTCCTCCCTTACCAGCATGTTGTCAACATAGACTTGGACATTTCTCCCAATTTGCTATGAGAACATCTTGTTCATGAGTCTCTGGTACATCGCGCCTGCATTTTTGAGGCCAAATGACATCACTTTATAGCAGAAGAGGCCTTAACTAGTGACGAACGAAGTCTTCTCTTGATCTGCTTCGTCCATTCTGATCTGGTTGTAGCCCGAAAAAGCATCCATGAAGCTTAACAATTGGTGTTGAGCCGTAGAGTCTACTAGAACGTCGACCGGTGGGAGAGGGTAACTGTACTTAGGGCAAGCCTTGTTGAGATCCGTGAAATCTAGGCACATCCTCCATTTTCTGGGGCAAACACTCGTTTCTTCAGACGGACAGGTGTAAAGGTTGGTGACACATTTAGCCTGTGCACCATAATAAAGGGATCTATCCCCAGCATGTCTTCATGACTCTAAGCAAATACGTCCCGATTATCCCTGAGGAAGGTTGTCAGCACTTGGCAAACCATCGGGCTGGCAAGAGTACCAATTCTCACTGTTCGATCATTTCTGGAGTCATCGAGGGGTATCTCTTCGAGCCCTTCCACGGGTTCTGTGACCGTCCGATGTTCTTCTATGTTCATGGCCTGAAGGTGGTCATCCATCTCCATCATTACTATGTAGCATTCGCACGCGGGCACCCGATTTCTGCGCAGCTCCCCTACTCTATAATCCATGGGGAACTTGATCATCAAGTGGTAGGTTGAGGTTATAGCCTTCCATGAGTTGAGGGTAGGCCGCCCTATGATGGCATTGTACGCGGACGAGCAATCGACCACGAGGAAGGTTATGTCCTTAGTGATCTGTTGGGGGTAGTCGCCTACCGTCACAGACAATGTGACTGCACCAAGTGGGAAGACTCGTGTTCCTCCAAATCCAATGAGCAGGGCGTTCGTTGGAATCAGTCGTTCTCTATCAATCCTCATCTGTTGGAATGCTGGGTAGTAAAGGATGTTAGCTGAGCTGCCATTGTCAACCAGAATTCGGTGCATATTGTAATCTCCTACTCGTATGCTGACTACGAGTGCATCGTCATGTGGGCGGTGAAGACGCCGGGCATCTTCTTTCGAGAACTAGATGACAGGGTTGTCCATCCGTGCCATCTTAGGTATGGAACTTGTCAGCTGGACGTTCTGAACCATCCTGAGATAAGTTTTCCTGGCCTTTTTGGACGACCCAGTAGCTGTTGTGCCCCCTACAATCATTCTTATATCTCCTACAAGGGGTCTAGGCCGTTCGTTCTCCCGTCGGGGAGCCTGCTCTTGAGTTGGGTCCATCCTATCCTTGCTGACAAACCTTTACAATTTTCCTTGTCGGATAAGGGCTTCGATCTGCTACTTCAAGTCATAACAGTCAGCTGTGTCATGGCCGTGATCGTAGTGGAATCAGCAATACTTGTCTCGAGACCTCTTATTAGGGTATCCCTTCAGCTTCCCGAGAAAGGCCAGGGCCCTTTCATCCTTAATCTGCATCAGGACTTGTCGATCGGGGCGGTCAGTGGGGTGAAACTTGTGAATTTCCTCGCGGGGGGTTTTGAATGCCTGTCCTCCTGTCGTTCCCCTGTCCTTGCCATCTTTGGTTCCCTGCCCTGCCGTATATCATCCTGTCTTTCCCTCTTCTTAGGCTTTTCTTCTCAGGCCAAGAATGCGTCCTCCGCGTTCATGTACTTAGTTGCTCTATAAAGCACATCCGACATGGTCTTTGGATTGTTCTTATATAAAGAAAATAGGAACTTACCCTTCCTAGCCCATTGGTGAATGTTGCTACGAGTATCTTATTGTCCGCTTTATCGATCGAAAGAGCCTTCTTATTAAAGCGGGTTATGTAGGACCTCAGCATCTCGTCCTCCCGCTGCTTAATGTTCATCAGGCACGCAGTGAATTTCTTATACTTGTGCCCCCCGATGAAGTGTGAGGTGAACTGGACGCTCAACTCTTTGAAGGTACTGATGGAGTTGGGCGTCAGCCTACTGAACTAGATCCTTGCGAATCCTTTCAGCGTGGTGGGGAAGGCTCTGCACATGATCTCGTCTGGTATCCCTTGTAGGTGCATTAGGGTCTTGAAGGACTCTAGGTGGTCTAAAGGGTCCTTGGATCCATCGTAATTTTCAACTTGCGGCATACAGAACTTTGGTGGAAAAGGGTAGGATGTGACGGATGCAGTGAAGGGTGAGTTAGTTCGGTGGACTAGGTCGTCGAGGTCATTAGACACCCGTCCCCAAAGGGCATTCATCATAAGGTCCATCCACTCCTTCATCATCTGCATCTCCGCGACTATGTGAGGGGGAGCCGTATCTAAGTCGAAGGGACGGCTGGTATCCTGTCACTATTGTCTGCTTGGGGCGTTGCTTCCTTCCGGCCCCTCTTGGTTCCTTTTTCAGCGCTAGTTCCTTCTTGATCTTCTTTTTGAGTATTTAATGCTATGTTTTTCTGGTGCAGCTGTTCTTCCAGGTCGTGGTTTTGTTTGGTAAGGCGTTCCACGGCAGCGGCGAGAGTTTGAACCTGTCTCTCGAGGGCAGTCGTGGGTGGTTCGTCTCCTTGAACATCGTCGGTGGTTGCTATTGAGCGAGTGAGCACCATGCAACTTTTTGTCCAGGAGGCGATAGTATGGCTTACAAATCGCAGTTTTCCCACAGATGGTGCCAACTGATGATAGCGTGAAATCACCAGTAAGCCACACAATCCTCATGCGCTCGAAACAGTACTTGCACAACAAAAAGAGAAGACCTAATAGAGAGCACCGGTGTGGTGCTGGCCAAATACCCTCTGAAGGTCAACTTAGAACTTCTTCACCACTCTAGAGTGCTAGAGTTGGGGTCAATTATGCGTACCTTTTCTTGAGAGTCTTTGGGTTTTTATAGTAGTGTAGAATCAAAATTACTTTGCTTGCGTTACAAGTCTTTTCCTTATGGAGAAGATCTCCATTAATGCACATATATTCTAGAATCCTGATCATGTTAGAATTCTATTCATATTGAGACTCTATGGACTAGGGTTAATCTTGAGACGCAAGTCGTTTCTATTTCGGGCTTCTTGGAGACCACATAATGACCAATTGAGCGCAACGTGGCCTTTTGATCCGTTCACCATTAACCCATTTGTCTCGCACCATGTGGCCTTTTGATCCGTTCATACGTCTCACTTTCCCCAAAAAGTCACAATATATCATTATACATTTTTTTTTTTGGGCCTAAAATTTACAAGATTCGATGCCCTTAACTTAAGGATTAGTAGCAAACCCATAGAATGCAATTGCATGTGTTGAACTGTGACATTTTCATGGAGTGTGTGATTATGGATGACTACTATTGGTTAATGAGGGAGAGGCAGTTGCGATTTGCGAAGGAGGGTTCCGATGACTTCAACTCTATTTATCGGGTTGAACAAGATACGACTTATTTGAAATTAATTGAACAAACGATTCATAAAAAAACGAAATCTTTCTGTGTTATTCCATATATTCTATAGTTTCTTAAGTTTCTTACCGTGTCAATTTCCAATTTTTGGTCATTGAGATTCATGGGCAATATGAATTAATAGTTAAGAATAGATATTACCTCTCCTTTTCCTCTTTCAAACAAATTGAAATGATTGAAGTTTTTCTATTTGGAATTGTCTTAGGTCTCAATCTTATTACTTTGGTTGGATTATTTGTAGCCACATATTTATTGGGAGGGGAGTTAATCAGTTAATGGGGGTAGCCGGCTAGATTTTTGATGAGTTAGAGTTTTAGGTGGCGAGGTGGCTTTTTAATTACTGGGAGGGATGATAGGGATCGGGGACAATGACACTGCTTAATTATAGTGTCTCTTGTGGAGAGAAAGTATCTCATGCGCCCATCCTATACAACATCTCTCTCACTGACATGTGGGTCCCACACATTTCACAAACAAAACTAATTCCACATTTGGCGTCAATACTGGTTCCATATTTGGTGCCATTTATGAATACAGATGCCCATATTCTATTCCAAAGGCCCCCAATATGTTAGCCTTCCGAGGACTAATCCTTAAAAATAGAACAGCATTATGTGACATCAAGTGAAACTTTAAGTGCTTCCTTAACAAATTTCACAGGTCTCCTTGCTTTCAAGAAGCAATGTATTATGTTCACAAAATGGTTGTTGAAGGTGCAAGGGTGTGGTTAGCTGGACATTGTCTACTAGGAAGCACAGGTGAGAATTCGGGTTTAAGTGCGGGTGCGGTGCGGTGACTCAGCAATTTTTGAAAAAGTAGGGTACGGGTGCGGCAAAATACGTTTATTAATAAATTATTAAATATACTTTTATTTATATTTTCTATATATTGTTAAGCATATTTTTTCATATAATGGTAAACATATACCAATTTAAGAGCAATAGTAGATAAAAAAAAAAAAAAAAAAAAAAAACCTTTGAGATCAATATAATATTTATAGCTAATAGTTAGGGGGGTAAATTTAGCAAAATAATATTATTTTTTAATGATAAGTAATTATTTAAATTGATACAATTACTAAATTATTTGGATATTATTAAGCTAAATGATATAAATTGTTGAATTTAATATAGTGTTTAAAAAAAATCATAATAAAGATAATCAAATTTGGGGGTTTTATTATAAATAGACAAATGTGTTGGGATATTTATAAACAAGGAAGCTTCCAAGAAGCTCCATTGCCAAGTCCCACCACTACCCACGTGCATTGCTTTATTAATATCACATTACAATGCTCTATTTGAAAGTCTACACATCTCCATGTCGTCTTCTTCTTCTTTTTTTTCTTCTTTCCTCACAAATCATTTGGTAGCAAATCTTTCTTCTTCTCCTTCGCTTTTTTTTTTCTCACAAATCTTTTGGTAGCAGATCTTTCTTCTTCCTCTTCTTATTCAAACATAATCAGACCAAATTAGGGCTATTTCGGCCAGTTTCTCGGCCAGCTTTAGGGGATTTTGGCCCAAATTAGCATGAATCGGTGACAAAAAAAAGAAGAAGAAAAGAAGTGGTGAATCAGCGCGTCGAGTGCGAATTGGCGTGTCAAAACAAGTCGGGTGTGAGTGCAGCGGCCCTGGAGCCGCACCTGTGCTTTCCAAATTCTCTAGGGTCAGCTATGGCATTTGTTGTAGGAAAGAACATGGCCAATATTGGTTTTCTGCCAAAGAGTGAGCACAGCCTAGGCACCCTAACTTAGCCTAGGCTCCCTATAACAGAGACATTTGAGGAAAGAGCTGAGAGAAACTCAGCACAGATAGACCTGATTCTCCAAAGAGGAGCAGCCCCCCACTCAGAAAGAAGATTGGCACAGGTTTGGGAATCTAACTTGTGAGAGACCGCGCCCTCGGCTCCCTTTTTATGGAATGTTGGGCCAAACCCACGTGAATGGGTGGAGTCGTGTTATTGTCTTTCAAAATAGAGGTTTGACTAGTTATATTTTCCCCTTTAGATTAAGGGTTTTACATTGGAGTCGTCACTTATTTAATTATTAGAAAAATAAGAAAACCAAAATTGAAAAATTCCTCATTTTATTAATTTTCAATTGAATTTACATTGATCATAGGAAAATTACATGGCTTTAATCCTAGATACAATCTAAGATAAAGTACATGGCTTTGTTTCCTAGTTACAATCTAAAAATTGAAAATTGCAAGGATAAACATTTGATCTACTAACCCTTGATCTAAGTTCGAAGGCTATGTTACAAGGTGGGAAGGTGTTAGGCACCCACCTTACCCGGTGAAACCGGTCTTCTAGACTATATATGGTGGCCAACATTCATATCATATCATCCAATATGTCAATTAATTTACATGTTGAATTTAATGTGTGTGCATGTGATAAACCCTAATTCAATTTATTAAGCATTGCATTTGGATTGAAAAATAAATTTTAGTGAATGTGTGTGGATGGTGATATCCTAGATTCAAGAATTTAAAAGAATTATTAAACAAACATCTTTTTTCATGTTTTTGATGTGGATTTAAGATCGAAACTAGTGTTATGCATGAACATATGATGAACAACCAAGAACATAAGAAGAACACATAAGAACATTTAAGAACATTCAAACATATTCAAGAGAATTTAAATAGTTACTATCATACTTTGATATTAAATTCTCATCATGGAAACACAAAAAACAAATTAGGGAAATGGATTATACCTTTATGCAAGATCCATTGGTGGAGGAGACTCTTGGTAGAGGTCTTAAGGGTGGAGGAAAAGAAGAGTTATGAGAGGAAGAGTGAGTCTCACTCAATACCTTGAGTCTCAGGAAGACTAAGATATGACAAGACTACTTAACTTCATTAGAACTCAAGAGATGAGAAGTGATGAAGTTTTTTGTGTCTTGGAATGAAAGAGAGAGTGGGTTTATATAGTAGTGGTAGAGGAAATATGAATGGAAGGCAATTTAATGAGGGTTGACAAAGAATCATGAACTTAGACCTCATTTTAGCCTTGGGGGAAATCTGGTACATTAAATGTAGAGATTGGTGGAAGTGAGGAACAAGCAAAATTCGGTTTTCCCGTAACTACTGTAACAGCCTGTAGAGCCAATTTCAAAAAATCATATCTTACTCAATTCTGATTGGAATTGTCTCATTCTTGTGCTCAATTAAATCCCCGGGTGTCTAGTTTCTAGAAAAATTAACCTCATTCACAGATTCAAAATATTATGAGAGATATCAACAAAATGGTGAGCATAGGTCATTTGTTAGAAAACAATTTCAGCACAATTAACATTAATAGGTCCCAAATTAGCTCTCAATTAACATTAATAGGCTCCAATCACTCTCATTTTAGACTTAATTAGTTCCAAATTTACCCTTATTAAAAGATTACTACACAAATTACTCATTGAATAATTAATATTTAACTATCTAATTAATTAGGTGTATGCAACCTTACCATAAAATGTAGTCTTAACCAATCA
This sequence comes from Quercus aquifolioides, assembly GCA_019022515.1. Taxonomy (NCBI): domain Eukaryota; kingdom Viridiplantae; phylum Streptophyta; class Magnoliopsida; order Fagales; family Fagaceae; genus Quercus; species Quercus aquifolioides. Next base: position 11,095,760 of record CM032335.1, on the reverse strand, counting down.
AATTATGACACATCATTGATCTCAAATTGATTACACTTATAACCAATTGAAATCAATTGTTCATAATCACATATAGTCGGACTCAATTTGTGATAGTGCATCTCAGCCATTAAAACTTAATTTGATGATAACTTTCAATCTGGTGGTCCGATTAGGGCTTATGACTAGTCGATTTGATCGTTATAACATCAAGATTATTTTGGAGAAATGAGATTAAGGATCTAATGACCAGAATCAAGAGGCATATTTCCAAGGTGAAATTACCCTTTTACCCTCCATGTGAGGTTAAATGTGGGTTGCAAAATAGGGTGTCAACATAACTCAATAAGAATGACCTCAAAATCCAGGCTGGATGCTGAAGATAGAGCCCACTTAATTGCTTCACTTTCTTAGTATTGGTTTGATTCATTTAATTATTACTTTACTCCTATGAGATATTATTATCATTATTTTTTTGTTAATAATTGAAAGCTTGAAAATGTGTTGAAAAATATAAGAGCTGTTTAGATCCCTAAATTAAAGTTACGGTTCGATAGATTTTACACTAACTTAATACTAAGTGCGGAATAGTGTAAGTGCGAGCGGATAAACAAATAAGCTGCTCTAATCCATAATCTAAGCAACACAGCAGTATAATGGAATGTAAAAGAGTAGGGAAGAAAGATGCAAACACAAGATAACACGCCGATGTGTTATCGAAGGGGAAACCGAAGAATTTGGCAAAAAACCTCTTCGCTGCCCTCCAAGCGATAATCGATCCACTAGACAATCAGTTGGGATACATGGGTTAGTAAGAGATCCTCCAAGCCTAATTTACCCGATGTACCTAAGCCCTCCAAGTTCCTACTCCAACAAGGCTTCTCGGAACCGTGTCTTGTCTTAGTTCTCTGGATCTCGCAACAAGCTCCATGTTGCATCTGCAATCCTTGGCTTCTTCTAATGCTTCCCAGCAGCACCAAAACTTCACTTGACACTCTGAAAGTATGTGGTAAGTGTTTGGGCTATCAACCTCTCAATGGTATGGAAATGGAGAGGTAGGAGTTAAGGAATTTTCATTAGCAAATGTGTATAGGATTGTGGGTATGACAATCTCTAATTCTCAAGGTGTTTGGCTAGGGTTTTCTCTCAGAAGCACTCCTCAACATTTGTAGATAATGTGGGTATAAATAATGTAGGCATAGAAAGTGTGTATCAGATTGGACAGGTTGGCAAAACAGAATGCCTTGTGGGTGTTTCACGGGAAGGCCTTACCCACGAGATACTAGCGAGACACAGCTGTCTCCATCTGGCCTGACTCTTCGCATTCCAGCATGTGCAAGGCAAATGAGTTACTTTGCGGGATGCTAAGTCGCGAGCTACAAAAACACTTCAGTCTTCAATAGCTTGAGTCTTCACACACTCTCTCTCTCTCTCTCTAACACACAACTCTTACAATGAAATCCCACAATAAATACAAGGTACAACAAATTGAATAAAATTACAATCAAATTTGGCACGGAATAAAAGCCAACAAAACACTTAGTTGTAAATAACAACTTTACAATCTTCCCCTTTGGCTATTCCGTGACAAAACCCCTAAAACAGAATCTAGACTTAAACGTGAGTTTGGGAACAATGGAAAAACTCACTCACACCTAATCTAGAAGCTGTGAAGCACTTGTACGTATATACCTGTAACCTGAAACACTTGCACACAAACAAAACTTTCATTAAGCTTATGACAAGTTGAACAAAAGGTACGTACATGAGCAAGTAAAGTGCGATCAAGTTTGTAAACACTATAAAACATGTAGGCATTTCTTGATCATACAAAAATAGTCATTAAAGAATGACTACAATGAACATTTAGCTAGTAAATGCTCATCCGAACACGCAATGCACTTAAGAACAATCCAAAGGATCAACTGCATGTCCAACACTCAACCAATGCAAAATACACAAAGTATTTGCATCTAGGGTACAAGATCCTACTAGGGCACAAGAGTGAGGTACTTAAGACATATTAGCAATATCTTAAAAGTACAAACAAATATGCTACAAAGCATAGAGATTATCACAAATACTAAAAATAGATAAAGTGAAGTTAAAAACAAAGTATTTAGGCTTTAAACAAAAGCAGTAGCAGTAAAAACTGTAAACAAAAGAAATAAAGGCTAAAACAGTTTAAACCAAAGCATAAATAAACTAAACCGCCTGTATAGATTCTATGTATAATCTATGCTCCCCCTAACACTGTGCAAGCTCTTCCTCAGCTCCCCCTTAAAATTTTCTCCCCCTTTTTGACCGGAATGGCCAAAGAGGCTAGAACTTATCAGACTCTGAATTTGATCCATGCGCCGTGGACAAGTCACCGATCTGGGAAGACAATGCAGTGATCTGTCCCTGGATGTATGCAAACTGAGTCGCAGTGTGCTGCACATGAGAGTTAAGAACTGAAGACATCTGGTCCATCTTAGCTAGTAGGCGATCAAGTCTGTCTACGCCTCGTGCTGGTGTAGAAGATGATGGCTGTGCTAAAGTCTCTGGAGCAGAAGTGAATCTATCAATCTCCTCCTCTGTATCTCCACCCACGTCTTCAACACGATCCTGTGATATCATATGCACTCCTGTTTTGGATCCCTTGATATGAGCTGTGCTCCTAATGATTGTGTGTGCACCAATGGGATAGTCCCTCTGAACCACAGTGAGACCATTCGGAAGTTTCAGCTTTGTCTTCACAATGAGTCCCATAATCAGTGTGGGAAAAGGCATTACAGTCCTTGAATTTTGCTTTTCAATGCTCTTCTTCAGAATGTGGAAGATGTGGCTACATATATCAATCTCCTTGTGAGTAAAAAGGTTGTAGAGAAACCTCATCCTTGGAGCTAATAGTGTGGTGAGGTTGGTGACCGGATATAAGTTATGGATCATCACATAACTCAATGTCCTCATCTTTGGAGAAAATCAGAGTGTATCCATTGATGATTTCTTTGGTGAACCACCAAGAATTTTTATCATTTCCTCAGTAGACCCCAATCTCTCTTCATATTGGATTGACATTGGCTGAGAAGGAGGTCGAATCTCCAAAAATTCTTGAATATTATCCCTTGTGATCATGAACTCCCTGTGCCTTACCTAGCAAACTATATTGTCATCTTCCACAGTAGCATTTAAGAAAAATTCTCGAATGATCTCTGAGTACACAACCCCAACTGGGTTCAATAGCTTGGTCCAAGTCCTTTCTTTAAACACCTCAGGGATGAAGGTGTCCTCAAGGGTTTCTAGCTGAACCACCCTTTCCATGATAATGGTTGCTCTTTTGTAGCAATCATTGTATTTCATGTCAACATCAGCAGACTTGAAATTGTTTGAATCAGTGCAAGGATGTTTTGTGGTTTTCTTGGTCGCAGAATGTTTGGTAGGAGACATCTGCACAATTAAGCACAGAACAGATAGAAAACATGTGCAAACACAAAACAGAACACAAAAACTTGATTAGATTCAAGTTAGTTCCAAAACAAAGGTAAAACAACCTAAAACAGAGCATAACCAACTCAAAACAACATGCTAAAAGCAAATAAAACAGGTAAATATAAACACAATGCATGAAAATTAGTAACTGTGCATGTGTGTGCATATGTGTGCATGTGTGTGCATATGTGTGCATGTGCTGATGCATGAGGTTGCAGCGTGAGATGCATGAGGTGTGCCTAGAAGGTGCCTAGGTGTGTGCCTAGTGTGTGCATGGCATGGCATTGAGGCACAAAATGGGCAAAGTGTGTAAAACACACAACCATTGACTAAAGCATGGTAAACATGATCAAACAAAACTTAGACCAAAGATTGGAACTCAGTTTAGTCTAATTCAACATAGAAATGTCACTCGGACATTCTCTCAAACACCTAACATGCAACAAAGCAAATCAAACATGAATAATGCATGAACATGGTGAAATCTTGCCTTCATACATGCTAAAGTGCCTCATGGGGCCAACATAGATTCACAAACATCAAATGGGACTCAACCCAATCAAAGATTTTGGAAAAAATTGCACAAAATAGAGAACCCCAACCCATTTTCGAAAAATCCCCAAATTTTGGAACCCTAACATAAATTTCTGCATAAACTTAGGAAAACATGAAGAAAATGTTTTAAAAAACATACCTTGAAGTTGGAAATGTAGAAAATATGCTTGAGAATGATGGGGTTTGAGTAAAATCTGATTTTGGGTTGAAAAGGGTTCAAGAGAGGCTTAGCGAGGGAAATGGGAGTGTTTGAAAAACTGTCACATCTGCTACATAAAAACTGAAAACATGCGTTTTTCACGGGTTAGAAAGTAGCGAGACAGTCGCAAGAATGGCCACTAAAGCACAAAAACTTTCGCGAGAAGCTTTAAGTCGCGAATCAGTCGCAAGACAGTCGCGATATCTTCTATCTAAATTTAGAAAAATCCAGTTTTAACCAAACAGCATTTCGCGAGAAGCTGTTGGTCACGAAATAGTCGCGATACAGTCGCGAGAGTTTCTGTGTAAAGAGATGAAAAATTTATTTCCCTCAAGTTTTGAGAAGAAATGACATCAACTAGCTTCTTGGTGGAGACCCTTTCTACCTTGGCATTTGCTTGAACTACCTCAAGTTCAAGGAATCTAATTTTTAGGTAGGCTTCTGACAGCTCTCCATTCAGCTTCTCTACTTCACATTTGGTCTCCTTGTATCGCACTTGTTGGGAAATTTAGACCCCGGTTGATAGAATTAACAAGTTTTAAACCCAAGTTGTTAATTAGATTTATTATGAATAAAACTTGTTAAAACAAACAAACATCAATATCATGTCAAAATCATGCAGCGGAAAAAATAAATAAGACAAGATATGATAACCCAAGAAAACCAATGAAACCAACCAGTTTCACAGTAAAAAACCTAGGGGGAAACCTTCCCGAAAAGCAATCCACTATAGTAAAGAGAAGTTTCAGATCTAGTACAAAACCTTTGTCCCTAGACTCTACAATCCCCGTAGATGAACTCACAGTAGAAACCTTCTACCGCTTCAAAACCTCTGAATTCTTCAGTATATGAACGCCACCCTTTTTGTTGCACGGATATCAGTACGTGACTAACTCCTTTGCACGAATCCCAATATGTGACTCACTCACCAACTTGAGGAAGAAGATGTTGGCTGCAAAGTTCTTCACTTCATCAACAATGAAGATCAAGAAGCACTTGGTTACAAAACCCTAAGACGCAAAGACGCAGTAGCTTCTTTCAGAGAGAATAAGGCATCGGTCACCTTTTGCATATGTTCTCCTTGTATTCTCTTATGTGACGGCCTCTAAAATAAGCCTTATATAGGTCTAGGGTTGTGAGAAAAGAAACCCTACACAAATACATAAGCCTGGCCCAAAAACAGAAATCTGAATTCCCGTAACCTCGACAGATAGCAGCTATCGAGGAGGTGTCGAGAAGGTGTCGAGATTTAATGAATCTTGACAGATAGCAGCTATCGAGGAGGTGTCGAGGGGACAGAAACTTTCTCGATCGATCGACCAGCTATCGAGAAGCTATCGAGATTGCGATAAGCATCAGTTGAAGATCTCGACAGATAGCCAGGTGTCGAGGAGGTGTCGAGAAGCTATCGAGCTATCTGTCCGCAGGTGTCGAGCTATCTGTCCAGCTTTAATGAACACCTTTTCTTCACTTGTTTCTTGGTCCAATCTTCATGGCTTTAATACTAGACTTGAACAACATGTTCCTTGAAGTATTAAACACATCCTAGATCTACCCAATTACAAGTAAAGTGCGTTTTGTCAAAGGATTAGCCAACTACATAAAATATGTCCTTAACAGCACTAGAAGACTTCTGTAATCTTCTTCAGCTCTTTTCATCTTTTTAATGGCTGCGCTAGCCACTTTTGCATATTCACCGATCTTCTCAAGGAGGGAATTGTATGTCTCTTGCAGTCCCACTGCTTCTCCATCTTCCTCATCTTCAGATTCCTCAACTATCCCAATTGACTCCAATTCAGAGTGCTCACCAAGTTCTTTCACTAGTGCACCCAAATCATCCGAAGATTCTACATAAGCAATGGTCATAAATGCAGAAAAATTTCCTTCTCCATCACAGCTCTCTTTCGACTCAAAATTGGAAGAATTTGAATCACTTAATGCTATGGCATACGCCTTGCCTTTCCTTCTTAGAAAATTGGGACACTCCTTCTTGAGATGTCCATGGCCATTGCATTCATAACATACAATGCCTTGAGGAAATTCTGAATCCTTCCCTTCTTTCTTCTTAAACTCTTTCCTATCACCTTTGGAGGATGAAAACTTCCCTCTACTGAACTGTTTCCCACTGTTCTTCATCTTCAGGAATTTTCAGAAGTTTTTCGCAAGAGAGCTACTTCCTTCTCCACTCCATCTTCTTCGGAGGAATCATCCATTCTTTCGGTGATGGTTTTAAGAGCAAGGGATTTGCTTGACTTATGAGAAGGCAATCCTAGCTCATATGTTTGGAGAGACCCAATTAGCTCTTGGATTTTGATCTCATCCAAGTCTTTACTCTCTTCTATAGCAATGACTTTTGCTTAAAAGCTTTCCGATAAGGACCTCAAAATTTTTCTCACCACCTTAGTATCTTTAATCTTCTCACCAAGATTGAGCTTAGCAATTACAATTTCATTGAGCTTTCCATAGAATGAATCAAAGGGCTCATCATCTCCCATCTTAAGCTCTTCGAATTTGATGGTAAGCATCTGAAGCTTTGTGTCCTTCACTTTCTTTGTTCCTTCATAGGTGATCTCCAATATCTCCCACGCCTCCTTGGCGACCATTATGTGAGAAATCCTGTGAAATTCATCTGGAAAAACACCACAGAAAATTGCATTCAAAGCTTTACTATTAGCATTAGCTGCTGCAAGGATAGCCTTATCCCAAGTGGATTTAGCGGCCTGCGGCTTAGTCTAACCTATTTCTACCGCATCCCAAACAGTATCATCAATTGAACACAAGAATACCCTCATTCGGACTTTCCAAAAGGCATAATTACTACCATCAAAATATGGTGGAAAACTTAGAGATTGAGACCGGTCCATTTCAATACGGGGTCAAGGATTGCACTAAGGTGTTTAAACCACAGCAAGTGCACCCGCTTTGATACCAATTGAAAGCTTGAAAATGTGTTGAAAACACAAGAGTTGTTTAGACCCCCAAATTAAAGTTACGGCTCGATAGATTTTACACTAACTTAATACTAAGTGCGGAATAGTGTAAATGCGAGCGAATAAACAAATAAGCTACTCTAATCCATAATCAAAGCAACACAGCAGTAAAATGGAATGTAAAAGAGTAGGGAAGAAAGATGCAAACACAAGATAACATGCCGATGTGTTATCGAAGAGGAAACCGAAGAACTCGGCAAAAAACCTCTCCGCCGCCCTCCAAGCGGTAATCGATCCACTAGACAATCAGTTGGGATACATGGGTTAGCAAGAGACCCTCCAAGCCTAATCTACCCGATGTACCTAAGCCCTCCAAGCTCCTCTCGGAACCATGTCTTGTCTTAGTTCTCCAGATCCCGCAACAAGCTCCATGTTGCATCTGCCATCCTTGGCTTCTTCCAATGCTTCCCAGCAGCACCAAAACTTCACTTGACACTTTGAAAGGGTGTGGTAAGTGTTTGGGCTATCAACCTCTCAATGGTATGGAAATGGAGAGGTAGGAGTTGAGGAAATTCCACTAGCAAATGTGTAGAGGATTGTGGGTATGACAATCTCTAATTCTTAAGGTGTTTGGCTAGGGTTTTCTCTCAGAAGCACTCCTCAACATTTGTGGGTAATGTGGGTATAAATAGTGTAGGCACAGAAAGTGTGTATCAGAATGGACAGGCTGGCAGAACAGAATGCCTCGCGGGTGTCTCGCGGGAAGGCCTTACCCGCGAGATACTCGCGAGACACAGTTGTCTCCATCTTGGCCTGACTCTTCGCATTCCAGCACGTGCAAGGCACATGGGTCACTTTGCGGGATGCTTAGTCGCGAGCTACCCGCGAAAACTCTTCAGTCTTCAATTTTCTTGAGTCTTTACACTCTCTCTCTATCACACAACCCTTACAATCAAATCCCACATTAAATACAGGGTACAAAAGATTAAATACAATTACAATCAAATTTGGCACGGAATATAAGCCAACAAAACACAAGGTTGTAAATAACAACTTTACAATAATGTTTTTTTCTTATTTACTTTACTTACATAAGAGATGCTTCTCTTTTTTCTTTTTCTTTTTCATTAAGAATAAGTTTTTTTTTTTTTATATATTTAATCATATATAACATGTTATGTAATGATAATATTAAAAATGCTTATTATTTGTTTTTAAATAAGGCAGATATACTATTTTCGTCTCTATATTTTCACCTCATTCCTACTTTGGTCCCTTCTTTTTTATTTCATCGTTTTTAGTCCTTAAAATAAAAAGCGCGTTCTATTGCAGTCCTTACCACCATCTCACTAATGAAAAGCGCATTCTATTTCAAGCCAATTCATTGATGAAGCACATTACTTATTCTTAGCTTGGGTGTCCTTCAACCAGCTAAACCAAGCCGTACCATTTAAACCCCAATTAGCTTGGGTGCCTTTAGACCCAACACCATGCCAAAAGTCAAAATCATCTATCTAACCTAGCTAGCAGGTGAAATTTGAAATATTTTGAATGATTTAACAAACCTTTTTCCAAATAAGAAAACTAACTTTTTCCCTCTGTGGAGTGCAAACTACAGAGCAGCCATAACCCCCAAAAAAAAAAAACAAAAAAAAAACAAAAAAAAAAAAAACAAAAAAAAAAAACAAAAACAAAAACAAAAGCTCTGGTATCTTCTTGCTTAGCTAGGCGTTATCTATCCAACGGTTTTGTGGAGTTTGGTACACTCATTGAGCCAATTTCAGGTCTGAGGTTGATTTCGTTTGGGTTTGATAGTTTTGAATCTGAGGTTGGAGGTGGTTTGGTTTCAGCTCTAAGGTTTGGATCTGAGGTTTGTGTTTGGTTTCTTAGAAAGTATAAGAAAATTTAGGTTTTGAGTTTCATGTTTGGGGGCCGAAAATCTGGGTTTGAATTTAGTGTTTGGGGGGGCAAAAATCTGGGTTTGATTTTTGTATTTGATGCTTTGGTGGTGTACTAGTGTGGGGGTTTGATACTTTGAATTTGTTCATGTTTAATTTTGTGTTGATATGGATTTGAAGTTAATTTTTTGGGCCTTGAATTTTTTGGGTTTGTGTTTTTGTTCAAATGTTTAATGTGTTCATGTTTAATTTATCAATTTTATCTGGGTTTGTCAAGAATATTGGCATGAATTCCAATGCGTTTGTGTTTAGGCCAACAAATTATCAACCAGCTCATGTCTCATGTCTTTCTCCTTCCCAAATTTTGCCAAACGATTCAAGACCTGAACTGAAAGAGAAACACACACACCCGTAGAGCCAAAAACAAAAACAAAACCCATAAAAGAAATGCAGAGCCAAAAAGCTTTGCACCTAAAAACAAAACTTCTCCACTTGCAATCTCAAACTCAAACACACGCGCGCAGAGCCAAAACCTAGGAATCTCATTGAATGGAAATTAAAATAAATATAAAAATCTGAGCCTCAAATTCGAGAGAGGGAGAAAGAGGGTTTACAAAACCCAGAAATCCGAATTTTGGATTTTAAATTTTGTGTTCATGTTTAATCTTAGGTGGATTTGAAGTTTAATTTTGTGTTCTTATTTTCTGAGTTTGTGATTTTTAGTTTTTAATTTTATGTTCTTAAATTTAGGTTGGTGTTCTTGTTGTTTTTTATCAAGATAAACGTAGATCTTAATTCATGGGAATTTTTGTTTTTAATTATATTATTATTATTATGGCCACGTCAGCATTTAGTATACCAACAATACACTTCGTTTGTCATGTAAATAATTTCCATTAGTGAGATGACGGTATGGACTAAAATAGAACGCGTTTTTCATTTTAAGGACTAAAAATGATAAAATAAAAATATAAAGACCAAAGTGAGAATGAGGTGAAAATGTAGGGACGAGATTTTCCGCCTTTGAATAATTAATTTTCCATGATATTACATTATCTAATGAATAGACCGGTATCAAAATATCTCATTCCAATTGATTCACTTGAACATAATTAACATATTTGCTAAAAATAATTTGTAAATTATTGAAGAAAGAACTCAGATTTTTCTTCCACAAAGCATTATCAATACAGGTGACATTATTCAGATTGTTATTATCAATACAGGTGACATTATTCAGATTGTTTGAAATCTATGAGGTGGAGCAAATTCTGATTTGGCAAGAACCCCCTAGACATAGTGTTGTAGTTATAACGCGTAGATTCACAGTAAATTAAATATTCAAATTCCACCACTGTTCAATTCCATGAGCTCTTATATAATTTCCAAGAACTCCTTGACTATCTGGCAATTGATCCTCTGTAGTAATCAGATCTGCTGAAGGTATGTAATGCAGTGCTTCTGTACCTGAGTGTAGACTCCTCAAGGAAATCGATGCTGCACGCCTCTCAATATTTCCTAATCCAAGCTTCGCCATATACCCCTTGCGTCGAAAATGTCCAATATATCCTTTACAAATAGGATCACCTTGGTTCACAAAAAGGTGAGGAACCCAGTCATGAGATCGCTTTACAAGAGAATCATGTGCTTGGAGACCATATCTAACAATGCTGATGGTTGCCCTGGCAGCACAGTTTACTAATCGCACTACAGACTTCGCTTTTCCCTTGAACCACCTATCTATGGGGATAGATAAGAATGGTGGATTAAAAAGATAAGTGTTAAGAAAACAACCATCGTCCTCGTCCTTGTCCTTGTCCTTGTCCTTGTCCTTGACCATGTTCTTTCCTGCAAGCAATGCAATAGCTGACCCCAGTGAATGTCCAGCTAACCACACCTTGCTTGCACCTTCAGACAAAGCAGCATTCTCAACACATTTCACTGCAAGTTCAAACCGGGAACTCTCATGAAGTGTGTTAAGGACGCACTTGCAGTCTAACACAAAGTCACGTAACGCTGTCTCTGGTTTAATGATTGTGCCGCGAAAGGCAATAACACATTTTGAGATGTTTGGATCAGAAGATGGGTCTTTGTATTCAAAAATGGCACCGAATATGGATTGGTCGTCACTGTCTATGAGCGGCGGTTCTTTTAATTGGAAATTGAAGAACTCCCACCAAGGTGGAGCAAGAGCTAGATCTCCATCGCGCCCCTTCTGGCGGTCACCTTCAAGAGTGTACACTCCTTGAACCAAGAAGGCAGCAACAATTCTTTGATGTTCTATGTTGTTCCTGCAAAAAAAAAAAAAAATTGTAAAATAGTAAAAATATATAGCGAAGTGTACTTGTTAATAAGTAGAATTTCGAGAACAGAAGCCACATATCAAGAAGTTAGACAATAACAAACACCTTTGAGATGCATATGGTATAACCAATCTTTTCAATGGGACTTTTACGGCCATCATTAATTTTTTTATGGGCCAAAATCCCAGTGAATAAGAATACACCAAAATTTAATTTCAACCCAGCAAAAAATGAAAAAGAGAGATGAGATTGATGAGCTAGACTCCTTATTATGCCAAAGAATAAAGTCTAGTGACATAGCTTATTGTTAGAATTGGGCTTCTATTAATTGGAATTTTGGATTCATAAAATGGGTTGAATATGACTCAGTTAATATACCTAACGGACCCATTAATTTGATGTGGTCAAATTCAATATTGGACCTTAGTACACATTGTTTTTGTTAACGTGTATAATATATTGTGAGTTTTAGGCCCAGTTAAGTTACTTGTATAGCACACATATTTACTTGTACTGCACATATATGCCTCCTATATAAAGGCACCTATGTACATTCTTTCATAAGAGAAATACAATACAATTATTCATTCAGTATTTCTAACATGGTATCAGAGCCACTGCTCTAACCTTTTTCTTTTTAGCAGTCTTGTCTTTATTGATGCCACTCGATTCTCAACATCGCTTCCGCCGTCACAACCGCTGCCGCAGCTTTTCGCCGTAGAACCTCCGACGCCTTTCAGCCGTCATCCTTGGGTTCCAGACCTACAGCCGCCGTCGTTGAGGAGTCCCGCACCACACAGACTATTGCACTTATCGTCTCCGTCGTGCATCTTGCTCCGACAAGTATTTCTCCGGTACCACAGTGATCGTCTCGCCCCGATCTACTCGATCGTGGAAAAATCATCGTCATTGGATCCTCCAAGCGCCCTCACGCGCCCCCAAAAGATTCTGCGGACAAGTTCACGCGATCCACGCGCCGACATGCGCCGCCAGACATACTCACGTGCCAGTTATGCACCTGCTGACGTCATACTGCCACGTCACCTAGGGTTGACATCATCATCCACTCCTTTGCTGACGTCACCCACCACGCAGCTGACGTCATCGTTGACCGACAGTTGACTTTGGCCGTTGACTTTGAGGGTTGACTTTGACCGTTGACTTTTTGCAGTCCAGGTGCTCCTTACCCAGTTTTTCGCGTAAATTTCATTTTTGCAGTTTGTTTTTACATATCTTGCTTCTAAATGAAGAATAAGGACAGGTCTTCTTCTTATTGCAATAATCATCGCGGCCAATCCATCAAACGTTTTTGCAAATTTCGCAAACGTTTTGGCCACAATATTGAGACTTGCTACCGTCGCAACAAATCAGCTGTTTCCATTTCTGCTGCTATAGTTGCTAACATTGAGAGTGTCCAACCCATGGCTCTCGTCTCTGCACAGTCTCAGTCTTCTAGATCCACTTTCACTATTTCCAGAGATGACCTTATAAATATCATCGCTAATGTCATTCGTATGGTTGGTAATGCATCTTATTCATCTTCTCTCTCAGCTTTATCTGGTATGTCTCCTACCTCTTGGATTATGGATTCTACTTGTTGCAATCACATGACACCTCACTCGTCCTTATTTTCAGACCTTAAACCTACACCGCACCTTCTTAATATTCGCATAGCAAATGGTTCCACAATGTCTGGTCATAATATAGGTTCCGTTTCGACCTCCAACCTTTCGGTTCTTGGAGTCTTTAATGTTCTTGACTTTTCTTATAATTTATTTTCTGTGAGACAATTAGTTGAGTTGGGTTATCGCATTATCTTTGATTATTCTGGGTGTATTGTGCAGGATTCGAGGACGAGACATGAGCTTGGGACCGGTCCCAGAGTTGTGCATATGTTTCCCGTGGACAACCTTCGTCTTCCACTTGTTGCTCCTGTTTTTGTTGCTGCAGCTACTATAGTTTCTTCAATTCCTTCCCTTGCACTTTGGCATGCTCGACTTGGTCACGCATCTTCCTCTCGGGTACAACAATTGGCTTCTAGAGGTTTGTTAGTTCAGTGTCTATAGAAAATTTTGATTGTGTTTCATGTCAGTTAGGAAAACAACCAGCTTTGCCTTTCAATACTAGTGTATCAATATCTACTGATATCTATGATCTTATTCATTCTGATGTTTGGGGGCCTTCCTCTGTCTCTAGTATTGGTGAGTCTCGATATTTTGTTGTCTTTGTTGATGATTACTCTCACTATAGCTGGATTTTTAATATGAAACATTGTTCTGAATTATTGGAAGTATATTCTAATTTTGCAAAAATGGTTGAAACTCAGTTTTCCAGACGCATTAAAATTTTTCGATCTAATAATGCTCTTGAATATACTCAATATGCTTTCCAAGCTATTTTGCATTCCTATGGCAGTGTTCATCAACTAACTTGTCCAGGTACCTCTCAGCAAAATGGTAGAGCCGAACGAAAATTTCATCATATTCTTGACACTGTTCGTGCTCTCTTTCTCTCTGCCAAAGTTCCTGCTCCTTTTTGGGGTGAAGCTGCTCTTCATGTTGTTCATACTACTAATCGCATTTCGAGTCCTGTTATCCAAAATCAAACTCCATATGAGCGCCTTTTTGGGTCACTTCTAGACTATCACCACCTTCGCTCCTTCGGTTCTACTTGTTTCGTTCTTCTTCAGCCACATGAACATAACAAACTTGAGCCTCGGTCAAGGCTTTGTTGTTTTTTTGGCTATGGCGAAACTCAAAAGGGGTATAGGTGTTATGATCCTGTCTCTTATCGTCTTCGTATCTCCCACAATATTGTCTTTTGGGAACATTGCCTTTTTGTCGAGCTCTCTCATTTCAGTGCTTCCCTGTCTTCCTCCTCTGTCTTAGATCTTTTTCCAGATGAGGCACATATTCCTTCTATAGCTGCTCCTGATCCTCCTGTAGTTGCTCCTGATTCTATTGCCGTAGACTTCTCTGTCCAATTACCAGATATCACTGATCTCTTTCCTAGTTCACCCTTTAATGAACAGGTGAAAGATGAATAGGTTGAAGACGAGCTACCCAACCCCAATCCTGAGCTTGGGTCTCCTGCTCCTGCTCCGCCTGAAGATCTTGCACAAGACATTCCACCTCGTCACTTAACTCGAGTAAGATCTATTCCTACACATTTACTTGACTATCATTGTTACACTGCCCTTGCTACACTACACGAGCCTCACACCTATCGTGAGGCTTCCACTGACCCTTTATGGCAGATTGCAATGAAAGAGGAACTTGATGCATTAACTAAAAACCATACTTGGGATTTGGTGACACTTCCTTCTGAGAAATCTGTGGTTGGTTGTAAGTGGATCTACACGATTAAGACTCGCTTTGATGGGTCCATTGAGTGTTACAAAGCTCGTCTTGTTGTAAAAGGTTTTACACAAGAGTATGGGATTGATTATGAAGAGACATTTGCTCCGGTTGCTCGTATCTCATCTGTTCGTGCCCTCTTAGCTGTTGCTGCTGCCAGATGGATGTCAAAAATGCATTCCTTAATGGGGATTTAAGTGAAGAAGTTTATATGCAACCTCCTCCTGGTCTCTCTGTTGACTCAAACAAGGTTTGTCACCTTCGACGTGCACTTTATGGCCTTAAACAAGCTCCACGAGCTTGGTTTGCCAAATTCAGCTCTACCATCTCTCGCTTGGGTTACATGGCCAGTCATTATGATTCTGCCTTATTTCTTCGTCGCACTGACAAAGGCACTATTTTACTTCTCCTGTATGTGGATGATATGATCATAACTGGTGATGACCTCAGTGGCATTCAAGAACTCAAGGATTTTCTCAGTCAGCAGTTTGAGATGAAAGATCTTGGACATCTCAGCTACTTCTTGGGTCTTGAAATCACTCATTCTACAGATGGACTTTATATTACTCAAGCCAAGTATGCCTCTGAACTTTTGTCTTAAGTTGGATTCACTGATAGGAAGACCGTTGACACTCCAATTGAGCTTAATGCGCATCTGACTCCCTCAAGGGGGAAACCATTTTCTAATCCCTTTCTTTACAGACGCTTGGTTGGCAGCCTAGTTTATTACACTGTCACTTGTCCAGACATTTCCTATGCTGTTCACCAGGTGAGCCAGTATCTGTCTGCTCTATGATCGACTCACTATGCTGCTGTTCTGCGCATTCTTCGATACCTAAAGGGCACTTTATTTCATGGTCTTTTCTACTTTGCTCAGTCTCCTCTTATTCTCCGTGCATTTTCTGATGTTGATTGGGCAGGAGATCCCACTGATCGCAGGTCCATCACTGGTTATTGCTTTCTTCTTAGTTCTTCTTTGATTTCTTGGCGAAGCAAGAAACAAACTCATGTGGCCCGCTCTAGTATTGAAGCAGAATATCGTGCCCTTGCTAATACCACATCTGAGCTCCTTTGGCTATGATGGCTTCTCAAAAACTCAGGTGTGTCTACATCCTCTGCTACTCCTCTTTATTGTGACAACCAGAGTGCCATTCATATTGCTCACAATGATGTCTTCTATGAACGGACTAAACACATCGAGATCGATTGTCATTTACCTTGTCCATGGTGCTCTTAAGTTGATATTAGTCTCCTCTAAAGATCAACTTGCAGATATCTTCACCAAGTCACATCCTAAGGGACGCCTTCGTACTTTGGTTGACAATCTCAAGTTAGTCTCACATCCACCTTGAGTTTGAGGGGGGCTGTTAATGTGTATAATATATTGTGGGTTTTAGGCCCAGTTAGGTTACTTGTATAGCACACATATTTACTTGTACTGCACATATGTGCCTCCTATATAAAGGCACCTATGTACATTCTTTCATAATGAGAAATACAATACAATTATTCATTCAGTATTTCTAACAGTTTTATTGGAACTAGATGATGTTTTGCGAGATGCATAGACTACTTTACAATTTCATTTGAAATCAATTTTAGATATATTAAGACCTACATATAATACTTATTTTATTGTATAATATTTATATTTGCCCACAATATTGTTGAATACTTTAAAACTTGATTTTCTTAATTTATATTCTGTTTTAAAAAATAGTGTAACACTATAAGACTGTGATATATTATAATATTTACTGTTAAAAGTAGATTTTATTTTTTACACTAATTAAATGATTTTGAAATTTATAAACAAGAATTTAAAGCATAAAATACTTTTATATCCTAAAGTTACATAAATTTAAGCAATCTCTCAAATACTTCCTCAACCACTCTATTCTCACAACTAAATATGGTGACCTCAATTGCAAACACCTAATTCATTATCTCAATGAAATTAAGGAAATCATTTGTGAGTATCAACATAAAGAGAATGTGATTAAATAAAGAGAAATTGGTTAAAAACATATTCATTTATCAAAATTTAATTGTCTGTAGTTGGGCTTCTATATCCTTTTAAAAAAGTGAAAAATACTTTGAAATCATCATCGATTTTTATTTTTATCACTATCGCTCACACCGCACAAAATAGTAGCAAAAAAAAAAAAAAACCCTACAAAGAAACCTACAAATTATGATTTCTAACACACAAAAAAAGCTAATTTCATAAATAATTTGTAGGGTTAAGGGCCCAAATGGTATATTGGGCCTTGGGCCTTGGCCGAGAGCATGGTAGTCCGAGAACAAATGAATAGTGTTAGATGGGTCAATCTTAGAATCTAATAAGTAAGATACAAATGGGAGGGTGGTCCGAGGGGGAATGTCTCCTCGGACAGGTTAAGCATGGCTCAAATGTGTATCCTAAAGTTCAAGATAACCTTCTAGGAGGCTCCAGTGATAGGGATGTGTATCTCGAAGTGTGCCAGAAGGTTGGAAGCTCAGAAATATCTAAAGAAAAGCTGCTGCCACCGCATTGAATGCCCTGCAACTAATCTGGCTGCATTTAATAGAGAAGACCCCTGAACAGTGCTGTCTTAGCTACCACAACTCACAAAAAGCTAAAGAGGGTGTCTGATGGGACAAGCACTCAAGTAGTGACTTGGATGATCAACAAATGGAAGGCCAAGATCAAGAGAAGGGGGATATATAATGTAAGAGACCCCTGGAGGGAGAGGCATCGGAAAATCAGGAAAGAAACACTGTAGTAATCTAGAACCAGACTTGTAATCAAACTTCAAAAGCAATACATAAGAATCAATCTCCTCGGACTTCGCCAAGAACGTTTTTCCTTAGTGAAAGTTCGTTATTTTCCTTTCTTTGTCATCAAGAACTGTTTATTTCTTACTTAATTCATTAAAACCCAGTTTTCCAACCCATTCTCTACAAATTTATTGTTTTGGGTTTTTTGGGCCTAAGTCCATATACTTTTTGGGATAGGAGTTCAAATCAGGTCCTTACATAATCAATAATAATATTTCATTTTCATTTTCTTTATTTTTAAAACAAATCACATTTATGAATTTCCCAAACCAAAATCTCAAATACCCAAAGACTCCAAGCGAATCATAACTTTCACAAAATCCACAATGTTCGACTTCAACTTCAAAACATAAGTTACCATAACTGAATGAAAAATACAAGCCCTCTTCCTTGGTTATAGCCTATTCATTTCGGGTTAAGATCAAATGGTACTACAATGTTGGAGTTATATGTAGGTGTTGTTGAAAGGTTTAAGGTAAATGACATTATTTTTTATTTGAGTGTATTTGAGATGGGATGACATGAAGGGCTATGAGCATATGTATATAAAGGAGTAGAAGTGAAAATGATGAATGGAAATGCAAATAATTTTTTGTGTGTGTGAGAGAGGAAAAATCTTGAAATATAGAATCAAATGAAACAAATAGTAGTCTTAAAACATTGAAAAAAAAAAATGTAATAAAAAGTAGTCTTGAAACATTAAACCAAAGGAAATAAAGACTTTTTACTTTTAAATTTATTCATATATCTGATGTGGCTTAAAAGTATTTCAATTATCTTTATAAAATGCGCCACATAGTGGAATCTCATGCACTCCCACATGAGGCCTCTACTTATATATATATAGGTTATAACATAGTGTGATGTGAGGTAGTGTGTAGGTTTCTAAGCTTGATCTATGATGGGTGGATGTTTGCTATATACAAAGCTGGGTCTCCTTTCCATTTCTAACGTTAGACAAAACCATAGATCTCATCCTTTTAGAGATTAGGGTGGCTTGTCTTGCTCCATCGAAAGTCTTTTTGAAAGAAGGAGCATGGAGAGAAAGATCTGCATCGGCTATATATGCCGAGTGTGCACATACATATTTATTGCTATTGGTAATCTATTCAAGTTTGCGGAGGTACATCCCTAAACCTTATAGATTCATTGATTATTTGTGTTCTAGTATCTAGCATTTATAATGAAAAGAGTTTTGAGCAGTGGTTGGAGTTAACATCTTATACTTTGGATGCCCTGGAATTCCCTTGCAGATTTTTTTTTTTTGGTTGCATAAAATTCCCTAGGAATGTATTACACCCTGTTAGAGAAATATTGGTTTATATATAATCTTACCAGAAAACATCTTTGAGATGTCCTGGTCCTGAACGGCTGAAATCTTGACTCTCTGATCCTGACTGCATTGTTCCTTTGTTGAAAGTTACTCTGAAAATTTTGTTAAAAAGAAAATAAAAATCAAATAATTTGTAATAAGTCTCACCACATGATATTCTCTTTGTATAGAAATGAACCTAATGAACTTGAGTTGCAGGCTTTTCACACGGCAGAGCAAGACTCAAGAGAGACCGGGATATGGCCAAAGCAAAGAGCTCGATAATTTTCCTAAACCTTTTTAAGTCCTTCAAATTCTGGGTCAAGCAACCTGCTGGTTATTTGGGTTTCGTTAAGGCAGTGTGGTATGTAGAGATATAAAGGGTGTGCTAATGTTTCAAGTTTATAAAACAATGAAGAAATTCAACAAGAGTCAGGTTGGTAATCTTGCTGAAAGAGCTTGGATTTTGGAAAGCCAAATTGCAGTTGTAGGCCAAATTTTCACTGAGGGTGGGAAATACCAGGAATGCTGTCAAATGCTATTTATAATGATGAGAAGTATAAAGTGGAGGATAATTTCCTGGAAGCTACAATCTGGAAATTGGTTTCTAGTTTCCAAACCAAACCCCTTCAAATTAGTTGTCTTGACTTTTTCCAAGTCCAACTTCGAAGTTCGAACTTCCGTGGATATTAATTTCGCAATTTGCTAATTGAATATTAATATAACCTCGACATTGCAAATCGCATGTGGGAACTAAAGGGATAAAAGATAATTAGAATATTGTAAAGAATAATATTTTTTTTAAATGCATGAATTAATAAATTACTTTAAGAAAATTTTGATATCATTTTCATAAAAAATATAAAAAATTAGCCAAAAATTTAATTAACTTTTTTTATATAAAATATTTCTTAAAAAAAAAAAAAAAACCTCCATGATCTCGAGATTGCACATGTGATGTGACAATCAAATCCATAAATTATTACTATTATGGATAATGATTGGCTTCCATCTCCACAAAATCCTTGGCAACTAGCTTACGTCAAGGAAGTGAATCTCGTACCGTACCGGCCGGTACGGCCGGTATATACCGTACCGGCCAGTGATCCGGTACGCTCAACCCTCCAATTTCGTACCGGAAAAAATACCGGACGTACCGGCCTTGTACCGGCCGTACCGGCGAAATCCGGGTGTTCCGGCCGGTAAATGCATACCGGGCCGAAACAAGAAAAAGAAGAAGAAAAAAAAAAAAAAAAGACCTTCTCACTCTCTCATCTCTCCACTCACCGGCGTCACTTGCAGTTTCTCAAACTCGTAGTGCATGGTTTTTCCTCCCTCAAATTCCAGACTTGACTGGCGTTCTCTTTCTCTCTTTCAGATTTTCTTTCTCTTTCCTCTTTCTTGGTTGCCCGGCGTTCTCTTCCTCTCTTTCAGATTTTCTTTCTTTTTCCTCTTTCTTGGTTGCGTCCGACTTAAGCCCAAGCCTGAATTTCAGCTTTTTTAAACGCCCAATAAAGTAGACGGCTTGCAAAAGTGGTATACAAAGTTAAAAGTAACTTCTATATGTCAGATTTTTTTTCTTTTTTTAATTAATTCCTAGCTCCTAGAAATGGACAAAGGCTCAAAAGTCCTTTCACATGTCAGATTTTTTTTTTTTTTTTTTTTTAAGCCCTTAATTAGTTCACTTGTGAAAGCTTAGTTAGTATTTTAAATTTGACATGATTTTTAATTCTTTTATAGATATAGATGTATAGGCTTGGGCTTGGGCTTGTATGGGGTTTAAGATTACAAATTAGTCTAATCTATGAATTTATATATATATATATATGGGCTTTAAACATTATATATATATATATAGCGGTAAATCCGAAACGGTACACCGGTATTGAGCGGTATCCGAAATATATCGTACCGCTGACCAAACCGATACAGCCTCCGGTACGGTATTGACTCCCTTGGCTTACGTAGTGTAGCAACTAGCTTATGTAACGAATCAAAAGAAGAGAAATTATTCAACCACAAAAAGTTTCTCTGACATAGGGAGAGTTTGAGTCAAACCCCAGTTTTTGGTGGAATCCCTTGCTGGCCTTAGGATGTGGATTATTTTTTCTCCACTTGTATAGTTGCATGAGTAGGAAGAGAGAGAGAGAGTTATACCATATTCACAATGCTATTCTAGATATAAAATAGAGAATATATGTGTTGGGAATTGATTTTTATCGATAGCTTATTTATATATAAAAAAATATATAGTTTTGGTAACTCTTTTATGTTAAATATGTGCTATAAAAAGTTAAAAATTAATTTATTTTTAAAAATTAAAAATTAGATTAATTGGAAAAAAAAAAGTTGAGATAAAAAAACAAAAAACAAAACTTCAATTCTTAAATTCACACGATAACCATTCTATGGAAACGTTTTTCCCCGTAAGATGATAAGATACTATTTAGATTAATTTTCCCCCATGCAGTAGAATACAAAATACACGTACCAATGTAATTCTCACTTTTTATGCATGGATGAAAAGATCATTAATTTCCCTACAAAAGAAAAAATTTAAAGTAAAACACAAATTAAAATGCTCAGGTGAAATTTTTTAATATCTATCAAATTTATTATTTTAGTTTGCCACGTAAGTTTAAAATGTGATTTTTTTCGTTGGAAAGTTAACGGTAAAAGTAAAAATTGATGATAAGTTTAAAATAATAGGAACTAAATTGACTGTTATCAAAATATATGGATCAAATTGATTGTTACCTCAAAATATAAAAACCAAAAATGATATTTTTGTTGTTTTTTTTTCAAGCAATCAAGGCAGTCAAGCAATATATAACTTTTCAAGTATATAGCTATACTTTTACTATTTTATATTGATTTATTTTGAGTAATCAAATCATTTATATATAAACTTTATGTACTTAGATTAATATTTTGAATTGGATATTATTAGCTATTTGGAAGAAAACAGTTTGGAAGGATAAGTGTGGTGGTGAACTACTATCAGGGGTGGTTGGTCTAGTGATCATGAGCTCACTCCGAATGGTTCGGGAGGTGGAGGTCCTAGATTTAAATCTTGCAATGAGAAGTGCTTATATTCACTAGCATATTCGATGGGGTTGAGTGTACAATTGTAGCTCCAACTCCAACTCAGGTCACCCACCTACCCTTCATCAAAAAGGTGCGGTGGTGGACTTAACCAAACTGTTTGGAAGAAACAGCTTGGAAGAAAGCATCCGGAGAATTGGAATCATTCCACTAGCTCACCATTCATAAACTCTCTAATTTATTGTTACACACTTGTGTTGTTTTCACAACTTTTAAGCTTATCTTATTCTTATGACAAGTCAAAGTTGACGACAAAACTCATCTAAAAAAAGAAAAATTGATGACAAAACTTGCTATCTCTGGCAAACAATCAAAATAAAAATATTGACTCTTTAGTTGGCCCTAACCGTAATTGAAAAGGGATATTAAATTACGAAAAATGCTAAAGTGGAAGCCCCAAATTCCGTAACATAGGTCTCACTTTCCCAAAAGGTCACAGTTTTATCAGACATTTTTTTTTTTTTTTTGGCCTAAAATTTACAGGATTATAATGAGAGGTATAAAGTGGAGGATATATATAGTTTCCTGGAAGCTACAATATGGAAATTGGTTTCTAGTTTCCAAACCAAACCCCTTCAAATTAGTTGTCTTGACTTTTGCTTCCAAATCCAACTTCAAAGTTCGAACTTCCGTGGATATTAATTTTGCAATTTGCTAATTGAATATTAATATAAGCTCGGTATTGCAAATCGCATGTGGGAACTATAGGGATAAAAGATAATAAGCATATTATAAAGGATAATATTTTTCAAAAATGCACTTGTTAATAAACTACTTTAAGAAAGTATTGACATCATTTTCATAAGAAATATAAAAAATTAGCCAAAAATTTAATTAACTTTTTTTATGTAAAATATTTCTTAAAAAAAAAAAAAAAAAAAACCTTCATGATCTCGAGATTGCACATGTGATGTGACAATCAAATCCATAATTTATTACTATTATGGATAATGATTGGCTTACATCTACGCAAAGTCTTGGCAACTAGCTTATGTAACGAATCAAAAGAAGAGAAATTATTCAACCACAAAAAAAAAAAAAAAAAAAAAAAAAATTGAATATTTTAATATAATGTTATTGTACGGTCCCCGAACCAAGACCCGTAGTGGGCCTCGGGCCTGGCCTGGGTATAAGGCCCATAAGGCCGGTCTCCCTCTGCCTAGCGGCCCACAATTGGCCCAGCGGGCTGCAGGCCCACGATCTGCTTTTACATCGTTTCTCGGCAGACCCTGCCCGAGCAGTGACGAACACACAGCTCGCGGAACATCCCGCCCTGTACCTACTCGGTCATACCTCGGAGAGGCACCGCTGCCGGGAACCATCGTGGAAGTGGGAACCAAGTTCCAACGCCACCGTCACCGCTTCCCACTCCCACCTAACCACCCACTTACCATCGACAACACTGGACCGCCGGTTGCACCTACTGGCAAGTAATTATGACTCTCCACTAGACAATGAGCTATAAATACAAGAAGGTTTGAGAAGAGAGGGGTTGGTGAATTAAGGGAAGGAAGAGTGTAAACAGAGAGAGCAGAGTAAGGAATTGGGTCAGGTCCCCGAGAAGAGGAAATCGCCACAGTTGAGCTTTGGTGTTTAGAACGACCCATTGTGGGAAATCCAAACCCACCATATAAATAAGTTGTGAGCCCAAGCGAGGCCCAGCCCAACGGGTCTGAGCTTTTGGTGCGCACAATTGGCGCCGTCTGTGGGAAATCCTACTAAGCAGTGGTTCTGCCAAGGCTCGTATACAGGAAAGATGTCTGGAGGTAACGCCGAGAGTGGCTCGGCAGGGTCTTCCAGGGGCTCCACCTGGCGGGAACAGAGGCAGAAGAGACGCGAGGATCCGTTTCACGAGCAACTGGAGGAGCGGTCCGGCCTCGGGGAAGGGTCGTATCAAACCGGGAGAACGGCATCCCATGCCTCCCGGCATAGGCAGCACGACGCTAGGGATGAAGAGCTCGAGCGGCTGCGGAGGCAAGTACAAGACCTGGAGTTGGAAGCCCGAAACGAGCGCCACCGAGCAGGTCAATACGACCGAGATAGAGGGCCCGGCGCCGAGGGAGAAAGACGCGGGGTGGGATCGAATCAATCAGGATCCCGCCACCACAGGGAGCGCTCACACTCGAGGGAGTCCCGTCGCCGCCGAGACCGTTCCCATTCAGCAGAGTCTCATCGGCGGCGAAATCGCTCTCGGTCGAGGGAATATGGGAATCGGGGCTCGGAGTCTCCAGAGGGACGACCGAAGAATGCGGCCATGGATGCTATGAGTCGCGCATTACGCAGGGCTGCCCGGTCACCATTCTCGGAAGATATCGAGCGTGCACCGATGCCGGACAGGTTTACGCGCCCGCCGTTCAATTCGTATGGTGGGAAAACAGACCCCGTAGAGCATGTCAGCCACTATATCCAGATGATGTCTTTGCATACCCGCAATGACGCTCTAATGTGCAAGGTTTTTCCCTCCAGCCTTGGTCCCACGGCCTTAAGGTGGTTCAACGGGTTGCGCAAGGGCTCCATTCACAGTTTCGCCGAGCTAATACAGGAGTTCGGTTCCCGTTTCGTGACGTGCAGCCGGGAGCAACAACCGGTGGACGCGCTGTTGTCTATGAAGATGAGGGCAGGGGAAACCCTCCGGGATTACGCCAACCGATACTGGGAGCTCTACAACGAGATTGGCGGAGGGAACGAAAAGATTGCGGCGAGCACCTTCAGATTGGGGTTGCCTGACGACTCGGGGTTGAGAGAGTCGTTAACTAAGAAGCCTCCCGAGGACATGAGGCAGCTGATGAGACGCATCGAGGAGTACAAGCGGTTGGAAGACGATAAGATACAAAGCAAAGGCAAAGCACAGGTAGCTGATCGCCCTCGGCTGAGCGGTTTTCCGCAGAGGGCACGGGGAAATTTGAGGATTCAAGAGCCGGCAGCACCAGCAGGGGAGGTGAACGTGACGTTCAAGGAGCCCGTGCACAAGATCGTGGATAAGATCAAGCACGAGCCGTATTTCAGATGGCCAAACCGGATGGCTGGCGACCCCTCTAGGAGAAATCAGAACCTGTACTGCACCTACCACAAAGACCGGGGGCATACTACCGAGCAGTGCCGAGTGCTAAAGGACCATCTCGGGCAGTTGGCTAAAGCAGGACACCTCAAGGATTTTGTGACGGATGCCGGGGATAGAGGAACGGGGAACGGCGCCCCGCACAGAGGGAATCCCCTTCCGCCCCCTCTTGGGATAATTGACGTCATCCACGTCGCCCCGAGGGGCATCTCGACGGCAAAGGGGAAGGAGGTGCTGACGATGATATCGGTGGAGGGGAGTACGGGCGTGCCTCCTGCCGCGAAGAGGATCAGACCTACCCGGGAGCCGATCTCTTTTGACGACAGTGATCTAGAAGGAACCATTCAGCCGCACGACGACGCATTGATAGTAGCGGCAAGGGTTGGCGGTTTCGTTGTGAAGAGGATAATGATAGACCAGGGAAGCGGAGCGGATGTTATGTACCCGGACCTATTCAGGGGGCTCGGGCTGAGGGATAAGGACCTGTCGAAGAACAACACCCCCCTGGTCGGATTCGATGGGAAGATGGTGGCGCCCGAGGGGCAAATCTCTCTGCCCGTGAACATGGGGGGCAAGGAAGTGCTGGTAAGCTTCTTCGCAGTTACATCATACTCCCCCTACACGGCGATTCTAGGGAGGCCATGGATACATGCAATGGGGGCTGTCCCGTCCACTCTGCACATGAGGGTCAAGTTTCATACTGATTATGGTGTCACGGTGGTACAAGGGAGTCAGCAGGCGGCCAGGCAATGCTTGATCGCCATGGTCGATTGGAAGAAGGAGCAAACCGACCGGGAGGGTCAGGCTGACCCCAAGTGTTCGTCGTCAGGGACGCCTTTATAGCAGTTACAGAGTCCGACAGAGGAGGTCGCCCGTACCGAGAACATGCTGAGGGTGAAGGTGTTGCCGGACACGGACAAGTACTTCCACATAGGGGAGAGCATGGAGGACCGGGAAAAAGTGGAGATGTTGCT
Organism: Quercus aquifolioides; assembly: GCA_019022515.1. Taxonomy (NCBI): domain Eukaryota; kingdom Viridiplantae; phylum Streptophyta; class Magnoliopsida; order Fagales; family Fagaceae; genus Quercus; species Quercus aquifolioides. The sequence goes on along the minus strand of CM032335.1, from coordinate 11,069,800 downwards.
GCTTCTAATACAGAATGTGGACGTATTCGCTTGGAGTCCGTACGAGGTGCCCGGGGTGGATCCCGAATTCATCATGCATAGACTTGGAGTTGACCCCTCATTCACCCCTAAAAAGCAGAGGCCGAGAAGATCAGCCTGGGAGCACTCCGAGGCAGTAAAAGTGGAAGTTCAGAGATTGAAGGAGGCGGGGGTGATTCGGGAGATCATCTTCCCGGATTGGTTGGCAAACACCGTGGTAGTGAAGAAGAAGAACGGCAAGTGGAGGGTCTGCGTCGATTTTACCGATCTAAACAGAGCCTGCCCGAAAGACCCTTTTCCCGTGCCGAAGATTGATCAGCTGGTGGACGCCACGTGTGGGCACCCGAGGATGAGCTTTCTGGACGCTTTCCAAGGGTATCACCAGATCGCCCTAGCGCCCGAGGATCAAGAGAAAACAGCATTCATCTCCCCAGAGGCAAATTACCACTACACAAGGATGCCGTTCGGACTGAAGAACGCCGGGGCCACTTACCAGCGAATGATGACAAGAATGTTCCGAGACAAGATTGGGCGCACGGTCGAGGTATACATCGACGACATGGTGGTTAAAAGCAAACAGGAAGCCTTGCATATGGGGGACCTCGTGGAGGTCTTCGAGATTCTCCGACGGCACAAGCTGCGCCTTAATGCGGAGAAGTGCGCGTTTGGCGTGGGGGCCGGGAAGTTCTTGGGGTACCTGATCAGTACACGGGGGATTGAAGTCAACCCGGACCAGATAGAGGCTGTGAGAAGACTGAAGCCACCGAGCAACCCGAAGGAAGTGCAAATACTAACCGGGATGCTGGCCGCCCTTAACAGGTTCATCTCAAAATTCGCAGACCGATGCCGACCATTCTACCAACTGCTGAAGAAATGGACGGGATTTCGGTGGACCGAGGAGTGCGAACAGGCCTTTGTGGATCTGAAGATTTATTTGGCACGAGCGCCCATGCTCGCGGCACCGGAGGCAGATGAGGACCTATTCATGTATCTGGCGGTATCCGAGCACGCCGTGAGTGCCGTGCTGCTAAGGGACAAAGGGATCCAGCAGCCCGTATACTACATCAGCAAAACTCTCGTCGACGCCGAGACGAGGTACTTGCCTTTGGAGAAGCTCGTACTGGCCCTGATACACGCCACAAGGAAGTTGCCACACTATTTCCAAGCTCACACCGTACACGTCTTGACCGAGTACCCATTACAGTCGTTATTAAAGAGGTCTGATTTCACGGGCCGCATAGCCAAATGGGGGACTCGACTCGGGTCCTTCGACATACGGTACAGGCCTCGAAGCTCGGTGAAAGGCCAGGTCCTTGCGGACTTCATCGCTGAGTTTTCACCCAGAGAAAAGGGAGAGATGGTTTGCCAATTGGAGGTCAGACCGTGGAAGATATTTGTGGACGGCGCCTCGAGCTCCACGGGGGCCGGTTCAGGAGTAGTCATGATTACCCCCGAAGGAATTCGGCTGGAACACTCGTTTAGATTGAGTTTCAGGGCGTCCAACAACGAGGCGGAATACGAGGCTTTCTTGGCCGAACTGAGGGTAGCTTCGAACCTGGGGGCTCGGGATATTGAGCTATACTCGGATTCGCGTCTGGTGGTTAATCAGGTGCAGGGCAGTTTCGAGGCCCGAGATCCCCGGATGAAAGCATACCTAGAACAAGCAAGGCTAGTTATGACCAGCTTCAACACGGTGAAAGTTTTCCACGTAGCCCGAACACAGAACAGGCACGCTGACTCCCTAGCCACGCTGGCGTCCTCAGTGGCCGAGGAGATACCACGGCAGATCAAAGTCGAGCTTATTTCGGAGCCGAGCATCAGTGTAACGAGAAACTCGGGAACTACAGGGATCAACGTCACGGCAATCGCGGCCCCTGCCAATTGCTGGATCGACCCCATCGTCGACTTTCTGGCCGACGACCGACTGCCGAGTAATGAGAAGGAGGGCATCAGGATCCGTAGGATGGCTCCTCGGTATTGGTTGGCAGGGGACCGGACTTTGTATCGAAGGTCTTTCGGAGGGCCGTACCTCTTGTGCTTACGCCCGGAGAAGGTGGGCGAGCTCTTGGCGGAGCTCCACTCTGGGGTGTGCGGCGGCCATGTCGGGGGACGCTCATTGGCGCACCGAGCCATGACCCAGGGGTTCTGGTGGCCTCAAATGCAGAAGGATGCCGCCGAGTATGTGCTTAAGTGTGAGCAGTGTCAAAAGCACGCCCCTCTGATCCATCAGCCCGCGGGCCACCTGAACCCGATCAGCAGTCCTTGGCCTTTTGCGCAGTGGGGGCTGGACATTATCGGCCCGTTCCCGAAGGCGACTGGCGGCCGAAAGTTCGTTTTGGTGGCCGTCGACTATTTTACCAAGTGGGCAGAGGCGGAAGCGTTGGCCAACATACGGGATGTGGAAGTAAAGAAGTTCATATGGAAAAACGTCATCACCAGGTTCGGGGTGCCGAACACTATCATATCTGACAACGGGCTACAGTTTGACAGCCGGGCCTTCCGAGAATTTTGCTGCGGCCTCGGCATCAAGAACAGGTACTCAACTCCCGCTTACCCACAGGGCAACGGCCAGGCCGAGGCCGTGAATAAGGTGATTGTTAGTGGGCTGAAGAAAAGGCTGGAGGGAGCGAAGGGAAACTGGGCCGAGGAGCTTCCCAAAGTCTTATGGGCATACCGCACCACTCCTAGACGGTCCACCGGGGAGACCCCATTCTCTCTCACGTACGGAGCGGAGGCCGTGATACCCACCGAGGTGAATCTGTGCAGTGCAAGAGTGGCGGGTTTCAACCAGGCCCAGAACGACGCTATGATGGTAGGATATTTGGACAAGGTGGAAGAGTACCGCGAATTGGTGACAATACGGCTCGCGGAGTATCAGCAGAAGCTCGCCCGGAGATACAACCGAGGTGTGAGGGCGAGGGAGTTTGTCCCCGGGGATTTGGTTCTCAGAAGAGCCGTGGGAAACATGCGGGACACTGGTGCCGGGAAATTGGCACAGACATGGGAGGGACCTTATAGGGTCACGGCAGTGGCCGGCACCGGGGCTTATTTCTTAGAAGACCTGGACGAGAGACAACTTCCCCGACCATGGAACGTCCATAACCTGAAGAAGTACTATCATTGATGAGCGGCTCTCCGAGCAAAGAGTTAACCGCGACGTGTCGTATCTGTTTTGTTGGTAATGATTCATATTATATGCTAGTTGTACTAATGATGTCTTTCATGCAGAATCGCACAATTCTAACCAAAATTCTCGGTTCGATCCCATTCACCGAGCAATGTTCACTCTTAGCCGATGCGTTCTAAGAACAGAAGCCTGACCCTCGGTTCGATCCATATCACCGAGCAGGTGGAAACCTTAGCCTTCTCGTCTCAAGGACAGAAACCTGACTCTCGGTTCGATCCCTATCACCGAGCAGGTGGAAACCTGAACGACTAACTACAAGGACAGAAGCCTGACTCTCGGTTCGATCCCTATCACCGAGCAGGTGGAAACCTTAGCCTTCTCGTCTCAAGGACAGAAACCTGACTCTCGGTTCGATCCCTATCACCGAGCAGGTGGAAACCTGAACGACTAACTACAAGGACAGAAGCCTGACTCTCGGTTCGATCCCTATCACCGAGCAGGTGGAAACCTTAGCCTTCTCGTCTCAAGGACAGAAACCTGACTCTCGGTTCGATCCCTATCACCGAGCAGGTGGAAACCTTATCCTTCTCGTCTCAAGGACAGAAACCTGACTCTCGGTTCGATCCCTATCACCGAGCAGGTGGAAACCTTATCCTTCTCGTCTCAAGGACAGAAACCTGACTCTCGGTTCGATCCTACCACCGAGCAGGTGGACACCTGAACTATTAACTCCAAGGACGGGAAACCGACCCTCGGTTAGACCCTAACCTCCGAGCGTATGGAGACCTGACGATCAACTCTTAAGGTCGGAAGCCCGACCCTCGGCTCTATCTTATCACCGAGCACCTTAAACTTAAATTAGCGTTTGGAGGCCTTAACATGGTCGGACACATCACAATAAAAAGGCAGCCACAAAGAGTTCATTACTCAGCAAATACGTACAAGCAACGCGGTAAGGCATTCATATTACAAAATGAAACTTAAAATTAGTGTTTTGTTGCCAAAACCCGGCAACTCAAAGTAAAGAAAAGGCAACGTAAACAAATAATCCTGTCACCACATCCCGGTGACATAGGCAATTCCGTTTGTTCAAAATTCTCAAAACAAGGTAAAAGTAAAGAAGGGCTGGCTGTCAGCTTCAGATGTCCGCGGCATGGGCGGAGGATGCGTCCTCTTGAGAGTGTTGATCGGCGTGAGGAGTTGGCGGCTGGATGTCCTCCCCGGTTCGGTCCCCGGCCTGGGGATGGCTGGTCCCCTCCATGTCGGTCGGCACCGCATGAGAATCAATGGCATTCACCAGTTCCCTCATGCTGGAGGTCTCTTCCTCGTCGATGACAAGAGGCGCAGGATTCTCGGTATTGGGGATGCTCGGGAAAGGAATCCTGCTGCGATCCCTCAACGGGGAATCCTCGGGAACCCCCATGGCCTGGAGAGCGGCGAACCAACCCTCTTCATACCCGAGCTTATGGGCCTGACGAACGATCGGCTCCGCCGAATTCTCGGCATCCGCGAAACCCTCGTTATACCACTTGGATTCGCAAGCCTCCAACGCCGCCTTCGAGTCGGTCAGCTGCCCCTCCAGCATTGTATTCAAACTCTGAGCCTCGGCCAACTTAAGCTCGGTGCCCCCCAACTGGAGTTCCAGTTCCTCGCGCTTCGTTTCGGCAAGCGCCTGGGCCTTCACGGCTGTAGCAATCTTATCCTTTGCCTCCTCGGCAATTTTCGATTGCTCCTTCGCCGTGGCCTCGGCAACTTCCTTCAGAGCTTTTTCCCGCTCGGCGTCCTCGGCCAGCTCCTTCATCCTCCCGTCCACCACGTACGACATTTGCGCAGCCTGACCACACAATATCCGCTTCGTAAGATGAGATGGAAAAAAAACACATACACAATCAAAAGGGGAACCGAGAGTCATAGAGAGGTGTGGAACAATTACCGCTATGGTATGCCATTGCAAACGTCTCCCCAGGGACTCATCCGTCGATTCCGTAAAGGCATGTAAGTCCTCGGGCAAAAGGATGCCGCGCGCCAGACTGCGCCACACAGCCTCCAAGCCCCCTATCCCACACTCGGGCACTGGCCGTTGACGGGAGAGGATCGCCGCCAAGTTTGAAGGAGGGTTGCCATGCCGCCGGGGCCCGGGAAGTAGACGCCAGGTCTATCCCGGTTTGCGCTACAGGTTCCCGGATGACGATTCCGGCCGAGGGTCGGATGGGCACATTGCCCGAGTCCGTCTGCGTTTGATCGGTAGTGCGCGGCCTCTTTCGAACTCGGGTCGGTGGGGGTGCGGGAGGGGAAGCATCTCGGGCGGGTGCTTGTTGTTGTTGCCCGGTTGGCCGGGCACTCGGGACGAAGCGATCTATTGTCATCTTCCTCCTGGCCACCATTGCGTTTCCCGGATCCGATCCTGTTTCCGAAGAGTCAGTCGTTTCTGTGGCTACAACCTCACCTTCCCGAACAGGTGCACCGGACTCTACGATTCTCTCGGGCTGAGCAGGAGCTTGCTGGATTTGCTCGTGGGCTCGCCTCCTACGCTCGGCAGATACGCGCTCGGCTGATTCGTCACGGACGGGCGGTCGCTCGTCCGAACAAATGTACCGAGGACCGTGCTCACGAGCCTCGCCTACTGTTAACCTTGGGGGGAGGAAGTTTGCGTGCCGGACGTCGATGTATGAAATGAGGGGACTGTCTACTAGCAAAGCTTGGCCGAACGACTGCCAAGTTGAGTAGACGGGACTGACGCCGAGGATGAGGTGGGACGCTCGGAGTTGTCCGTCCGTGTGCACAAAGATTTCCGACCGGAGTACGAAGTTCAAGTCCCGAACGTGTACCACTCTGACGTCGGGCTTGAATCTTTTGCTCTCTGCACAAAGGAAACAATGGTTAGAGATAACGTGGCCGGACCAAAATAGAAATGCATCAAAGTAAATGGAGGCTTGTCACCGACCAACGTCACGCGGCGAAAGCGCGCAGGGGTACTCCTCGGCAAACCAATTGCCGCTCACCCGAACGAAGTCTTTGGCCGAGTTACGGTTCGAGTCCGGCAGGCATGAAATAAGCCGTACCCTCGCGTCCCTAGTCTTAAGGTAGTAGTCAGACTCAATCTTGCCGCACAAACTGTACATGTGATTGATGTCGTGGTGGTTAAGTTCTAACCCATACGACCGGTTCAGTGTACTCACACAACTCACTACCCGGTAAAAGTTGGGGGGAAGTTGGTCGGGACAAAGGCCATAAAACCTAAGGGTGCTGAGAATTAGAGGATCTACCGGGAACCTAAGCCCGCCCTCTAAAATGGCCATCAGGGGAAAGAACACCGTGTTCTCCCCTCGGCGCCTCTGAATGTCGATATCGCCCATATTGCAGTAGGCGATATCTACGTCCCTCGGAACCTTATATGCTTCCCTAAATCTAGCCAAAGCATGCTCGGTGGTAAGGAGGTAAGAGTAACTCATGCTTTCTTTTTTCAAAACAGTTTTTTAACAAAAGGGAAAAGAAGCACTACGCTTATCGAAGAATGTACTGAAATGGCTGAACTGAAAAAGCAATAAAGAGGGAAAGGAACTTACTGTGGGCTCTAAGGAGTAGGTGTATTCTGGGCCAGAAGATGAACCGCGGGAGGGATGCTCGGCAGAGGAGAAAACTGAAAGGGGAGGAATGCAAAAGTGGGATTCAGTAACAAGAGGGACTATTTATAGGCATGAGGAAGCAGAATGAAGGGCAATTAATGATCCGCTAGAAGGAAACCACGCGGACGGCCGCCTCAACTGCCACACGCGCGACGCCTCGGTTCACGAACCGTCAGGCAATGATGGCGGGTAGGCCGTCAGTCAATCTCAAACGCGTCTTTTGAGACGCGCATTAATGCGCCCATTAATGGTCGGGCACTGACCCTTCGACTCCCCCAAGCAGGCACTTACCCCTCGGGATCCTTGATTCACCCCCGGGGATGGGAGGCGAATCAAGGGGGGGCTATTGTACGGTCCCCGAACCAAGACCCGTAGTGGGCCTCGGGCCTGGCCTGGGTATAAGGCCCATAAGGCCGGTCTCCCTCTGCCTAGCGGCCCACAATTGGCCCAGCGGGCTGCAGGCCCACGATCTGCTTTTACATCGTTTCTCGGCAGACCCTGCCCGAGCAGTGATGAACACACAGCTCGCGGAACATCCCGCCCTGTACCTACTCGGTCATACCTCGGAGAGGCACCGCTGCCGGGAACCATCGTGGAAGTGGGAACCAAGTTCCAACGCCACCGTCACCGCTTCCCACTCCCACCTAACCACCCACTTACCATCGACAACACTGGACCGCCGGTTGCACCTACTGGCAAGTAATTATGACTCTCCACTAGACAATGAGCTATAAATACAAGAAGGTTTGAGAAGAGAGGGGTTGGTGAATTAAGGGAAGGAAGAGTGTAAACAGAGAGAGCAGAGTAAGGAATTGGGTCAGGTCCCCGAGAAGAGGAAATCGCCACAGTTGAGCTTTGGTGTTTAGAACGACCCATTGTGGGAAATCCAAACCCACCATATAAATAAGTTGTGAGCCCAAGCGAGGCCCAGCCCAACGGGTCTGAGCTTTTGGTGCGCACAGTTATGAAAAATAAATAATTCAATGTGAGGTGTTTTGAAAAATTATTATATAAAATAGAAAAAATATGTTTTTATACTTAAAAAATAAAGAAACAAAAATCTGGGCCTCGATCAAGGCAAATGGGTTTAGGAGGCAAAATTTGGTTGGGAATATCAATTCTGAAGCTTCGAAAAATAAACCCAAGTACACATAATCTTTAATATGACTTGGAAAACCCATAACCACCATCAAAACCAAATTCTTTTTTTTTCCCCTTAAAAAACTCATTTTGTTAATGGACTAAAATTTATGCTACGAAAATTCATTTTGTTAATCTGAACACAATAGACGGTAAACCCAGCAACACAATTTCATTGAATTTTTACTAAAAAATGGTTTTTTTATTTACTTTCCAAGCCACAAGACCGAGTACGATATTTGCAAAGTGTGCAATCTGAACCATGATTAATAAAGCCAACACAAATACTTTAGAGTATGAGATTTCACAAAAAAAATTATTATTATTATTTTAGTTGGGCAGTGAAGCAATATATAACTTTTCAAGTATATGACTATCCTTTTATACTTTTTGTAGGGGTATTGGGCCCAAGAGCTCATTATCTATGTATATATTGGGCCTGGGGCCCAATCTGAGGACGTGAAGTCGTCCGAGGAGGAGTAAACATTGTCAGGGGAGTCCGTGTTAGTAAATGAAGAAGTTAGTTTTGGTGATAAGGGCCCATGAGGGTGGTCTGAGGATGAATGCCTCCTCGGCTAACCAAAGCCGAGGTCCGAAAGGGTGGTCTGCCATCCAGGGGAACGTTCCAAGAAATTCTGTTGATACGAATAAGCATTACAGAAATATAGGACAGGGGGGAGTCCTAAAATATCTAAGAAGAAAGCTGCTATCGCCGCATTAAATGCTCTGCAGCTAACCCTTTGGCCGCATTAATGTGGAAGTGATACCTGAACAGTGATTTTCAACCTTACAGCTACTACACAAAGACTTTAGGAAGGTGCTAATAGGACAAGTATCAACACCAACCATCTAGCCTGCACGTGGAGGGGAGAGATAAAAGGGGAAGATAGTATAAAAGAAGAAGGAGGCAATGAGAGAAGAGGATCGAAAAATTAAGAGAAAAACACTATAGTAGTCTAGAACTGAATCTGTAATCTAACTTGAGAGAAATATATAAGAACTAATCTCCTTGAACTGACTTCAGGAATGTGCTGATAGGACAAGTATCAACACCAACCATCTGGCCTGCACGTGGAGGATAAAGATGAAAAGGGAAAAGAGTATAAAAGAAGAATAAGGTAATGAGAGAAGGGGGTCAAGAAACTAAGAGAAAAACACTGTACCATCAAGAACTGGCTTTGTAATCTAACTTGAGAGAAATATATAAGAACTAATCTTCTCGAATTTCGCCGAGAACGATTTTCTTTAGTTTAAATCAGTTTATCTTCATTTTCTTGTCACCTGAATCCATTTGACTTGTTGTTCAACTTATTAAAGTTCAGTTTTCCAATCCATTCTCTAGAAATTCATTGTATTGGGCTTTTTGGGCCTAAGTTCATCCATCACTTGGGCTAGGGACCCAAATTGTGCCCTTACACTTTTATATTGAATTTTAAAAAAATATTTATTCTGAGCGATCAAATTATTCATATAAACTAAGAGTGACACATCTTAGTATTTGTGTTGGCTTTAATTGTGGTTTAGATTGCACACTTTGCAAATCTCATACTCAGTCTTGTGGCTTGTAAAGTAAATAATAATAAATAAATAAATAAAAACCCATTTTTCAGTAAAAATTCAATGAAATTGTGTTGCTGGGTTTGCTGTTTATTGTGTTCAAATTAACAAAATGAATTTTTGTAGCATAAATTTTAGTCCATTAACAAAATGAGTTTTTTAAGGAAAAAAAATAAAAAAAGAATTTGGTCTTGACGGTGGTTATGGGTTTTCCAGGTCATATTAAAGATTATGTGTACTTAGTTTTTTTTTTTTTTTTTTTTTTTTTTGCCAAGCTTCAGAATTGACATTCTCAACCAATTTTTGCTTCCCAAACCCATTTTCCTTGATCGAAGTTCACATTTTTGTTTCTTTATTTTTTATTATCAAAAAATACTTTTTCCATTTTATATAATTATTTTTCAAAACACCCTACATCGGATTATCCATTTTTCATTACATTACATTAAAATATTCAATTTTTCTTTTTCTTTTTTTAATTATTTTTCTTTCTTCACATATAATAACCACCATTCATTCTCTTTCTTAAGAGGGATTCGGAAAAAAAAAAAAACCATATACAAAGTGAATAATGTCAGTATAAATTTTACACAGTTATTGTAGTAATTTTGCAGATTTACATAATTTTTAACTTGAATAATGTGAGTGATTTTGGGAGTTAAATATGTAAAATTGATACCATTTTCTATTTTGTATTTATTCACAAAAAGAAAAGAAAAGAGAAAGGCAAATACTCTTAAGTGGATTAGGATCTAAAAAAGGTAAAGAATCGGCCAACCTGCTCTTCATTCAATGCCGGATTGAAGACATGAGATTCACATGGACAGGGAGAATTTTTATAGAGTAGGTGCTGGACTACAAGATCAGCAAGTTCATCTTATGCTGTGGCCAATAAAAAAACGAAGCAGATCATAAAAAATTAAGCAAACGTGACATGTCACCGGACTTACTCTAAGTCTGTAGCAGAGAACAAATTTAAATTCGCGGAACCTGAAAGTGTTTTTGCCTCCGAAAACTTGCTCAGACTTGTTTAATGGTATAAATAGGAATGTGCTCTCGAAATTCTAGACTGTTCCACTCCAAACTCTAAATTCTAGACTGTTTTAGTTTCTTAATTGGTTTATTGGGTTTAAAGGGTTGCCTTGATTAGCAAATGGTATTGGTTTATTGGGTTTAAAGGGTTGCCTTGATTAGCAATTTGTATTGGCTTATTGGGTTTAAAGGGCTGCCTTAATTAGAAAAATTTGTATTGCCTCTATATAAATAGCAAGTTAGATGAGTTTCCTATAGATGGGCTTAATGTTTTTTGGCAATTGTGTATTAATCGGAATAGTTTTGAATTATCCAGATCAGTTGAACTAATTGAATAATCACGCTCACAGTCTGAAGCTGATGGTCTTCCCCAACCTCTACCAGACACATTAATTGGCAAGGTTCTCTACTCTCTGATATATTCTTACTTATATGTTCATGCATGGCTGAACACATCACATCATTTACATGTTTTGGGAGTACTTGACAAGGGCCAATGGTCTTTTGGCCAAATCTTTTATCACCCCCAAAAAAACAAAGCAAAAGTGTGGAAGGTGAGGTTACAAATCTTTAATCTTTTATGTCCTATATTGTTAAGATATGGTTTATGCTTGTGATAGTGCAGATAGCAGTAATTGTGTATCTTGTAATGTGTAGCTACTGTAATAAAAAAAGTGCTGTTACTGTAATTGAGCATGTGCTTAATATGCTTAGAGATGAGGTAATTAAGGGGTAGTTAAGAGACTGTTAGGCTGATATAGATTGTAGATTCTGTCAGATGCTAGTATAAAGGAGCACTGAATTGGAAAGTAATGAATAAGGTGACTTGTGTGTTCTGTTCTGCAACATTTGTTAGGTTCTAAAGGTTTAGGAATTGATGTATTTAGAACTCTAATTTGTAATATTGGCAAACCATGATCAAAACAATATGTTTAGTCTTGTTATAGAGTGCTCAAAGTTGTTTAATTATTGTAAAGTTGGAATCGAGAGACTGTAGATGCATTGGGGCATTTCGGTCTGACTCGATCGATCGAAGAATAGATTCGATCGATCGAAAATCGACCAGATTGCGTTTTCTGCAGAATTTCCAACTCAGCCCTAACTCATTAAACGTTTAGGGTTTTATGTTTTTGCCCTAGGTATATAAGGCAAAACCCTAGCCACGTTTTTAGAGTTGCTTCAGTTGTATTGTTGCTCATACATTACTGTTTTGTGTAAATCTCTTGTGAGATCTAGAGGAGCTTTCCTTTACACAAAGCTTAGGGTTTTCAAGTTAGAGATAGTATCAACATCTTGATGATCAACTTAGTTGCTACCATTGGAGTTTAAAGAAACACAAGCGGGGGTGCTTGTATCTTGTGGAGAATCCAAGAAAGAAGGAGTCCGTGGATTCAGAGCTTGCACGTGGTCGTGTCAGTAAGTTCTACTGGTGGGTAGTATTAGGAAGTCGAGCAGGAAGCTTGTAGTCCTTTTGTATGAACTTCGATTCTTTCGCATAGTGGATTCAGGTTTACCTTGAGGATAGCTAGGTCAAATCCTCCCCAGGTTTTTACTGTGGGGTTTCCTAGGTGATCATATCACTGTGTCTTTTATTATTCCGCTGCTTTATTATTTTGATATGATTGTATGATTGCTTTAACCTAGAATTGCATAATTTGACTAAGTAACAACTTGGCTAATTAATCTAGGCTAACCAATCTGGTTGTGTTTAAGGGTCTAAATTTCCATCAAGTGGTATCAAAGCGGGTAGCTCTTTTGTGTGAGATTTTTTGATCTCTGAGCTGATCCTTGACCCCTGTTGTCATGGATTCTTGGAAAATCTTTTTGCTTATTAGTCAACTTATCTACTTGCTGTCTTTGACGTTTGTTGTTTTTGTTAAATCTTTCCTTAAGTGTCTTGGCATAATCACATGTGATAAGAATTATGTTTGTTATACTGCTTTAACTGCCTTAAAGGTACGTGATTCTTGTCTTTGGTATTTGGATAGTGGTTGTTCCAGGCACATGACAAGAAATAAAGGTTTATTCAAAACACTCTTTGAAGAAAAGATTGGGACAGTCACTTTTGGAGATGGAAGTAAATCTGTGATCAAAGGCATTGGTACTGTGGACATTCCAGGATTGCCAGTGTTTGAAGATGTTTGGTATGTTGATGGATTGAAGGCCAATTTACTCAGCATAAGTCAGATTTGCGACAATGGATTAAATGTTCTTTTCACCAAGTATGAATGTGAGATACTTGATGGAGGAGGTGACTGTATGTGTGTTGGTGTAAGGACAGCTGACAACTGTTATGTCATAACACCAAGTGTAAACAACAAGTGCTTTAGTGCAAAGATAGATCAAGTTGATTTGTGGCATCAACGGTTGGGGCATGCCAGTCATAAGCAGCTAGAGAAGATTTCCAAGTGTGAGGCAGTTATCGGGTTACCTAAATTTGAGAAGATAGATAAGTGCATTTGTGGACCATGTCAGATAGGTAAACAAGTAAAATCCAAACATCCGTTTGTGACTAGTGTTCAAACTTCAAGACCTTTAGAGTTATTGCACATTGATCTCATGGGTCCTGTTAGAGTTCAAAGTTTGGGTGGAAAGAAGTATATTCTAGTTGTTGTGGATGACTTTACTAGATATACTTGGGTTGTGCTTTTGAAGGATAAAGCTGAGGCTCTTGAGAAGATGATACATCTGTGCAAGAAATTGCAGGTTGAGAAAGATACTGTGATAGCCAGAATCAGAAGTGATCATGGAAGAGAATTTGAGAATACCAAACTGGCTACTTTCTGCAATGATCAAGGCACTCACCAAGAGTTCTCATCACCCAAGACACCTCAACAAAATGGGATTGTGGAAAGGAAAAACAGGGTTGTTCAGGAGATGGCACGAGTCATGCTACACAACAAAAAGTTGCCAAAGTCCTTCTGGGGAGAAGCAGTCAACACTGCTTGCCATACACTCAACAGGGTGTATTTTAGACCTGACTCCAAGAAAACTCCCTATGAACTCTGGAGAGGGAAGAAACCTGTTGTCAAATATTTCAGGATATTTGGTAGCGACTGTTACATTCTACGTGATAGAGAGAACCTAGAAAAGTTTGATGCAAAGAGTGACAAAGGATACTTTCTAGGATACTCTTCCACCAGCAGAGCTTATAGAGTGTACAATTTGAGAACCAAAACAGTCATGGAAGCTTCAAATGTTGTGATAAATGATGAAGTGTGTTCAGAAGCATCTTCAGAAAGCACTGTTCCTGCTCAAGATGAGTCTTTAGAAGTTAATGATGCTCTCCTTACTGATTATGTTGTGAAACATAGTGAGGAAGAGCTGCTGGTGTTGAATGATACAGTCTCAGTACCATCAAGTTTAGAACCATCCACTCCGGTTCATGACACTTGACAAGTACAAAGTGAGCTCAGTCCTACATTTGAACAGAAAGGTACCACAACATCTCTTGTTAAACGTCCATCATTTAGAGTGAGATTGAATCATCCTTCCACAAATATATTGGGTAGTCTGAATGATAACACGAGATTGAGATCAAAAGCCTTGAATGTGATCACTCACTCATGTTATCTGTCCCAATTTGAACCGAAGAAGGTAGATAAAGCACTTCAAGATGCTGATTGGGTAAATTCCATGCATGAAGAACTTCATCAATTCGTTCGGAATGATGTGTGGGAATTAGTTCCTAGGCCGGAAAATGTAAATGCGATTGGAACTAAATGGATCTTTAAGAACAAGTCAGATGAACATGGCACTGTGATTAGAAACAAATCAAGACTTGTTGCACAAGGGTACACACAAGTGGAAGGAATTGACTTTGATGAGACCTTTGCACCAGTTGCAAGATTGGAATCCATTCGGATACTGTTGGCCATTGCAAGCCATCTAAACTTCAAGTTGTATCAAATGGATGTCAAAAGTGCTTTCTTAAATGGGATGTTACAAGAAGAGGTGTATGTTGAGCAACCTAAGGGATTTGTGGATCCTCATAGACCGGATGACGTCTACAAGTTAAAGAGAGCTCTCTATGGTTTGAAACAAGCTCCTAGGGCTTGGTATGATAGATTGACTGCATACCTCACTGAGCATGGATTCAAAAGGGGATCTGCAGATACAACTCTCTTCATAAGAAATGATAAGACTGGTTTTGTTGTAGCTCAAATTTATGTTGATGACATTGTTTTTGGTGCTACTAATGATTCTCTTGCTCATTCTTTTGCAGATGAAATGAAGGCAATGTTTGAAATGAGCATGGTTGGTATATTGACTTATTTTTTGGGATTGCAGGTGAAGCAAACAGAGTCAGGAATCTACATCAATCAAGCTAAATATGCAAGAACTTTGATCAAGAGATTTGGACTGGACAAGGCTGCTCATGCTAGAACACCAATGGCTGCTAATGTGAAATTAACAATTGATCCATCAGGTGAGTCTGTTGATGTTACTTTGTATAGAAGCATGATTGGTTGTCTCTTATATTTAACTGCTAGTCGTCCTGATATCTCTTTTAGTGTTGGTGTTTGCTCTAGATTTCAGTCTAATCCTAAGGTTTCTCATTTAAATGATGTTAAGAGAATTATCAAATATGTGAGTGGAACCTGTGATTATGGATTGTTTTATAGCAAAGAGTCAAATTTGTCTCTTGCTGGTTTTTCTGATTCTGATTGGGCTGGGAATGCTGATGATAGAAAAAGCACCACTGGGGGGTGTTTCTATGTTAGAGCCAATCTTGTAGATTGGATGAGTAAGAAACAAAATTTTATTTCTTTATCCACTGCTGAGGCTGAATATATTGCTGCTGGGAGTTGTTGTTCTCAGCTCCTTTGGATGAAAAAACTTTTGAGTGATTATGGGATTCCTCAAGACACCATGGTTGTCTATTGTGATAATTCTAGTGCCATAGACATATCTAAGAATCCTGTTCAGCATTCTAAGACCAAACACATTGAACTTAGATATCACTTCATTAGGGATTTGGTTGAAAAGAAAATTGTTATTCTTGAGTATATCCCTACTGACCGTCAAAATGCTGACATCTTCACCAAACCTCTTGATGGAAGTAAGTTTGAGACTCTTCGTCAAGTCATTGGTGTGCTTCGGTGTCCCTAGTCTCTTTTGGCTTTCTTGGTCCTTGTGCTTCATTGCTCTATTCTTTTGTGACCATTGTTCTTTGGTTTTTGTGTGTCTTTTGTTTTTGTTTCTAGGATTTGCATTGCATTACATTCATGCATTTCATTCTAGGATTTATTTGTTTTTCTCTTTTAATATTAAAAAAAAAAAAAAAAAAAAAAAGGGGGAGGGGGGGAAGGAGAAAGCAAAAATTATGTTTGACACTATTTTTCTTGATTTTTGAAAAACAAGGTTGGTCTATCTTTTTACACATGTCATGTCTTGTGTACCTTGTTTAACTTTGATGAACTTATTCATTGCACTTGACTAGTTGAAACTTTGTAGTGCATATTGTGTGGGAAAGATGTGTGTGGTTTTTAATCACTTTGTCTTAATCATGAAGTCATATGTTATTTGACTGTCGGACTTGATTCTTTTGAGAAAGGCATAAATAACCATCTCACCACTGTTCACTAGCCAATCATGAACACCTTAGTGCATATCATAAGATTTTGTGCTCGAGAAAGTGTAGCACATGCACAAAAGAACATAAGGTGCAGCCTCAATTAAATTCAAACTGGTGTGTACTATTAGGCTTGATGCCAATTCACTTAATTCAAACCAGTGTGTACTATTAGGCTGAATGCCAATTCATACAAATAAGAGGCAAAAATGCAAGAAACTTACATGATTGCAAGCTTTTGTTCTAGGAGATGTGGGAGTTATAGGATGTAACTCTTTAGGTGATAGTCTCTTTTAAATTCTATGTGATGAATTGTGTAGACTTTGTGTTTGATTGCTATTCACATATCACCTCACATGTATCTCAAGTTTTTTGCTAGTATCACACACTACACAAGTTACTCTTTGTTAAACACTGTACATGCTTGTGTGTGTGTTTTTGGTCTGACCAACCAAGTTTGAAAATATCTTGAGATTTATGCACAACATATTTGTTGCTTGAGAAAATTCAATGGGAGAATGATTGAAACTTGTTTTTGGCAAAATTGGGTTTAAAATTTTGGGTTTTTGAAAAAGCATTCCATCTCATACTCATGCATTTTGCTTTCATTGTTTAATGCTTTGAGGAGTTGTGTTTCAAAATTAGGTTTGTGTTTTTCAAAACTGTGTTTTTTTCTCAAAATTTAGTGAGCCTCTGCCCAGTTCGATCGATCTAGTCTGATTTTCAATCGATCGAAAAAATACTCTAGTTTGTTTCAAAATGACTGGTTCATTCGATCGATCTAATGTAATTTTCAATCGATCGAAGATCGTGGAGAAGCTTTTTTAAAAGATCAGATCTGACTTTTTCAAACACTTTTCAAATCTTTTTCAAACTTTTTCTTTCTCTCTCCGACGAGGCAAGCTCAATAGTTCAGATTTTTGTCGTTTTCCTCCGAAGTTTTTGCAAATTTTCTCTTTCCTCAAGCCGGTAAGACTCTTTTACCCTTCCTTTTGATTTTATTTTCATGATTTCATGCATAAATCCATGCATTTGAGGGCGATTTTCGGACTTCCCATTTTTGAGATTTTCGATTGATTCAAGCTCTATTTTATGCAATTGATCATTGGGTTTTTGTGGGGACACATCATAAACATGATCCTTGCTTGTTAATTTGATCAATTTTGAGTTTGGTGAAAAATTGAAAAATCTAGGGTTTGTTCTTGATCCAATTTGGGGCTTTTGTTAAATTAAGTAGAATTTGATGAAATTGGCTTGTTGTGTTGATGTAATTAAGCATTATAATCTATGTGCTGTGTTTTGTAATGCTCAATTCATCAATTTGTTTAAAAATTTTCAACAAGTGGTTTTCAATTTTTGGGGTTTTTGATAGAAATTCCCTGTTCAAGCCAATTTTGTCAATTTAATCTCAATTGAACTTAATTGTTTACTGCATTAGTTCATGCATTACAACATTGTATTTGTTCATGCATCATATAGATTTTCATTCTATTTGTTTGTACTAATTTGCAGTCTGCCCTTGGTTTTGTTTTCTTGTTTTTTTTTTTTTTGGTTTTCTCTTTATGTCTTTGTCCTTTTCTTAGCATCATGCCTAGGAAAACTAGAGCTCGTAGGACTATTCCCTCTTCTCCGTCCCCTCCTTCCTTTGACCGTGAGAAGTTTCCGAGTGAGAAAAACCAAGAGATTTTTGAGAAGCTAAACCTTAGGAGAAAGATTTGGGCTAAGCATTCTGTTCTGTTAGATGAACTTAATCCTGCCATTAGGGCAAACTTTGAGCGTCGGGGCTGGTTACCCTTGGTGGATGTTTCTGATCCTCCTCCACCTTCTGCCTTGATTAGAGAGTTCTTTTCGAACATCTCTATCCGCATCTATGATTCCAACACTTTAGTAAAGAGTTGGATACGAGGCGTAGAGTACACCATTACTCCTCAGGTAGTGGCTGATGCTCTAGGGGTACCATTGGTCCAGCATCCTGTCTATCCATATGACGAGTCTCCCGAGTTGAGCGATGTTTTGTCTTACATCACTGGGACTACTGTCCAGTGGGGTTTTGATCCTAGGATCACTTCTGCTGAGCTCTTCGGGTTGCACTATCTGTTCTTTAGGATAGCTTGTCATTCTATCTGGCCCATCTCCCATGTTCACACCATTCCTCTTGAGAGGTGTGTGTTTTTGTACGCCCTGGTTACTGATGCTCCTATTAGTTTTCCCCATCTTTTTCTTCGTTCTTTGAACGATGTTTATAGGAGTTCATCCACTGCTCATGCTCTTGTACATCCTATTTTCATTCATAGGATTTTACTCTATCTTGATCTTAGTGGCTTCCCTTCCTCTGAGCCCGTTCATGTGATAGCTCCCATAGGTGCGTCTTTTCTTAGACAGAGGGCCGCTCATCTTTGAGCTGGTTCTAAACACCCTAGGTCTGAGCCGTCTGGTAGCGCACCTCCTCCTTCTTCTTCTACAGGTCTTGCTGGTGAGGATGTTCTTGATCCAGTTGGTGATGATGCTGCTGCTGCTGATGTTCCTCCACCTCCTTCAGCCGACTTTGATGTTCGTCGTACTCTGGAGACTGTCATGACCATTCAGGCGGCTCATGGTCAGATTTAGGTGGACTTGCTGGATGAGATTCGTGCTCTCCGAGTCGACTTTGCGTGTCTTCATTCACCCTCACCACCTCCTTTTGATGGTGACTTATGATTGCCCTTCGGCATTCCGTCACAAAAAGGGGGAGTGGAGTTTTGACTTGTAGAGGAGATTTTGTAGTTAGGGGGAGTTTTTTTGTTTCTTTTTATTTTAGAGGAGTTTGTGGAGTTTTTAGATTGTATCTAGGTGCTTCACTTTGTATATCATTTTTTTTGGGGATATTCATGTTAGGGGGAGTAACATTGATTGATATACATGTTACATTTATTGATTCTTGTTGCTTTGTGATTCACTGCTTATTGATTTATATTTATGAGTTGATCATTCATATATGTCTTTATTTTGTGTTGTGTGAATCTAACAAGAATGTTATGCCTATTGTTTTACTCTTTTCTGTCACACATGCGTTTATGCATTTGTTGAGTATTTCAGGAATATACAGGTTGATTCAACTAAGTTGCTGTCTACACTTGCAACCGATGGATAGTAGTTAGGCTGAATTTGATTTTATGAGCATTATCTTTGTAAAGGGCTTTTTACTTGTAAAACTTTGAGCTTTTAATTAGGGTTTTGTCACAGATTGCCAAAGGGGGAGTTTGTTAGGTTCTAAAGGTTTAGGAATTTATGTATTTAGAACTCTAATTTGTAATATTGGCAAACCATGATCAAAACAATATGATTAGTCTTGTTATAGTGTGCTCAAAGTTGTTTAATTATTGTAAAGTTGGAATCGAGAGACTGTAGATGCATTGGGGCATTTCGGTCTGACTCGATCGATCGAAGAATAGATTCGATCGATCGAAAATCGACCAGATTGTGTTTTCTGCAGAATTTCCAACTCAGCCTTAACTCATTAAACGTTTAGGGTTTTATGTTTTTGCCTTAGGTATATAAGGCAAAACCCTAGCCATGTTTTTAGAGTTGCTTAAGTTGTGTTGTTGCTTATACATTGCTGGTTTGTGTAAATCTCTTGTGAGATCTAGAGGAGCTTTCCTTTACACAAAGCTTAGGGTTTTCAAGTTAGAGATAGTATCAACATCTTGATGATCAACTTGGTTGCTACCATTGGAGCTTAAAGAAACACAAGCGGGGGTGCTTGTATCTTGTGGAGAATCCAAGAAAGAAGGAGTTCGTGGATTCGGAGCTTGCACGTGGTCGTGTTAGTAAGTTCTACTGGTGGGTAG
The DNA here is from genome assembly GCA_019022515.1 of Quercus aquifolioides. Taxonomy (NCBI): domain Eukaryota; kingdom Viridiplantae; phylum Streptophyta; class Magnoliopsida; order Fagales; family Fagaceae; genus Quercus; species Quercus aquifolioides. Next base: position 11,049,898 of record CM032335.1, on the reverse strand, counting down.
CATTAGTAAGTCGAGCGGGGAGCTTGTAGTCCTTTTGTATGAACTTCGATTCTTTCGCATAGTGGATTCAGGTTTACCTTGAGGATAGCTAGGTCAAATCCTCCCCAAGTTTTTACCGTGTGGTTTCCTGGGTAATCATATCATTGTGTCTTTTATTATTCCGCTGCTTTATTATTTTGATATGATTGTATGATTGCTTTAACCTAGAATTGTTTAATTTGACTAAGTAACAATTTGGCTAATTAATCTAGGCTAACCAATCCGGTTGTGTTTAGGGGTCTAAATTTTCCATCAATATTAATCACCAAGGGGTCTAATTTTATACATTTGTGTGTTTGTGTGACTTGTACATTTGCGTGTTGGCATGACTTTCATATAGGCATTTTTAATGCCTTATCTCCTATGTTTTTGGATTGTAGTATAGGTTGGTCTTTTATGCATTCTATGTAAAGTTATCCACCAATTGCGAAGTATGCAAAAGTAAAAAAAAGAAAGAGTAGTGTGTAGTGTGTGTAGCAAAGTGGTGTGAAATAAGAAAACAAGAGTGCTGTGTAGGTGTGTGTAATAAAATCAGTAAAACTTCTATTTTATTGAGAATTTGTTTGTGTGGGCTGAGACTTGTTACAAAGTATTTAATTAGATAATTTCTTTCTTGGTGTAAAATTTATTGTTTTGACTAAACTTTTGCAGCCAAGAAACTCAACAAAGGAGTAATGTCGTCTAGGAGTGAAAATTTCAGCCTTTCAGAACCAATACCCAGAGTTGCTAATGACTGGTAAGTCCATTAACCAATACTGTACTTACAGGGTGTAATCAACTGTTAAGGAATTTCATTCAGCCAATAACAGACTAAAAGGGGATTCCAATGCATCCAAAGTATAAGATGTTCACCAAAACTCTCTCTTCCATGTATGCAGCGAGGCCATCATGTTAGGTTGAGAATCATCAAAATTCAATGACATACTTTTTTGTTGCTGTCTTGTTCACAATATTTCATTAACACATCCAAATTAAACAGCATACATTATTCATATTTAATTTTCTATTTTTTGTGTTTGGTGTGATAAAAGCAAAGTGGAAAATGCTAAAGACACTATAAGTTTTACTACATAAGTAATGAATGAGATTGGTAGATTTCAATAACTTAATAAATGAATATCTAAATTACTTTTCTTTTTTTTTGGTGATCGGTGACACATAAGTTTGTAAAATTTTATATAGTAAATTTTGTAATATCTCTATTACTCTTGTTAAGTCCACCATTAAGGCATTAACACCACTTTTACTGCCAACCAATTAACGATTTATCATCCCAACAAGTTATGAAATTAGTTGTGTCACTAGACTTATTCTTTGTCCTAACTAGCACAGCAGTCTAATCTTTCTGTTCTTTTTTTTTTTCTTTGGATTTACCTATATTCTTAACACCCCCCCCCCCCCCCCCCCTCTGTTTGTCCCCTGAAAGTCCATTTCTTGAATAAAAAGTGGGGCATTTTTTGCTGGATTGATGTTAAATTTGATAGAGTTAGAGAAATAAACATCAGTGCATTTCCTCCACCAAATGACAGCTCATCTAACCTTGCAATTAAAAAGAAACGGCATTTTTTAAAGGAAAGCAAGGAAAGTTCAAATTAGACACAAGTGTTGTAACAGAAATTACAAAATTGCTAGGAGTTAAAAAAGTTTGTTAGAACTTTCTGCTAGAGGTTTTCCCACTTCTCAGGGAATTCAGTTATTTCCCTTTTACTTCTTCACTGTAATGCTCTATGTATAGTGCTCTCACCTAAGAAGCATAAACACAGACACAGGGACGAGTAAGGGTACGGGTATGGACACGGTATAGGGCCGGCCCTAGACATTTTGGAGGCTAAGGTAAGAACTAAATGAGGCTTTTTTTTTTTTTTTTTTTTTTTTTTTTTTTTTTTAAATTTATGTTCTAAATTCTTTTGAAGTTTATTATCAAGATTTTTTGTATTGCAAAATTGAACATCATTGTTGTGGGGCCCGAGGGCCTGGAATTTTCGGCCCACCTCTAGACTGGCCCAAGGCCCATGCCGAGGATCAATGGCTATCCCAGGCAGCTGCCTAGGGACTTTTCGGCCCTCTGGGCCGCGCCGAGGACAGCCCTGTCCTCGGCATACCTATCCTGATCCCAGTACAGGCGGTCACATCCACACTTAATGCGTCTACCTAACTCCCCTGGCAATCTCAGTATTGAGAGGACTCTTGGACGGCGGAACCTAGGGTGCCGCGATCCACAGTACGGTGGGAAACGTGGCTGATGGGACAAGTCCTTAAGCAGTGGTCTGGATGACTGACAGTTGGAAGGCTAGGATCGGCCAAAGAGGGTATATAAATGCAAGGAGCCCTTCAGAGTAGGGGGCTCCTCGGCCATCCGAGGAGCAACCCCCAAGACGATAAGAACAAAGAAAAAGCCCCCAAGAGGGAGGAACACTTCAGGCGAGCCGGTGGCAAGCCAGTTGGCGTCGAACCCTACGACCCACTCTCTAAACAAATTTATTGCTGGGGGATCTACGACAAAACGAGCCCCTACAATTGGCGCCGTCTGTGGGGAGGGTTAGTACGCCGACTGGTGCAACCGGCGATCGTTCTAAACAAATCACTTTGCAAAACAGAAATGAACAAGTACAGTTGCAGCAAAATGGAAGATTCGACAGCAGAAAAAGAAATGAGAAAAGAGTGATGTTATTTCATAAAAAAGAAAAGAGTTACAAATACAATCAGAGGCTCAGGCAGGCTTGTTTTACAAGCTTTATTACAAGCTAATCCTACAATCGGAGGCTCAGGCGGTCCGATCCTACAACTAGCTAGGGGAGAAGGAAGTGTCAACCCGTGCTTTTATTGGCATCAGCAGAACGGGAGAGCTTGACAATAAAAGCGGGGAAGGGGGGCTGAGGCTGGCTTGCTTCAAAGCGGAAGCTTGAACAAAGTGAGGAGCAGATGCAGGGGCACCGGAACGTCCTCCCCCGTGATGTTCCCTTGATGCTCTCCAATCCTCCCAAACGCCGGCCGTTGGAGACGGCAACACTCGGGCGCCAGACACGACGTAAGTTCGCGTATCTTCTCCACCGAAGGTGCGCTCCGGGGAAAGATGTTAGGTACTCCAACAATGTCCCACCTGGCCACCGCGTGCAACACTGCCGGTGTTACGCCGAGGCTCAGCCGCACCAGAAACCCAGTGGGGGCTGCGGCCACGGCAGCCCTTAACTCCATATCTCCTAACTCCGGTCACAATCCCGACGGGGTTATTAAAGGGGCATGGGGAATGGAAAGATGGTTTTCTTTCTGTTCGAGTTGGGAAGCTCATGGGGTATGAAGAAACCATCCCCCCAGAAAGCCTTATATAGAGGGGGAGAGTTGGTGACAATCAATTCGCGCAGAATTCGAAGAGTGAGTTACCGAGGCGGCGGGCAATAATGAAGCCACCAAATTCCAAGGGGGCTGCAGACCGTTGTACTTCCGTCGATTTACGAGACCATTAATGAAGGCGCGTCTCGCGCACCGAAGCGTCAGGCGCAGAACACGAACGGCCAAGAAACGCTTCCCCGATAGAAGATGGGGAAACTAATTACTTCAGAAGACCAAGTGTTAGACAGAACCAAGGCTCTGCATGGTCCTCGGACTCAGGCCTATGGGGAAACTAATTACTTCAGAAGACCAAGTGTTAGACAGAACCAAGGCTCTGCATGGTCCTCGAACTCAGGCCTATGGGGAAACTAATTACTTCAGAAGACCAAGTGTTAGACAGAACCAAGGCTCTGCATGGTCCTCGGACTCAGGCCTATGGGGAAACTAATTACTTCAGAAGACCAAGTGTTAGACAGAACCAAGGCTCTGCATGGTCCTCGGACTCAGGCCTATGGGGAAACTAATTACTTCAGAAGACCAAGTGTTAGACAGAACCAAGGCTCTGCATGGTCCTCGGACTCAGGCCTATGGGGAAACTAATTACTTCAGAAGACCAAGTGTTAGACAGAACCAAGGCTCTGCATGGTCCTCGGACTCAGGCCTATGGGGAAACTAGCCACTACTTATGAAGGCAGCACCTGTGCCTAGGTCTTGCATGGTCCTCGGACCCAAGCCTACGGAGAGCTAGCCACTACTTATGAGGGCAGCACCTGTGCCTAGGTCTTGCATGGTCCTCGGACCCAAGCCTACGGAGAGCTAGCCACTACTTATGAAGGCAGCACCTGTGCCTAGGTCTTGCATGGTCCTCGGACCCAAGCCTACGGAGAGCTAGCCACTACTTATGAAGGCAGCACCTGTGCCTAGGTCTTGCATGGTCCTCGGACCCAAGCCTACGGAGAGCTAGCCACTACTTATGAAGGCAGCACCTGTGCCTAGGTCTTGCATGGTCCTCGGACCCAAGCCTACGGAGAGCTAGCCACTACTTATGAAGGCAGCACCTGTGCCTAGGTCTTGCATGGTCCTCGGACCCAAGCCTACGGAGAGCTAGCCACTACTTATGAGGGCAGCACCTGTGCCTAGGTCTTGCATGGTCCTCGGACCCAAGCCTACGGAGAGCTAGCCACTACTTATGAAGGCAGCACCTGTGCCTAGGTCTTGCATGGTCCTCGGACCCAAGCCTACGGAGAGCTAGCCACTACTTATGAAGGCAGCACCTGTGCCTAGGTCTTGCATGGTCCTCGGACCCAAGCCTACGGAGAGCTAGCCACTACTTATGAAGGCAGCACCTGTGCCTAGGTCTTGCATGGTCCTCGGACCCAAGCCTACGGAGAGCTAGCCACTACTTATGAGGGCAGCACCTGTGCCTAGGTCTTGCATGGTCCTCGGACCCAAGCCTACGGAGAGCTAGCCACTACTTATGAGGGCAGCACCTGTGCCTAGGTCTTGCATGGTCCTCGGACCCAAGCCTACGGAGAGCTAGCCACTACTTATGAAGGCAGCACCTGTGCCTAGGTCTTGCATGGTCCTCGGACCCAAGCCTACGGAGAGCTAGCCACTACTTATGAGGGCAGCACCTGTGCCTAGGTCTTGCATGGTCCTCGGACCCAAGCCTACGGAGAGCTAGCCACTACTTATGAAGGCAGCACCTGTGCCTAGGTCTTGCATGGTCCTCGGACCCAAGCCTACGGAGAGCTAGCCACTATCTTTAAAGCAGCAACGGAATCTTCTCTAAGAGGCTAATCGCTTGCCGAAGGATTGAAGCGCTGAGCTAACTATTTGGGAAAGACCAACCAGCGGAAGGCCTTGGGGGGAATGAGGGCCGTGGGTGTCAAAACCCTCCTCCCCGCTCAAGGGAACGTGCAGCAGGATTTTGAGGGGCTATTGTGGGGCCCGAGGGCCTGGAATTTTCGGCCCACCTCTAGACTGGCCCAAGGCCCATGCCGAGGATCAATGGCTATCCCAGGCAGCTGCCTAGGGACTTTTCGGCCCTCTGGGCCGCGCCGAGGACAGCCCTGTCCTCGGCATACCTATCCTGATCCCAGTACAGGCGGTCACATCCACACTTAATGCGTCTACCTAACTCCCCTGGCAATCTCAGTATTGAGAGGACTCTTGGACGGCGGAACCTAGGGTGCCGCGATCCACAGTACGGTGGGAAACGTGGCTGATGGGACAAGTCCTTAAGCAGTGGTCTGGATGACTGACAGTTGGAAGGCTAGGATCGGCCAAAGAGGGTATATAAATGCAAGGAGCCCTTCAGAGTAGGGGGCTCCTCGGCCATCCGAGGAGCAACCCCCAAGACGATAAGAACAAAGAAAAAGCCCCCAAGAGGGAGGAACACTTCAGGCGAGCCGGTGGCAAGCCAGTTGGCGTCGAACCCTACGACCCACTCTCTAAACAAATTTATTGCTGGGGGATCTACGACAAAACGAGCCCCTACAATTGTTATCTTGCAATTGTATCGTTTTATTATCTTCTAACTCTTTTTGGTAAATTTCTTGCTTATTTGTGACATTTTCATCTAAATTTAGTGTTGTATTTTGTTTATTACTAATAACAAATTTATCCATTGATCCTTTTTGAGACTCAATTATTTTTTTTTTCTTTTTTTAAGTTTTTCATTCACCAAACAATAACACCTGCATAAAATAAAGACTTACTCATTATATTACCTATAACTAAAATATACATGTGAGTTCCAGTTAGTTCAACTCCAAGCCCAGCCAAAACAGACCCTATTATAGAAGTATCACCTAATAATAATAATAATAATAAATAAATAAATAAATAAATAAATAAACAAACAAACGCAAGCTTTAAAAAATAAAAATAAATAAATAAACTACTTCAAGTCTTCAAGGCCCAATGGCTAGCCAGAATAGAATGTAGAAGTACGCCCAGCGGCCCCCAGCCAGCAACAGATAAGAAACAGAACAAAAGGAAAGAGAACAAAAAGTCAAAAACGCATCTGCATAATCAAAAGAAAGAGAACAAAACTATACCTCAGTTGGTCAGTCCTTAGTTCAAATGTGATCAGATGATTATTGATTCAGATCAGAGGAAGCCAGTAGAGAGAAAGAATGAGAGAGGCAGAGAGCAAGAGCTGAGACTTGAGAGAAGAGGCAGAGAGCAAGAATGAGAAATAGAAAGGGTAATAATTTTAGGGATTTGATATTTTTTATTTGTTGTGATTTGTGGTTGTTTTGTGGTTAATTTCTTTGACCGGATTTTGTAGTTTATCTTAATGAATTTTGGTTTATCAAGAGGATAATGATGTTATTTTTGGGACAATTTATTTTGTTTAGACCAAAGAATTTTTTATGGTACCAATGTTTAACAAGATATATCAGAATTTTTGTTCTTTAGTTACAAGAATGTGCCAAATTTTTTTAAATTCATCTTAAACTAATTTCTTTTTTCCTACCTACCCCTACTTGTTCAAAATTTTGGGGCCTCCTTTCCACTTGGGGGCCTTAAGCTATGGCCTAATTGGTCTAGTAGAAGGCTCGGCCCTGCACAGGTACAATACAGTGACACTAGTCATTTCTGAAAAATTATAATATAAAACAGCCTGCACGACACTGGTATAATATGGGTATGACACAGATATGGCACCCTAAATGAATGTCTGTGCTTCCTAGTCTCTCACTGTTATTATCTTTATGCTGCTTAATACGATTCTATACCTTTAATTACTCTCTTTTCTCTCTGCTTTTGTTGCTTTGTTTAAGCTTCCTTCAAAATTCTGTTCTTGAATTTCTATTTATTAACAAGTAAACTTCACCATGTATTTTTACTATTTTACAATATCCTTGTAGGAACAACGTAGATTACCAAAGAATGGTTCTTGCTAGCTTGGTTAATGCAGCGTACATTCTTGAACATGACCGCCTTCAGAAACGCAATGAAACCCAAGCTGTTGCTCCACCTTGGTGGGAATCCTTTCATTTCCAACTAAAGCACAAGTTCATAGACAAAACTGGTTCCATATTTGGTGTCATTTATGAATATGAATGCCAAGATCCTGTTCCAACTGCCCCTCAATATGTTATTGCCTTCCGAGGAACAATCCTCAAAAAAGGAACAGTGGTACGTGACATCAAGTTAAACTTCAAGTGCTTCCTTAACAAACTTCACAAGTGCCCCTGCTTTAAAGATGCAATGGATTATGTTTGCAAAATGGTTGCTGAAGGTGCAAGGGTTTGGCTAGCTGGGCATTCTCTGGGGTCAGCTATTGCATTGCTTGCAGGAAAGAACATGGCCAAGAAGGGTTGTTACCTCAAAACTTATCTTTTTAATCCTCCATTCTTTTCTTTTCCCATAGAGGCGGTTCCCATGGATGGAAGAATGAAGACTGGAATCCGCTCTGCAAGCCTTATTGCCCAGGCATGCTACAATCGTGTTGTAAATGGTCATCAACATCATGAGGCTGAAGTACTTGACCCTTTTGTAGCGCTATCTAGATGGGTTCCTTACCTTTTTGTGAATCCAGAAGATCCAATTTGTTCAGAATATATTGGATATTTTCGAGACAGGAAGATGCTGGAGAAGAAAAGATTATTAGGAAAATTGGACAAGCGTGTAGCAAAGAGTTGCATGGATTCAGGCTTAGAATCACTGCATCGCATTCCTTCAGCGGATCTGACCATTTATAGGGGTCAATTGACTGAATTCCAAGGACAGCTTTCTGAGTATGAAAAATTTAAAAGCGCTCATGGAATACAACAGTGGTTGAGTTGTATTAGCTATGAATCTCTGCGTTATGAGTACAACACTACAAACTAAGTTGAATGAAGCAGTCCAGGTATGAGGGGGCAGAATGGATCTTGGTAATGTTAGAATTTTTTGAAGGGATAATTACAGTAAACTTACATGTGGTTAGACCCGTTTTCACTTGGCCTACCCGTGGTTTAAAATTTTACACTTTGTCCACTTGAACTTCAATCTGTTACCCATCTATTACCCACCTCTCCCTTTGCCGTTAGAAAAACATATTTTTAAGGAAAAACAAACATGACAAAGATAAAAAAGTTAAGAGTTTTTTATTGCTTAAGAACTTCAATGAGAACAAATTTTCTCAATGCAAAATGAATTTTTAACCAAGCCCCATGTTAAACAAAAGATATATCGAAGCAAATAACAACAAAAACAAAAACAACAAGGACAAGGACTTTGCCCAACGTGTCTGGGAGTTCAACTCTTTGCACAACGTGTCTGGAAGTTTGAAACAACTCATCGTATACGTTGGCGTTGCTTGAGCAACCGCCTTAATGAGAATTTCCCTACCGGCATGAGAAAGAAGTTTACCCTTCCAACAAGCTATTTTCCTCCCTACTTGGTCCTTGATTTGATTGAAGGCCTTTCTTTTTCCCCTCCCCACAAGCGATGGTAGCCCAAGTACTTTTCATAGTGCTGAACAACTCTAGCCCCAAACTTCTCCTTCACATATTCCTTTATCTCCCTGCTAGTGTTCTTGCTAAAATAGAGAGAGGTTTTTTCCTTATTGAGTTTTTGTCCCGAATCCCCTTCATAATCCTCAAGCACTTTTAAAACCCTATCACATTCCTCCCTTGTGGCTCGACAAAACACTATGCTATCGTCGGCAAACAACATATGAGTAATGCTTGGAGCTCTTCTACTAATGGCAATCCCCTTTAAATGCCCCCCCCCCCCCCTCTTTCCTCCTTTTTGATCATCGCTGATAGACCTTTGGCACATAATAAGAACAAGTAGGAAACCATAGTTACGCACGTCATTATTAGGGAAATCCACTTTTCATGAAAACCCATCTTTCTCATCATAGCTTCCAAGTACACCCATTCTACTCTATCATACGCCTTACTCATGTCAAGCTTTACGGCCATAAGAGCTTCCTTCCCTTTTTTTTCTTTGGTTGATGCAATGCATGGTTTCGAAGGCTACAAGAACGTTATCAGTAATAAGTCTACCAAGGACAAAAGCGCTTTGCGACTCATCAATCATTGCATCCAACACTCTTTTCAATTTATGAGCAAGAACCTTAGAGATTAATTTATACACCACATTGCACAAACTAATTGGCCGGAATTCCGTAATTTTTTGGGGGGATTTCACCTTTGGGATAAGGCAGATATATGTTTCATTCAGACTACATGGCATCCTACCCGAATTAAGAGAAGAAAGAACACATTTGACCACTTCTGGCCCAACAATATTCCAATAGTGTTTAAAGAAAATTGGAGACATACCGTCCGGCCCTGGAGCTTTTGTTGGGTGCATTTGTTTTAAGGCATACCACACTTCCTCCGCCTTGAAGTCTGCAAGCAGTTCTTCATTCATGTATGGAGAAACTCGGGTATTTATTGAGCTCAAACTAGCTTCAAAACAGGTTGGCTGGTCAGACTTGTAAATGGTCTCAAAGTAGCCCAAAATGGTTCGCTCAATTTCTTCTTTGTCTTCCTGCCAAACCCCATGCAAGTCTTGCAGCCCCGCAATCCAATTTTTCCTCCGTCTCTGGTTCGCGGTAGCGTGAAAGAACTTTGTGTTCCTATCACCCCATTTTAACCACTGAGTTCTGGATCTTTGACTCCACATCATTTCTTCCTTAACCTGACTCTCATTAATCTCCTTTCTCACCTTTTTGATCTCCTCTGCATTTCCTTGTAAGCAGTCCCATAACTCCAGCTGTTGAAGTTTCTCCTTTTTTTGTTTCAGTATCTTGTTAACATTCCCAAACTCCATCCAATTCCATCTTTGAAGTTGGTCCTGGCATCTTTTGATTCTACCCCTTATGCCATCCTCTGAGTCCACCCGATCCAACACCCATGCCTCCTCAATTATTTCTCTGCATCTATCATCCCTTGTCCACATTTCTTCAAAAAAGAAACGTTTCCTCCCCTGTTTTTTGGGTTGCTTACACGTGGGAGAAAGCACTAACAAGCAATGATCCGAAATGGACATCGCTACATGCCTCACTCTCGCCTCAGGGAATATTCTCAACCAATCCTCATTCGCGACCATTCTGTCCAATCTAATCTTAGTGTGCTGCACACCATCCCGCCCATTACACCATGTGAACTTCTGTCCAATGAAGCCTAAATCACATAGCTCACATCGACTCAAACAATCCCTAAACTCCGCCATCTGTTTAGCATTTCTGTCTAACCACCCAGTTTTCTCATTTGACTGTGTAATTTCATTAAAATCACCAAACACTATCCACGGCATAGTATACTGGTTTTTAAGAAATTCCAACAATTGCCACGAGATAAAACGTTTACCTGTATCGGGGTGCCCATAGAAACCCGTAGCTCTCCATGGAATTTGTGCCGAGCCCGAATGGACTTCCACGTCTATGTGGGAGTTTGAACAGCTTCTAAGTCTAATATCAGAGCCTTCCTTCCACATCATAGCTAGCCCCCCGCTTTTTCCATCACTAGGCACAGTGATGCCCTGCGTATACTCCAATTTATTTCTAATTCCTTTCATTTTGCTCTCCCCTGTCTTCGTCTCTGATAAGAAGACCAGTAGTGGGTCCCTTGATCTCACCTCATCGGCGAGAGTCCGAGCTGCCAAGGCCGACCCCATGCCTCGACAGTTCCATGCCAGGATCGTCATGAGGCTCGGCGGTGCTGCCTCGCAGCATCCGCCTCTCCGCCAACCATCACGGTATCAACATTAGAGCTACGGCTATTTTGTTTGCCTTCATTTCTACCATCTTTCCTGCGTTTTGTATCCAGTACATTTGGGTCTAGATCACTTAAAGGGGTTTGGCCCTCTCGCTTCAGACATTTAGGCCCTTTTTCCTCCCCTTGTGAGTCCTTTTTAATCTCTCGGGCCAAACGTTTCCAGTGCCTGCTGTTTTGGCCCAATTTCTCCTCTGTCCACCCCTTTGTTTCATCATAAACCATGGCCAAAGGGCCTGATTCGGTCTCCAGGCCCAAAAGACCAACAGGCCCGTGTTTTTCCCCTGACGCAGGCACTAAATTTTCTTTCATCCCCACTTTTTCCCTTTGGTCAATACCTTTATCCCATGTCATGCTCTCTATCCCCTTTGTCTGAGACTTGGCTTGGACCAATGCGTCTACTCCTGAAACTGTCATCTTCTCTTCTCTCTTTTCAGCCATCCCATCGCCTATCCCATTTTCATGTAATACCACAGACGCCATCACGCCATCCCCAGCCTTAACTTTCTGCTGTGTCAGCGGATTCTTCTCCGAGGTTGGCAGTCTCGAGCCATGAGCCTCACCCACCCCCACTGAGATTTCGTTTTCATTGAGAGTCACCTTCCTCCTTTCCATTTCAGCTCCGGCGTCCCACCGTCCTGTAGCTGTGTCCGTTCCTCTTCCCATACCCATTTTGTTTTGTTCTTGCGCATATCTCCTTATGATCTCGCCTCTCATCCATGCGCCGTACTGTAGTACTTCCCCCTCTGTGCTCTTGTTTTCATCACCGCTATCTGGGCATTCTTTTAGAGCGTGGTTCAGTAAACCACACCGGTAACAAAAATTGGGCAGCCTCTCATACTTGACATTGACCCACCTACTTTCCTCGCCTTCCACCATGATCTTTTTACCTCTAACCAACCTCTTGGTCACATCTAAACGCACCTTCACCCTTAAGCACGTTTCCCAATGAACCCCAAACTCCTGAACATCTATCTCCAACACCTCACCTAGCTTGGTACCGACGATATTGGCATTTTTCTCATCGAAAAATCTCTAAAATCCCCATTGGTACGGTCACCAAATTTCAAAATTTTGATGGAAGGGAGAAATTTTTTTGAAATTTGATGGTTGTACCAGTGGGAATTTTAAGGATTTTTCAATAAAAAAAAAAGGCCAATATCATCGGAATCGGAAATCTGGGCCAATGGTTGTGCCGTGAAGAGAGAAAGCTTCAATCCGAGAGAGAGAGAGAGAGTAAATTTTGAATGCTAGTGTTTTGTTCAAGAGGAGATACAACACAGGATTTGAAACATTTTAGGAGTGAAATTGTTTTTTTATAATTTAATGGTGTGTCAAATTTAAGAGTCATTGGATTGAATAAACGGATGAGATTTAAGTCATTGGTTTGGTTTTGTTAACAAGAGTTAAGGAAATGGCCACGGGAGCTAAATCACAAAAAATGGTCACATGGCACTTTTCTATTGGCTGGGTGGTCCTCCGGAGGAAACGATAATTTCTCCAAATATTGACACCATAATAATGTCAGCTAGCACAGTTGACACAAACGGTTTTTATTCCACTCATTTAAAAATAATAATAAATCATACAAGAGCCATAAAAATTAAAAAATACTACATTTATTCTCATTTTTATTCAGGCCCGAGTGCCTTAAAAAAGGAGTACACATGTTACTGATTAATTTTTAATTACATACATAAGGTTTTTTTTTTTTTAGAACGAAAAATATAGGTAGAAGGGAAGCCTTGAGTAACCAAAAGCACGAAAGAACAGGGAGAATAATAAAAACAATTAGAATGTCTAGTGGGTTTTGTTTTTTTGTTTTTGTTTACAGTAATAAAGAAGTGGCTGCCAATTAGGGATTAAAGAAAAAGTAGAGAGCTAAGTAGAATTAATAGAAGAAGATGGAGGCAACTGTGAACAACTTACAGGTGAAGGAACTCGTTTGGGCGAGTAGGGCAGTATTACAGTGGATGTGGAGACTGTGTCTGCCACGTCCATATATATATAGCCGTGATCTGCCTATAAGATGCTCCATTTAGTTGATTTGAGATAAAGTGGATAAGATAATGAAATAAAGCTGCTGCTCTTGTTTCAAAAACTCTCGCCGATCTTCGTTGGGAAGCAACCATGGACTAGGTCATGCTTAGCACTGTGGGTGTTGGTAGATGGCATCGTACGGAGTGAGATGAATTTGCTCAGTTGAGGGAGGTGGGAAGTAATTGCAGGATTTACGAGGGGATGATGGGCGTTGAGCAGGAGTTATGCGTAATTATAGCACCGTACGTATTCCTAATTATTTATGAAAATGACACTGAACAATGGAAAACCCCAAAATGGGCCCCGGTGAAAGGATTTTTAGTGGAAAGTTGTTGTTGTTTTGTAGAGATACGTGTAATGTTGTTTAAATATTGAAAATTATTATTTAAATATGAGGAGCTTTCTAAAATTAGTGTTTAAATACTATATTTTGAGTAATATAACTCGAACACTCTTAACAAAAATTTGTCTACCAAACATGTTTTTTTTAATAACAATTTTCAGTTTTTGGAATAACTGTGACATTTGCAAAATTTAATTGGGTTACGTAAGCATATATAGAGATGTCTATAATCTATTATATATACATCAAAGTAGCAGTAGCGGCTCTATATGCAAGTTAAGGTGGTCACAAGACCATCCTGACTTGTAAAAAAATATATATATATATTTGTCAAAAAAATATTATATGTTAAATTAACCTATTGTGACTATCTTAATAAAAATTTTGAATACCTTGACTTGAGAATTACAAAAATTTGAGTTCAACAAAAAATATGAGTAGTACTACTACATTCAAAACATTTTCACATTATTTCCCAACAAATCTAATGTAGTAAATTGTTATTGATTTTAATTTGGGCTAAATACTAATATTTTTTTTTTTACCCACCAACAATAGCTTTTTGCATAAGTTTATTGTAAAAATTTTGTGGACATAGCATTACTCTAATATTAATTCTGTCTCCAAACATAATTCTTAATCCTTTTTTTAAGCTTAAATAATAATAATAAATATTAGTCCAAATAACAACAAACATAAACCAAACAAAAACAATACAAGACCAAACAAAAACGAGTGAACAAATTATTCAACAAAAAACTTATTATAAAACGAAAGATAAAATTTGTAACTCGTTTAACCTATTCAATAAAAATAATTTCTAATTTCATTTTTCTTTAAAAAATGGTACTAAGAAAAATATTGTGGCAATTTAAATTTCTTATTGACCACCCTAAATAAAATTCGTAGAGCTGCCATTGCAAAATAGGAGAATTAAAGATTGAAATGATGAAAAAAAAAATCATTCCATTGTTTAATAGTAGAGACTAGAGACAAATAACAAGAAAGAGAAATGAGGCTATTTTTATATATATATATATATATATTAATTAATAAATTATTAATTAGAACCAAAAAGGAGACTTGGAGAGTAGCTTAAGTAAGATTCACAGAGCTGAGATAGGCTGGAGAGCCGAGGGAGACAGAGAGAGACTAGATGAGTAGGGTTTTTTCACAAAAAAATTCGGTCTAGAAGCTTATTTATAAGACTCGACGTCGAACCGACACCGACCCTAACTCGAAAATAACCTGACATTAAGGCCTGAAACTTGAACCCGAATATTCTCAAACCCCATAAAACCTATCGGGTCAGGTCGGGTGGGTCGGGTTGTCGGGTGGGTCGGGTTGTCGGGTGGGTTAGGTCCCTTACTCAATCCTAACTATACTATACATTGCTCTTGCATCTGAATATGTGTAAGCATGCATACACATATTTCTTTGATAAGTTATAAAAATTTATTGAAATAAAAAAAAAAGATACCCAAGTAAGTATACTATACAGGTGTATCTCTTTTTCCTTTTCCATCTTTTTTCACTTTTCTGTGTTCCTTTCATTGGTTTGCTGTTTCAGCTCAGACCAAGAAAGTCCAGTAATGACGACCTTCTTCTCAATCTAATTGGCTGATTATATAACTAAGTTCCTATCTAGCTTAGCTCTAAGTCTAACGACCAGGGACGGAGCCATTTTTTTGACCACTGGATTTTGGGAAATTTTTTTTAAAGGTATATTTGAGCTTCATTTAGTATTGTTATTTCATCTTAAGAAATAACAATAGTTCAACGTTTATATGTATAAAATGTTAAGACCATGTGTGAATTTTATTTTATTTTAAATTTTTTTTCTTTTCTTTTTTTTTTTCTTCTTCTTCAGAATCATGAATACTTTTGCCAAAGTCTCTTATCCAATCTGTACCCCATTCGGATACATGGATGTATGGGATGAAGCATTCGGCATATATTGTAGGGGAAAAAAGATTCGGCATAAAATAGTCCAAAATTATGAAAATCATTAAATATTCGGCATAAATAGAAGGTGAAAAAAACATTGGTACATTATATTCTCGATTAAAATAAGAAATCTGGGACAAAAAGGGAAACTATATATATTATATTATATTATCTTACAATAGCTTAGTTTTCATTTTAATAAAATAAAATACATATTATATGTACATATAATATATGTGCTTCAAAATAATATATTTAAAAAATTATAATTTAATCACCTAAATTATAGAAAAATGGCAAAACATCAAAGAACAAACTCAAGAATATTAGTGGTGGCTCTAGAAATATTTTTTAGGGTGGTCACTAATAAACTTAAAATATACAAAATTTAATAAAGATAACTTGAATATATTGACTCATAAAAAAATGAAGTATTACAAGTTTTTTCTACTGACAAAGAGAAAAAGAAAAAAAATGGATTGATAAGAGATAAAGTGAGAATTGAGAATGCTGAGATGAGAATAATAAAGTAAAAGAATTGAAATGATAATAGAAAAGAGAAAGAAAAACTTATGATATTTGCTGTAACTATGAGTTGAACTATGAGCTGAGTCATTAAGGAAAGCAAAATTATTGCAACTGTGAAGTCAAAAAGAGCATAATGACCGACATTGTCAAGGAAAACTCATGACTACAATATTATTCTTTAGTCCTTTTTTCAAGGAAAAATAAAATTAGAGATTATTTTTATGTAATAAGTTGAAAAAGTTACAAATTCAAATAATTATTTTTCTTTTTCTTTTTTAATAGGTTTTTTGTTGAATGATTTGTTAACTCATTTTTGTCTGGTCTAGTCTTTTTTTTTTTTTTTTTTTTTTTGGGGGGGGGGGGGGGGGGGGGGTTTAAGGGGTTAAGGATTATGTTTGTGGGGACATAATTATTTTTGGAATAATGCTACATCTACAACATTTAAAAAAAAAAAATCTTATGCAATAATTTTTGATTAGTGGGTTAAAAACTGGTGTCAATATTGAGCCAAAATTAGAATTAGTAACCGCTTTCCACTTATTATGTAAGATTTATTGTGAAATTATTGTTAAAATGTTGTGAATATAGCACCACTCTTATTTTTATTGAACCAAAATTCTTATAATTTTCAAGTCAGGGTGGTCAATATTTTTATTAGGGTGGTCCAAATAGGTTAATTTAGTGTGTGTGTGTGTATGTATATATATATATTTTGCCAGTATATATATACATTTTTTGGCAAGTCAGGGTGGACCTGTGACCACCCTGAGTTACAAATAGCGCCGCCCCTGTATAGTACAATAATAAGAAAGAATATAAAGATGTTAAATTTAAATATAAATAGTAAAATATGGAAGTAATTAAAAAAATATTAATTCTAGATAATTATGCATGATGTTGCAGCACATGCATGTTTCATAAGAACATTCACAACTGGAAATGCCATCATATTCTATTTTACCATCTCAAAAAACTACTTTATCAATTATACCATACCATTTTACAACACACCTAACATCCCAACTTTTATTTTCCTACTCTACTAATTAAAATAATATATCTACACAATAAAATATATTTCCAAAATAATTATATCTCCTTTCTCTAATTTCTGTCTCTCTTCCTCCCCTCTCTCTTATCGTCGTGAACAAACCCAATACCCCACACAACCACCATCCAAGACCCCACCACCCCATCATTGCTGCACCCACGGAAAAAACCTGCAAAAAAAGCACCAAACATACAACTCAGATCAAACCGAGCAAACTATATCCACAAGAAAACCCACAACTCAGATCACCAAATCCACCACCAACCACAACCATAACCACAAGAAACAACCACCACAGAGGAGAAAAAAACAAAATTTAAGCCTCCAAACACCACTAACAACAACCACATCCACAAGAAATAGCCACCACATAATCACAAAAAAAAAAAAAAAAAAAGATCTCCACACATCCATCGCCGTGATTTGCACGCCGATCCACTACGATCCTTAGCTCCAAAGCCACCATAACCCACCACAACCCGCCACAATCCACATCGATTCAAAACCCGACCAACGTCACTGGACTTGAGAGAGCCATGATGGACTTGAGAGACCCACAAACTCATCAAACTCACGTTGGACTTGAAAGACCCATAACCCACGACCCACAAAGGACTTGAGAGAGCCACGACCCACGACACATGCCGGACTTGATGCACCCACGAACCGTGATGGAGCCATGATCCTCGGAGAAGACAAGAAGAACAACTAGGCTTGGTTAGGTGGCTTGTGGTGGCCTGTGACGGTGGCTTGCGGTGGGGCCTGTGACAGTGGGTTCGGCCATGGTGGCTTGGTGATGGCGTTCATGTCCACCATGGTTTTGGGTCTGAAGAGGAGAGAGCAAACAATAGAGAAGAAGACAAGAGAGGGAAATGAAATAATGAGAAAGGAAGAGAGAGAAGAATCAGTCAGATAATAAAATAATAATTTTTAATTATACAATCTTACTACAGTACCATCCTATTTTGAAATAGGATGGTACTGTAGCAATATTGTAAAATTTTTTACAATTGGCACAATTTGGCAGTCTGGCTGGAGCATCATTTTAAGGATTTGATGGTAAAATATATCAACATATAGGATATACAGGCCAGCTGTGAATGCTCTAACACGCAGGCCTTAAGCATTATGTTGCAATTAATTATGAAAGTCTTTCTTTCCACTTGCATTGCATACTTCAATTTTTTTGAGAAAGCATTGCATACTTTTTTTTTTTTTTTTAAGAAAATAAAAAAGAAATCCAACAATTTTTTAAAAGAAAATAAAAATGAAAAGTACAACAAAGTGACAAACCGGTTTTGATAAGTATGTCTGTAGAATAGAGTAGAAATTGACTTCCGTTTTGTTTTTTTATTTTAGGGACTTGCACATATGTCATACATTGTTTTCTTCAATTTGTTTCGGAATTGATGGGCAGGAGTCAGGACATTACTTTACCTTGTCTTACAGATTAACATTAAGTGACAAACACCTTCCCATCAATTTAAAGTTTCAACTTTAGAAACTATCCATTTGTTTACTCTCTCTCTCTCTCTCTACTAATTCAATACATTTTGAGGTTTAAGGCAATAAATTTTAATGTGCTTTTTTAAATATGTTAGGTTCTAAAGACTTAGGATTTGTTGTATTTAGAACTCTAATGTGTAATGTTGGCAAACCATGATCAAAACAATGTGTTTAGTCTTGTTTAGGCTTGCTCAAAGTTGTGTAATTAATGTAAAGTTGGAATCGAGAGGCTGCAGATGCATTGGTGCATTTCGGCCTGGCTCGATCGATCGAAAGAAAGACTCGATCGATCGAAAGTCGGCCAGAATGTTTTTCTGCAGAATTTTCCAACTCAGCCCTACCTCATTAAACGTTTAGGGTTTTATGTTTTTGCCCTAGGTATATAAGGCAAAACCCTAGCCACGTTTTTGTGAGTTGCTGTGAGTGTATTGTTGCTCATACTTTGCTGTTTGTGTGAATCTCTTGTGAGATCATTGAGGAGCTTTCCTTCACATAAACTTAGGGTTTTCAAGGTAGAGATTACTTCAACATCTTGATGATCAACTCAGTTGCTGCCATTGGAGCTTAAAGTAACACAAGCGTGGGTGCTTGTATCTTGTGGAGAATCTAAGAAAGAAGGAGTCCGTGGATTCGGAGCTTGCACGTGGTCGTGTCCGTAAGTTCTACTGGTGGGTAGCATTAGGAAGTAAAGCGGGGAGCTTGTAAGTCCTTTTGTATGAACTTTAATTCTATCGTATAGTGGATTCAGGTTTACTTTGAGGATAGCTAGGTCAAATCCTCCTCAGGTTTTTACCATGTGGTTTCCTGGATCATCATATCATTGTGTTATTTACTTTTCCGCTGCATTATATTCTTGATATGATTGTTTAATTGTGATAACCTAGATTAGCATAATTTGACTAAGTTAATCACTTGGCTAATTAATTAGGTTAATCTGTTTGGGTTAAGGGGTCTAAAATCGTTCAAGTGGTATCAGAGCAGGTTGCTCTTTTGTTGTAGATCTTTTGATCTCTGAGCTGATCCTTAACCCTTGTTGTCATGGAACACGGACACTCTCTGGTTATTCCTCCTCATTTCGATGGGAATAACTATGCTTATTGGAAAGTAAGGATGAAAGCATTCCTGAAATCTATTGATGAAAGGGTTTGGAATTCCGTTGAGTACGGATGGGAGAAGCCCACTACTCCTATAAGTGAATGGAAAACTTCTCAAAAAGAAGCAGCTGGGTTTAATAGCAAAGCTATGAATGCCATCTTTAACGCTGTTTCTATGGAGGAATTTAAGAGAATCTCAAATGTTGAGGTTGCTCATACTGCTTGAAAAATCCTCCAGACTGTGCATGAAGGCACAAAGGCAATTAAGATTAACAAACTGCAACAATTAACTTCTAGATTTGAAAGCATTAGAATGTTTGATGATGAATCTTTTGATGAATTCTATGCTAAACTAAATGATATTATTAATTCCGCTTTTAATCTGGGTGAAGTCTATGATCAACCTAAAATTGTTAGGAAGATTCTTAGATCCTTGACTAAGGACTTTAGACCCAAAGTGACTGTCATTACTGAGAGCAAGGATGTGGACTCCATCCCTGTTGATGAGCTTGTAAGATCTCTTCAGTCCTATGAGCTAGACCTACCCAAAGCAAACAAATCCAAATCAATAGCTCTTAAGTCAGTTAATGATGTTGAGGTTGGAGGATTTGATGATGAACTCTCTGCTACAGAGATTGCATACCTTGCCAAGAACTTTAGAAACTTTCTTAAGAATAACAACAGAAAGGCGAGAGGTACTAGCACTGCTGAACCTAGAAATTTTAGGAAGAATGATCCCACTAAGGTTAATAACTTTGAAAAACCTAGAGAAAAAGTTAGTCAATCTTCAAACAATTCTTTGGGTGCTCAGTGTTTTGGTTGTCAAGGGTATGTTCATGTTAAGTCTGAATGTCTTACATTCTTGAGGTCTAAGGGTAAAGCTATGGTTGTAACCCTTAGTGATAATGAGGTTTCTGACGATGAGTCTGGATGTGACGATGATGGAAACTTCATTTCTTTCACTGCTCCTGCTGTAGTAAATGAAAGCGTGTCTGTTGAAGAGAACCCTTCTGATGGGGAACTCTCTAAGGATGCAGATCTTCAAGAGGCCTATAATAAACTTTGCAAAGTTGCTGCAAAGGATGCTATGAATGTTGAACTTGACTTGAAGAAAATTGAATCTCTTGAGCTTGAAAAGAAGAATTTACTTGTTAAATTGTTTGATGTTAATGATCTTTCGAACAATGTGAAATCTGAAAATATGCTCTTACTTGATAAAGTTAAAACTTTGGAACATGATTTATTTGTTGCTAGATCTGCTAGTTCTAAACCTGATCAAATGCTGAGTGTTCAAAAGACTCCTTCTGACAAATCTGGATTAGGTTTTATTGAAAGCATCACTGTGTCTGCTCCTACTTCCACAAACTTTGTTCCTTCATCTTCTTCTGAACCTTCTACGAGTGAGATTGTGAGTGAAACTGTCAAACCCCCTGTGAGTGAGGTTGTCAAACCCATAGAAGTTTCACCATCTAGAAAGATTAGGGTTGATCTGAAAGAGTCTAAACCTAAGGAGTCTACCCTTTCTAAGGACAAGATGCATGGTAAACTTGCTTGAATTTGCCATTTTTGTGGAAAGTCTGGACACATTCGTCCTAACTGTTACAAGCTTCAAGCTGCAAAGAGAGCAAACAAACCAAAAGTGTCTGTGCCTCAAGCACAAGATCCTATGACACTCATTGGTGAATTGGTGAAGGCTTTAAACCTTTATTCCAATCCTGGAGTTGGAAATCACTCGAACGTAAATAGGAACTCCAATGCTCGTGGTGCATCTAATAGGTTTTGGATGCAAAAGACTCGATCTATTTGAGTCTTTCTGACATGGTCCTTGTGCTTCATTGCTCTTTCCTTTGTAACCATTGTTCTTTGGTTTTTGTGTTTTTGTTCTAGGACTTGCATTGGATAACATTCATGCATTTCATTCTAGGATTTATTTGTGTTTTCTCTATTAATATATATATAAAAAAAAATAAAAATAAAAAGGAAAGCAAATTGTGTTTCGCACTATTTTTTCTTGGTTTTTGAAAACAAGGTTGGTCAATTTATTTACACAAAACATGTTCTTGTACCCTGTTTAGCTTTGATGAGCTTATTTATTGCACTTGACTAGTTGAAGCTTTGTAGTGCATGTTGTGTGGGAAAGATGTTTATGGTGTTTATCACTTTGTCTTAATCTTGAAGTCACATGTTATTTAACTGTCGGACTTGATCCTTTTGAGAAAGGCATAAATAACCATCTCACCACTGTTCAATAGCCAATCATGAACACCTTAGTTCATATCTTAAGATTCTGTACTCGAGAAAGTATAGCATATGCACAAAAAGAACATAAGGTGAAGCCTCGGTTTAAATGCTTAATACTTAAAATTGGTGTATACTATTAGGCTTGATGCCAAATCACTTAAACTAAAATTGGTGTGTATATTATGAGGCAAAATTCAAGAAACTTACATGATTGCAAGCTTTTGATCTAGGAGATGTGGGAGTTATATGATGTAACTCTTTAGGTGATAGTCTCTTTTAAATTCTATGTGATGAATTTTGTAGACTTTGTGGTTAATTTCTATTCACATATCACCTCACATATATCTCAAGTTTTTACTAGTTGCACACACTACACAAGTTACTCTTTGCTAAATACTGTACATGTTATTGTGTGTGTTTTTGGTCTGACCAACTAAGTTTGAAAATTCTTAGAGTATTATGTAAAACATTTTTTTTGCTTGAGAATTTAAAGGGATAATTGCTGAAATTTTCTTTGAAGAAACTAGGATTAATGTTGGGGTTTGTGCCCTAAAATCCAATTGGTTGGCATGTCATAAATAATTAAATTGTTTAGTTATATGAGACTATCTATAAATGAACTAATACGACATTATCTTAGTCCATGAGATGCATAGTATGTGATTTATGTGAAAAGTCACAGAAGATATAAATCACAAGTTCTTTGTAAACTCAGAATTTTAGTTCGTAGTCGGTGATGAAATTGGGCATTTCATCTGCGAAGACTATAACATATCAACTAAGATGATTTGTCTTGATCATGGAAGTGGAGACTTCTAGTTGATATGTTGATATGTTTTAAGAGTTAAGACATATTGAACTGGACCGCTGTGAGATTTATTATTCTCCTAACGACTATCAAATGAATAATAAATCTCACGACTTCTATTTACATCAACTCTAAATCCTGAGAGAATAATGGACCTGATCATGAGATGTAGGTTGCTTTGATATATCAAGAGTGAGATCTATAAGTTACGGTCAAAACCTCAGTATGTTGGGCAGCCGCATTTAGTGTTGATGGAACATATATTCTCAAGATGGAATTCATAATCTCTTAATGGAGATATAAAGTATTCCCTTGAGATAAGTTTAATGGGTATGGTTATTCAGAGAGCTGGGCCCAATCACTTTAGTAAACAGTTACTAAAGTATATATTTATGGAATTAGATTTCATAAATATATGATGAATAATATAAAGGATTAAACCGGGTACTCAAGGATTAAGATGTAGTAATCTTCAAAGTGGCAGTCTATATTCATGACTTTGTATTACTACGAATATTTTAATGAAGGGGTTGTATGTATAATAAAGTCTTGGGATATAATTTATTAATAAGGCCTAGAGTGCAATTATATTCTTATAGTGGTATTGAATATAATTAATGGTAACTTTGGACTTGTCAAGAGTTGACAGAAAAGACTAAGGCCCATTGGAGCTAGAGTCTCCCTTTGGTCCCATCTCAAGCCACAAACTAAAACCCAATTGGGTAGGCCCAAAAGGCTAACCCAATTAGATAATCAGTCATTATTTAATAAGAGTTATTAAATAAAGAAACTAAGAGAATAGTTTTAACGTATGTATGATGAAAAAGAAAAGAAATAAGATTTTCTCCACAAGGAGAAAAAGAAGTTTTTTTTCTTTTCTTTGAGAGTCTATGTACAAAAGGCTGATTGAGAGACCACACATCTTGGGCACCATGTGGAATTGAGATGAAGATTAAAGGTATTCTCAAGTCATGGTTTTGAAATTCACTGCATCAAGGTACGCATCTTGTTCTTTATTCTAGAATTCATGGTTACATGTTATCTTTCATGATTGAAGTAGATCCGTGTTTGTTGCTTCCGCTGTGTGTTTTGTATGAGATATAAAACCAGATTTTCCAACAAATGGTATCAGAGCGGTCTTCAATATCATGCTTGTATAACACGTGATTGAGTTTTAGAATTAAAGAAAACCGTTATCTTAGTGTTTTAAAATTCTACAGTCAATTTTTGTTATACATGGACCCATGTGTCGTGTTCTTTTATGAAAAACATCGTTTGAATTTTGAGAATATGATGTCACTGAACTGCTTCGGTTGTTGGCAATTGGGCTTAGTTATTTGAAGTGGTTCATGTTCATATTGATTATGATACGGTGCCATGTTTTCATAGTATTGGTTCACGTTAAACACAGTGG
The DNA here is from genome assembly GCA_019022515.1 of Quercus aquifolioides. NCBI lineage: Eukaryota > Viridiplantae > Streptophyta > Magnoliopsida > Fagales > Fagaceae > Quercus > Quercus aquifolioides. Next base: position 11,025,833 of record CM032335.1, on the reverse strand, counting down.
TCCATGATTATGCTTCTTTGATACGGTGCCGTGTCATATTTTTTTTTATTTCTATTCAATTCTATATAAAAATTGCAAGTCGGCACCGTCATAAAAGGATATATTGTAAATAGGTATATAGTATATTAGATATGGACCACTTGATCTTATATATAAATGTTTTGCATATTGAATCCGTATATATATTTATATGTTATCAAGGATTTAGGGCTTAACTTCATGAATTGATTTATATATATTAATGTGCGGATGTTCAAACCATGTTATCAATTCATGTTTATATATATTAAGATCTGAATGATGAATGTGTGTTGTTTTCCATTGAATCCGTATGTCATAATTGAAATCCTTTAAAGAGATCCACTCCTAATGAGATTGGGACTTTGTTTTCAAGGGTTTCTAGCATATTAGGGTTCTTGATCTTCATCTTGAAAACCTTAGTGTTTGATCTATAAATCTTTGTTGATAAAATCAAAAAGTGTTTTTTGATGGAAGAATAATGAAAAATGTCAAAAACGGTTAAACAGAAAAATGACTGTTTTTGGGCGTTTTCGCGACTGGTGAGTCGCGATATGAGTCGCGAGTGAGTCGCCAGAGCTTCTGGATGAACTCGCGACTGGGGTCTCGCGATTGGCCGAGTCGCCAAAACAGGTCGCCAAAACTCGCGACTGAAACGAGTCGCCAAAAATTCTGGCACCTGTTTTTCACATAAATAAAAGTAAGGCTATGTGATTAATTTTATAGTCCTTAAAAGTTAAGAACATTTATTAATCATTATCTAACTAAAAAACCTAATGAGATCAATGATGTTAGTTAAATAGAACTCTTAATCCTAAATTGTTTTATGATTAAAAGTCCTTAATTTATTTTAATTAGAGGTTTTTAATGAGATTAAAATTCTAATTAAAAGGTATATAGTTTCTAATGAGATTAGAATACTTCTGTAGGGGCTCGTTTTGTCGTAGATCCCCCAGCAATAAATTTGTTTAGAGAGTGGGTCGTAGGGTTCGGCGCCAACAGGCTTGCCACCGGCTCGCCTGAAGTGTTCCTCCTTCTTGGGGGCTTTTTCTTTGTTCTTATCGTCTTGGGGGTTGCTCCTCGGATGGCCGAGGAGCCCCTACTCTGAAGGGCTCCTTGCATTTATATACCCTCTTTGGCCAATCCTAGCCTTCCAATTGTCAGTCATCCAGACCACTGCTTAAGGACTTGTCCTATCAGCCACGTTTCCCACCGTACTGTGGATCGCGGCACCCAAGGTTCCGCCGTTCAGGAGTCCCCTCAACACTGAGATTGCCAGGGGAGTTAGGTAGACGCATTAAGTGTGGATGTGACTGCCTGTACTGGGATCAGGATAGGTATGCCGAGGACAGGGTTGTCCTCGGCGCGGCCCGGAGGGCCGAAAAGTCCCTAGACAGCTGCCTGGGACAGCCATTGATCCTCGGCATGGGCCTTGGGCCAGTCTAGAGGTGGGCCGAAAATTCCAGGCCCCCGGGCCCCACAATAGCCCCTCAAAATCCTGCTGCACGTTCCCTTGAACGGGGAGGAGGGTTTTGACACCCACAGCCCTCATTCCCCCCAAGGCCTTCCGCTGGTTGGTTTTTCCCAAATAGTTAGCTCAGCGCTTCAATCCTCCGGCAAGTGATTAGCCTTTTATGGAAGATCCTGTTGCTGCTTTTAAAGATAGTGACAAGCTCACCGTAGGCTTGGGTCCGAGGACCATGCAAGACCTAGGCACAGGTGCTGCCTTCATAAGTAGTGGCTAGCTCTCCGTAGGCTTGGGTCCGAGGACCATGCAAGACCTAGGCACAGGTGCTGCCTTCATAAGTAGTGGCTAGGCACAGGTGCTGCCTTCATAAGTAGTGGCTAGCTCTCCGTAGGCTTGGGTCCGAGGACCATGCAAGACCTAGGCACAGGTGCTGCCTTCATAAGTAGTGGCTAGCTCTCCGTAGGCTTGGGTCCGAGGACCATGCAAGACCTAGGCACAGGTGCTGCCTTCATAAGTAGTGGCTAGCTCTCCGTAGGCTTGGGTCCGAGGACCATGCAAGACCTAGGCACAGGTGCTGCCTTCATAAGTAGTGGCTAGCTCTCCGTAGGCTTGGGTCCGAGGACCATGCAAGACCTAGGCACAGGTGCTGCCTTCATAAGTAGTGGCTAGCTCTCCGTAGGCTTGGGTCCGAGGACCATGCAAGACCTAGGCACAGGTGCTGCCTTCATAAGTAGTGGCTAGCTCTCCGTAGGCTTGGGTCCGAGGACCATGCAAGACCTAGGCACAGGTGCTGCCTTCATAAGTAGTGGCTAGCTCTCCGTAGGCTTGGGTCCGAGGACCATGCAAGACCTAGGCACAGGTGCTGCCTTCATAAGTAGTGGCTAGCTCTCCGTAGGCTTGGGTCCGAGGACCATGCAAGACCTAGGCACAGGTGCTGCCTTCATAAGTAGTGGCTAGCTCTCCGTAGGCTTGGGTCCGAGGACCATGCAAGACCTAGGCACAGGTGCTGCCTTCATAAGTAGTGGCTAGTTTCCCCATAGGCCTGAGTCCGAGGACCATGCAGAGCCTTGGTTCTGTCTAACACTTGGTCTTCTGAAGTAATTAGTTTCCCCATAGGCCTGAGTCCGAGGACCATGCAGAGCCTTGGTTCTGTCTAACACTTGGTCTTCTGAAGTAATTAGTTTCCCCATAGGCCTGAGTCCGAGGACCATGCAGAGCCTTGGTTCTGTCTAACACTTGGTCTTCTGAAGTAATTAGTTTCCCCATCTTCTATCGGGGAAGCGTTTCTTGGCCGTTCGTGTTCTGCGCCTGACGCTTCGGTGCGCGAGACGCGCCTTCATTAATGGTCTCGTAAATCGACAGAAGTACAACGGTCTGCAGCCCCCTTGGAATTTGGTGGCTTCATTATTGCCCGCCGCCTCGGTAACTCACTCTTCGAATTCTGCGCGAATTGACTGTCACCAACTCTCCCCCTCTATATAAGGCTTTCTGGGGGGATGGTTTCTTCATACCCCATGAACTTCCCAACTCGAACAGAAAGAAAACCATCTTTCCACTCCCCATGCCCCTTTAATAACCCCGCCGGGATTGTGACCGGAGTTAGGAGATATGGAGTTAAGGGCTGCCGTGGCCGCAGCCCCCACTGGGTTTCTGGTGCGGCTGAGCCTCGGCGTAACACCAGCAGTGTTGCACGCGGTGGCCAGGTGGGACATTGTTGGAGTACCTAACATCTTTCCCCGGAGCGCACCTTCGGTGGAGAAGATACGCGAACTTACGTCGTGTCTGGCGCCCGAGTGTTGCCGTCTCCAACGGCCGGCGCCCGGGAGGATTGGAGAGCATCAAGGGAACATCACGGGGGAGGACGTTCCGGTGCCCCTGCATCTGCTCCTCACTTTGTTCAAGCTTCCGCTTTGAAGCAAGCCGGCCCCAGCCCCCCTTCCCCGCTTTTATTGTCAAGCTCTCCCGTTCTGCTGATGCCAATAAAAGCACGGGTTGACACTTCCCTCTCCCCTAGCTAGTTGTAGGATCGGACCGCCTGAGCCTCCGATTGTAGGATTAGCTTGTAATAAAGCTTGTAAAACAAGCCTGCCTGAGCCTCTGATTGTATCTGTAACTCTTCTTCTATGAAATGATAAAGAATCCTTTCCGTTTGATGTTGAGTTTTTTTTTTTCTTTTTTTTTTTTTTTTTTTTTTTTTTTTTGCTGCAGAATTTTTTCTTTCTTCTTCTTTCTTTTGCACCGCCACCTTTTTGCATGGCATTTGCTTTGAAAAGACCGCCGGTTGCGCCGGTCAGCGCACTAACCCTTCCCACAGACGGCGCCAATTGTAGGGGCTCGTTTTGTCGTAGATCCCCCAGCAATAAATTTGTTTAGAGAGTGGGTCGTAGGGTTCGGCGCCAACAGGCTTGCCACCGGCTCGCCTGAAGTGTTCCTCCTTCTTGGGGGCTTTTTCTTTGTTCTTATCGTCTTGGGGGTTGCTCCTCGGATGGCCGAGGAGCCCCTACTCTGAAGGGCTCCTTGCATTTATATACCCTCTTTGGCCAATCCTAGCCTTCCAATTGTCAGTCATCCAGACCACTGCTTAAGGACTTGTCCTATCAGCCACGTTTCCCACCGTACTGTGGATCGCGGCACCCAAGGTTCCGCCGTTCAGGAGTCCCCTCAACACTGAGATTGCCAGGGGAGTTAGGTAGACGCATTAAGTGTGGATGTGACTGCCTGTACTGGGATCAGGATAGGTATGCCGAGGACAGGGTTGTCCTCGGCGCGGCCCGGAGGGCCGAAAAGTCCCTAGACAGCTGCCTGGGACAGCCATTGATCCTCGGCATGGGCCTTGGGCCAGTCTAGAGGTGGGCCGAAAATTCCAGGCCCCCGGGCCCCACAACTTCATTTAATAAATTAAGGATAGAGTTCTATATAACTAATTTTTGATTCATTAGTGTTTAAGGAATCCTAAATAGGTTAGGACTTCCATTTTAGTTAGTAATTCTAATAAGATTAGAGTCTTTATCAAGTGCAAGGTTATTAGTTGTGATAGGATCACAATTATTTAAAGAAAAACTCAAATAATGAGTGGGAGTGCTGAAATAACCCTTTTGTTAAGTTTATTGTAATGTGAATAAATACCTTGTCTTGACTTCGAGTTTTGCATTCCATGCGGAGGGTATTTACTTCAATGATTACAAGGTTAAACTTCTTTGTGATTGCGTGAATGTTCTTTACACTATTGTGACATGACTTAGTTACATCACATTGAATTTAAACAATTAAACACATTTAATGTGTAGGGTTAAAATTGTGATTAGATTACAATGATTTCAAAACAATCCACTTGTTTTAAAATTTCTAGTGGGAGAGAGATACAAGGGTTGGATCTCACAGCCTCCATTGATGTTTATAGTAGTGTGATTAAACACCTCGCCTTGGCGTATATGCCTTGCTCCCTTCGGAGGGTGTTTAATTCACAGTACTACAGATTAAACTTCTTAATGATAGATGAAGTGTGTTTTTACATTGAGAATGACCACGCTTCCGTGGAGTTACTTAATGACTCACATTGATTCTAGGCAATGGTGTACACTAGACTAAGTGTAATGTTAACCTCCCTTCGGAGCTATGTCATTATTACTTAGAGGTTAAAGGAAAAGCGGCAAATTATTTTTGTTTGGTAAGAGTTACCATGATAGCATTAATAATGAGAATAATTCTCGCCTGATTATAGTGATTGGTATGACCTCGCTTCCGAGAAATATTAATTGCGGGATTAGGTTGTCATTGCACCTAGTATAGAATGTTTTTCGGGTTTCATATTATATGGTTATGGATGCAAAATGATAATGTCTTGGTATTTAAGTTCATAGTCTCAAAATAAAGTTGTCATAAATTTTGTCCTCTAGCTACTATTTTAGTTGAATTACATTAACTAAAAAAAATTTTTTTTTTGGATATGGTGCTTAAAGGAGCTGAAGTACATAAATATGTTTCGATTCAGCATTGTCATAATTTCCTATGCATGATGCATTGATGGAAAATAGCTTATGATATGATTATAGTTTCCATTGAAATGCTAAAATGTTACATTGGCTTCTATCTCAATTGTGCTACAGCATGAGATGCAAGAGTTAGTACAAGGCTTAGACTTTATATTAAGTCTAAATAAGATATTTGGTATGAATCATATTAAGTGCTAAGAAAAGCTTTAGGAGTTTCAATTCTAAATCATTTTATTAAATTTTATTTTTAAAATGAATTGGAATTCTTGGATGTAGAGATTAAATGTTAATCTCATATGGATATGATCCACAAGTCCTTGTTAGAATCATTTGATCAATTCAGCTTGTTTTGAAAATATATTCTTTTTATATTATCTGAATTGATGAGTGAGTTCTATGCAACAGAAGACATCCTAAAAGCTAAGGCTAGGATCAATATGATTTAATTCAAATTCTTAACCTAAATCAAAAGGTAAGGGTGGTAAGAAGATGAATTATAATATCAGACAGTTGGACAAGTTAGTTGCCCTAGTAGTTGCCAAAAGAAAATTAGACTTATAAGCATGACCAAAAGGAAAGTGTTTCTGATTTTAGTAAAGCTAAGCATTGTCCATGATTGTTTTCTAGATGGAAATTTACATGTTTTACTTTCTAAAGAGAAAGTTTCCATCCTTTGTAATTGTATGTTTTGGCACTTATGTCTATAGATCTTATTAATCTAAATGATATTCAAGATTGATGAAAGATGGGCTTTTAGAACCATTATCTTGTTATATTCACAATCTATGAATTCTATTTAGAGGATAATAAAATCTAGGATTCCTTTTTGTAAAGGAATGAAATTCCAATGACTTCTTTAAGTTAGTGCATACATAAAGGAGGAATATGGCTCTTTTAATGGTAAATTGTTCTAGACGAAAAATGTCAGAATTTGTTGTAGGACAACTATAAAATACATTTGGAAATAAGATGGTTGTATTAGATACACCACATGACATTATTCTGTAGATAACTATTACATTGTTACAATATCGTAGCTTGAGGATTTCCAAATAAATTCATACTTTTGGAATAAACTTTTGTAGTTATTCCACAAGGATATGAATTTGATCCTCGATCCTACGTAAAGGCAATAGATGATATGAATATGGATTACCGGATCAAGGTTATGTGAATAGAATTAGATTCTATTTAAAGTCTAGAATTTGTAGAGGCGCCTAATGGCATTAAGCTTATTGTTTTCAAATAGGTCTACAAGTAAATGAGATTGATAGATTTGAAGGTGCAAACCTTCAAAGTCAAGACTAGTGGCGAAAATATTTATTCAGAAAGAAATGGTTCGACTATGAAAAGATTTTTTCACCAATTATCAAGTTTTGATTCTATCTAGATTCTCTTATTCATTATATTTCATTTTGGATGAAATATAGTAATGGATATCAAGAAAACTTCTTTTAGTAGCAATCTTGAGGAAGACATCTATATGATGTAACTAGACTTGTTCATAGTAAAGAAACAGTAGTGTTTAGTATGCAAGTTGTTCAAAGTCCATTTATGGACTAAAGCAAGCATCTAAATCATTAAATATCATATTTGATCAAGCAATCAAATTGTTTGATTTTGATCAAGTATTTAAAAGCCTTATGTGTGTAAAAGTTATATAGAATAATAAATCTCTTAATGTATGTTGATGACATTCTAATCATTTAGAATGATGTAGAGTTATTGTCATCAATGGAATTTTTGGTTGTCTAGTCTAGTTTGATATAAAGTACTTGGGAAAGACTAGCAACATCCTAAGAATTATAACTTTGTTAAAATTCAGAAATTAGGATGTTGGGTCTATCTCAAACTGCTTAAATAGATTAGATTCTAGCCAAGTATAGCATGTATTACTTCAAGAAAAGATTTTTTCTTTTTAAGTTTGAAGTTCCTTTATATAGGACTATAGTCCTAAGACATATAAAAGGAAGAGCATATTAAGATAGTTCCTTATACTATATCAAATTTATAGGAAGTCTTTATGCTATGCTATATACTAGGCTAAATATCTATTTTGCGGTGTACATGGTAAGCAAATATCAATTGAATCAAAGATCGCTTAATTGAGTAGGAGTAAAGCATATACTCAAATATCTTAGGAGAATGAAGGATTATATGATTGTCCACTAAAGTGAGGTTTTGATAGATACTGGATGTACAAATACTGACTTGTAGTTTGATTATGATTCATGAAGTTGGACTTCAAGATATGTGTTCATCCTAGGTGGTGAAGATACACATTAAGCGTAAGTATCATCTCATTTGAGAGATATGAGTACGTGAGAAGTAGTAGTAGTAGAAAAAGATAATTTATGTAATAAATCTGACTGAAACTTGTTTCCAAACCTTGCCTTAGAGTGACTATAAATTACTCTAAAATGAGATAAATGTCGAATATATGGTAAATTGTCTTTAAGGGCAAGTGAGAGATTGTTAGGGTTTGTGCCCTAAAATCCAATTGGTTGGCATGTCATAAATAATTAAATTGTTTAATTATATGAGACTATCTATTAATGAACTAATAGGACATTATCTTAGTCCATGAGATGCATAGTATGTGATTTATGTGAAAAGTCATAGAAGATATAAATCACAAGTTCTTTGTAAACTCAGAATTTTAGTTCATAGTCGGTGATGAAATTGGGCATTTCATCTGCGAAGACTATAACATATCAACTAAGATGATTTGTCTTGATCATGGAAATGGAGACTTCTAGTTGATGTGTTAATATGTTTTAAGAGTTAAGACATATTGAACTGGACCGCTGTGAGATTTATTATTCTCCTAACGACTGTCAAATGAATAATAAATCTCACGACTTCTATTTACATCAACTCTAAATCCTGAGAGAATAATGGACCTGATCATGAGATGTAGGTTGCTTTGATATATCAGGAGTGAGATCTATAAGTTACGGTCAAAACCTCAGTATGTTGGGCAGCTGCATTTAGTGTTGATGGAACATATATTCTCAAGATGGAATTCATAATCTCTTAACGGAGATATAAAATATTCCCTTGAGATAAGTTTAATGGGTTTGGTTATTCAGAGTGTTGGGCCTAACCACTTTAGTAAGGAGTTACTAAAGTATGTATTTATGGAATTAGATTTCATAAATATATGATGAATAACATAAAGGATTAAACCGGATACTCTAGAATTAAGATGTAGTAATCTTCAAAGTGGCAGTCTACGTTCATGATTTTGTATTACTATGAATATTTTAATGAAGAGGTTGGATGTCTAATAAAGTATTGGGTTATAATTTATTAATAAGGCCTAGAGTATAATTATATTTTTATAGTGGTATTGAATATAATTAATAGTAACTTTGAACTTATCAAGAGTTGACTGAAAATCCCAAGGGCCATTTGAGATAGAGTCTTATTTGTTCCCTTTGGTCCAATCTCAAACCACAAACTAAAACCTAATTGGGTAGGTCCAAAAGGCTAATCTAATTAGATAATTAGTTTTTATTTAATAAGCGTTATTAAATAAAGTAACTAAGAGAATAGTTTAACGTATGTATGATGAAAAAAGAAAAGAAATCAGATTTTCTCCATAAGGAGAAAAAGAAGGTTTTTTCTTTGAGAGTCTATGTACAAAAGACTGATTGATAGACCACACATCTTGGGCACCATGTGGAATTGAGATGAAGATTAAAGGTATTCTCAAGTCAAAGTTTTAAAATTCACTGCATCAAGGTACGCATCTTGTTCTTTATTCTAGAATTCATGGTTACATGTTATCTTGCATAATTGAAGTAGATCCGTGGTTGTTGCTTCCGCTGTGTGTTTTGTATGAGATACAAAACCAGAATTTCCAACAATTAAAACTTGGGTTTTTGAAAAAGTATTCCAACTCATACTCATGCATTTTGTTCATCAATTTTAATGCTTTGAGGAGTTGTGCCAAAAATGTGGTTGTTGTTTTTCAAAAACTGTGTTTTTTTCTCAAAATTTTGTGAGCCTTTGCCTGTTTTGATCGATCCATTCTGTTTTTCGATCGATCGAAAATTACTTAAAATCTTTTTTGGAGTCTCGGATTGATTCGATCGATCGAATGTAATTTTCTATCAATCGAATATCGTGAATCAAGTTTTTTAAAAACTCAGATCTGACTTTTTCAAAGTCACTTTTTCAAAAACTTTTCAAACTTTCTCTCTCTCTCCGACTTGGCAAGGCTCCACAACGATTTTTTTTGTAGTTTTCTTCCATATTTTTTGCAAGGTTTCGCTCTCCTTAAGCCGGTATGTCCTTTTTACCCTTCCTTTTGCATTATTTTTCAAGATTTCATGCATTTTTCATGCATTTTTCTTTAAAATTTTCGGACCTATTCTTTTTGGGGATTTTCATGATTCAAGCCTTTTTAAGTTAAATTGATCATTGGGTTTTTGTTGGGACATGATATAAACTTGATGTTGATGGTTTAATTTGATCAATTTTGAGATTTGTGAAAAATTGAAAATTCTAGGGTTTGAGATTGATCCAATTTGGGGATTTTGTTCAATTGAGTTAAATTGATAAAATTGGCTTGTTGTTTTGATGAAATTGGTCATTCTAATCTGTTTTCAACCCTATGTGATGATCAATTCATCAATTTGTTACAAAACATTCAAGTGGTTTTTTAAATTTTTGGGGTTTTTGGTAGAAACTCTATACTCAAGCCAATTTTGTGAAATTGAACTTAATTTGAACTTTGTTTACTGCATTAGAACACGCATCATGTCATTAAAATTGTTCATGCATCATATAGACTTTTGTTCTATTTTTTCTGTGCTAACTTGTAGTCTGCCCTTGAATTTTTTTTTGTTTTTTTTTGCTCTGTTGGTTCTTTCCTTGTGTCTTGGTTCTTTCTCTGTGTCTCTGTCCTTTCCTTAGCATCATGCCTAGGAAAACTAGAGCTCGTAGGTCTGTTCCCTCACCTACTCCTTTGCCACCTTCTTTTGACCATGAGAAGTTTTTGAGTGAGAAAAACTAAGAGATTTATGATAAGCTGAACCTTAGGAAAAAGATTTGGTCTGAGCGTGTTGTAGTTTTAGATGAGCTTGATCCTGCCATTAGGGCAAATTTTGAGCGTCGAGGCTGGTTACCTTTGGCGGATATTTCTGATCCTCCTCCACCTGCTACCTTGATTAGAGAGTTCTTTTCGAACATCTCTATCCGCATCTATGATTCCAACACTTTGGTAAAGAGTTGGATACGAGGCGTAGAGTACATCATTACTCCTACTGTAGTGGCTGATGCTCTAGGGGTACCCTTGGTCTAGCACCCAGTCTACCCTTATGATGAGTCTCTTCTGTTGAGTGCTGTCGTGTCTTACATCACTGGGTCTTCTATCCAGTGAGGTTTTGATCCTAGGATCACCACTGCTGAGCTATCTAAGTTACATTATCTCTTCTTTAGGATAGCTTGTCATTCTTTGTGGCCCATTTCTCATCTTCACACCATTCCTCTCGAGCAGTGTGTCTTTTTGTATGCTCTTGTGACTGATGCTTCTATCAGTTTTCCTCATTTGTTTCTTCATTCTTTGAACGAAGTTTATAGGAGTTCATCTTCATCTCATGCTCTTGTCCATCTTATCTTTATTCATAGGATTCTTCTTTATCTTGGTCTAGATGATTTCCCTTCTTCTAAGCCCATTCATGTTATTGCTCCCATAGGTGCGTCTTTTCTTAGACAAAAGGCTGCTCACCTTCGAGTTGGCTCTAAACACCCTAGGTCTGAGCCTTCTGGTACCGCACCTCCTCCCTCTTCTTCTACAGGTCCTGTTGGTGAGGATGTTGATGATCCTGTTGGTGCTGCTGCTGCTGATGTTCCTCCACCTCCTTCGGATGACTTCGATGTTCGTCGTACCTTGGAGACTGTCATGACCGTTCAGGCGGCTCATGGTCAGATTTTGGTGGACTTACTTGACGAGATTCGTGCTTTGCGAGCCGATTTGGCGCATCTTCGCTCCCCTCACCACCTCCTTTTGATGATGGCGTGTGATTGTCCTTTGGCATTCCGTCACAAAAAGGGGGAGTAGAGTTTTGACACTATAGAGTAGTTTTTGTATTTGGGGGGAGATTTTTTTTGTTTTGCGGAGCTAGTGGAGTTTTTAGATTGTATCTAGGTGCTTCACTTTGTATATCATTTTTGGAGCTATTCATGATAGGGGGAGATACATTTATTTTGATATATGTGATTTTTGGTTCTTGTGATTCACTGCTTATTGATTTATATTTATGAAATTATTCATTGATATATGTCTTTATTATGTGTTATGTGAATCTTTACAAGAATGTTTTATTTTTGTTGTTTCTAACTTAAAGGGAAAGTTAGGTTACATATCTGTTGATTTACTGCTTTTCTGTCACACATGCGTTTATGCGTTTGTTGAGTGTTCAGGAATATATAGGTTGATTCAATTGAGCTGCTGTCTACACTTGCAACTGATGGATAATAGTTAGGATTGAATTTTAGTGTTTATGAGCATTATTTATGTAAATGACTTTTATTTGTAAACTTTGAGCTTTTAATTTGTGTTTTGTCACGGATTGCCAAAGAGGGAGTTTGTTAGGTTCTAAAGACATAGGATTTGTTGTATTTAGAACTCTAATGTGTAATGTTGGCAAACCATGATCAAAACAATGTGTTTAGTCTTGTTTAGGCTTGCTCAAAGTTGTGTAATTAATGTAAAGTTGGAATCAAGAGGCTGCAGATGCATTGGTGCATTTCGGCCTAGCTCGATCAATTGATTGAAAGTCGGCCAGAATGTTTTTCTGCAGAATTTTCCAACTCAGCCCTATCTCATTAAACGTTTAGGGTTTTATGTTTTTTGCCCTAGGTATATAAGGCAAAACCCTAGTCACGTTTTTGTGAGTTGCTGTGAGTGTATTGTTGCTCATACTTTGCTGTTTGTGTGAATCTCTTGTGAGATCTTTGAGGAGCTTTCCTTCACATAAACTTAGGGTTTTTAAGGTAGAGATTACTTTAACATCTTGATGATCAACTCAGTTGCTGCCATTGGAGCTTAAAGAAACACAAGTGTGGGTGCTTGTATCTTGTGGAGAATCCAAGAAAGAAGGAGTCCGTGGATTCGGAGTTTGCACGTGGTCATGTCAGTAAGTTCTACTGGTGGGTAGCATTAGGAAGTAAAGCGGGGAGCTTGTAAGTCCTTTCGTATGAACTTCCTCAGGTTTACCTTGAGGATAGCTAGGTTAAATCCTTCCCAGGTTTTTACCGTATGGTTTCCTAGGTCATCATATCATTGTGTTATTTACTTTTCCGCTGCATTATATTCTTGATATGATTGTATGATTGTGATAACCTAGATTGGCATAATTTGACTAAGTTAATCACTTGGCTAATTAATTAGGTTAATCTGTTTGGGTTAAGGGGTCTAAAAACCATTCAAAATATTTAAATATCAATTAAATATTATTTATTTAACTTTTTATGTTATTATTATCTTTGTATAAAGATAGTTCTTGTTTTTGAATATTCAAAATTACTAATTAATTACTATTTTTTTTACAGATATTATTAACATATCTCTTACAATTGATAATAATATTTAATCAACTTAACCTCTTTGTGACACAATCAATCTTATTCAACACACTCATAACAATTTTTTTGAAAAAATTTAAGGCTTCAATTGGGATTATTGGCTCAATATTTTAGGGCCTTCTTGAAAAGGAAAAAGAGGGGGGTGGGGGAGATTCGGAGAATGTAAAATAAAACAATAGTTCATACATTGAAACTCAAAGAAAGAATATAAGTTTTAGAAGCAATCGTTATATATATATATATATATATATATATATATATATATATATAGAGAGAGAGAGAGAGAGAGAGAGAGAGAGAGAGAGAGAGAGAGAGAGAGGTCTGAAAGTATAGTGCAAAAACAAAGACAAGAGGAAGAAGATGATGATATGGAAGGAAAAAGGTTTTTTTTTTTCCTTCTTTTAATAAGAAGAGTTAATGTCTAAATCACTAATTACTAGGGAGTAATAATGTCACCACTATGAGTGTTTTTTGATCATTAGATTTAATAGTAATCAATAGTTCACAAAAGGTGTAACTCTTGTAAAGTTACACCTGGTGTAATTTGACAAGAGTTACACCATTTGTAAACTGTAGATTTGTAATTGATATAATGGTTAAAAAAAATAGCATTAAATGCTAATTGACTTACACCTCATTCACTTAATTAATAGCAATTTTGTTTCTCTCTCTTTATTTATTATTTAAATTCTTTTACATATATCCTTTTTTTTGCCAATGACTTTACAAATATATTTGCAATACTTAGTCATTCGTATGTATAGAGTTTTGAGTTATCCATAAAGTAAGCATCATGTTACTTTTTTTTGGGGGGGGGGGGGGGGGGGGGGGGGTGTTTGGTGTTGAATCATCACGTCAATTGTTAAGCCTAAACCTATTATTTGAATTTTTCTTCCTCATATTGAATGAATTTAAAATAAAATAAAAAACACATATACATAGGATTTGAATTATCCAAAGATCATATAGCAATAAATAGATTATTACTATTTTTAATTGTTAACGTTGTCAACTGATCAGATTTGAATATATATATATATATATATATATGATTAGGTCCAACTGTTAATTCAATTATAAATTTACACCGAATCAATTTATTCAAGCATTTGACTTCTATAATCAAACAATAAACTTGGGATCCAGAAACCAAAAAAAGAAAATGACATGAGTATTACAGACTCAAGCACACCCAAAAAAGAAGAAGAGAGAATTGCAAAGATAATTGTAAAGTCATTCAACCAAAAAAAAAAAAAAAAGTATTTGTGTTAAGTATTTAAAACCTCATTAAACAACACTTAGCCATTTATTTATTTTTAAGGAGACAGGATATAAGAGTATGACCGGCATAAAAGAAGAAGAAAAAAAAAAAGAGTAGTACGAACTCAACAAAAAAAAAAAAAAGTATTGCAAATATATTTGTAAAGTCATTGGCAAAAAAAAGGAATATATGTAAAAGGTTTCAAATAATAAATAAGAAGAGAGAAACAAAATTGCTATTAATTAAGTGAATGAGGTGTAAGTCAATTAGCATTTAATGCTATTTTTTTAACTATTAGATCAATTACAAATCTACAGTTTACAAATGGTGTAACTCTTGTCAAGTTACACTTGGTGTAACTTGAACCCATCTCTCTCTCTCTCTCTCTCTCTCTATATATATATATATATATAAGCTAGATAATTTTTTATGACAATTGATATAGAGACCAATAAATTTTTCTTGAGATCATGAATATTAGGATGAGCTTCTTTGTTTCAGCTTATTTAGTTTTTGAGATGAGTTCAAGTTACATCTGGTGTAACTCTTGTAAAGTTACACCTGGTGTAAAGTTACACATTTTTTACACCATAGATTTGTAAATGATATAACGGTTAAAAAAATACCATTAAATGCTATTATTTTCCATCTCATTCATAATTAATACTAGTATTTTCTCTCTCTCCTTATTTATTATTTTGTACTTGATTAAAGGGCACACTTCCATTTTTAACAACTTGCATTTCTATACTTGAAAAAAAATAAAATAAAGTTTTTGCTTGATTAAAGGGCAGCAATGAAGATTGAGCTGAGCAGTCTCAATAGCAATAGTAGCTAGCAAAACTGCCCTTCCAAGTATGAAGATTGAGCTCCCACCAGACATCAAAACGAATATCCCTATCATATGCTTTCTACTGACTTTGCCTTCCTCCTCTGTTGCCCATGCAATCCAATAATTGCTGCCCATTTGTAGTCCTTGAAAGAGAACTTGACAGAGAAGAATAACAGGAACTATAGCTCCTTTATAAGCAAAGTAACAAAGGTCGAGTAAACACTCCATTTCACTCGACCAGTTTCTGTCTCTTCTTCTTGAGTTCTTGCTGTAAGTTTTCCATTATCGATGTGAGCTTCAAAATTTTCTTCTATAACTTCTATCTGATTTATCTTATAGGGTCTACTAGAAAAACAATAAATAAGGAGAGAGAGAAAATACTAGTATTAATTATGAATGAGATGGAAAGTAATAGCATTTAATGATATTTTTTTAGCCATTAGATCACTTACAAATCTACGGTGTAAAAAAGGTGTAACTTTACAAGAGTTACACCAGGTGTAACTTGAACTCATCTCTTAGTTTTTAACTTCTTTTTGGTACTATTAATGAGTTTTATTGTACATTTTGATACTATTCATAGGTTTCATTATACTATTTAGCTAACTTTTAACTTTTTTTTAAATTTTTTTTACACTTTTAGCAAAAAAGTTTTCAGTTTCAGCTAAATAATTTGTTTTTGAAACAGACCTCTCTCTCTCTCTCTCTCTCTCTCTCTCTCTCTCTCTCTCTCTCTCTCTCTCTCTCTCTCTCTCTCTCTCTCTCTCTCTCTCTCTCTCTCTCTCTCTCTCTCTCTCTCTCTCGGAGATTTTGAGATTGTTGTTAAGGCTTTAGAGGATGGAAATATGTTCTCATCTTCTTTTGGCAATTAACTAAGAGACATTTTGTCTTTTGCTAGCTTTCTAGTGGGTTATTTTCTCTCTCATTTTATTAGGTAAGGTAATGCTGTTGCTAATTCCTTAGCTCAGAAAGCAAGACTTTCTTTTCCGTTTTCAGTCTAGATGGAGTCCGTTTCACCTAACTAAAATAATGTTGTTGTTGCTGATTTACCAGCACCATAATAATACCATGAGGAACTTATTCTAAAAAAAAAAAAAAGTTATATAAAAAGTAGTTCATACTATATATATATATAACAAAAGTCAATATTATAATTTTCAGGATTAAAATACTACTTGTAAAAAGAATAGATTGCATTTTAAATTATTTTATGGGTGACAAATTATTTTTGAGAAAATGGGTGACAAATTAAATCATATAATTTTGTTAAGTTTAAATTAAATCATGAACTTTTAAAATTATATCAATTTAGACTATACTAGACTTTTTGGACCCCCAGAAAATTAAAAATAGTATTTCTGATTAATTACGCCGGGATCTACCTTATGCTTTGATTTCTTTAGGCTAGGCATGTAATGACAAGCTCATTCTACCGTTATAGTGGCAGGGGTCTGTAGACTCTGTACTATGTATAGCTTTTCAACATAAAAAAGGAAGAAAATTGAGGCCAGCACTTTTTGACAAAAGCGCACTGACGTGAAAGAAAAAAAAAAAAAATTTCCCAACTTTTTTTCTTCAGATCGTTTTGGAAAGTGCATTCTTTTTTTTTCTTTTTTAATTTTTCCTTCTGTTTCAGAAAAATATGTGCAAACATTAGCAATACAGTGATGAATGATGAGTAATAATATAGACAATTACAAGAGATGTGAATATGTGATACATTTATTATTTTTTCTTTTTAAAAAAAAATTGGTAGAAGGGAGCTATCAGTGTAACTTTCTTACCTTGGGCGTGACTATAACAGTACTCTACCTGTTTTTGTGCGAGACTGGTCTATGTAAATATGTGATACATTACATGCATACTTGGGCAATCTATTAATGTTACATTACAAGAATAACGAAACCCACATGCTCCGAATCTGCATGGAATCTCTGTTCGATGACATAAGGACTATATACAGAGGTGAGCTTTTTGGAGATGGTTTTGCTTTGGAGTCTAGGAAAATTTGTTTTGCTTGTAATTGTAAATTAAACTTCTCTTGCTATTGGGATTTGTTTCATTGGAAAAAAAATGATTCATTATGGTTTTTTCCTTGGATTGTTTTTGGATTTTCTATTTTGTTACCATATTTCCGACTAAAACCTAACATATATAGTAAAATTGAGTGTAAATTTTGGCGTGTACGTCAACTGTTTGTGTTTTAGATATTTCCTCCTATTTATGAAAAGTATGCAAAAATGACGTTAGCACAAACAAATATCATAGACAATTTAAGAGAGATATGATGTATTATGCATATGTGCGCAATCAATCTTACAAAACTAGCAAAAGAAAAAAAAATATATGTATGGACTAATAACAAATCACATACTCTAAGTCTCTAACATTTGCATAAAATCTCTATTAGGAGGTGTTAGAGATATATTAGCCCAATGTAATAAGCCCAAGCCCAAGCCCAACCCTATTTTGTGTGCAAGCTAAGTCTTCTACTTATGCTAAAAATCTATTAGTTTAGTCTATTATATGTATCAATGTTATCGTTAATTGTAATAGAGGATTTGTACTACACTTTCATATAATAAAAATGTAGCCATCAGGAGTTTTCTTCGTGGATGAGGCTGTCAGAACTTCGTAATTCTTGTGTTTGTGTGCAATATATGTTAGATTGAATTACGTAACTCTCGTGTTCTACGTAACCCTCGTGTTCTTGTGTTTGTGTGCAATATATCTCTAACAAGCTAGAGCCTAGAGGTCCAGAGACCAGCGTGTTTGATTATATAAGGACTCTCGATTCTGTAGAGATGTAGCGCTAGACTTTGGGTTGGAAGATCTGCAAATGGTGGTCCAGTACATTAGCTTGGGAAATGGGTTTTATCCTTATGCATCAATGGAATTTTGTTTTCGTTGAGTAATTAAAGCTTTGTTTTTGTCTAACAGAAAAAGAAAAGGAAAAACAACAACGAACAACACAAGGTCGGCCTTTTCTTGAGACCGGTTAGATCTCCAAAAATCCAAGCTTCCCTACAATAAGCAGGTCCATTTACCTGAAGTATATTGCTCTCTTAAAAGTTAAAACCTAATTATCTTCCATTTATCTATCTCGACCTGTATCTCCTTCTGTAACGTTTGTAATTTACAATAATCACCAATATGTATGGAACTATATAAGACTAATCATTGTCAAAATTAATTTGATTTGAGGGTATACTACAAATTTATATATAAATCATATATTCTGTCCTAGGCTTCAAAACTCGAACCATACCAGTTAGTAAGTGTGTTTGAACCGTCAGTGGGCCAATTTTTTCTCAAAAACTACCATTTTAGCCATTTTTGACAAAAACCAGCTTGGAATTGGACCATGGTTGACAAATGCATAGTTTATTTTCATAAGCGTAGCTAATAGAAAAGCCAGTGTGCTGATTTGGGCTTTTTTTTTTTTTTTTTGGGTTATTGACAGACTTTAATGGGTCAAATTTGCATTGTGTTTGTTATCGAGAGGAAGGGTTCTTATTTTCTTCTTTAATTATTAAGATGTTTATGTACCTGTTGAGTAAGTTAAGTGATCATAATCTTGCTTATAATACAATTACGCAGGGGAGAAGTCAAAAATTTTTTTTGAGGGGCCAAATTTTCATACTAATATATTAGTCAACAAATTATGACAAGTGTAAAAACACTTACACATATATAAACTTAATATTTTAATATTAGAGTAGGTCGTAATTTATAAATATATTGTATACAAAATTATTAACTTTGACATGTATATTAATTTATGAGAGAAATTTTTAGGAAAATTTATCATATTTTAAACTCCAATGAGTATATAAAAGTTGTCTAATTTGATATTAGAAATGTACAAAAAATGAAATTAAGAAAACAAAAACTACCTTGCATCTATAAGGCTATAATTGTTTGACCAATTAACAAATTCTACTTTTTAAAAGAGTATCATTGGACTAACTCAAATATTTGGGGTCCAACTCCTATTTTAGTAGCTAAATCTTTTTAAGTTTTTAATAATTATACATAAAATAAAAGAAAACTTTAAAATTTTGGTGCCCCAAGCTACAACCCTAGGTTTGGTAAAAGGATAAAGCACCGTATATACCCTACATTGATATTAAATTATTAATTGTAATACACATATTCTAATGGTACAGATGTTGCGAATTTACGTTGTCCAAAACATGTTAATTTGAAATCTTCCTTCTATTTCTAATAAACAAAGAATAGATCATCAAAAAAAAAGAAAGTATAGACGGTATAGTGATACAACTTTTTCCAAGTTTGGGTCAGACAAAAGCTTTACCAAGACTCATTCTGCCACAGACTTGGGCTGCTGTATTGGGTAGTCTTTTGGGCCTGTTTACAATCTTAGCCGCTTCATTCAAGGCTGGTTGTACTGATAGAACATAGATTGACAATTTGACAGGTAAAATAAGGATTCCACCACTGTTGAATTCCATGAGCTCCTTTAAAATCTGAGAATCGACCCTTGTTAACAGTGAGATATACATGCACGAGGAATTAGATGCAGTGCTTGTGCTTCTGAACCTGAATTCAATTCCAACACATTTCAAACTAGACTCACAGTATCTATCAAACTTGTGCAGCAAAGCCAGCCTAAATTGTACTTTCTCCAAGTTTCTGCTGGTCAGAATCAATAAAATCTTTTCAATTATAAGAACCTGTGTTATAGCATACAGAACCATAAACAAAAAGAAATGCCAAAATGACGAAGCTGCTAAGAGAAAAAAAAAAAAAAAAAAAAAATGAGAAGCCAAAGTAACCAAGCAAGTTGATCTAAAAAGTGATAATCTGCTTCCCTACGATTTAAAACATATATATGACAGGTCAATTTTCTGAGCATTAGATTTAATCTATGGCTGATATTACAGGTATTGCACCCCGTGCAATACCATACCCCACGGGACAGATCATCAAAAATGAAAGCGAACCTGCCATATCACCAGACTTGCTCTCTAAGTCTGACGCAGAGAACAAATTGTGTCCGGTACCCACAGAAATAAATGCTTCTGCTGAAAAACGCGCAAAACGCACTTCCAGGCTTAATTTGTGCGCTGCTGTGGCACTGAAATTTTTTGTCAAAAGAAAACTTCGTCGAAGAAAACTGGGAGAAATTGTGTAAGAAAACTGTCAGAAATTGTGTAATGGGGGATATAAATAGAAAGGGATCATTTCACTCCAACTCCAAGCCTCAGCAGCCTCTATCCACTTCGCAGCGACAGGGAAGGCGACGGCGACGGCAGCCTTGTCCAGAGTATTTTTTTTTTCTTTTCTTGGGTACGAATGCTTTGAAATATTTCCATTTTGTTTCTTTGTTTTTGTTCTATAAATTCCTTTATTTGGTATAGTTCAACCGTTTGAGACCAAGTTTAAAAAATAAAAAATAAATAGTTATATCATCAATAAAAATTTTAAATTTTAAGTTTTTGTAACGTAAAATTATGAATAATTTTTAAATTTCAGGTTATTACGTATAATTCTGAATAGTTATTATTTAAATCAGTCGAACTAGTTGGATCGGGCGCAATCGGAAGCTGTTGGTATTCCCCAACCTCTACAGAGACGCATTAATTGGCAAGGTTCTCTACTCTCTGATATATTCTTACTTATTTGTTCATGCATGGCTGAACACATCACATCATTTACATGTTTTGGGAGTACCTGACAAGGGCCAATGGTCTTTTGACCAAATCTTTTCTCACCCCTAAAAACAAGAAAAAGGCTGGAGAGTGAGGTTACATTGTTAATCTTGTATGTCCTATGTTGTTAGGATGCCAACAACTGGTTTATGCTTGTTTTGGTGCATATTGCAGTAACTGTATCTTATAATGTGTAGCTACTGTAATCAAGCATGTGATGTTACTGTAATTTTTTTTTTTTTTTTTGAGAAACTGATGTTACTGTAATTGAGTATGTGGGAATCTATTTTGGTGGAGCCATAAATTTAGTAATATGGTTTCACAAAAAGTTACTTTATTTATTTTATATTTTTATTTTACAAAACACCCAACATTAGTGATTTTATTTTAACTTCCAACATAATAAAATAATATAAAAAAACTCAGTAAAATAATATTTTTTTATTACATATGACCTATAATGTGAACATAGAAAAGAGCTATAGTGAACACATGAATAATAATACAAAGCAGTATAAACATGTGAATAATAATACAAAGTAGTGTGAATACATGATTTTTTTTTTTTTTTTTTTTTTTTTTTTTTTTTTTTACCTATGAGCTATAGTGCACACCCAAAAGTATATGGCTTTGGCTCCACCAATGTAAGCATAGTTTTCTATTTTGTGGTGCTAATAATAGCAATATAACTTTTTAGGATCACCAATAATAATGCTCTTAATATGATTTTAGAGATGAGGTAGTTAAGGGTAGTTAAGATACTGTTAGGTTGATATAGGTTGTAGATTCTGTCAGATGCTAGTACAAAGGAGCATTGAATTAGAGGCATTTCATTTAACGAATAAGCTGATTTGTTTGTTCTACAACATTAATCACCAAGGGGTCTAACTTTTCTCATTTTATACATTCGTGTGTATGTGTGACTTTAGGGTGACTTAAAGGGGTACCTGATTTTGTACATTTTGTGTGTTGGCCTGACTTTAATATAGGCTTTTTTTTAAAGCCTTATCTCGTTTTTGGATTGTAGATCTATGTAAAGTTATTTACCAATTGCGAAGCATGCAAGTGTAAGTGAAATAAGAAAGAAGAGTGGTGTGTAGTGTGTGCAGCAAAGTGGTGTGAAATAAGAAAACAAGAGTGCTGTGTTGCAAAGTGCATGTGTGTAATAAATTCAGTAAAATTTCTGTTTTATTGAGAATTTAGTTGTATATATTGTACTTATGTGTGATGAAACTTATTACAAAGTATTTAATAAGATATTTTCTTGCTAAGTGTAAAATTTATTGTATTGACTAAACTTTTGCAGACAAGAAACTCAACAAAGGAGTAATGCCGTCTAGTAGTGAAAATTTCAGCCTTTCAGGACCAAATCCCGGAGTTGGTATTTACTGGTAAGACCATTAACCAATACTTCACTAACAGTGTGTAATCAACTGCTAAGGAATTTCATTCAGCCCATAACAAACTAAAGGGGAATTCCAATGCATCCAAAGTATAAGATGTTCACGGTATTTCATTAACGAATCCAAAATTGCGTATATACATTGTTCATAGTTTCATTTTTCAGAACATGCAACGTGCAATGTTAGGATAATGCTTGATTTTAATGCACCAAACAGGCTTTTCTGTTGATTCGAAAAAGAAAAAAAGGGACTTTTCTGTGTTGTCACAGCCTAGTGGTTTACGTGCACCTCCCCAAACGTATTATTTACTGTTTCTGCTTTTAGTGACTCACAATTATAAATTAAAAGTCCGTTTGGATAGAACTTATTTTGCTGAAACTGAAAATTAAAAACTGAAAACATTGTAGTAAAATAATTTTTAAATGTGTGAATAGTACCGTGAAACCCATTTTTAATTAAAAAATTGCTGAAAAGTGAAATTTGTGGGTCTCGTGAACAGTACACAAGACCCACTAACATGCGAAAATTGGCTAAAAAGTCAAATATTGTAACTACTGTTCATGCACAGTACATAAATAGTAGCCTTTGTCTCCTGAAACGCATGCCCCCCCCACCCCCCCCAAAAAAAAGGAAAACGCAAAAGAGAAAAACACAGACGCTGAGATAATTGGTATCCAAACGGATACTAAGATGAAAACGTACACAGAGAATAATGACGGCTAATAGGAAGATATGTTTACCAGTAGTGAGATAACTAGCAATGTGGATAAAGTTATATTTATTTTCTATCATTCCACTCTACGATCTCTTATACCAAACACACATAATAGAAAATTAAAATCTTTTCAGTCCTCATATTATTCTATTATTTTAACATTTTCTATTTTTCTAATTTCTAACCAAATAGAGTGTTTTTTTTTTTTTTGTGGAACTTTTAAGATAGAGTTTTTTTTTTAGATACAAGATAGAAATTCTATTATAGCATAATCTAAGTGTATATGTATGTGATGTAATTTGTTTTTTCCTAACTTGTGGATATGTATATGGCTTCTGTTCTAGAATTTTTATTTATTAACAAGCAACCTTCACTACATATTTTTACTATTTTACAATATCCTTGTAGGAACGATGTAAATTACAGAAGATTGGTTCTTGCCTGTTTGGTTCTTGCACCTTGCAGGCCTGAGTGGTGCTATAAATGGTCGCCAACATCATGAGACTGAAAAACATGAACCTTCTAATGTTCCGCTATCTTCCTGGATTCCTTACCTTTTTGTGAACCCACATGATCCTATTTGTTCAGAATATATTGGATATTTTGAACAGAGGAAGAAGATGCGGGCAAAAAGACTTGGAGGAGTTGATAGGTTTTTAACAAAGAGTTGCATAAATTCAGGCTCAGAACCACTGCATCTCATTCCTTCAGCAGATCTGACCATTAATAGGTGTCAATTGACTAAATTCCAAAGACCTTTTCGTAAGTATGAAAAGTTTTGAAGAGCTTATGGAATTCAACAGTGGTGGAATTATGTTCCCTGCGATTCTCTGCGTTATGAGTACAACACTACAAACTATGTTGAATGAAGACTTGGTAATGTCAGTATTTTTTTGAATATTAGATCCACTGCTGGATGGTGACCACGTGTTAATATTGGAACCTTTTAATGTACTTACTTTACATAATAAATGGTTTGGATTCGGTTGTTACGTTTTTTTTTTTTTTGCTGATGAATTGGTTATGTATTTTGCTTGGATATAGGTGGGCTTGCATTTTGAGAAAAGTTCCTAGCGACACTTACTATTTATTTTTGGATGAACCGAAATTTTTATTAACAAAGTGTCACAGACAAAGCTACGAAGGCCAACAAGCCTCACCTAGGATGGCCAAAACAAAACAAGAGGGGCTGTTGCCAAAATCAAACAAACCAAAAAGAGTACATGAGAAGGACCATTTTTCCAAAGAGTGAGCACAGCTTGGGCACCCCAATCAACAGAGACATTTGAGGAAAGAGCTGAGAGAAGATTGGCACAGGTTTGGGAATCTGACTCAACAAGAATGACCTCAAAATCCAGGTTTGATGCTAAAGATAGAGTCCACTTAATTGCTTCAAGTCCTACCTTAGTATTGGTTTGATTCATTAAACCCAATACATGTTCATACTCGTTACTTGTGGTTTTGACGTGAATGTGTAGAGATAGTAATAAGAGAAAGGTGTAGGTCACTCTCTACACTATACACACCATTTCTAACTATTCCAGCATCAAGGTTATCAAAAAAAAAAATAAAAACCTATTCCGGCATCAAAGTTGTCCTCCTGCTTTTAGTTTTAGGTGTGTCATGTTTGTCGTACTTAGCAGAAGATATTAACATACCTTATGCCATTGTTGTTCAAGTTATCTGTAGAGAATACTTACCGTAAAATGAAGAATTATAAAGAAGAATTTTCTATTAATCAAGAATTAAGAAGGAATTCTTCTAGTCTATGACGTTTTTTAAAAAAGTTTTTGATGGATAACACATGCTTTTTCACAAGGCTAGACTAGGAGCCCATTCAATTGGTTCTCTATTTAGGCTGTGTTTGGCAATGTGTAAAATGTTTTCCAAGTGTAAAATATTTTCAGTTCAATTGGTTCTCTATTTAGGCTGTGTTTGGCAATATGTAAAATATTTTCCAAGTGTAAAATATTTTCAATTGAAAATATTTTACAAAAATGAAAAATTTTCAATTGTTTGTTTGTGTTTTGGAAAATTTGTCAGAAAAGTATTTTCGGAGTTTGGAATTGCACATAAAAACCTATTTTCAGAAAACCCAGCCACTATAGTCACCACCATAAACCCAGCTACCAATAGCCACCATTAACCACCACATAACCAATTAACCTGAAAAATCATAATCAATATCAAAACCCATCTACCAAAACCCACAAGCCACCACCATTGAAACCCACGAATCACCCCAGCCACCGATTTACCACCCCCAATTGGCCACCATCAACGCTTAAACTCACCTCCAATCCACCACTACTACAAATCACACCAACCACCAATCCTCCAAAACCCAAGAACAAATGTTATTTTACAATTAAAAAAAAAAAAAAAAAAAAAAACCATTTAGGGCAGCAACAGCATGGGTGGAAGACAGGTTGAGCGGCGCGATTTGGGCAGTGTGATTATGCCCACCCTCATCTTCATGATCGTTGACTTGAGCGTGAGACAAAGTGTAAGTGGATGAGCTTGGATTGGAGCTAAACAAAATCAGGGGAGGAAGAGGGATGGGTCGGGTGAGTGAAAGAGAGAGGACAAAGGTGGAGTAGATGAGAAATTACCTTCACCAGTGGAGGGTCTTGCAGGCATGACGGTGGGGCCATAGGTCGGGGACTGGATCTGGGCTTCACTGGCGGTAGCTCTCTCCATCATTTGGCTTGGCTTGGCGTGACTGATGAGAGTGAGTAAGGAGAGGAATTTTTTTAGGAGAGCACGGGCGACGTTACTTTATGCTTAGGGGGTTCAATTGAACCCCCTGCCTTGAAATTTTTTTTAATTTATATATAATTTTTTTTTATTAGTATAATTTACTCCTAAAGATATGTTTGTACTTTTTCACTTAAATTTTGCACACCATAACCACATATTAGCCCAGTCCAAAATCAAACAACAACGTAGATCACAGTTCTCTTTAAGAGTAAAAAGCGAATGTTTGTAAGTCGTAAATGTCTCTTTTTATTATAAATTTATGTTATATGTGTGTGATTGTGTGTGTTATTTTTTATTTTTTATTATGTTATTTGTGTGAATTGTAATGCATGTGAATGTGTGTTGTGTACTACAAATATAATATAACTTTATATAATTTAATAATTAGAAAATACGGAGGGTTTGTTACATGTGTGTATATTATTATCATGTTAAATAAATTTTTGTTATGAAGTTAGTGATTCAAGAACCAAAATAGTAAAATTAGTAATTTTTTAAGCATTTTATTAGTTATGTAGATACTTAGTGTATTATTTATGTATGGATGAATGTGGCTGTGTGGGCCAATTTAATACAGTGACAATGGGTTGAGTTTTGTTATTTAATTTGAAACATTTTTTATAAAAATAATGACAAATAGATAATGACAACTTCATAAAAATTAAAAATGTTATACAAACTTAATAAAATAAAATGGCCACACTTACCAACATTAACAATAAATAATGACAATTGATAATAAACTATATTGTAATGATTTTAAAATATGAAAACTCAGAAGAAAATTGTAAAACTTCATATATTTTCATTTTTTTTTTTGTCGATAACTCAATATATTCAAAAAAAAAAAAATTATTAAATTTTGTTTGGTTCAAGTTTCTTAATGACCCCGCTGAACAAAATTCCTAGAGTCGTCACTGGAGGAGAGTAGAAATGGTTTGAAGGTAAATTGAAAGTGTAAAATGATTTACGGGTGTGGGGTGAGTATTTTACGATCAACTAAAACCTATTTTCTATTTGACCGTAATTTTCTACGTTGCCAAACACTAGAAACGGTATAAAACAATTTCAAAAAATTAATTACACCAGAAACAAACATAGCCTTGTACTCCTTCCATCAAATGAGTATGTCTCTAAATGTTAGAAATGTATATTCTCAAAAACACTCTTAATAGAATGAATTTTTATTTATCACTCTTATTATCAAATAAATTAAAAAATGAAAAAAATATAGTAATTAATTAAATAATTTGGATAAACTCAATATGGGCTACAATAAGTCCCCTAATGGAGAAAATCTTACCCCTCTCTCACATATGAATTGATATACTTAATAATATATAAAAAAAAAATATAAAGAAAAATATATTTAATAATGAATTAATATACGTATTCCCGCGTTATATCCTAATTTTAAAAAAAAAATTGCTATTTCATTGTCATACCCGTACAGGCCGTAATCATGTTCATTTCCATGCTTCCAAGTGTTTAAAGAGCTAAAAATAATTTGTAAATTTTTGTAGAGAACTCAGATTTTTCTTTCATGGATCTAACCTTGTAAGCTCCTTTAACCTTAGAAATCTTTATCAATACAGGTGATATATTTAGATCGATTGAAATCTATGAGGTGGAGGAAATTCTAACTTGGCAAGAACCGCCCTAGACCACCTGTATCAAGAAGCAATTAAGCAAATAAACAAAACAAGAAGCAAAAGAAGCACCTCCCAACACCCCCACCACACCACCCCCCCCCCCCCCCCCCCCCCCCCCCCCCCACCCACACACACACACACAGAGACAAAAGCTTTACCAAGACCCGTTATGCCCCCACAGACTTGGTCTGTATTGGGTAGTCTTTTGGGCCTGTTTAGTGTTTACACACTATTTAGCTGCTACATTCAACATGTACCGTTTGTAGTGCTGTAGTTATAACACATTGATTCATAGGGAAAAGGATTCCACCACTGTTGAAGACCATGAGCTCTTTTAAACTTTTTATAAGCAGCA
This sequence comes from Quercus aquifolioides, assembly GCA_019022515.1. NCBI lineage: Eukaryota > Viridiplantae > Streptophyta > Magnoliopsida > Fagales > Fagaceae > Quercus > Quercus aquifolioides. The sequence goes on along the minus strand of CM032335.1, from coordinate 10,998,106 downwards.
AAAACACCTTCAATGTCTGGGAATTGAACCCTATTAATGGTCAAATCTGCTGAAGGAAGGAGATGCAGTGGTTCTGAATCTGAATCCATTCCCAACACACGTGAGCATAGATTCCACGTGGAGTTCTTTGTTGCAACCATCTCAAATGTTCCAACTCCATTCTCCTCCATCTTCTTCCTGTGTTCAAAATATCCAACATATTCTGAACAAATAGGATCATCTGGGTTCACAAAAAGGTAAGGAACCCAGGGAGATAGCACCGCAAAATGGTCTTCAGCTTGGCCACCATTTACAACAATGTTAAGACCCGCGAGTCCTGTCTTGAAAACACTGGTTGCCAAGTGGATTCCAAACTTCACTCGTTCATCTTTGATCACACCTTCTAAGAAGGCAGAGAAGAATGGAGGATTGAAAAGATAAGTTTCAATAAAATGACCCTCCTTGGCCATTTCCTTTCCTGCAAGCAGTGCCGTAGCTGACCCCAGAGAATGTCCAGCTAACCACACACTGGATTCACCTTTAGACTTAACTGTTTTGCGAAGAAACTCCATTGCTTGTTGAAAGCGGGAACTCTGGTGAAGTTTGTTAAGGAGGGACTGGAAGTTTAACATGAAGTCTTGTGACCATGTGCGTCGTTTGATGAGTGTGCCCCGAATGGCAATAACATAGTGCGGGATGTTTCGACAAAAGAAGAAGAAGAAGGTGGGTATTTGTATTCATAAATGGCACCGAATATGGATAAGTCCTTATTGTCTATGAGTTTTTGACTTAATTGGAAATGGAAAGATTCCCACCAAGGTGGAGCAAGAACCTGAGATTCTTGGCGGTTCTTCTGGCGGTCGCGTTCAAGAATGTACACTCCTTCAACCAAGCTGGCAACAACCGATCTTCGGTAATGTTTGTCGTTCCTGCAAGGAGATTGACAGATTGTAAAGTACGTAGTAGAAATATATGGTGAAGTTAATTTACTTGTTAATAAGTAGAATTTTTCAATAACAGAAGAGAAGCCACATATCAACTAGTTAGGGAAAGAAAAAAAATTACATTAGACCATTACAAACACCTTTGAGATGCATATGGTATAACCAATCTATGCATATGGTATAATATGAATACACCAGATTTAAGATCAAGCCATGAACCCAACAAGATATGATCAACTTTCTATTCAGAAATGAACTTTCTAGGGACTGAAAAAAGGGAGTAGGGAAATACATTAATGCAAAGAAGAAGAGAAAAATGAGACCGTTGTGCTAGACTCTTAGTTAGGCTAAAGAATAAAGGCAAGTGACATCTTATTTCATAACTTGTTGAGATTACAAATTATTAGTGGTTGACGTAAAATTGGTGTTAATGGTAGACTTCATAGGTGTAATTTAATATTAGTGATGTTAGAAATATTATAAATTTTAACGTATAAGATTTACAAACTTATATATTTCACTAATTCAATCATTTATTATATCTTTTCTTTTCTTTTCTTTTTTAAATCGTACATTTATTTATTATTTTTTTATGTTATTGAAATAAGAAAGTCTACGAACGTTACAAAATCTCACAACAATTTTAAAGAAAAATTGTGGTTGGTATGTAATCTTATTTTATTTTGTTGACACCTTACCTTATTGTGAAAATGTTGTGATTATAGAAGAATTAAAATCTACCATTCACATTCATTGTCAAGTTGATCAATTTATAAAACTTATATAGTAAAATTTGTAATATTAATTTTTAGCATTTTTAAGTCAGTGTTTATCACACCAAACATAATCTATCAATATTAAAACGATTAAGAGTAATATAACTTAACTGACATCTCATGTTGTTTTTAACAAAACTATTTAGGGTTCAAATCATCATCCCAACTATTGATTTAAAAAAATAAAATAATAATAATTGTGAGTCACTACTCACTAAGAGCAAAATTATTAATATATTCTCTTTGGAGAGGTTAACATAAAATTAGATGTGGCAAAATTGAACTTGAACCAAAGGAAAATACCATATTCAAACTTGAATTATAACAGGTCGAACCATGACACGATCTTTTTTATAAATATTTTTTTGCGAAAAGTCACTTTTAGTCCCTACATTTTTAAGCGATTTTCATTTTAGTCTCTACATTTTATTTTTACCGCTTTTAGTCCCTATTCTAAAAAACGTTTTCCGTTTTAGTCCCTACCGTTACTCATTTAGCAGAATTATCCTACGTGGCAAACGGTCCAATAGTAAATGCTGACGTGTTCATTAAAATAATATTAAAAAAATTATTTACATTTTTAAAAATGCCATATCAACAATTTAATTTTTTGAAAAAGCCATGTCAGATAAAAATAATATAAAATTTATAACCTAATTATTTTTTTAAAAAAAGAAAAGAAATTAGTTAAATTAATTTTTTTTCTTTTTTTGGAAGAACAAGAAGAACCCAGAAAACACAAACACAAAAAAACACAAAACTCAAACCCAGATTAATTTAACTAATTAATCTGATGAGCTTGAGAAGAGCACCCGCGAGCTCCAAGTTTTCATTTTGGACTGCTTCGGCACAAGCCATGAGTGTGTGCACGAGTCGAACACCGGTCTCTTGCGAATCCACAAGAACCACTGGTCGGGTCTACTCACACACATTCGATGAGGACAAAGATGAAGAAGACGGTAACAGCGAACAAGACCCAGTTGAAGATTTGAATCGCTTTCGACTTCCTTCACTGATATCCGTTTGTGGGTACACAGCGGAACCAGGAATAGCTCTCAAATCGTACTCGGAATCGTCAACCTGGGAATTGGAAAAACCAGTAACGTTGTTGATTGCCGAGGAATCAGTAGTAGTAGTAGTAAGAGGAGGAACAAGAACTGGGCTTTCAACAATTGGTTGTAAAGGGTCGAGATTTGGGTTTGGGTTATTAAGCTCAGAAAGCATACTTTGAACCCATCCAGAAAGATCAGAAGGGTTGTAATGAACGATCGAATCACATGAAAGATTTGGAGTTGTACCCATAACCATCTCGAGCAACTCGAGTTTCTTAGCCACGTTAGCCATCTCAGAAGCCTTCACCTTGTAACCCAGCACAACCAATAGTTCATCCATGCCTCCACCTGCGTCTTGCTCTTCATCCCACATCTTTGTTTTAACACTTGAACTCGATGATGAACACTCGCCACTACCTTTCACTCCAAACCCACCTCCAGAAGAGGTCTCTCCGTGATTCCTCTTGTTCATTTTTGCTTTCTTAAAAAAAAAAAAAAAAAACAGCTAGAATTGGTTCATTTTGGCCAAATGGGTTTCTTTCTTCTTCTTTTTTTCCTAATTTTGGTTTTACTCAAACTGAGTTCTTCATGTTCTTTCAAAAAAAGAAAAAAAATTAATTTAACTAATTTCTTTTCTTTTTTTAAAACAATAATTAGGTTAGAAATTTTTTTTTATCTGACCTGGATTTTTTAAAAAACTAAATTGCTGATGTGGCATTTTTAAAAATGTAAATAATTTTTTTAATATTATTTTAATGAACACGTCAGCATTTACTGTTAGACTGTTTGCCACGTAGGATAATTCTGTTAAATGAGTAACGGCAGGGACTAAAACGGAAAGCGTTTTTCAAAATAGGAACTAAAAGCGGTAAAAATAAAATGTAGGGACTAAAATGAGAATCGCCTGAAAATGTAGGGACTAAAAGTGGCTTTTCGCCATATTTTTTTTAATAATAAAATTCAGATTTTTTTTTTTACCAGTCGACAGCAGCAGTGAGATGTCCTGGTCCTGATTTGAGGAAAATTTGCTTCTCAGTAGGCATTACTCCTTATGTTCCTCTCTTCTTGATTTCCTTTGAAATAAACTGCAATGGGAGAAGCAAAAGCCTTTGAATTGTTTATGGAGCCAATTGATGTTCGACATATATTGAAATTGAACATTTTTACACTCTCAATGAAACTTTCAGGATAAAAAGGAACCAACCTGCACAATATGCGAAAGAAAGAAGTGCTAAATAATGTTATTGAAGTCCTTCACCCACCTGAGGCAAAAAAAAAAAAGTTTCAAAAGTCAATGAACAATTTAATATTCACAAAACATCAAGTAGAACAAACGAACTGAAAAAGAGCTAAGGAGGCTAAGAGGGATCAAGACAAAACATGAAGAAGTCGTGATACCAGTCATTTCTACTTAACAATTGAGTCATAAATACACCTTGATAGAAAAAATGGAAACAATATATATATATATATATATATATATATATATTTTGTTGAGTTAATGCTCTCCTTGGAGCCACAAACTCATATTAAAGAATTTACCATTCGAAAAGTTAATATTCAATTTACCTAATTACCTCTATGACCAAAAACAAAACTACAAGAACAGATAAGCCATTCAAATTGTCACTGTAGCCCAAGTGAACTATCAAAATCAATAGAGCTGATAAAAAAAGCAACCAAAAGGTCCAAAACCCAAATCACAGCAAACAAATATAGATCAGAATATTATGTAAATCAGTTTATGATTCATCCAAGAAACAAGTCTAAACTCTAAAGGGTACCATCTAAAATGCATGCAAGCAAATGTTTACAGCTAAAAAATTTCAATAGCACTAATAATTTTCCCAAACCTTTTAAGTCCTTCAAATTCTGGGTCAAGCAACCTGCTGGTTATTTGGGTTTCTTTAAGGCAGTGTGGTGTGTAGAGATATAAAGGGTGTGCTAATGTTTCAAGTTTATAAAACAATGAAGAAATTCAACAAGAATCAGATTGGTAATCTTGCTGAAAGAGTTTGGATTTTAGAAAGCCAAATTTGAGTTGTAGGCCAAATTTTCACTGAGGGTGAGAAATGCCAGGAATGCTGTCAAATGCTATTTATAATGATGAGAAGTATAAAGTGGAGGATATAGTTTCTTGGAAGCTACGATTTGAAAATTGGTTTTTAGTTTCCAAACCAAACACCTTCAAATTAGTTGTCTTGACTTTTGCTTCCAAGTCCAACTCGAAGTTTGAACTTTCGTGGATATTAATTTCGCAATTTGCTAATTGAATATTAATATAACCCCCCTCTTTAGGGGTGGCTTCTCAAAAAAAGAATATTAATATAACCTTGACATTGCAAATCGCATGTGGGAACTAGAGGGATAAAAGATAATTAGAATATTGTAAAGGATAATATTTTTAATTTCTAGAATGCACTTGTTAATGTATTACTTTAAGAAAGTATTAACATTATTTTTATAAGAAATATAAAAAATTGATCAAAATTTTAATTAACTTTTTTTATATAAGATATTTCTTAAAAAAAAAACCTTCATGATCTGGAGATTGCACATGTGATGTGACAATCAAATCCATAATTTATTTCTGTAGGTGGAGGATTTCCGACCGTACATCTGATTGATGCTCAGACCCCGGGAGCCAGGCCGCGGAGGAGTTTTGTCCCCTTCCCGAGTATGGCCCTAAGTACGCAAGCGCCTAGCTTGGACGCAATGGAATCCCACATCGGTTAGGTGAGCGCCCCACCAAGGCTTTATAACGCATCTGGTGCTTGCCTTGGTGTACCACTACTTCACATGTGAAGTAGTGGTACACCAAGGCAAGCACCAGATGCGTTATAAAGCCTTGGTGGGGCGCTCTCCAAACCGATGTGGGATTCGAGCCAAAGCTCGGTGCCTTGCGCAAATAGCAAGCCCGTGGCCTCTTGGGTCCTGCGGATGGTGCGGAGGCAAAACCGAATCTCTGCCTGGCTCCAGAGTCAGGCTACAATCAGATGGGGCGGTGGCACCCCCAAGCGGGTCATCCCAACCCCAAAAAGCGCTTTTTGTAGGTGGAGGATTTCCGACCGTACATCTGATTGATGCTCAGACCCCGGGAGCCAGGCCGCGGAGGAGTTTTGTCCCCTTCCCGAGTATGGCCCTAAGTACGCAAGCGCCTAGCTTGGACGCAATGGAATCCCACATCGGTTAGGTGAGCGCCCCACCAAGGCTTTATAACGCATCTGGTGCTTGCCTTGGTGTACCACTACTTCACATGTGAAGTAGTGGTACACCAAGGCAAGCACCAGATGCGTTATAAAGCCTTGGTGGGGCGCTCACCTAACCGATGTGGGATTCCATTGCGTCCAAGCTAGGCGCTTGCGTACTTAGGGCCATACTCGGGAAGGGGACAAAACTCCTCCGCGGCCTGGCTCCCGGGGTCTGAGCATCAATCAGATGTACGGTCGGAAATCCTCCACCTACAATTACTATTATGGATAATGATGGACTTACATCTCCACAAAATCCTCGGCAACTAGCTTACGTAACGTAGCAACTAGCTTATAACGAATCAAAAGAAGAGAAATTATTCAACCACAAAAAGTTTCTCTGACATTGGGAGAGTTTAGTCAAAACCCAGTTGTTGGTGGAATCGCATGCTGGCCTTAGGATGTGGATGATTTTTTCTCCACTTGTATAGTTGCATGAGAGAGAGAGAGAGTTATACCATATTCACAATACTATTCTAGATATAAAATAGAGAATATATGTGTTGAGAATTAATTTTTATCGATAGCTTATTTATATATATATATATATATATATATATATAAATAGTTTTGGTAACTCTTTTATGTTAAATATGTGCTATATATAAAAAGTTAAAAATTAATTTATTTTTAAAAATTAAAAATTAGATTAATTGGAAAAAAAAGTTGAGATAAAAAAACAAAAAACAAAACTTCAATTCTTAAATGCACACTATAACCATTCTATGGAAACATTTTTCCCCGTAAGATGATAAGATACTATTTAGATTAATTTTCCCCCATGCAGTAGAATACAAAATACACGTACCAATGTAATTCTCACTTTTCATGCATGGATGAAAAGATCATTATTTTCCCTACAAAAGAAAAAATTTAGTTTGCCTCCCTACAAAGAGAAAAGTAAAACACAAATTAAAATGCTCAGGTGAAATTTTTTAATATCTATCAAATTTATTATTTTAGTTTGCCACGTAAGTTTAAAATGTGATCTTTTTCGTTAGTGAGTTAACGGTAAAAGTCAAAATTGACGACAAGTTTAAAATAATAGGAACTAAATTGACTGTTATCAAAATATATGGATCAAATTGATTGTTACCTCAAAATGTAAAGACCAAAAATGATATTTTTGTTGTTTTTTTTTTCAAGCAATCAAGGCAGTCAAGCAATATATAACTTTTCAAGTATATAGCTATACTTTTACTCTTTTATATTGATTTATTTTGACTAATCAAATCATTTATATATAAACTTTATGTACTTAGATTAATCTTTTGAATTGGATATTATTAGCTATTTGGAAGAAAATAGCTTGGAAGGATAGGTGTGGTGGTGGACTACTATTGGGGGTGGTTGGTCTAGTGATCATGAGCTCACTCCTAATGGTTCGGGAGGTGGAGGTCCCAGATTTAAATCTTGCAATGGGAAGTGCTTGGGGATAAAACTCTATACTCTCAACTTATATTCACTAGCATATTCGATGGGGTTGAGTGTACAATTATAGCATCAACTCCAACTCAGGTCAACCACCTACCCTTCATCAAAAAGGTGTGGTGGTGGACTTAACCAAACTGTTTGGAAGAAACAGCTTGGAAGAAAGCATCCGGAGAATTGGAATCATTCCACTAGCTCACCATTCATAAACTCTCTAATTTATTATTACACACTTGTGTTGTTTTCACAATTTTTAAGCTTATCTTATTCTTATGACTAGTCAAAGTTGAAGACAAAACTCATCTAAAAAAAGAAAAACTGATGACAAAACTTGCTGTCTCTAGCAAACTATCAAAATAAAAATATTGGCTCTTTGGTTGGCCCTAACCCTAAGTGACAAGGGATATTAAATTACGGAAAATGCTAAAGTGGAAGCGCCAAATTCCATGCATACGTCTCACTTTCCCAAAAGGTCACAGTTTTATTAGACTTTTTTTTTTTTTGGCCTAAAATTTACAGGATTATGATGAGAAGTATAAAGTGGGATTTTGTATATCCTATACCCGGCTTATATGCCGGGTACAGGATATACCGCCTCATAAAGTAGAGGATATATATAGTTTCCTAAAAGCCACAATCTGAAAATTGGTTTCTAGTTTCCAAACCAAACCCCTTCAAATTAGTTGTCTTGACTTTTGCTTCCAAGTCCAACTTCGAAGTTCGAACTTTCGTGGATATTAATTTTGCAATTTGTTAATTGAATATTAATATAACCTCAATATTGCAAATCGCATGTGGGAACTAGAGGGATAAAAGATAATTAGAATATTATAAAGGATAATATTTTCCTAAAATGCACTTGTTAATAAATTACTTTAAGAAAGTATTAAGATCATTTTCATAAAAAATATAAAAAAATTGGCCAAATATTTAATTAACTTTTTTTATGTAAAATATTTCTTAAAAAAAAAACCTTCATGGTCTCGAGATTGCACATGTGATGTGACAATCCAATCCATAATTTATTACTATTATGGATAATGATTGGCTTACATCTCCGCAAAGTCCTTGGCAACTAGCTTATGTAATGAATCAAAAGAAGAGAAATTATTCAACCACAAAAAAAAAAAAAAAAAAAAAAAAAAAAAAAAAAAAAATTAAATATTTTAATATAATGTAATGAAAAATAAATAATCCAATGTGAGGTATTTTGAAAAATGAGTATATAAAATAGAAAAAGTACGTTTTTATACTAAAAAAGAAAAAAACAAAAATCTGGACATCAATCAAGGCAAATGGGTTTGGGAAGCAAAAATTGGTTGAGAATATCAATTCTGAAGCTTGGAAAAATAAACCCAAGTATACATAATCTTTAATATGACTTGGAAAACCCATAATCACCATCAAGACCAAATTCTTTTTTTCTTAAAAAACTCACATTTTGTTAATGGACTAAAATTTAATTATGCTACGAAAATTCATTTTGTTAATGAACACAATAAACAGCAAACCCAGCAACACAATTTCATTGAATTTTTACTGAAAAATGGTTTTTTTATTTACTTTCCAAGCCACAAGACCGAGTATGAGATTTGCAAATCTGAACCACAATTAAAGCCAACACAAATACTTTAGAGTATGAGATTTCACAAAAAAAAATTATTATTATTTTAGTTGGGCAGTGAAGCAATATATAACTATCCTTTTATACATTTATATTGAATTTTAAAAAAATATAAATTATCGATCAATCAAATTATTCATATAAACTAAGAGTGACACATCTTAGTATTTGTGTTGGCTTTAATTGTGGTTTAGAATCTTTAGATTGCACACTTTGCAAATATCGTACTCGGTCTTGTGGCTTGGAAAGTAAATAAAAAAACCATTTTTTAGTAAAAATTCAATGAAATTGTGTTGCTGGGTTTACCGTCTATTGTGTTCAGATTAACAAAATGAATTTTTGTAGCATAACTTTTAATCCATTAACAAAATGAGTTTTTTAAGAAAAAAAAAAAAAAAGAATTTGGTTTTGATGGTGGTTATGGGTTTTCCAAGTCATATTAAAGATTATGTGTACTTGGGTTTATTTTTCGAAGCTTCAGAATTGATATTCCCAACCAAATTTTGCCTCCTAAACCCATTTGCCTTGATCGAGGCCCAGATTTTTGTTTCTTTATTTTTTAAGTATAAAAACATATTTTTTCTATTTTATATAATAATTTTTCAAAATAGCCTACATTATATTATCTATTTTTCATTACATAACATTAAAATATTCAATTTTTCTTTTTCTTTTTAATTATTTTTTTTTCTTCACATATAATAACCACCATTCATTCTCTTTTTTCAGTCTCGGAATATGTAAAAAAAATAAAAAACTATATGCAAAGTGAATAATGTCGGTATAAATTTACATAATTATTGTAGCAATTTTGCTGATTTACATAATTTTTAACTTGAATAATGTGAGTGATTTTGAGGGTTAAATATGTAAAATTGATACTTTTTTCTATTTTGTATTTATTCAGCAAAAAAAAAAAAAAAAAAAAAAAAAAAAAGGCAACTAGGATCTAAAAGAGTAAAGAATCGTCCAACTTATTGTTCATTCAATGCCGGATTGAAGACAATACATTCACATAGACAGCGAGAATTTTTATTTTGTATTTTTCGAGTAATGTCAAAGCGAGAAATTATAGAGTAGGTGCTGGACTACAAGATCAGCAAGTTCAACGTTTGCTGTGGCCAGTAGAAAAAACGAGGCAGATCATAAAAGATTAAACAAACCTGCCATGTCACCAGACTTACTCTAAGTCTGTTGCAGAGAACAAATTTAAATTCGCTGAACCTGAAAGTGTTTTTGCCTCCGAAAACTTGCTCAGACTTGTTTAATGGTATAAATAGGAATGTGCTCTCGAAATTCTAGACTGTTTAAGTTTCTTAATTGGTTTATTGGGTTTAAAGGGTTGCCTTGATTAGCAATTTGTATTAGCAATTTGAATTGGTTTATTGGGTTTAAAAGGTTGCCTTGATTAGCAATTTGTATTGGCTTATTGGGTTTAAAGGGCTGCCTTAATTAGAAAAATTTGTATTGCCTCTATATAAATAGCAAGTTAGATGAGTTTCCTATAGATGGGCTTAATGTTTTTGGCAATTGCATGTGTATTGATCTGAATAGTTTTGAATTATCCAGGTCAGTTGAACTAATTGGATTGTGCTCACAATCCCCCAACCTCTACAGAGAGTCAGAGACACATTAATTGGCAAGGTTCTCTACTCTCAAATATATTCTTACTTATATGTTCGTGCATGGCTGAACACATCACATCATTTACATGTTTTGGGAGTACTTGACAAGGGCCAATGGTCTTTTGACCAAATCTTTTCTCACCCCCAAAAAAACAAAGTAAAAGGGTGGAGGGTGAGGTTACAAATTTTTAATCTTTTATGTCCTATATTGTTAAGATATGGTTTATGCTTGTGATAGACTGATAGTGCAGATAGCAGTAACTGTGTATCTTGTAATGTGTAGCTACTGTAATAAAAAAAGTGCTGTTACTGTAATTGAGCATGTGCTTAATATGCTTAGAGATGAGGTAATTAAGGGGTAGTTAAGAGACTGTTAGGCTGATATAGATTGTAGATTCTGTCAGATGCTAGTATAAAGGAGCACTGAATTGTAATGTAATGAATAAGCTGTTTTGTGTGTTCTGTTCTGCAACATTAATCACCAAGGGGTCTAATTTTATACATTTGTGTGTTTGTGTGACTTGTACATTTGCGTGTTGGCATGACTTTCATATAGGCATTTTTAATGCCTTATCTCCTATGTTTTTGGATTGTAGTATAGGTTGGTCTTTTATGCATTCTATGTAAAGTTATCCACCAATTGCGAAGTATGCAAAAGTAAAAAAAAGAAAGAGTAGTGTGTAGTGTGTGTAGCAAAGTGGTGTGAAATAAGAAAACAAGAGTGCTGTGTAGGTGTGTGTAATAAAATCAGTAAAACTTCTATTTTATTGAGAATTTGTTTGTGTGGGCTGAGACTTGTTACAAAGTATTTAATTAGATAATTTCTTTCTTGGTGTAAAATTTATTGTTTTGACTAAACTTTTGCAGCCAAGAAACTCAACAAAGGAGTAATGTCGTCTAGGAGTGAAAATTTCAGCCTTTCAGAACCAATACCCAGAGTTGCTAATGACTGGTAAGTCCATTAACCAATACTGTACTTACAGGGTGTAATCAACTGTTAAGGAATTTCATTCAGCCAATAACAGACTAAAAGGGGATTCCAATGCATCCAAAGTATAAGATGTTCACCAAAACTCTCTCTTCCATGTATGCAGCGAGGCCATCATGTTAGGTTAAGAATCATTAAAATTCAATGACATAACTTTTTTGTTGCTGTCTTGTTCACAGTATTTCATTAACGCATCCAAATTAAACAGCATACATTATTCATATTTAATTTTCTATTTTTTGTGTTTGGTGTGATAAAAGCAAAGTGGAAAATGCTAAAGACACTATAAGTTTTACTACATAAGTAATGAATGAGATTGGTAGATTTCAATAACTTAATAAATGAATATCTAAATTACTTTTCTTTTTGGTGATCGGTGACACATAAGTTTGTAAAATTTTATATAGTAAATTTTGTAATATCTCTGCAGGGTCTATTTTTGTAGCTCAAGCCCAAAAGCTATGGATTGTGAGCCCAATAAACCCAATACAATGAATTTGTAGAGAGTGGGTGAAAGAGCTGGGCTAGTAATGAATTAAACAGTAATGGATTAGGGTGTTTGTGAATAAATTAACATGCAATCATGATCGGACAAATGCAAACATGAACGTCCAAAGAGGAATTTTATTGAATGTACGTTGGTTACAGTTCATAGAGCTATAGTAAAGATGTTTTCTTCCCTCTTCTTTCTTTTTCGATCCCCCTTTTATCAGAGGCCTCTCCTCCTTATATAGCACCCCCTCCCTTCATCTTCATCGTCCACTTGTTCATCATCTAAACACCCACTTGAGTGCATGTCTCATCATGTATCTTCTTTAGCCTTGTGTGAGTGGCGGTAGCTGAGATTATACTGTTCAGGGGTCTTCTCCACATTAATGCGGCCAGAAAAGTAGATGCAGTGCATTTAATGTGGTGGTTGAAGTTTGTCTTCTAGATATTTCTCCGTTCCTATCATCCCCAGGTGCGCCTGAGGTTCATCTCTATCATTAAACTTGTCAGGAGGGTCACCTGAACTTCCCAGACGTCTGTTTGACCACGCTTCTTCAGATCCGAGGATAATGGCCTCTTCGGACAATTGAATATCTCCTCGGACTATGCTCCATTCTCATCACTAGGTACGTTTCTTTTACATAGGCCTCTTCTCGAGTACTTTCATCTCTTCAGACAAACAGTAGCCCTCAAATAGGGCCTTAGGCCCAACATATTGGGTTGGGCTTTTCACCCCCCACAATAGCCCCTCAAAATTTTAGTTTTTCCCTCGCATCCGAGGAGGAAAAATAGGATTTTGACTCGTCACGAAATGGCAGTTTGAAACAACAAAAATATCTGGACTTACACGCGTGTGGGCATAGAAGTAGGCGCCTCATAAATGCTGCTGTCGTTTCAGCGTTCCCAAAGCATTATCAATTACTCCAGGCGGTGCTTTGTCTTTGGCATCAAATGGTGGGCTACTGATCCAACGGGCGTGATTTTTCCTCAGAATTTGGGCGGGATGGCCTCTGACCCTTCGCTTATTCCCCTATAAAGCCTCAATGGAGGTTATTTCTTCTTTACTTTGCAAATCCTCAGAGCGCCCAGCAAACTTCAGCACTCGAATCTTTCAAGTTCTCCCTGCCACCGGTTATAGCCTTCCTCAGAATCCATAGGAATTTCTCAACGAGTTCGAGGATCAGTCTCCAGTTTAGTTCGAGTAAGTTCTTCTTCACTAAAACACTCTGTTCTCTCTTCGGCCAGCCTCTTCGGCTTTCAAATAGTCACCTTTGAGTCACTGCGTTTAGTGCTTCCTTCTTCCCAGTTAGTGAAGATGGGTAAATTTGAATATCTGGTAGATAGCCCCGCCCAAAAAGAGGAGTTTAGGAGAACATATCGCATACCTCAAAACGTGGGCTTGAGGTATTGTCCTCCGGAGAGAATACTAACAGATCGAAAGACGGGCGAAGTTGTAATCCCCATTATCGCTTTTTTAGAAGGTGGGATGACTATCCCTATGGGTCCTATCACCAATAATTACCTCCGAAACCATAGGCTTAGTCCCGACCAATGTGCGCCCAACGTCTTTAGAATTTTAGGAGCCATTGATGATCTGAACCGTCTCCTCGGATTAGGACTCACCTGGCGTGACGTGGTACACATGTACGAGTGTCATAACCAGCAAGGGGCGGGGTATTATCTTAAATCCCGATCCGATACCGTTAGGCTCCTCTCCTGCCTTCCCAAATCTAACAAAGGGATGAAGGACGACTACGTGATTGTTTCGGGCGCGTGGTATGATGGTCCTCATTGCCGAACCAAGCCAGGAGAGCCAAGTGGGATATATTAGACTTAGGTTTACTAACAGTGGGTTTAGGATTTCCTTGTTCTAACAGATCTGTTTTTTCTTTTGTATCACTATTTTCAAGTTTCTGACTGCGTTTTGTTGTGATGTTTAACAGATAGAGATCACGTTTCTCCTCGGCTGAGTCTTACAAACACTGCTGCGCTCAATTACTTACTAAGATCAGAGATCTTTGTAAGTGAGGACGGGCAACTTCGGTCGGTTCCTCTTATTCTCGGTTATAAGGCACGCAAGAAGGATTTTCAGTCGGTTGGCAACGCGATAACACAGGGAGATTATTGTCTCAGCCGTATAGACGTAGCTCAGAAAGGCTTCTTGGCTCCATACGATCTTCTGCCCGTGCCACATCCCAATCTACAGGGTGTACCCCAGCTCCTTCAGCCAATTCAACAGGTTCCTCTTGAACCCGCTGCGGCCGAGGAAAGAGTCACTTCTTCAACCTCTTCGCTTGAGGAGCAGATAGACAAGTTCAAATTCGAAGGAGAGGCTTCAAGAGAAGTTGAAGTGATACGAGTGCCTGACACCGAGGAGGAAGCTGACAGACAATCTGTTGTACACCCTCCTGTTCTAGTAACTGCTCTTCCAGACGACTCTTCGGACGAGGAAGATATGGCAGACTTGAGGAGCTTAATGAAGAATAGGGGTAAGAAGACTGAGCAGAAAGGGACTGGTACGTCCCAACCCGTGGTGAGTCTGCCTCCAGCACCGTCCCAGGTTCCTGACCCCGGCTTGAAGCCCATGCAAGATCTGAAGAAGAAGAGGCTCCATCTTGAGACCGAAGAAAGGGAGGCGTTGCCACCCAAAGGGACCAAGCAACAGAAGGTGGCAAAAGACCACCGAAACACGAGGGCTTCATCTACTGAGAGCCGAGATGAGGTCATCGTGGCTGATGTACGCCGAGAAGGACATCACATCTGGTCTCCAAGGTTGGAGTTGGATGGCGCTCCAATCTCCTGGGACACCTCCCTTAGGAATTACAACGGGGGAAGGGCAGGTTATGTTGCTGAGGCTTTGCAGCAGCCACTCCTCCTCCCCCATGACATGGAGTCCTACAGGAGTTTCAACCAACAGGAGTTCTTCCAGTCCCTTAAAAGGGATATAGCCATGGTAAGTGAGCTTAGTCTGCTTAGTTAAATCGCTAAGCCTTTTTGCTTTTTCCCTTTTTCTGTGCTTTACATTCGAAATTTCCATTCTGTAGGTTACCCAGCAGATCTTTGTGGCCGAGGAGTGGAATAAAAAGTCCTATCTTGAAGCCCAGGCAGTGGCCTACTTTCGGACCGAGGCGGAAAAATCTCTGGGTCAGCTGAAGGAGGAATATGCTCATTTATCCGAGCAATTCAAAGACATGACCAACCAGAAGAGTAGCCTCGATGCTGGTCTCAAAAATGCTGAAAAACAGGCCAAAGAGCAACGCAAGCTGCTAAATATGACCGAGATCAACTTGGTAACTGAGAGGGAGTTGGTAAAAGGGTTTAAAGCTGAACTTAAAAAAGCCAAGGAGAACGCCCGATTAGCCGAGCAGAATGCCCAACTGGCCAAGGAGGCAATCGAGGCTGAGAGAAAAGCAGCATACCAGCTGGGGGTGGATGAGACCGGGTCCCAGCTTACGGAGCAATTTGCCTCGGTTAGTCAAGACTATCGCGACATAACCTGGAAAAAGGCACTGGACGCTGCTGGAGTCTCTGCTGACTCGGAGCTAAGACTGCCTGGGAGCATATACTACGATCCTGAGATCCGAAAGCTCCCAGAGGCTGACCCTCCTCTTACACAGCTCCCAGAGGCCTCGAATCAACCCCTGGCCAGCCATGTCCCTCCTGCCAACCTTGAGGCCCCCAAGGAGTCTGATCAGCCTGGTGATAAGGGCAAACCAGCTGAGCCACCCAAGGACAAGGGCAAGGGGTTGGAAAAGGGGAAGACCTCTTCTGAGCCCAAGGACCAGGCCCCAAAAGCTGTTGCTACTCTGACAGACCAGGCTGCCGACCCTGTGGTCCCTTAAGCAAAAGCATAGATACTTAGGCCCCCTTTTTTTTTATGTAAGGTTTTTTTTTTTTTTTTTTTGTAAGGTTTTGTAAACTACCCTCTTTTTATCAATGAAGTAGTTTCTCTTTTATTTTCGGTATCCTTGTTGCATATCATATGACTTACTTTTGTTACCAAGAACTGTACTTTGTAATTATGGGAATGTAGGTAAACGCGATCACCATATCATACTAATAATGCACATAACTAACATTAGCGCTGAAGAGAGCATTTGGTATAAGAACTACTACTAAATAATAAATGCAACGAGTGTATAAAAGCCTCAAAGGTCTTTTCAAACATGCACAAAAAAGGGGCCAATATAAGCCAGAATTAGTTTAAACACATTCGAGAATCTCAAGCGTGGCTCATTACAAAGTCATATTCCAATAATAATAACTGTATGGGGGATGTTAATTGGCCCATGTCACCTGGTCCGAGGACTACAGGCATGAAGGCATTTAAGTTTAAACGACTATAGAGATAGTGAAGGAGCGATAACTAACCCACATTATCTGGTCCGAGGACTGCAGGCATGATTGGATTTAAGTTTAAACGCTTAGAGAAACTGGAGCGGAGTGTTTAACTAACCCAAATCATCTAGTCCGAGGACTACAGGCATGATTGGATTTAAGTTTAAACACTTAGAGAAACCGGAGCGGAGTGTTAACTAACCCAAATCATCTGGTCCGAGGACTACAGGCATGATTGGATTTAAGTTTAAACACTTGAGAAACCGAGGCGGAGTGTTAACTAACCCAAATCATCTGGTCTGAGGACTACAGGCATGATTGGATTTAAGTTTAAGCACTTAGAGAAACCGAGACGGAGTGTTAACTAACCCAAATCATCTGATCCGAGGACTACAGGTATGATTGGATTTAAGTTTAAACACTTGAGAAACCAAGGCGGAGTGTTAACTAACCTAAATCATCTGGTCCGAGGACTACAGGCATGATTGGATTCAAGTTTAAACACTTAGAGAAATCGAGGCGGAGTGTTAACTAACCCAAATCATCTGGTCCGAGGACTACAGGCATGATTGGATTTAAGTTTAAACACTTAGAGAAAACGGGGCGGAGTGTTAACTAACCCAAATCATCTGGTCCGAGGACTACATGCATGATTGGATTTAAGTTAAACACTTAGAGAAACCGGGGCGGAGTGTTAATTAATCCAAATCATCTGGTCCGAGGACTACAAGCATGATTGAATTTAAGTTAAACACTTAGAGAAACCGAGGCGGTGTTAACTAACCCAAATCATCTGGTCTGAGGACTACAGGCATGACTGGATTTAAGTTTAAACACTTAAGAAACCGAGGCCGAATGTTAACTAACCCAAATCATCTCGTCCGAGGACTACAGGCATGATTGGATTTAAGTTTAAACACTTAGAGAGACCGAGGCGGAGTGTTAACTAACCCAAATCATCTGATCCGAGGACTACAGGCATGATTGGATTTAATTTTAGACACTTAGAAGGACCGGAGCGGAGTGTTAACTAACCCAAATCATCTGGTCCGAGGACTACAGGCATGATTGGATTTAAGTTTAAACACTTGAGAGAATACTTCATGTAACGAATTGGGATATCAGATGAAGAAAAAACTCATTAATAAAAATACCTTTTGAGATTATTTACATTCCAATGACGTGGTATGACGTGACCATCTAGGTCTTCTAAGAAATACGCCCCAATGCCAGCACCTAAAGTAATAGGATATGGCCCTTCCCAATTGGGTCCTAATTTTCCCCAAGCTAGGTTCTTTGCAGTGCCCACAACTTTCCTCAGCACCAGATCACCAGGTTCTAGAGGCCTTAGCTTTACGTTAGCATCGTAGCCCTGCCTGAGTTTTTGTTGGTAATGTGCCAGCCGAACCATTGCACTTTCCCTCCTTCCTCAATCAGATCCAAACTCTTCTCTAGCTGCTCATTGTTACTGGTCAGACAGAATGAACTAGTCCTCAGTATTGGGAAACCGGTTTCTAGAGGTATGACGGCTTCAGCTCCATAGGTCATTGAAAAGAGGGTCTCTCTAGTGGATCTGCAAGGCGTAGTTTTGTAAGCCCAAAGTACATGTGGCAATTCTGCTACCCATTCGCCCTTCGCAGCATCTAGCCTCTTCTTCAAGCCATTTACTATGACCTTGTTGACAACTTCTGCTTGCCCATTACCTTGGGGATAGGCAGGAGTGGAGTATCTATTTATAATTCCCAGCTCGCTGCAATAATTCCTGAATGCCTTGCTATCAAACTGTAGGCCATTGTCCGAGATGAGAGTGTGAGGAACACCAAATCGAGTGACAATATTCTTCCACACAAACTTTTGAACATCTACGTCTCTGATATTGGCTAGAGGCTCAGCTTTGACCCACTTGGTGAAGTAGTCTGTGCCGACTAAAAGGTATTTCTTGTTTCCTACAGCTTTAGGGAATGGTCCCACGATATCCAAGCCCCATTGGGCAAAAGGCCATGGGCTAGACAGCGGATTAAGCATTCCCCCTAGTTGATAAATGTTTGGGGCGAATCGCTGACATTGATCACACTTTTTAACGTAATCCTGGGCATCCTTTTGCATCTTCGGCCACCAATAACCTTGAGTAATAGCCCGGTAAGCCAAGGACCTCCCTCCAGTATGGCTTCCACATATCCCTTCATGTAATTCCTCTAGTAGTAACTCGGCTGCTTCAGGATGCATGCACAATAAGTACGGTCCTAAATAGGAGCGTTTGTATAGTTTCTGGTCCTCGGATAGCCAGAATCTGGTCGCCTTCCTCCGAATTTTGTCAGCTTCCCCCCTTTCTTCTGGCAAAATGTCTTCTTTTAAGAATTTGATTATAGGATCCATCCAGCAGAGCCCGGTTCTAACTTGGTGAACCTGGATTACCTTTCTTTTTGCCTCTGTAGGCCCATGCAAGTCCTCGACGAGGATGATTCTTGGTAAATTTTGCGCCGAGGAAGTAGCAAGCGTGGCCAAAGAATCAGCATGTGAGTTACCACTTCTGGGGATGTGTAGCAAACTGAAAGAGTCGAACTCCGATCGCAGGCATTTAACTCGGCTCAAGTACCCCTACATTCTTTCATCTTTCGCCTCAAACTCGCCTTGCACTTGACCTACGACTAACCTTGAGTCCGAGAACAACTCCACAGACTTTCCTCCCATTCTTCGGACCATAGCCATTCCCATCAGTAGGGCCTCGTACTCCGCCTCATTATTTGTTGCCGTGAAGTCCAGCCTTAACGACTTTTCAATGATAATTCTTTCAGGAGATATCAACACTAGCCCCACTCCAGAACCCTTTTGGTTTGCTGCGCCATCAACGTACACTTCCCAATGGGAGGGGCTCTGTTGGGAGATCATGCCAACTGATTTTTCATCCATGTCCGACGTAGGCGTTACTTCTTCTTGTTGGTGCTCCGTGAACTCAGCCACCAAATCCGCAAGGACCTGGCCCTTGACCGATGTGCGGGGCATATATTTTATATCGTAAGCCCCTAAGATCATACCCCATTTAGCAATCCGCCCAATGTAGTCAGCGCTTCAGAGTATAGCCTTGAGTGGGAGTTGAGTGAGGACAATGACCGTGTGGGCCTGGAAGTAGTGAGGTAGCTTTCGTGTGCCGAGCACCACTGCTAGGATAGCCTTCTCCAGAGGCAAATAACGGATCTCAGCCTCATGTAGCGACTTACTTACGTAATAAACTGGTCTTTGCACACCGCAGTCTGATCGTATCAACACCAGGCTCACTGCATAGGGAGCTACAGCGATGTAAGCAAACAATACTTCATCTGGCTTAAGGCTGGACATAATTGGTGGCCAAGCTAGATAATCTTTAAGCTACTGAAAGGCCAAAGCACATTCTTCAGTCCATTCGAATCCCTTCCACTTGTTAAGTAGAGAGAAGAAGGGCCGACACCTGTTTGCTGATCGAGAGATAAATCGATTCAGGGCAGCAGTCATTCCGGTCAGTTTCTGAACCTCTTTGGGATTCCGAGGAGCTCGCAAATTGTTGATGGCCTTTATCTAGTCGGGGTTAACCTCAATTCCTCTATAAGTCACCATGTATCCCAAAAACTTACCGGATCCCACCCCGAATGAGCACTTGGAAGCATTCAGGCGCAGCTTGTACTTCCTTAGAACCTCAAAGGTACTTTCAAGGTCCTTCACATGCTCAACAACAACCTTGCTCTTTACTACCATGTCATCTATGTAGACCTCGATATTTTTGCCCAGCTATGGCTCAAACATCCTCGTCATCATCCTCTGATAGGTAGACCCCGCGTTCTTTAAGTCAAATGACATCACTTTATAGTGGTAGTTACCAATAGGGGTGACAAAAGCGGTCTTCTCCTGATCATCCAAGGCTAGTGGTATCTGGTGGTAGCCTTGGAAAGCATCCAGGAAGCTTATCCAAGGATGGCCGACAATAGCATCCACTAGCTGATCAATTTTCGGCATAGGGAATGGGTCTTTGGGGCAAGCCTTATTCAAATCAGTGAAGTCCACGCACACTCGCCATTTCCCACTCTTTTTCTTTACAACCACGGTATTTGCCAGCCACTCAGGATAAAAAACTTCCTTAATAGTTCCAGCTTGTTTGAGCTTTGCTACTTCTTCTCTTACTGCATCAGCATGTTCCTTGGACGGGTGCCGAGGAGGCTGTTTCTTAGGGGTGATCAGTGGGTTTACCTTCAAGTGGTGACATATGAATTCTAGGTCCACCCCTAGGGCTTCGTAAGCACTCCAGGCAAATACATCAAGATTTCGCTTGAGGAACTCTATTAGCTCTTCCCTCTCTTGAAGAGGTAGCTGAGATCCGACTTGAAAGAACTTATCAGGATCATCTCCAATAACCACTTTCGTTAAATCTTCACATCGAGTGCCTTCGTCTGAACCTTCGACGGGCAATTCCTGAGACTTTAAATGCTATAGACCCCTTTCAGCTCTGGACGAGGACTCGGCTTCGGGCTCATGTTGGATGGCAGCCACTAAGCATTGTCGGGTTTCGGATTGGTCTCCTCAGATCTCATGAACTTGCCATTCAGATGGGTATTTGACCTTCTGATGCAAAGTAGAGGAAACAGCCCCTAGTGTATGAAGCCAAGGTCTGGCCACGATTGTTGTATAAGGCGAATACACGTCCACCACAATAAAATCCACCTCTACCACTTCGGCGCAGGTCTGCACAGGTAAGCATATCTGGCCTTTTGGGGTGACAGCCCTTCCTTCAAAACTCACGAGGGGGGAGTTGTATGGTGTGAGGTCCTGGGGTTTTAGGCCTAACCCCTTGTAGAGATCAGGGTACATTATCTCCACAGCGCTACCCTGATCCACCATCACTCTCTTCACATCGTACCCTCCAATTCTGAGGGTGATGACTAACACATCATCATGGGGTTGGATGATGCCAATCATGTCTTCGTCCGAGAACCCTATAACAAGCAGAGCACCAGACTTAACTCTCTTCGGACCTCGGCCTATATCCCCTGCTGGTGGTCGGCCTACCGACATAACTTTCAATGGCTCGAATCCTGTTCTCCCCGGTGTGGCGAAGACGACGCTAATAGTTCCTAGTGGCGGCTTTGAAGGGTTATCTCTTCGTGGCCCTGAGCCCATCTGCCCTCCTCGGCCACTAGAGGGGGTGTAAGAGGTGTCTTAGTCTACCATCATGAACCAGTTGGTCCAAGTGATCCCACAGGCTCCTACAATCCTCCGTGGTATGCCCATGGTTTTGATGGTACTGGCAGTAGAGATTATGATTGCGCCTCTCAGGGTTTCCCACCATCTTGTTCGGCCACCTAAAGAACGGTTCATTCTTGATCTTTTCCAAGACTTGGTGTACTGGCTCTTTGAACACAGCGTTGACCGCTTGGGGATTCATTGATCCCGATTGCCCAGCGAAATCTCTCATTGGTTTATTGCTATTGTAGCGGTTCGACCTGAAATCCCTCCTCTCCTGGGGGATAACCTTGTCCTTTCCCTTTCCTTGCTGTTGGTCTTCCTCAACCCTTTTGTACTTTTCTATACGGTCCATGAGTTAACGCATGTTAGTGACCGGTTTACCAGATAAGGACGTCCTCAGACCATGGTCAGTAGGGAGGCCGAGTTTGAATGTGCTGAGGGCCATTGCATCGGAGTTTCCCTCCATATCATTGAACATCTCCCAGTATCTATTTGAATATGCCTTCAAGGTCTCACCCTCCTGCATGGTCAAGGATAGCAGTGAAGACAGGGGCCTGGCCACTCTTTGGCATGTGACAAAACGGGATCCGAATGCTTGAGTGAGCTCTTTGAAGGAGTTGATGGAGTCTGCTTTCAGACCGTCAAACCACCTCATTGCAACTGGCCCAAGACTGGAAGGGAAAACCTTACACATCAGGGCTTCATCTCTGGAGTAGACAGTCATCCTTTGGTTAAAATGACTCACGTGCTCCACGGGGTCTGTTTTACCATTGTAGATGGTGAACGTTGGTTGATTGAAACGCCGAGGGAGTCTCGTCTCCTCAATCCTGCGCGTAAAAGGTGACCTAGAAATCTGATTCAGAGCCCTGCTCATGGCATCGTTCCCTACGTCTCCACGTGATGGGCTTCTGTGTTGCCTCTTGCGACGAGACTCTTCTTCATAAGTATAGGATTCACTGGCTGGTGTCCGAGATTTCTGCTGATAAGTGACGTCTTGCTCATCATCGGAATCCTCATCAGAGTACGAGGAAATCCGCTTCCTCTTTGCATGGCGCAACTCCCTTTTCAGTTTTTCAACTTCTAATTGTAAGTCCCGGTTTTTCTCTGCATGGGACACGTGACTTTTGACATGTGACTGGCTTTGGCCAGTATGCACAGTGTGTGCACTGCCTTCACGATCTTGTCTCCTCTCTAAGTTAAGAAAAGGGTCAACGTGTTGGGATACCCTAGATTCCGCTCGCTGTTGTCTTTGTTCTGCCATCACCAACTGTTGTTTTCACTCTTGCACAAGCTCTCCCCACAGACGGCGCCAATTGTAGGGTCTTTTTTTGTAGCTCAAGCCCAAAAGCTATGGATTGTGAGCCCAATGAACCCAATACAATGAATTTGTAGAGAGTGGGTGAAAGAGCTGGGCTAGTAATGAATTAAACAGTAATGGATTGGGGTGTTTGTGAATAAATTAACATGCAATCATGCTCGGAAAAATGCAAACATGAACGTCCGAAGAGGAATTTTATTGAATGTACGTTGGTTACAGTTCATAGAGCTACAGTAAAGATATTTTCTTCTTTCTTCTTTCTTTGTTCCGATCCCCCCTTTTATCAGAGGCCTCTCCTCCTTATATAGCACCCTCTCCCTTCATCTTCATCGTCCACTTGTTCATCATCTAAACACCCACTTGAGTGCATGTCCCATCATGTATCTTCTTTAGCCTTGTGTGAGTGGCGGTAGCTGAGATTGTACTGTTCAGGGGTCTTCTCCACATTAATGCGGCCAGAAAAGTAGATGCAGCGCATTTAATGTGGTGGTTGAAGTTTGTCTTCTAGATATTTCTCCATTCCTATCATCCCCATGCGCGCCTGAGGTTCATCTCTATCATTAGACTTGTTAAGAGGATTACTTGAACTCTCTAGACATCTGTTTGACCATGCTTCTTCGGATCCGAGGATAATGGCCTCTTCGGACAATTGAATATCTCCTCGGACTATGCTCCATTCTTATCTCTAGGTACGTTTCTTTTACATAGGCCTCTTCTCGAGTACTTTCATCTCTTCGGACAAGCAGTAGCCTTCAAATAGGGCCTTAGGCCCAACATATTGGGTCGAGCTTTTCACCCCCCACAATCTCTGTTACTCTTGTTAAGTCCACCATTAAGGCATTAACACCACTTTTACTGTCAACCAATTAAAGATTTATCATCCCAACAAGTTATGAAATTAGTTGTGTCACTAGACTTATTCTTTGTCCTAACTAGCACAGCAGTCTAATCTTTCTGTTCTTTTTTTTTTCTTTGGATTTACCTATATTCTTAAACCAAACCCCCCCCCCCCCCCCCCTCGGGCATTTTTTGCTAGATTGATGTTAAATTTGATAGAGTTAGAGAAATAAACAATAGTGCATTCCTCCGCCCAACAACAGCTCATCTAACCTTGCAATTAAAAAGAAACGGCATCGCATTGTAACAAAAATTACAGAATTGCTAAGAGTTACAAAAGTTTGTTAGAACTTTCTGCTAGAGCTTTTCCCACTTCTCAGGGAATTCAGTTATTTCCCTTTTACTTCTTCACTGTAATGCTCTATGCATAGAGCTCTCACCTAAGAAGCATAAACACAGACACAGGGACGAGTAAGGGTACGGGTATGGACACAGGTACAGGGCCAGCCCTAGACTTTTTGGAGCCTAAGGTAAGAACTAAATGAGGTTTTTTTTTTTTTTTTTAATTTATGTTCTAAATTCTTTTGAAGTTTATTATCAAGATTTTTTGTATTGCAAAATTGAACATCATTGTTATCTTGCAATTGTATTGTTTTATTATCTTCTAACTCTTTTTGGTAAATTTCTTACTTATTTGTGACATTTTCATCTAAATTTTGTGTTGTATTTTGTTTATTACTAATAACAAATTTATCCATTGATCCTTTTTTAGACTCAATTATTATTTTTTTTCTTTTTTTAAGTTTTTCATTCACCAAACAATAACACCTGCATAAAATAAAGACTTACTCATTATATTACTTATACTAAAATATACATGTGGGTTCTAGTTAGTTCAACTCCAAGTCCAGCCAAAACATACCCTATTACGGAAGTATCACCTATAAACAAATAATAATAATAATAAATAAATAAAACGCAAACTTTATAATAAAAAAACAAAAAACAAAAAAAACTACCACAAGTCATCAAGGCCCAGCGGCCAGCCAAAATAGAATCTAGAAGTAGGCCTAGCGGCCCCCAGCCAGCAACAGATAAGAAACAGAACAAAAGGAAAGAGAACAAAAAGTCAAAAACGCATCTGCATCATCAGAAGAAAGAGAACAAAACTATACCTCAGTTGGTCATCCTCAGTTCAGATCAGAGTCTTCAGATGTGATTGGATGATTATTGATTTAGATCGGAGGAAGCCAGTAGAGAGAAAGAATGAGAGACGCTGCGAGCAAGAGCTGAGACTTGAGAGAAAGAGGCGGAGAGCAGGAATGAGAAATAGAAACGGTAATAATTTTAGGGATTTGATATTTTTTATATGGTGTGATTTGTGATTGTTTTGTGGATAATTTCATAGACCGAATTTATTTATCTGGTTGAATTTTGGTTTATCTAGAGGATAATGATGTTATTTTTGGGACGATTTTGATTAGACCAAAGAATTTTTTATAGTATCAATATTTAAAAATATATACCAGAATTTTTGTTCTTTAGTTACAAGGATGTGCCAAATTTTTTTAAAATTCATCTTAAACTAAATTTATTTTTCCTACCTACCCCTACTTCTTCGAAATTTTGGGGCCTCCCTTCCACTTGGGGGCTTTAGGCAATGGCCTAATTGGCCTAGTGGAAGGGTCGGCCCTGCACAGCTACAATACATTGACACGAGTAAATTCTGAAAAATTATAATATAAAACGGCCCGTACGACACCGATATAACATGGTATGACAGGGATACAACATTCTAAATGAATGTCTGTGCTTCCTAGTCTCTCACTGTTATTATCTTTATGCTGCTTAATACGATTCTATACCTTTAATTACTCTCTTTTCTCTCTGCTTTTGTTGCTTTGTTTAAGCTTCCTTCAAAATTCTGTTCTTGAATTTCTATTTATTAACAAGTAAACTTCACCATGTATTTTTACTATTTTACAATATCCTTGTAGGAACAACGTAGATTACCAAAGAATGGTTCTTGCTAGCTTGGTTAATGCAGCGTACATTCTTGAACATGACCGCCTTCAGAAACGCAATGAAACCCAAGCTGTTGCTCCACCTTGGTGGGAATCCTTTCATTTCCAACTAAAGCACAAGTTCATAGACAAAACTGGTTCCATATTTGGTGTCATTTATGAATATGAATGCCAAGATCCTGTTCCAACTGCCCCTCAATATGTTATTGCCTTCCGAGGAACAATCCTCAAAAAAGGAACAGTGGTACGTGACATCAAGTTAAACTTCAAGTGCTTCCTTAACAAACTTCACAAGTGCCCCTGCTTTAAAGATGCAATGGATTATGTTTGCAAAATGGTTGCTGAAGGTGCAAGGGTTTGGCTAGCTGGGCATTCTCTGGGGTCAGCTATTGCATTGCTTGCAGGAAAGAACATGGCCAAGAAGGGTTGTTACCTCAAAACTTATCTTTTTAATCCTCCATTCTTTTCTTTTCCCATAGAGGCGGTTCCCATGGATGGAAGAATGAAGACTGGAATCCGCTCTGCAAGCCTTATTGCCCAGGCATGCTACAATCGTGTTGTAAATGGTCATCAACATCATGAGGCTGAAGTACTTGACCCTTTTGTAGCGCTATCTAGATGGGTTCCTTACCTTTTTGTGAATCCAGAAGATCCAATTTGTTCAGAATATATTGGATATTTTCGAGACAGGAAGATGCTGGAGAAGAAAAGATTATTAGGAAAATTGGACAAGCGTGTAGCAAAGAGTTGCATGGATTCAGGCTTAGAATCACTGCATCGCATTCCTTCAGCAGATCTGACCATTTATAAGGATCGATTGACTGAATTCCAAGAACAGCTTTATGAGTATGAAAAATTTAAAAGCGCTCATGGAATGCAACAGTGGTGGCGTTGTATTAGCTATCAATCTCTGTGTTATGAGTACAACGCCATAAACTAAGTTGAATGAAGCAGTCCAAGTATGAGGGGGCAGAATGGATCTTGGTATTGTTAGAATTTTTTGAAGGGATAATTACAGTAAACTCACCTGTGGTTAGACCCATTTTCACTTTGCCTATTTGTGATTTAAAACTTTACACTTTGCCCACATGAACTTCAATCCGTTACTCATCCGTTATCCACCTCTCCCTTTGCCGTTAGAAAAACATATTTTTAGGGAAAAACAAACATAACAAAGATAAAAAAGTTAGGGTTTTTTTTATTGCTTAAGAACTTCTATGGGAACAAATTTTCTCAATGCAAAATGAATTTTTAACCAAGCCCCATATTAAACAAAAGATATATCAAAGCAAATAACAACAAAAACAAAAACAACAAGGACAAGGACTTTGCACAACATGTCTAGGAGTTTGAAGCAACTCAACGTATACGTTGGCGTTGCTTGAGCTACTGCCTTGATAAGTATTTCCCTACCTGCATGAGAGAGAAACTTACCCTTTCAACCGGTTATTTTCCTCCCCGCTTGGTCCTTGATTTGGTCGAATGCATTTCTTTTCCCTTTCCCCACAAGCGGTGGCAGCCCTAAGTACTTTTCATGGTGCTGAACTACTCTTGCCCCAAACTTCTCCTTCGCATATTCCTTTATCTCCCTATTGGTGTTCTTGCTAAAGTAGAGGGAAGTTTTTTCCTTATTGAGTTTTTGCCCCGAATCCCTTTCATAATCCTCAAGCACTTTTAAGACCCTATCACATTCCTCCCTTGTGGCCCTACAGAACACTATGCTATCATCGGCAAACAACATATGGGTAATGCTTGGAGCTCTTCTACTAACGGCAATCCCCTTTAAATTACCCCCCCTTTCCTCCTTTTTGATCATCGCCGATAGCCCTTCGGCACATAATAAGAACAAATATGGAGATATAGGGTCACCTTGGCGTAACCCCCTTGATGGAGTAATCTTCCCTTTTGGTTCGCCATTAATCAATACAGAATAGGAGACTGTAGTTACACACATCATTATTAGGGAAATCCACCTTTCATGAAAACCCATCTTTCTCATCATAGCTTCCAAGTACACCCATTCTACTCTATCATACGCCTTACTCATGTCAAGCTTTACGGCCATAAGAGCTTCCTTCCCTTTTTTTTCTTTGGTTGATGCAATGCATGGTTTCGAAGGCTACAAGCACGTTATCGGTAATGAGTCTACCAGGGACAAATGCGCTCTGCGACTCATCAATAACTGCATCCAGCACTTTTTTCAATCTATTAGCAAGAACCTTAGAGATTAGTTTATACACCACATTGCACAAACTAATTGGCCGGAATTCCGTAATTTTTTGGGGGGATTTCACCTTTGGGATAAGGCAGATATATGTTTCATTCAGACTACATGGCATCCTACCCGAATTAAGAGAAGAAAGAACACATTTGACCACTTCTGGCCCAACAATATTCCAATAGTGTTTAAAGAAAATTGGAGACATACCGTCCGGCCCTGGAGCTTTTGTTGGGTGCATTTGTTTTAAGGCATACCACACTTCCTCCGCCTTGAAGTCTGCAAGCAGTTCTTCATTCATGTATGGAGAAACTCGGGTATTTATTGAGCTCAAACTAGCTTCAAAACAGGTTGGCTGGTCAGACTTGTAAATGGTCTCAAAGTAGCCCAAAATGGTTCGCTCAATTTCTTCTTTGTCTTCCTGCCAAACCCCATGCAAGTCTTGCAACCCCACAATCCAATTTTCCCTTCGTCTTTGGCTTGCAGTAGCATGGAAGAACTTTGTGTTCCTATCACCCCATTTTAACCACTGAGTTCTGGATCTTTGACTCCACATCATTTCTTCCTTAACCTGACTCTCATTAATCTCCTTTCTCACCTTTTTGATCTCCTCTGCATTTCCTTGTAAGCAGTCCCATAACTCCAGCTGTTGAAGTTTCTCCTTTTTTTTTTTTGTTTCAACATCTTATTAACATTCCCAAACTCCATCCAATTCCATTTTTGAAGTTGTTTCTAGAATCTTTTAATTCTACCTTTTATACCACCCTCTGAGTCCACCCGATCCAACACCCATGCCTCCTCAATTATTTCTCTGCATCTATCATCCCTTGTCCACATTTCTTCAAAAAAGAAACGTTTCCTCCCCTGTTTTTTGGGTTGCTTACACGTGGGAGAAAGCACTAACAAGCAATGATCCGAAATGGACATCGCTACATGCCTCACTCTCGCCTCAGGGAATATTCTCAACCAATCCTCATTCGCGACCATTCTGTCCAATCTAATCTTAGTGTGCTGCACACCATCCCGCCCATTACACCATGTGAACTTCTGTCCAATGAAGCCTAAATCACATAGCTCACATCGACTCAAACAATCCCTAAACTCCGCCATCTGTTTAGCATTTCTGTCTAACCACCCAGTTTTCTCATTTGACTGTGTAATTTCATTAAAATCACCAAACACTATCCACGGCATAGTATACTGGTTTTTAAGAAATTCCAACAATTGCCACGAGATAAAACGTTTACCTGTATCGGGGTGCCCATAGAAACCCGTAGCTCTCCATGGAATTTGTGCCGAGCCCGAATGGACTTCCACGTCTATGTGGGAGTTTGAACAGCTTCTAAGTCTAATATCAGAGCCTTCCTTCCACATCATAGCTAGCCCCCCGCTTTTTCCATCACTAGGCACAGTGATGCCCTGCGTATACTCCAATTTATTTCTAATTCCTTTCATTTTGCTCTCCCCTGTCTTCGTCTCTGATAAGAAGACCAGTAGTGGGTCCCTTGATCTCACCTCATCGGCGAGAGTCCGAGCTGCCAAGGCCGACCCCATGCCTCGACAGTTCCATGCCAGGATCGTCATGAGGCTCGGCGGTGCTGCCTCGCAGCATCCGCCTCTCCGCCAACCATCACGGTATCAACATTAGAGCTACGGCTATTTTGTTTGCCTTCATTTCTACCATCTTTCCTGCGTTTTGTATCCAGTACATTTGGGTCTAGATCACTTAAAGGGGTTTGGCCCTCTCGCTTCAGACATTTAGGCCCTTTTTCCTCCCCTTGTGAGTCCTTTTTAATCTCTCGGGCCAAACGTTTCCAGTGCCTGCTGTTTTGGCCCAATTTCTCCTCTGTCCACCCCTTTGTTTCATCATAAACCATGGCCAAAGGGCCTGATTCGGTCTCCAGGCCCAAAAGACCAACAGGCCCGTGTTTTTCCCCTGACGCAGGCACTAAATTTTCTTTCATCCCCACTTTTTCCCTTTGGTCAATACCTTTATCCCATGTCATGCTCTCTATCCCCTTTGTCTGAGACTTGGCTTGGTCCGATGCACCCATTCCTAAAAACGGCAGCTTCTCTTCTCTCTTTTCAGCCATCCCATCGCCTATCCCATTTTCATGTAATACCACAGACGCCATCACGCCATCCCCAGCCTTAACTTTCTGCTGTGTCAGCGGATTCTTCTCCGAGGTTGGCAGTCTCGAGCCATGAGCCTCACCCACCCCCACTGAGATTTCGTTTTCATTGAGAGTCACCTTCCTCCTTTCCATTTCAGCTCCGGCGTCCCACCGTCCTGTAGCTGTGTCCGTTCCTCTTCCCATACCCATTTTGTTTTGTTCTTGCGCATATCTCCTTATGATCTCGCCTCTCATCCATGCGCCGTACTGTAGTACTTCCCCCTCTGTGCTCTTGTTTTCATCACCGCTATCTGGGCATTCTTTTAGAGCGTGGTTCAGTAAACCACACCGGTAACAAAAATTGGGCAGCCTCTCATACTTGAAATTGATCCACCTGCTTTCCCCGCCTTCCACCGTGATCTTTTTACCTCTAACCAGTCTCTTGGTCACATCTAAACGCACCTTCACCCTCAAACACTTTCCCCAATGAACTCCGGACTCCTGAACATCGATCTCCAACACCTCACCCAGCTTGGAACCAATTGCACATCCTATTTCCTTCGTTCTACAGTATAGGGGAAGGTTGAACATTTGGACCCAAAAGGGTGCCCACCTGATCTCAACCTCTTTCGGGGTAAGATTCCCATCGAATTCTTGGAGTAGGACCAGCTGCTTTTCAAAACTCCATGGGCACATGTCCAACACTTTTTTCTTGTCCCTACCATCCCCAAATTCCACCAAGAATAAATCCTCATCAACCTCAGAAAATTGGACACCCTTGTTGGGTTTCCACAGCATTCTCAAGTTTTTTCTGAGGGCTTCAATACTTATACTTTTGTGAGCTAATATCTTCATTAGTACACAGTTCTTCCCTATCTCCCTAGCTGCCTTGGTACAGTTAACATCAATCTCAATACCTTCACCCTCTTCCTCGGTAAAGGACAGTTTACTCCACAACCTTTCAAGCTCCTCTGCCATTCTAATACTCTACTTGATTCTGTCCACTAGATTGCGTACGAAAAACTCCTCTCAAGGAGAGAGGACTACCACAAACCCTCACTCAGGGGGGCACGCTAACTCTTGCAAGTGGCTGCAAGACTCCTCCCTGCTTCTACATGCACACAGGCACGAGAGGCACTATATAGGTCTTGTTGGTCACTTTTTTTTGCTGAGCTAGTGTGATTTGGTGAGGGAGAAATAAAAAGATCCAAATTTTGGGTGGTTCATTCATGGTTTGTTGTCAAGAAAGTATTACTGTATACGTGCATAAGAAATTAAGAACAAAAAAATAAAATAAAATAAGGATTAAGGTTAAGGATTAAGGATTAAGTTTTCTTTCTTTAAAATTAAGATTTTTGTTTTTGTTTTTTGATAATAAGAAATTAAAAAAAAAAAAATTCATACGGTGGTGT
This sequence comes from Quercus aquifolioides, assembly GCA_019022515.1. Taxonomy (NCBI): domain Eukaryota; kingdom Viridiplantae; phylum Streptophyta; class Magnoliopsida; order Fagales; family Fagaceae; genus Quercus; species Quercus aquifolioides. The sequence continues at coordinate 10,966,475 of CM032335.1, read as the reverse complement.
GGGATTTTTAATATTAATTTAAATTTATTATAGCCAAATAAACTTTAAGTGTGCCAACTGTAGGGGTGTCCAACCCAACCCGAAACCCGACCAACCCGCCCGAACCGACCACTCCGACGGTCGGTGACAGGTTTCCTCGCCCAAGACCCGACGCCAGCAGGTCGAGTGGCGGGTTTTCTTCTCCAAAACCCGAGCCACCCGACCCGACCGACGTTACATACAAATCCGGCGATATTCGAGGAGATCCAGGCGAGATTTGTTGAGATTCGACGACATTTGAGGAGATCCAAGCGAGATTTGGTGAGATCTGGCGACGTTCGAGGAGATCCAAGCGAGATATGGTGAGATCCGGTGACATTCAAGGACATCCAAGCGAGATCTCGACCATATTTGGTGAGATTAAAGGAGATCCAGGCTGACTTCGGTGATTTTTGGTGCAGATCTACTGGGTTTTTGCAAATTTCGGCGAATTTTTTAAAGATTCCGGCGACGCTTGCAGGATCCGGCAACTCGACCAAACCGACCGAACACCACCCGAACCCAAAACCGACTTGATCGAGTGACGCCGGCGGTCGATTTCAGGTCCCTCCGTCTTCCACCCGACATCGGCGGGTCGGGTCCGAGTTGGGTCCAAAATCGACCCGGCCCGACCCGTGGACAGCCCTAGCCAACTGTGTTAGCTACATAGATATTTTTTGTTTATGAGTTAGCGGTAGGGATCAAATTAGCTACAAGTTGAAAATATCAAGTATCAAATTGACTGTGACTAAAATGTAGAAGCCAAATTAATTGTAACACCAAAATATAGAAACCAAAATAGTATTTTCGTATTATTTATTTATACTCTTCAAATTTCAAAATATGCCTGTTCAACAAAGATCCATTTTATACTCTTCAAAATGCTATGTCCACAACATTTTTACAACAAATTATAGGTGGCAGATTGTTACTGGTTATTATTATTGGAGCAAAAAAGTAATCTCGGTGATAAGTTCAAATTTGAACTAATAACAACTAACCACTTATGATTTGTTGTAAAAATGTTGTGGACGTAGCACTTCTCTTCACAAAAACACTCTTAATAGAACGGATCTTTATTTATCACTCTTATTATCAAAAAATAAATAGTAATTAAATATTTCGGATAAACTCAATGTGGCCACATTAAGTCTCCTTATAGAGAAAATCTTACATGCATCATTTATCCTCTCTCTCTCTCTCTCTCTCTCTCTCTCTCTCTCTCTCTCTCATATGAATTGGTATGCTTAACAATATATGGAAAAAAATGCTTAACAATATTAAAAAAATATAAAGAAAAATATATTTAATAATTAATTAATATACGTATTCTCTTGTTATATCTTTTTTTTCATAAATTGCTATTTCACCGACTCACATGCCACAACCCAATGATCCATTATCTTCAAATCAGAGTGATTGGAGCCATCAATTTCGTCAGAAGAGAAGGTAAAGATCGGAGCTATTGAAAAAAAAAGAAAAAAAAAAGAAAGGGAGAAGAGGCAGAGCTGAAGCGTCTGGGCAGGGGAAAGAAGAAAAAGTAAAAGAAAAGAAATTAATTAAATATTCTTACTAGTGTGAACACACAAATAAATTATTTGGCTTTGGCTTCATTAATGTAGCCTATTTTTGTATTTGGTGAAGCTAAAAATAGCAATATAGCTTTTCAGTACCACCATGCTAATGCTCTTACCTGCTACATTCAACACTATTTTGTAGCGTTGTAGTTATAACACATAGATTCATAGGGAAAAGAATTCCACCACTGTTGAAGACCATGAGCTCTTCTAAACTTTTTATAAGCAGAAAAATCACCTTCAATATCTGGGAATTGACCCCTATTAATGGTTAGATCTGCTGAAGGGAGGAGATGCAGTGGTTCGGAACCTGAATCCATTCCCAACACACTTAAGCATAGATTCCTCGTGGTGTTCTTTGTAGCAACCATCCCAAATATTCCAACTCCATTCTCCTCCATCTTCTTCCTGTGTTCAAAATATCCAATATATTCTGAACAAGTAGGATCATCTGGCTTCACAAAAAGGTAAGGAACCCAGGGAGATAGCACCGCAAAAGGGGTCATCAGCTTGGCCATCATTTACAACAACGTTAAGAGCCGTGAGTCCTGCCTTGAAAACACTGGTTGCACGGCGGATTCTAAACTTCACTCGTTCATCTTTGATCGCACCTTCTAAGGGGAAAGAGAAGAATGGAGGATTGAAAAGATAAGTTTCAAGTAATTGACCCATCTTGGCCATTTCCTTTCCTGAAAGCAGTGCCATAGCTGACCCCAGAGAGGCAGAGAATGTCCAGCTAACCACACCCTTGCACCTTCATCAACCATTTTGTGAACATAATTCATTGCTTCTTGAAAGCTGGGAGACCTGTGAAGTTTGTTAAGGAAGCACTTGAAGTTTGACTTGATGTCACGTAATGCTGTTCTTTTTTTGGGGATTGTTCCTCGGAAGGCAATAACATATTGAGGGGAGTTTGGAACAGGATATGGGTATTTGTATTCATAAATGGCACCAAATATGGAACCAGTTTTGTCCATGAACTTGTGATATAGTTCGAAATGGAAGGATTTCCACCAAGGTGGGGCAAGAGCTTGAATTTCATCGCGTTTCTCAAGGCGGTCACGTTCAAGAATGTTTGCTCCTTTAACCAAGCTAGAAAGAACCGATCTTCGGTAATCTACGTTGTTCCTACAAGGATATTGTAAAATGGTAGAAATTCATAGTGAAGTTTACTTGTTAACAAATAGAAATTCAAGAACAGAATTTTGAAGGAAGCTTAAACAAAGCAACAAAAGCAGAGAGAAAAGAGAGTAATTAAAGGTATAGAATTGTATTAAGCAGCGTAAAGATAATGAGAGCGAGAGACTAGGAAGCACGGACACTTCATTTAAAATGTTATATCCGTGTCATACCGATATTGTACGGGTCTTTTTATGTCATGATTTTTTAGAACTTGCTCATATCACAGTATAGTACCCGTGTCCATGCTTCCTAGGTGAGAGAGCTCTATTCATAAAGCATTGCAGTGAAGAAGATGTAAAAGGGAAATAACTGAATTCCCTGAGAAGTGGGAAAAGCTCTAGCAGAAAGTTCTAACGAACTTTTGTAACAACGTGTTAGAAGAGCTGTCGTTTGGTGGAAGAAATGCACTGTCGTTTATTGCTCTATAACTCTATCAAATTCAACATCAACCCAGCAAAAAATGCCCAACTTTTTATTCAAGAGATGGATTTTCATGGGATTGCTGTGCTAGTTAGGCCAAAGATAAACTTTATGTGTCACCGATTACAAAAATAAATAAATAAATAAAAAAGTAATTTAGAAATTCATTTAAGTTATAAAATCTACCAATTACATTCATTGTCACAACAATTTATAGTTCTTATGTAGTAAATATTATAGTCTCTTTAGCATTTTTCATTTTGCTTTTATCACACAAAACACAAATGATGGAAAATGAAATATGAACAATGTATGCAGTTTTGGATGCGTTAATGAAATACTGTGAACAAGACAGTAACAAAAAAGTATGTCCTTGAATTTTAACGATTCTTAACCTAACATGATGGCCCTGTATACATTGAAGGGAGAGTTTTGGTGAATATCTTATACTTTGGATGCATTGGAATTCCTTTTTAGTATTGGTTAATGGTCTTACCAGTCAATAGAAACTCTGGGATTTGGTCCTGAAAGGTGGAAATTTTCACTCCTAGGCGATATTACTCCTTGGTTGAGTTTCTTGGCTGCAAAAGTGTAGTCAAAACAATAAATTTTACACTCAAAAAGAAAAATCGTATTTCACTAACACTTGAATGCATAAGAGACCAACCTATACTACAATCCAAAAACAGAGGAGATAAAGGCATTAAAAAGCCTACATTGATTAAAGTCATGCCAACACACACAATGTACAAAATCAGTCCCCCCTTAAAGTCACTTTAAAATCACACAAACAAGGGCGTAAGCAGGATTTTTTTTATTTGAGAGGCGAATTACATATTCATATGTTAGTCATAACTCATACATATATTATATACAAAATGATCATTGAAATTAAATAATATTTCTAAACTCAAATCAATGTACAAAAATGAGTAATTTGCTATATACATGAACCAAAAAAAGCATCTCCTATAAAAGTTATGTTCAACGTTGATCTTTCATAGAATAATGAATACATAGCACTTTTGCATTCTTATTATAAAATAGGGGTAATTGTAGTTAACCTACCTGTGGTTTGGCCGGTTTTAACTAAGCTTACCCATGGTTTAAAAAGTATCACTTAACCCACCTGAGATGCCCTCCGTTAGACATCTGTAACCTAAAATAGGGGTAAATGTGTCTTTTTCATTATATTTTATGTCTCTCTCCTCTTTTCTCTCCTTCTTCTTTTTCACATAAAATATAAAAGAAAAATATCAAAAAGCAAGTCAATATAAAATTTGTATCATCATTTTTCATATACATAATTAGCACAAAGTTTTACGAAAGAGGGTAGACAAAGCAATTTTTCAAACCATAAAGTAATTTTACAAATTTGAGTTAATAATCTCCATTACAAAATGGGGTGCTCATTTTTTGGGTTGAATGAGCTAAAATCAAAACTCAGAAATGTATATAGAATGATGCATTTAACGTTCTTACCCAATACCCACTGCAATTGCCAAACATACTTTTACAATGACAAGACCAATACACCTATAGTCACAAACAAAGCCACAAATCCACATGAACATACATCCATAGATTCACTAGTCTTCCACTACTAAATCCAAAAATTGACTACTTAATTCTTCATAGAACAATCACAAAATAAAATTGATTAAATACAAAAATTGAGGATAAAAGGTGTCCACCAGTTTGTTGGATTCTATCTTTAGCCTAGGCTTTCTCTCTCTAAAACTCTAACCCTCTCTCTTTTGCTGGGTTCTCTAAAAAAAACTCAGATTTGCAAGTAAAAAAAAAAAAAAACCCCAGCAATCTAGCAAATCCAACACCATAGCCAACTCACTGAACCATTAAATCATAGCCTTACCAAACTACCACCTCCAACACCACCACCACTGTTAGCCACTGCCCAAAACCCCAAACCGGGAAGTAAAAACAAAGAAACAAGAAAAACAAAATTGTGAGAAGAGGAATCATTCAACTCATGAGATTGGAGCAGCGGCGAGCAGCAGAGCAACCTGATTGTCTAGATCGGCTGAGATCGAAGCAGCGGAGAGCGGTGGTAGTGAGATCGGGGAGATTTGAGCGCGAGATCGAAAGTGAGAACGCTGTTAGTCTCTTTTGTGTCCCTCTTATTCTTTGATGAATAGTATGTGTCTTTGTGGATTAATTTATACACAACCAAAAGTTGTAGTAATCTAATCTTGTGTTAATGAGCCCCAAGAAAATAATGTGAGAAAGTATTCCTTAAGAGGTGTTTGATGCGTTTTCTTTTATGTTTTTTTATTAAAATGTGTTTTTTCTAACGGCAATGAGAGAGGTGGGTAACGGCTATCTATCAGAGATCACCACAGGTCGGTTAAGTGATATTTTTCAAAACGTAGGTGGCTTAGTTAAAATTAGCCAAACCACAGGTGGGTTAACTGCAATTACCCCTATAAAATATAAAAAGGATGGACACATGGCAACTAGGCATTTATTAGGTTTTGTTAAAAGCATTTGTTTTATTTGGGTGGGGTGCACATAAAAACTAACAATGGAGTGTTGTATCATTGCCAGATTTCAAAGGGTGGAATGGGTTCCATGAAATTTTTGGGGGGCCAATTAGCACAATTGTTAAAGCCCAGCTTATTTTGGTAGAAGTGCAGCTTATTTTTATATACTGTACGTGCCTCCTAAAATGCATGCAAGCAAATGTTTACAACTAAAATTTCAATAGCACTAATAATGCTAGTAAGAAGAGAATTCATTGCTTTTCCTAAAACTTTGTTAGTACTTCAAATTCTGGGTCAAGCAACCTGCTGCTTATTTGGATTTGGTTAAGGCAGTTTGGTGGTAGAGATATCAAGGGTGTGAATGTGTGATAACTGCTAATGTTTCAAGTTTATAAAACAATGAAGAAATTCAACAAGAGTCAGGTTGGTAATCTTGCTGAAAGAGTTTGAATTTTGGAAAGCCAAATTGGAGTTGTAGGCCAAATTTTCACTGAGGGTGAGAAATTCCAGGAATGCTGTCAAATGCTATTTATAATGATGAGAAGTATAAAGTGGAGGATATAGTTTCCTGGAAGCTACAATCTAGACATTGGTTTCTAGTTTCCAAACCAAACCCCTTCAAATTAGTTGTCTTGACTTTTGCTTCCAAGTCCAACTTCGAAGTTCAAACTTCCATGGATATTAATTTTGCAATTTGCTAATTGAATATTAATATAACCTCGACATTGCAGATCACATGTGGGAAATAAAGAGATAAAAGATAATTAGAATATTATAAAGGATAATGTTTTTCTAAAATGCCTTTAGAACAATGGTTAGAAAACCATTTTAGGAAAGTTTTGACATCATTTTCATAAGAAATATAAGAAGCTGTCTCCTCCCTATAAATTTTTTTTTACACCAATTATAAAACTTTCTTTATTCATTTGCTAGTTGACTGTTAAAAAAACCTTCATGATGTGACAATCAAATCCATTGTATATTCTTCTTAAAAAAAAGGGGGTAAATTACATATTTGATCCCTATCCTATACATCATGTGTCAATTTAGTCCTAACCTTTTGATACCATGTCAATTGAGTCCATGCCATTATTTTTTGGATGAAAATTGATGACTCGTCTATGGCCAAAATAAAAAATTAGCTTTCGTTAAGGTGACAATACACTAATATTTTATTTTGGTCATTTGTCATGTCATCAATTTTCATCCAATATATAACAACAAAATTTAAATTGATACGACACTGAAAAGTTAGGGACAAAATTGACAAAATTGAAAGGTTAGGGACTAAATTAAAATATGGTGTAAAAGATATGGACCAAATATGTAGTAGGTAAAGAAGCCATATGATTTCACAAACTGCTATTGCCATAGACCTGTACTCTGATTTTGCTGAGGATCGAGACACTGTCTGCTACTTCTTGGATTTCCATGAAATTAGTGAATCTCCAAGAAAAATACAAAAGTCAGTCATTAATCTTCTAGTGTCAAGGCAGGAAGCCCAATTTGCATCTACAAAAGCCTTTAGATGCAGTTCTGATTTGCTTGAGAAGAACAAGCCTTGTCCTGGAGTTGCTTTGAGATATTGCAAGATCTTGTTGACTAAATTCAAATGTGGTTCTCAGGGGTGTGCCATAAATTGGCTTAATCTGTGCACAACAAAGGTTATGTCAGGCCTGGTTATAGTTAGATAGAGGAGTCTTCCTATTAACCTTCTGTGGGAATTGGAATCTTTTAATTCTCTCCCTTCATACTTGCTGAGTTTGAGATTTTGATCCACTGGTGTCTTTGCTGGCTTACACCCCAACATACCTACATCACTCAAAATTTCAAGTGTATATTTCCTTTGACACAAGTTAATACTATCTGCTATCCTTGCCACTTCAAGGCCTAAGAAAAACTTCAAATCACCAAGGTCTTCAGCTTGAATTGTTGATCTAGCAGAACCTTCAAATCTTCTATAGCTTGCTTATTGTCCCTAGCAATGAGTATGTCATCAACATATACTAGGAAGGCAATGAAAGAACCAGAATTTTTCTTAGTAAAAAGGGAGTAATCAGCTTTGAACTGTGTGAACCCCAAAAGAAGTAAGGCAGTGGAGAATTTTGCAAACCACTGTCTTGAGGCTTGCTTTAGTCCATATAAGAACTTAGTAAGCTTAAATACTAGCCCCCCCTTGTTGTGGAAGCCTGGTGGAAGGTCCATATACACTTTTTCCTTCAAATCACCATGCAAAAAAACATTATTAACATCAAGCTGACAAAGGAACCAGCCTTTCACAGCAGCAACGGCAAGAAGACATTTCATAGAAACAAGCTTTGCAACAGGAGAAAAGGTTTCAAAATAATCAAGGCCTTCCTTTTGAGTGATGCCTTTAGCCATTAACCTGGCTTTATACCTCTCCACTATGCCATCAGACTTAAATTTTACCTTGTACACCCATTTACATCCAATAGCTCATTTATTAGGTGGAAGGGGAGTGAGGGTCCAAGTGTGGTTAGCTTCAAAGGTTGAAATCTCAACTGTCATAGCCTCTCTCCACTTGGGATCCGGAACTGTTTAGGAGATAGTTTATGTGAGAACAAGTAAGAAGATAGAGGATAAGGAGTGCTGGAAGGAACCTGTGAGACCTGATTACATTGATATGCCGGCAAATAAGCAGGTTTATGACTAACTTTAGTGGATTTCCTAAGAGGAGGTATAGTGGGAATGACTGGAGCAAGTGGAACAACAGGAGGAGGACTGGATTGAGAAGGATTAACAGCTGGAACAGTGGAAGCTGAATCCAAAAGGATTGGTAGAGAACCAATTAAGGGAAGGGAAAGGGTTGTTGTGGCTGTGTGGTAGCTACAACAGATTCTTCATTAGATTCAAGAATGGATACTTGATTGGCCCTTGACTTGGTCTTATATCCAGGAGGATATCCATGGATTTTGAAACACTTATCAACAATGTGACCAAGTGATCCATAGTGGCTGCAAGTAGGTCTCTCCTTTCCTTTCTTGGAGTTCTTGGAACCAAGATTCATTGTCTTTGCTACAAGAGCTGTGGATTCAACAAAAGGGTCATTGTTGCTGCCTTGTCCAATTGATCTTTACTTTTCCTCTTGAATTAACAAAGAGTACACCTTGTTAACTAGTGGAATAGGATCCATCAGTAAAATCTGACCTCGAATTTGAGAGAAAGAGTCATTGAGACCCATTAGAAGCTACATAATTGTTTCTCTATGATGAATATTAGAAATCTTGTCATTCACATGGCATACACACTTCTCACATGAACAAAGAGGAAGTGAATTGAAATTCTATATCTCATTCCACAGAATTGAAAGATTAGTGAAGTAATCACTCACAAAAAGCTCCCCATGAGAAATAGTAGCAAGATCCTTCTGCAATTGATAAACCCTAGGTCCATTACCTTGAGAGAATCTATCTTGAAGTTTCTTCCAAAATTCCTTGGCAGTCTTGCGATACACCATGCTAGTTGCAATTTTATGGGAAACACAATTGATGATCCAAGAAACCACAATGTCATTGCAGCATGCCTAGCTTTGCACAAGTGGAATTTTCTCCATTGCTGAAGTCAAAGAAACAGAGCCATCAATCAACCAAAACTTGTTCTTGATTCTAAGAGCTCTTTCCATTAATCATGCCCATGTAGGATAATTTTCTCCTCCAATGAGTGGTTGAGACACGAGGATTACAACAGGACTCTCAGCGTGGTGAAGGAAAAACGGATGTGACTCATCAATGGTGATACTAGCAGATGTTTGATCAGAGGAAGCCATTGATGAAGCTTTGATGAAGAAAACCTAGCCTTTGAAAAAGGGAAAAAGGAATTCTTGTTGAAAAGAAGAGAGGGAAAATCTAAGTGGAAGAAGAAACTTGCTTTGATGCCATATTGGAAAACAAAGAAAATTCTAGAAGAAAGAATTGTATTGATTGTGATTTATGTACAAGCTCCTACACTAATATATATAGAAACGGAGGAGAAGAAAAACTAACTAACTAACTTTCCCTCCAATAATAACAAACTAACCAACTATCACACGTGTTAATTACACACTTAACACTTATACACAAAACTAAGCTACTTGTCGTTTACATTATCTATTACTCTTAGGTGATTCTGTCGTTTTGCTCTCAAGTCTCTGTCGTTTGTTGATTTCTTCTTCTCTTTGCTCTTCTTTTCTTTGCTCTTATCTTTGTCAGTCCTTTTACTATTTTGACAAAATGCCAGAATGGCGTCAATTTTTTTATTTTTTTTTATTTTTTATAATGATAAGTATTATGTGGAGGATATAGCTCAGATGGGTTTTCTTAGATCTTTCTCTTTGGATGATGAGTTCCTGGAAGCTACAATCTGGAAATTGGTTTCTAGTTTCCAAACCAAACCCCTTCAAATTAGTTGACTTGACTTTTGCTTTTAACTTCCAGGGAATTTGACTTGGTACTAAATTTTTTCATTAGTAACTCCCTAGAGTTTGATTTAGTCATTTAGCCCAGCATTCACACGAATCACGATCAACCACTCTCACACAAAGCGTATGTCGCGGACCTGATTATTTGTGTTGTAAAATATCATTTACTTCTTTAATAAATTTATCTGTTTTGATGAAAGAAAATATATGAACTTTTATATTTGGACAAAAGTTTGGCTACAATTTCTTCTCATATTTCAAAATTTTAATTATTAGATGGCATATTTTTTATGTTCTTAACACGCAAGTCAAATTTGTGCCAATTGGATGTTATTTATTATTCGATCTATAAATTTATTTTTTATGCATAATTTTATACTTTAAAATTTTGAAATTTAAATATTTAATTGTTGAAATATTTATTGATCTATGATTTTCTAGAAATGTTGCAACTTGCAAGTATGGAAAATATAAGAAGAAAATGTAATCCAATGGTAGATTTGTCAAAATGACAAAGTTTGACTACAAACTTAGTTGTAGCCTAAAGCTACAACTCTCACCAAACAAATAAATATGGCTACATATTTTAAAAATCTAATCGTCAAATTGCATGTTATTTATATTCTTAAAACACATGTCAAATTTCATATCAATTAGATATTATTTAATATTCGATACATAAATTTATTTTTTATGTATAATTTTAGACCAAATATACGAAATTTAAACATTTGATTGATGACATAGTTATTGATTTTTTATCTTCTTGAAATTTTACAAGTATGGAGGATATAAGAAGAAAAAAAAATGTAATCTAATGGTGGATTTTTCAAAATTTACATCCAATAAAAAAAAAAATATTGAGTGAAGTTGTAGCCTTAGTCTACAATCAAGTTTATTGCCAAACTATATCCTTGTCAAAATTCACATTCAATAAAAGTATATTGAGTGAAGATGTAGCCATTGGCTACCGAATAGCCAAATTTTGTTCTTGATTTTTATCATTAGCAAATTTTTGAATTTTAATGTAATTTTTTAAAATAGAATTTTATTTCCTTGATTTTAGGTGTTTTTAAGGAGCTTGTTAGTCAAAATAAAGTCCTAGGCCTATATGGTACTGTACCAATTAGAATGAATAGGTTTACAAACATTTGTACTTGATATTAAGTGTTGTTAAGGGGTTTGTTAGTCAACATAAAGTCACGTTATGGTACTAATTAGAATAGGCTTAGGAGTATTTATATTTGGAAAATAGGTTTTCTGGAGCTAAACCTACAATATATATAATGAAAATTAGAGTTCAGAATTTCATTAATAAAAAATTTTAAGAGGTTTTTTTATTTTTTATTTGTTAGAGATATATTAGCCCATTAGTATAGGCCTAAACCTAATTCTACTTTGTGTGCAAGTCAAGTCCCCTACTTGTACAATAAGCCTATTAGTCTAGGATTTAGTCTACTATATATACACATGTTATGATTCATTGTAACACAGGATTTATACTACACTTTAATATATTATTGATGTAGCCCTTTAAGGTTTCCTCTGTGGATGTAGGCCGTTAGGCTGAACCACATAACCCTTGTGTGTTATTGTGTTCTATACTTTATGCTTTCGCTTCCGCATCCATACTAGCATATTCAACATGGTGTATCAATGCTAATATTTAACATTATTTTTTATGGATTCCAAGTAATTATGACTATTAAATGGGATTTCATCATTGATCTGTTCATGACAATTGGGTGCCTTACTAAATTTTTTGCTTGAAGAAAAACTTGCATTGATACCCCTAAGTACACTATTGCTCTTAATGGTGGCTTATTGGACAATTTGAGGGCAAAAAAGGTTTAAGAGATGGGATCCTGTTTCCAAATTGACTCAAAATTTGTGGATGGCAAAGCGCTTTATCTTAAACGCTTCAACATAAAGTCAACATTATGGTACTAATTAGAATAGATTTTGGAGTATTTACACTTGGAAAATAGGTTTTCTAGAGCTAAACCTACAATATATATATATATATATATATATATAAAATGAAAATTCAGAGTTCAGAATTTCATTAATAAAAATTTTAAAGACTTTTTTTTTTTTTTTTTTAATGGATTCCAAGTAATTATGACTATTAAATGGGATTTCATCATTGATCTGTTCATGACAATTGGGTGCCTTACTAAATTTTTTTGCTTGAAGAAAAACTTGCATTTATACCCCTAAGTACACTATTGCTCTTAATGGTGGCTTATTGGACAATTTGAGGGCAAAAAAGGTTTACGAGATGGGATCATATTTCCACATTGACTCAAAATTTGTGGATGGCAAAGAGCTTTATCTTAAACGCTTCAACTTTTAGCTTTTGTTAAAGGGTTAAATAGTTTGTGTGTAACAAAAACACACTACTCTTATTTTACATGTGTTCATGTTCTAGAGTCACATATCCATAGATTCTCTCAATTATTTTATTTGTTGGTGTTTATATTATTTTATATACTCCCACAAAGCTTTATAAATTCTCAATGAGGGATAATACTTAAAACAAAAACCCACTTCATTTTCTTCCATATCACCATTTGATCAATTTTCCTACCGGCCCATTCCCACCTCTAAACAAAACCCTTTCCAGAACTCTATCCCCATTTCCTGTCATCAAGTTTGCATGCGTTTGTTATCAATAGAAAGGGTTCTTATTTTCGTCTTTCATATACATTGATAACTCATTAAAACACACACTTTTGCTCTCCATTCTTGACATCTAGAGAAAATAAGAAATGAGGAAACAGAGTCTATTTTCCTTTCTCTTACTACATACACAACAAAACTCTAGATCATCTAAGTGAAAGGAAGACTCATCATCAGGTGTGACATTTTTTTAGTTTAATGTTATTATTTAGATGGTCTGCTTAAGAGAACTAAAAACTATTTGCAAATTATTTTGCATGAGCGCTGCCTAGCTCATTCAATTCAAGTTGTAGTGTTGTACCTATAAAACATAGCTTGACATGGAAAATAAGGATTCCACCACTGTTGAAGTCCATGAGCTCCATAAAAATCTGATAACCGACCCCTATTAACAGTCAGATAAGCTGAAGGAAGGAGATGCAGTGCTTCTGCACCTGAATTTATTCCCAACACACTTGAGAATAGGTTCCTCATGGAATTCTTTGTTGCAAGCCTCTCAATTTTTCCAACTCCAATCTCCTCCATCTTCTTCCTGTGTTCAAAGTACCCAATATATTCTGAACAAATAGGATCGTCTGGGTTCACAAAAAGGTATGGTACCCATGGAGATAACACTACAAAAGGATCATATGCTTGAGCCTTACGATGTTTGCGGCCTTTTACAGCAAGCATGAGGCCTGCCTTGACAACACTGTTTGCAAAGCGGATCCCAAGCTTCAATGTTTCATTCTTGAACCCCCCTTCTATGGGGAGAGATAAGAATGGTGGATTAAACAGATAGGTTTCAAGGAAATAGCCTATCTTGGCCATGTTCTTTCCTACAAGCAATGCCATAGCTGACCCCAGAGAATGTCCAGCCAACCACACGCTTGCACCTCGAGACAAAGCAACTGTGTTGTGAACACAATGCATTGCAAGTTGAAACCGGGAACTCCGGTGAAGATTGTTAAGGATGCTCTGAAGGTTTAACTTGAAGTCCCGTGACACTGTGTCTGATTCCAAGATTGTTCCTCGGAAGGCAATAACATATTGTGGGATGTTTAGAGCAGGAGATGGGTATTTGTACTCATAAATGGCACCGCATATGGATAAGTCAACATCATCTATGAGCATATGATCTAATTTGAAGTGGAAGAAATCCCACCATGGTAGAGCAAGAGCTTGAGGTCCATGGCGGTTCTGCCTGCGATCATTTTCAAGCATGTACACTCCTTTAACCAAGCTGGCAGCAACAGATCTTCGGTGATATATGTTGTTCCTGCGAGCAGATTGTAAAATACATTACTAGGATTTCAAGAAGCCACAAACACAGATTATAACACCCTGTTGATGAAATATTGGTTAATGGTCTTACCAGTTGATAGCAGTGAGATGTATTGGTCCTGAAAGGTGGAAAATTTCCTCCGCAGAGGCCATTTCACCTTATGTTTCTTTCTTCTTGATATCCTTTGAAATCAACTGCCATTGGAGAAGCAAAAGACCATGATTGAAATGTTTATGGAGCCAAAATTGATGTTCAACATAATTTGATATGTATTAGTCAGATACTAAATGAATATGACATCTTTAGTAAGCCACAAGTTAAACATTACCAATGTCCTATTTTTGTTTTCCTCCTATATTTTGGATTCTGATTCTGAATGTAGGGGAGAGTTTATTCGAATACTAACGCATTATATATGGTGTATAAGCAAAAAAGAACCACCTTTTTTCACTTTATTTATATATATATTTTTTAGAATCTATTTTTTACTTTAATTAAAGTATGTGATGGATTGAGATCTAGTGCAATAGCTATTAATGGTTGAGATTGAAAATTAAAAAAAACAACTTTCAATCTCAATCATTGAATAAAACAAAATAAAATAAAGTTAAAAAGTGAAAGAGTAAAAAATTTTGTGAGAGAATTAAGCCATATTGCACCAGGTGGATATTGCACCTGACGGTCCTGACCTCAATCGGTATGTGATATGCGTTGTTAAAAAAACAGGGCTTCATTACTGCATCAAACTTGACAAGCTCAAGTTAAAACATGAATTCACATAGGGTATTGCCATATTGGTTAATTCTCAAGTCATTTATTATGCACAAATCTCATGCACGGTGAATGGAAATTTCCATCTTCCTGCGTTTGTCATTGTCAATACCAGCAAACAAGCAAAGGCATGAACTTTATGTCAGACTCAACTATATCAGAAAATACATGTTTATCTGATTCAACTTGGCATTGAAAGCTACAAGATTAGACCCCCCAACGGCTTAACTACCCAAATTTTAATTAATTGAAGGAAAACTTTCTGTATGAGCATCGTTTTAGCTCCATTGATCTTTGGATTTCACTAAGTGAAGTTTTTATTCTTGCACAGAACAGAAGCTCTAGTCTTCATTCCAAATCATACCCTTACAAATTACAATGTACACAATCCAAAATTACAACACATACATTTTTATCATGGAATTAGCCTAACACTTCCTATGAGGCTGTAATGAAATCGTTGCATTCCACTTGAAGAATCTTGCTTATAATCAAACAAACCTACTAGTCTACGTTAAGCCTGCAATTGCCAATTGCCATTATACATTCAATTATGTACATAGCAAATATTTAATATCAGCCGACTCAAATGGTATTTTCCCAGATCATGTTGCAACTATCAATCCTATGTCTGCAGTAGTAGGGAGACTTCAATTAAGTAGTCATATTAATTGCTCAATCTTTTTATTATTATTATTCAATGCGAAACTTCACTCATATGTGTATATTTAACGAATAGTAATTCTCACATCATCACTTGAAAATGAGCGATTAAATAACTAATGACTTATAGACTATAGAGATGATATAGACCAGGCCAGAGCTCTCTATACTGTAATACTGCAGCCTCAATGAAATCTCAGGAGACAGCCTCTGTGAGGTCAAAACGCAAAGAATTTAAACTAAAAAAATTTCTGATCTCCTACTCTATCTTATGTGCCAAATGGATATCGACTTTACGTGCACAAAATGAGCTAATGGGCAGTGGACTATTCTCTCAAAAATTAACTGAGCTATGCATATTGTTAAAAATGAAACGCACAGAAGCAAAAACCAAAGCAAGTTAAAACTATGATGTAAATCAATTTGTGATTAGTAGTCCATATCAGAAGCATAGCAATAGTACTTCAAATGCAGCAAGGAAACTCTCATTTTAATCTGAAATCGAAACTATTTGCACTTTAATTAATTAAGTGTAAAATTAATAAGATAAAAAGAAACCAACCTGTACAAAATGTCTAACAATGTCATTGAAGCCCTTCACCCCCATATGAGGCTCATCCTGTACTTTGAGAGACAGAGACAGAGAGATTTTCAACTATAAGGTTTCATCAACCAAAATTATATTGTAAATATTGTCCACTAGCACTTCAGTAATTTGACCTACTTCACAATTTTCAAAAAATAAATCTGACCTATAGATGATTCTTAAAATATATTAATATATACAGTACTGGCTTTAACCTCCCTCAGTCCCATCCATTTCCACCCTAGTCTTGCTTACCAATAAGTATCTTTTTAAGGCTTGCACAGCCAAATTAAGATGAAGCTATACAGTGTTTTCTTGTTTTTTATGAAACTGGTATTCACATGATATCCTCTTCATTTATATACTTCACAATTTTGACACATTAATTCACACACGCACACACATATATATATATCAATATCAGAGGAGAAAAAGAGAAAGCAAAGAATAAAAAAATGGATGCTAAAGGAGCAACAATGTCAATGAAAAGTATTGCCTTTGTTACATGGGTGTGTTTATCTGAAACTTATAAATATCACTCAAATGACTTATCATTATCAATTGAATTGCAAAGATTTATCTCTATCTTGCATTGTATTTCAGCAATGAAAATTTCTTGAGCTGTTGAATTCCTCAACTTCTTTTCTTTTACGTAGTCCACACGGAGAGAGAAATTTAACAATAAGGTATCTTGATCAGGTGAGCACTACAATAGAACTGCAATTGTCAACTAACAAACACAAGTTGCCATTTCTTTTTTCTGTTTATTTATATACCCAAAAAAAAAAAAGGAGAAAAGGTCAGAGTTTAACACCAACAAATTATGTATTTTATTCCCAAGTGCTTGTATACCTAGTGTGCATGAAAGAAGAGAAGACACTACTTACCTACCTTTAAAATTATAAATAGAGGGCTTAGCTATATTAGGGAAGCACTCACGTTAAGAATGATAGGGCTTCACCCATTTTCGTATACATTTATATATGAGATTATTAGCGAATCAAACCCTTTTTTATTTTATTTTTTTGCATACATATGCATTAATTATATCATGCTATGAACTTGAAAATTGGCACAACTTTTGTTAATATTACACCATATAGCAACTTTTGGAATGAATGATAATAGATTTAAACCTTTCAAAAAATGGCATAACATGACATATATACTAATACTATCATGAATTGCCATCCCTAAATTATCTTTAGGTAATGCACTGATTATTTATGAAAAAAAATATTTATGTTGTTATTTTTCTAAAAATTATATCATAATAATTGATTTGAAATATGATTTTATTTGCCTTGGTAACAATTAAAACAAAAAATAGCAAAATAAAAAAGAAAATTCATATAAACGCGCAATCAATAACATAAAATGTAATTGTTGTAAGGAAAATATTTTTATGTAATTGGCATATCATTTGACAAAACGCACTTTACTTGTATTTGAGTAAATCTAAATGGGTTCAAGATGATCATTATAAGTGGTTATATTGAAAACATAAAGATTACTCAAGAACTGCTCAAAAAAAGTGCAATCTATAGGTCTCAATACCTTCTCGACAGAAGCTCGATCTGTCGAGATTCATTAAAGCTCAACACATGTCTCGATCTATCGAGCTTACAGGATTCAAACTATAGCAAGCAACGTTTTTATTCTAAAAGGCTATTTGTTTATGGGTTTGTATAATTCTTATTGGACTAGGAAAGCCCAAGGTTTATGTATACCTATTTGGAATAGGAGAGCCCATTGAGCTCCTATTTAAACAAAGAGATGGAAAAAGAAAAACCTAACCCTAGAGAGCTTCATAAGGTTTTCTTTTTAAAACCCTAGCCTCCTCCTACAAAAGAAGAGTTATTGCTGCATTTCTTGTACACCTTTGAATTCTATAACCAAGCAAAGTCTCTCACACCATCATTGAAGATCTTATTGGTGTTTCTATGTAAAGCTATTGCAAATCAACTACATCAATCAAAGGGTTGCTGTGGAGTTAGTCACGTACTGAAATTCATGCATTGAACGGAAAGATTGCCGCTACAATACAAGTCCAACTAGGTATTAGGGCAAGGATTCAACTGTAGGTTAGTATTTCAGGATAGGCCAAAAGGTTTGGTAAGATTCCTTATACTTGTAACCGCTTGTGATTGATAATAGTGGATTCTTGAGAGTGGTAACCTTAAAATTATCCGGTGGAGTTTTACCTCGATAGTTTTCCACATTCGTAAACAAATTACCCGTGTCAAATTTATTTTCCGCTACATTTAGTATAATCGGTGATTTGTTTGTATTACCACGTTATTGCATGTAATTGAAATTAAATAATTAACTTGGGTTATTAATTAATTTGCAAGGGGTCAATACATTTTTGTCCTAACAATTGTGAACTTAAATTAGTTGGAATAATTGAATATTTGTGAGAGTTCACTCATGAAATATGTTCATATTCTTAATTATATTAGTCTTAACCATTTATATTTATTTTCTCTCTTTTAATCACATGTTATACAATTTAAGTTTTTTTTTTAAAAAGAAAATTATACAATTTAAATTACCTCCCTAAACATTTCTTACTAAATATTTAAAATAAATCTATAGCATATATGCATCGATTAGTTTAGTTTGAATTGGTATAATCAAATGGTTTAATTTTTTTTTTTCAGTTGAATTTGAATGGTTAATAACAGTATATATATGATTATTTAACAGTACATACATTTTATATATATATAGAAACATTACATACATGATTACTAGGCAGAAACAGCTTGGAAGGAAGCATTCCGGAGAGCTAGGAATTATTCCACTCACCATTTTTTTCCACACCGTTAGATTATTTCTCCACTAATTTCCTTTTAAACACTTTGTGTTGTTTTCACAACTTTGGCTAATCTTGTGACATTTCAAACTTGATGACAAAACTATTATTCAAATTTTTTTTTTTTTTAAAATGATAAATTGCAAATCACACTCTTAATTTAAAGGTGTTTGGATTTTACACTCTAATATTTCAAAATTTAGATTTTACCTCCTAAAAATTTTAGAAGTGTTTAGATTTTGCCCCTTATAATTTGGAGGTGTTTAGATTTTATACCCTAAAATTTCAAAATTTAGGGGTATAAAATCCAAACATCCCCAAATTTTAGGAGGTAAAATTTAAATTTTAAAACGTCATAGTGTAAAATCCAAACGTCTCCAAACTTCAAGAGATAAATTTCAAATTCTAAAACTTTAGGATATAAAATCCAAACACCTTCAAACTTTATGGGGTAATTTGCAATTTACCCAAAAAACTTCCCTTGGATGACAAAACTTGCCATCCTTAGCAAACTAGCAAATAAAATATTGGCTATTTAGTTGGCCCTCACTGAGATAATAACAAATTAATAATTGGACAGAAATGAACTTAAATGTGAACGCTCCAACGGGACTTACGTCTCACTTTCCAAATATATAATAAGTAACTTGAAGAAGGGAAACATTCATACCTTTTCCAAATATATAATACCAATACGAAAAGGACTATGCTATTTTTTAATGGCGACTGACACAGTGAACCAGAAAATTTCCCTCCGGATCGAAGTATCAATAACTATTTATATAATTTCTTTTAGTCTTTTTTTTATTCAATTCTATTGTAAAATTTTTTGAAGACACATTTTGAAAAGTCATTGTTTTTGTTTTTTTTTTTTTTTATTTACAAAATACGTTATGTAACAAAGTCAATAGACTCAATACTATAAGTTGATAAATCTAATAGTAATTGAAGAAGCACACAACAGTTTTTCCTCACAGCGTTGTTTTTTTTTTTTTTTTTTTTTAATTCCTCTTGTTTCTGAAAAATATGCAAACGTTAGCACATACAAATTATGGAAAGACAATTTAAGAAAGATATGATGTATTATGCATACGTGCGCATTTCAATCGCTCACAAAAGTAATAAAAACCACATGCTCTAAGATCTCCATCAACTTTCTGATTAGGGAGGACTTGAGAAAGTGATGCACAAAGAATTTGACTAACAAATTTACAAATTTCACACTTGTTGAGGCATGAGATCAGAGCCGCCAAATGAGACGGTTGTTTACGTCCCAAAGTAAAAAAAAGGTCCCCAAATTTTAACCTAGGTTTTTCTTTTCATTGTAATGGTATTAATTAAGCCCGTATATTAGCCAATAAATAAATAATTCAAAGAAAAACAAGAGAAATAATACGTCCACAACATTTTTCACAACACTTTCATAATAAATCCTAAATGCCAGATTGTTACTAGCTGATATTGGAAGGCAAAAAAGTAATTTCAATAGTGGATTCAAATTAGAACCAATAACAACTTAATACCTAGGCTTTGTTGTAAAAATATTGTGAATGTAGTATATCTCAAAAAAAAAAAAAAAAAATAGGACAAAAAATTTCATAACATTTTCAACCACAGTTGAGTTAATAAACTTTTACTAGTTCTCATCTAGGTTCATCACTAATATCAATTTTTTACTTATCAATCTGCCATGTCAGGTGTAAAAAGTTTTGTCAATTTTTTTGTCTATAGACTTTCTCCCAAAAAAAAAAAAATAATACATGGTTCATGTTAATTAGTAATTTTGCATCTAAAACAAGATAATAGAGTTTAAGTAATTTTTTTTTAAAAGTCATATTTAAATATATAGAAGGTCTCAATTCAATTTTCGCCTTAGGCTTTCAAATGGTGACCGTCTATATGGTGTACGGATGACAGTCTATAATTGGTGTGCCATAAAGTGATGATACTGGTGGTAAATGATATTGCCACCAATTTCAAAGGAATCTTCGTAGCAGAAAGAGTGGATGTTGTCAGGGAGGTTGCAAGCTCACTTTGATGGCTTCTTGAAAGCTCTACACTTATGCCAACAACAAGGAATTATGGATGTGTAACTTGTGAACCATATGAGTGTGGCAATCACAGCGTTCAATTCAAATTATGTCCAACTTGAATCCTGCAAAATTCTATTTCAGGATGTGAAGATGGGCTACTGCTAATTTGGAAGCTGTGAATTTTCTCTTGTAGACAGGTTGTAATTTGGCTGCTTTAGCCTTAGCAGATTATGTCTGTAATTCTTGTGCTGTTGAGGCCTGGTGGGGGAGCCTCTACATCTTATGTTCACAAAGCATACAGACACTTATAAAGTTTAAGCATCACATAAATACTCAGCCGCTTTTATTCACCCCAACAAATAAATAAATAAAAAATAAAAAATTTGTGACAATCTTCTTTTGGAAAGCTTCACACATGTTAAAAAGCAAATAAACAACATATCAAGCATAAGAAGCATCTCTAGAGCCACTTCTGGGTCAGACTGAAGCTTTGCCAAGACTCATTCTGCCTCTAAGACTTGGGGGCTGTATTGGGTAGAGTCTTTTGGGCCTGTTCTCAAAAGGCACTCCTTCATTCAATTCAAGTTGTGTTGTACTTATAAAGCATAGATTGACAAGGAAAATAAGGATTCCACCACTGATGAATTCCATGAGCACGTTTAAAATCTGGGAATTGACCCCTATTAATGGTCAGATATGCTGAAGGAAGGAGATGCAGTGCTTCTGAACCCGAATCCATCCTCAATGCACTGGAGAGTAGATTCCTCATGGAATTTCTTGTTGCAACCTTCTCAAGTTTTCCTACTCCAATCTCCTCCATCTTCTTCCTGTGTTCAAAGTATCCAATATATTCTGAACAAATAGGATCAGCTGGGTTCACAAAAAGGTAAGGGACCCAGGCAGATAATACTACAAAAGGATCATGTGATTGAGCCTTATGATGTTGGCGACCATTTACAGTAAGGCTGAGGCCTGCTTTGACAACACTGCTTGCAAAGCGGATTCCAAGCTTCACTCTTTCATCCTTGAAACCCCCCTCTATGGGGAGAGAGAAGAATGGTGGATTTAAAAGATATGCTTCAAGGAAACAACCTATCTTGGCCATGTTCTTTCCTGCAAGCAATGCCATAGCTGACCCCAGAGAATGTCCAGCCAACCACACACTTGCACCTTTAGATGAAGAAACTGTGTTGTGAACATAATGCATTGCAAGTTGAAACCGGGAACTCTGGTGAAGATTGTTACGGACGCACTGGAGGTCTAACTTGAGGTCCCGTAACCTTGTGTCTGATTTAGTGATTGTGCCACGAAAGGCAATAACATATTGTGGAATGTTTGGAGGAGATGGGTACTTGTATTCATAAATGGCACCAAATATGGATTGGTCATCATCATCTATGAGCATATGATTTAATTGGAAATGGAAGCAGTCCCACCAAGGTAGAGCAAGAGCTTGAGATCCATGGCGATTCTGCTGGCGATCACGTTCAAGAATGTACACTCCTTGAACCAAGCTGGCTGCAATAGATCTTCGGTGATGTATGTTGCTCCTGCAAGGAGATTGTAAGAACAGAAAAATATCTACTGAAGTTTACTTGTTAATAAGTACAATTTCAAGAAGAGATGCATCTGATATAACCAATCTATTTAATGGGAGTTGTACCCCCATCATTTTTCATGGGGCAAAATGTGAAAATCCCAGTGAATTAAAACAAAGCACCAGAATTTAACATCAACCCAGCAAAACATGGCCAACTTTTTACTCAGAAATGGATTTCAGGGGACAACAGAAGGGGGGAAGGAAAATCAAAAGAAGAAGAGAAAGATTAGACTGTTGTGCTGCTTAAGCCAAAGAATAAGTCTAGTTACACAACTTGCTGAGACGCCAAATTGTTAGTGGTTGGCAGTGAAAGTGGCCTATAGTGGTCTTAACAAGAGTAATCTGTTTTTATTACACCAAACACAAATGATCAACATTAAAATGATCAAGAAACTGTTTGTTTTAAGTTTAAAAAAAGTAAAAATATTTCTGCATGCTGGTTATATCCTAATTAATAATTGTGAGTCACTAAGAGTCTAAGAGCAAAATCAATAATCTATTCTCTTTGGGGAGGTGCCAATAATATTGAACCACTATGTTGTGAGTGTGGCGATACAGATTTTTAGTCCATTTAGTGCTTTAAAATAAAAGACTGGGCTTGCACTGCATGTTCAGATTCTTCTAAAAATTGAAACCATGAACAATGTATGCCATTTTGGTCACATTAATGAACTATTGTGAACAAGACAGCAACAGAAAAGTATGTCATCCAATTTTGATAATTCTTGACCTAATATTGTAGACTCAAAATTGCTGCATACATTTAAGAGAGATTTTACCAGGGGTCAAAGTGAACATGTTATACTTTTAATGCATTGGAATCCCCTTGCAATTTTTTTATCTTTTTGCTTAATGGAATTCCTTAGCAATTGATTACACCCTGTTAGTGAAGTATTAGTTAATGGTCTTACCAGTCAACAGCTGTGAGATGTACTGGCCCTGAAAGACTGAAAACTTCCCTCTCTGAGGGCATTACTCCTTCTGTTCCTTTCTTCATGACTTCCTTTAAAATAAGCTGCCATGGAAGAAGCAAAAGCGCGTGATTCAATTGTTCATGGAGCCAATTGATGTGCAACATAATTGAATATGTATGAGTAAGATATTAAATGAATATAACATGTTTAATAAGCACTAAGTCAAACATTACCAATGTCCCTTCCTTATATTTTGGATTTAGAATGAAGGGCAGAATTTATTTGAATACTAAAGCATTATGTTGTACAAGCAAGACAGCACCACCTTTTTTTCACTTCATTTGAAGTATGTGATACACATTGCAAAACAACAGGACTTCCGTACTGTGTCAAACTTGACAGGATCATGTTAAAACATGACTACGCATTGAAGATTTGGTCATTTCTCAAGTCATTTAAGCACAAATCTCATGCATAGTGAATCAAAATTTCCATCTTCCTGTCTATGGCATTGCATACACCAGTCAATACACAAAGGCATGGACTTTATGTCTGCTGAATCTCAACTATGTTCTGTACTTTATTAAAGCAGATATCAGGAAAACATGTGTTTCTCTGATTCAATTTGGTTGTAAGGAAACCGTTGCATTCCACTCAGGACTCTTGCTTTGCCATTAAACTGCTGAAGAGCTTACTGTCTTTTCTTACTATCAACTCCATTTTAGCCTCTACCCAATCCATGTCATAATAAAAGAAACCTACTAGTCTGGTTTATGTGTTAAGCTTCTAGGTGGGAATTATGAGTGGTTGCTTCGAGGGAACCAGTCCTCCTTAAGATAGAGAAGAGATAGAGAGAAGAATTAGAGAATCATGAACAATGAAACTTCTGTTATTTCTGTTATGAATCTGATGTACAAGATACAAGTCCTTTAATAGCTAATTCTATAGCTTCTGGCAGTTACTTTCAGTTAGTTGTTATGACTAACCAACCTAACTAACTTCCCTCAACCACATCCTAACTGTACCAGCTTATCTATATAACAGATCCTAATCAGTTACAATCAATCCAATAGCTTGTTACTAACCCAATTACAACATCTATACAGAGTCTTAACATTATGGCTGTGCATGTCATTTACATTCAACCCTGTCCATTCAAGAAGATACCAACATATGAAACATACAAAAACAGGCATTGTATATCACCCAACTCAGAACCTCATTGTAAAAGCTAAGATTATGATAAAACTATCAATCTTACACGTGCAGTAATTCTCATATCCAAACTTGAAAATGAGAAATTAAATAGCTAACAACTTATAGAGCAGATCTGGGGCAGTCTAGAGTTCTCTGTACTGCTGCCTTAATGAAATCATTTACTCATATAGGGTGAGGTGACATAGCCTCCGAGAGGTCCAAAGGCAAAGGTTTGAAGAATTTAAACCATAAATTCTTCTCTCCTCCCACCCTATCTTGTCTACCAAATGGATGTTGACTTTACAAGCATAAAATGAGTAATTCAACTGAGCGATGCGTATTGTTAAAAATAAGACACAAAAGCGAACCCCAATTGTTAGCAAAGCAAATATAACTATCATGTAAATTAATTTTTGATTCATCCATATCAAAAGCATGACAATAGTACCTTAAACAGTTAGCAAGGAAACTCTCATTTTCATCTGAAATTGAAACATTTTTGCACTTCGATAATAAGAAAAAAAAAGGAACCAACCTGTAAAATATTTCAAACATTGTCATTGAAGCCCTTCACCCATCTGTGGCTCATCCTGTAATTGCAGAGAGAGAGAGAGAGATTTCAACTATAAGGCTTCATTAAAAAAATTATATTGTAACTATTGTCCAACACCTCAGTAACTTTACTTAATTGATACTTAAAATATAGTAGTTTGACTTTATCTCCCTCAGCCCCATTCCATTTCCACCCAAGTTACTGCTTACCCCAGTATCTTTTTAAGGCATGCACGCCCAAATTAAAATAGGGCTATTCTTAGCGTTCTCTCAATTTTGTTGAAAATGGTATTCACAATATTCCCTCTCTATATACTTAACTTCATAAATACAACTTGAAGAACCTCAAAACGTATTTAAAAGAAAAGGATAAAATGGAAAAAGAAAGCAAAGAATAAAAACTGGAAGCAAAAACAAGATTTGAGTTAATGCCTCCCTCAGTGCCAAATACTTTTATTAAATTTAAAACTAGTTAGAGATAAAAGCAAGAAAATCTTGACCATTTAAAGGGTTAACTCCTGCATTACCTCATGACCAAAAGAACACGAGAACATATAAGACAATCAAAATTTTAGTAGAGCTGATACAAAGAACCATAACCCAAATCACAGAATCAAATAACTCTTATGAGAGCCAAGAGCCTTGTAACTTAGTGATATTGCTCCATTCACCTTATGGGGAGGACTTGGGGTTCGAATACCCATCTCTCATTTCTTGTTAAAAAAAATAATACACCCAAAAAATAAAAATAAAAAATCAATAACACCAATAAGAAAAGAACTGTACCAAATATACAGAAGAAACAGCCTCAAATAATACTGTTAAACTTCAACTTTTTGAGCTTTGTTTATGTATTCCCAAAGAGACAGAGCCAGCCTTCTTAAACCTTAAACAATAAGGTTTCGGGAGTGGCACTACCGGAGGAATTTGCAATTGTCAATTGATAAACACAGGTTGTCATTTTTTTTTCCTAGTATTTCTTTGTAAACGTAAAGTTCAAAAGTCAACAACCAGTTTAGAAAGTCAGAGTGTCACGCGTATTCTGTGCCATGATCAACACGACGAGAAGTCAACAACACATGCTGAGTCAAAAAAAAAAAGTCAACAACACATGCTGCAAATTAATGTAGAATGATTTGTATTATTATGTCACCAATATTCAAAATTTTAAAAAATCTAAGACCTCATTTGGCTGCATCCAACTTGTACCTAAAAGAGTCCGTTTGGAATTTTCAACAAAGCTTATTTTGTTGATTTCTCGTACAATTTTGTAAAGCCTCTTTTTTCTTTTTCTTTTTCCAAGGATGACATTACTTTTACACAATACAAACAAAAACAACAAACAAAGCCTTATTCAGTCCACTTCGGTTCTATTCAGTCCACCTTGGTTTCAAACTGTCCACTTTGACTCTATTTGGTCCAGTTCAATCCATTCTGTTCACTTTGGTCTTATTCGACCCTATTCAATCTATTTTGGTCCTATTCAGTCCACTTCGGTCTTATTCGGCCCATTATGCCTACTTTGGTCTTATTCGGTCCTATGCAATCCACTTCGGTCCTATTCAATCCACTTTGATCTTATTCAGTACACTTCGGTCTTATCCCCCGTTGGTCTTATTCGGTCCTATTCAGTCTACTTCGTTCCTATTCGGTCTACTTTAGTCCACTTCGGTCTTATTCAGTCTATTATGTTCACTTTGGTCTTATTCAGTCTATTATGTCTTATTCGGTCCTATTTAATTCACTTTGGTTTTAATCGGTCCACTTTGATCTTATTCGGTCCACTTCAGTCTTATTCGGTTCAATTGGTCTTATTCAATCCTATTCAGTCAACTTCAGTCCTATTCAAGGCCAGCCCTAGCCCTAGGCCTAAGCCACATAAACCATCGCCTAGGGCCCCCTACTAGAGAAAGGCCCTCAAATTTTGGGGCAAAATTAATATATTTTTTTGGAGATCAAGGAAAAAAAAGTTTTACACTTTTTCTACTTTTAAGAAGTCCCAAAGAATTGAGTAATGTTAGAGATAATACAATTTTAAATACATGGGTCTTACAAATATATATGTCAATAATTACAAGAGATGATTCAATAGGAAAATGCCAAAAGTACTATAAGTTTTACTTCAAAGCCTTTACAAATTGATGTGATAATTAACATGATTTGTGTATGTCAACAACCTATTAAATACATTTTTGAATTACTTTTTGTGATTGGTGATACATCTTTGTAAGTATCATGTTGTAAAATTTATCATATCCCTAACATCATTCATTCAAATACTTGTTTATTATTTTCTTGAAGTGTCACTAATCATATCATTACTACATCGTTTGTAAATGTTTTTATAGTAAAATTTGTTACAGCTTTAGCATTTTTCCAAAACAAAAAAAAAAAGCATATTACAAAATAAAAAGAATATATTTTTGTTATAAACAAATTATGATATTAAACACTAGTTTCTTTTTTTCTTTTTTTCCTTTTTTTTTGAGAAATCAAAAAAGTTGGCTCACGTGTGTTATCACAACCAACCACATCGAATTTGTTGGGCCGCCCTTGGTCTCATTCTGTCCACTTTGGCCATTCGATCCATTTTAGTCCACTTCTATCCATTCGGTGCATTCGGTCTATTTTTGTGCACTTACATAATGGGAAAAGACAGGTTTGGGTTAAGAACACCTATTCTAAATCTAAATTCATTAGAGAAAATATAGATTTCAAACTCAGAATATCTAAAATCTTAAGTGTGGGGCCTGTTATCTAAAAGATACAGGAATCATCAGAAATGGGCTTGGAGTCCAATGGCCCAGTCCGAGGACAGTCACATGTCCGAGGATGAAATTCACCTCGGATATTCTAGTCCGAAGTGGATGTAACTATCATTTTTGTCCAGGTTAACCCGCAAGGTTGTGTTAGAACTGGAGAATGAATATTAGCCTAAGGAGGTGTCGGTAAAGATAACAAATATCTTCCAAAGGCCACTACCTCCGCATTAAATGCGTTCCAACTAACTCTCTAGCCGCATTAATGTGGAAGTGATACCTGAACAGTAACCAAGCAGCTTTATGGCCACTGAGCAAAGGTTCTGGTAAGTGCTAGATGGGACAGAAAGGAATTCTCAGGATAAGAACTACACGTGTACGGTGGAAATGGAGTAAAGAGTAAGGAACATAGTATATAACATGGAATCAGATGACATTAGAGGAGACTTTTGGAAAGAAAGGAGAACAAAAAAGATTGAACTCATAGAGAAGCTTACTGAAACCTAACCGAGGAGAGTCTTGATCATAAAAACAACTCGAAGTGTCTTTTATTTCAATGTAACTATAACCTTTCCTTTTAAGTAGACATAGTTCTTGTACCCACGCTCTAAAAATTCATTGTTTGGGCTTGTTGGGCTGAAAACCCATTCATATTCGGGGTCCAATCCATTTTGAGTCCCTACATTAAGCATAGTATTTATTGTTATTATACTTATATTGAGCCACATTAACATAGCATTTCGGTTCATTTCAGTTTGGCTAAATTTAAATAATTTTTCCTAAACATGAAGGCTATGCATATACAAATATAATCTTTAGGACAATTACTCATTAGTTTTAAATGAATTACATGAGATTGATTATACCTATATATCATTTTTATTCAACTATTCAAACCGCAAAGGATAGTGACTAATAAATAAAATAAATTGATGATTTTTAGCTCATCCAATAATATCAAACACATGAGTCCTAGATAACTCAGCTATTAAAATCTCTTATTATTGAATGAGATATCTGAGTTTGAAACCTATCTACAAAAAAAAAAAAAAAAAAAAAAAACTAATTAATTTCTTGGTCTTCAATGACAAAGAGAAATCTTTATGAAGCAAAAAATGAATACAAATCTATAGTAAATTAGTAATCCCACATTTTGCGGTAACCAAAAAAAAAAAAATCAATAGTTGTCTTGGCCTTTAGTTAAAATATAAATATATATCTAAGGAAAAATGGATTAGAATACATGGTTTTAAAGCTTAGGGCATGTTGGAATAGGTACACAAATCTATAGTTTTATAGCTTAGGATCTGTTTGGAATAGCACATTTTTGTTTATATATTTTGTTTTAAAAAATAATGTACACATTTTTTCAGTAAAAATCTTATGTCCTACCTTTTATTTTCCTTAAGGATTCATATGTGTTTGAATTTTTTTTTTTTTTAACTTTAATTATTTTATAAATAAAGTTAGATAAAATACAAATTGTGATTAGTAAAAACATAAATTGATAATTTGAAACACACAAAAAAATGTTTTTTGTTTTTTTTTTAATATAGACAAAATCATTTGTATTTCATATTGTCATTCCTATTGGCTCACTTAAAAATCTCAAAACACTGCACACCTACCTACAAAACCCTTTCCAGAAACCCTATCAAAACCCTTATCTCATTCTCACTCCCAAAAAAAAAAAAAAAAAAAACTCACCAATGGCACTCTCCAAACTCACCCAAATCAGAATCCTAGCCAGACCACCATACCACCACCACCACCACCCACCACCGCAATCCACCTTCATCTCCCTCCGCTCCCTCTCCTTCTCCTCCCCAGAAGAAGCCGCAGCCGAGCGCCGCCGCCGCAAACGCCGCCTCCGCATAGAACCCCCACTCTCCTCCCTCAACCGCTCCCAACAACAACAGCCCCAACAGCCCCAAAAATCCCAAATCCCCCAAAACCCCAACTCCCCAAAGCTACCCGAACACGTCTCAGCTTTATCAGGCAACCGCCTCAACCTCCATAACCGTATTCTCACCTTAATCCGCCAAAACGACTTGGAAGAAGCCTCACTCTTTACTCGCCACTCTGTCTACTCCAACTGTCGCCCCACCATTTTTACAGTTAATTCGGTTTTGTTCGGTCTGCTCCGGCAATCCAAGTACTCCGACCTCCTCTCTCTTCACCGGTTCATCACTCAGGCCGGCATTGCCCCGAATGTCATCACCTACAATCTCCTCTTCCAGACTTATCTGGATTGTCGAAAACCCGACACGGCTTTGGAACACTTTCGACAGTTTGCTAACGATGCGCCCATCAATCCTTCTCCAACTACTTACAGGATTTTGATCAAAGGGTTGGTCGATAATGGCCGGGTTAGTAAGGCGGTCGAGCTGAAAGAGGAGATGGGTGTTAAGGGTTTTGGCCCTGACCCTGTTGTGTATAGCCATTTGATGAATGGGTGTGTGAGGAGTGGGGATTTGGATGGTGTGTTCGGGCTTTTCGAGGAGTTGAAGGAGAAGCTTGGTGGGTTTGTGGAGAATGGGGTTGTGTATGGGGCTTTGGTCAAAGGGTATTTCATGAAAGGGATGGAGAAGGAGGCTATGCAGTTTTATGAGGAGGCTGTTGGGGAGGGTTCGAAGGTGAAGATGAGTGCTGTCGCGTTTAATTCTTTGTTGGATGCTTTGAATAAGAATGGGAAGTTCGAATTGGGGTTGAGGTTGTTTGATAAGATGATTGAGGAGAATAGGCCGCCGTGGTGTTTGACAGTGAATTTGGGGAGTTTTAATGTGATGGTGGATGGGTATTGCGCGCAAGGGAGGTTTAAGGATGCCATTGAGGTTTTTAGGAAGATGGGAGAGCATAGGTGTCGTCCAGATACTTTGTCTTTCAATAATTTGATTGAGCAGTTGTGTGATAATGGGTTGTTGGGTGAAGCCGAGGAGGTATATGGGGAGATGAGTGAGAAGGGGGTGAACCCGGATGAGTTTACGTTTGTGTTGTTGATGGATGCTTGTTTTAAGGCAGATAGGGCGGATGATGCAGCCGGGTATTATAGAAAAATGGTTGAGTCAGGGCTGAGGCCGAACTTGGGGGTTTATAATAAGCTGGTTGATGGGTTGGTTAAAGTAGGGAAGGTGGATGATGCCAAGTCATTTTTCGATTTGATGGTGAATAAACTCAAGATGGATGTTGCGAGTTATGAGTTTATAATGAAGGCGTTGAGCGAGGTTGGGAAGTTGGATGAGGTTCTTAATGTGGTTGATACGATGCTGGATGATGATGGGGTTGAATTAACTGAGGAATTGCAGGAGTTTGTAAAAGGGGAATTGAGGAAAGAAGGAAGGGAAGAGGATTTGGGGAAGCTTATAGAGGAAAAGGAAAGGCAGAAGGCTGAAGCTAAGGCTAAGGAGGCTGAAGCTGCAGAAGCAGCCAAGAGAAGTGCAAGAGCTGCCGTTGCTTCTTTGCTTCCGTCTAAGTTGTTTGGAAATAAGGATGGAGAGACAGAGTCTGCAGAGGCCAATACAAATCTTATTGAAGCTACTTCCGTGAATGAAGAGGTGCTGAGTCCTGGTGAAAATGCTTCTGTGAATGCTGATGGGGAATCGACAGAGGAAGCCGTTACTAATAGTGTGGATTCAGGTGGCATAGAAGCAAAAAGTGATGGCGTGAATTAGCAGGTAATAGTTTGAATGTGCGTGACTTAGTGGGGAAATGGTCGTTATCTGTGTTCCTTTTCTTCATGTAATACTTTGGAAATTTAAACCTTATATCATGTGCTACTCTGATCAATTTATATGTAACTAGGACTTTTGGAAAGGATGATGGTTTATTTTTATTTGCTTCACTAGTTTATTTCATCTTGGTACCGGTGGATTTATGGTTTTGATTTTTGAAGATTTTTTGACATTGACAGAGGTAACTCCTTCGATTCTGTGTCAGTCTCTGTTAAACTACAACTGTTGAAGCATTTTTTTTTTCTCCCCTTCTTAAACCCATACTGGTACTTGAACCCAAAGAATCTCGAAATTGTTTTGTTGAAGATTCAACATGAGGTAACTTTGGTCTTCTTTAAATTTACATCCTCATGATTGCAATTGAAGGTAGGACTCCCATTTGAATCCACAGCAGAAGCTCCAGCAAACTGAAGGAAAAAGAACCAATAGATGGTTCTCTTGCCAGTTCAAATGACATGATTGTTAGGTCTATTGATGAGTAAAAGTGTAAAACCATCATTATTAATTCCTTTAGCACAATTTATGGGGGAATTATTTTTAGAAACCTAGCTGGTATGCAATACACTATAACATCGGATTACTACACTGATCTGCAATATCAATCATAAGACAAGGAAGGTTGCCATGTTGTAAATTGAATTTTTTTATCTCCTGTACATTTGACGTAGACATAGAGCCCTTTGATTTCGTGGGGGAAAACTGACGATTAGAAATAAATGGTGAGGCAAAAAACATAGGATGTGGATCACACCTCAATAAGTTGAAGTCAAAAAATGGAGTTTTTAGCATTTAGCAAGCAGATGTAGTCATTACATTTGACATTGATAGCGCTCGCACTTACACAGTTACACTGGTTGGCAAGGTTTTCTAACTATCTACCATTCACTTTTTCTGTTCTAATGCGACCATTTGGCACACACAGGTTAGTCATCTGTCTCAACGTTCTTTACGTTTTGTGGTATCCTTGGTACTTGGTAGCTTGCTGGTCTTCTTCCTTTACAGAAATTTGTGGTGACTTCTGGTTAGTAACCACAATTTCATGAGGTTACTGTCTTCTACGTTAATAAAGTGGCGATGGAAAATTGTAACTTACTTTATAACATCCTTAATATCCACAACTCCCCAGAAGATATTGGCAAAATAGCTGTGAGAAAAATGAAAATGGCCCCTTTTTTCCAGTCTTTTTATTCTCAAATCTTCTCAGATGCCCAAATATATGTTGAAGTATAAGCAGTCAGACTGAATAACATGATCACATGGCCTCAATCATCAGCAATCTTGTTAGTTGTTAATACTCTAGTCGTCGAAAAATTTGATGATTTGCTTTTTTTTGTTAAGTAAAAAATGAAAATAGTATATGAGACTTATAAATGTTAGTCTCAAACATTTTTCTTAAAATGATGTGATTATTTTCTAGCAAGACTTTAATAACATTAAAAAAGATGTAATTTTATCAAGAACTTACAAACCTTACGTTGAAAATGTGACATAAATGTCAATAAAGCAGCTCATCTTTCTACACAAACCTTTCCTCTCAAAGCATCACCAAAGTAGACTGAAAATGACCAAATTGAACCAAAAGTGGATTGAAATGGACTAAAATGCTACTCTGTTATTATGGTGCAACAACAATAAGAGTGAAATAATAATAAATGCTACAATTTAGCTTTTAAATACCATATATTGATATAGGTTACCAACATTCAGCAGTTGCTCCTCATCTCAAGTTTGCCTTAGTGCTGTCAGATTATTAGGTCCATAAGCCTTACGTTGAATCATGCAGCTATCATTGTTAAAATTTTAGTGAAGTACGTTCCATGGTGCCACACACACACGCTCCAAAGGCGAAAGCACTGGACACAACTCCAACACCTAAAGTATCTACTGTCTAGTATCCAATCCCAACACACTGCCATAGCTTGTACTTGTAGTCTCAATCTGGATTTAAAAAGCCAATTAATTAATGATTTATCAGTCAAACGGTGAAGGAGAACGAGCTTGCTTATTATACAATTGGAAGAATCTGAAAACTAGAAGTCCTCGATACTTTCATACATTATAACATACCAGAAAAATTGAATAATACAACACACAATTTGTGTCCCAAACATAACCCTTAAATATGTATTCAAAAACATCTTTCTCAGCTACAGAGGTTTGGTATGCACACCCCAGCATCTGGATTCTGTTGCTCCTTCCATATCCTCCCAGTAACTCTCAGCTTCAGCTCTTTTCTATCCCCTCCCGAGAAGAAGAGAGCCATGTTTCGTTGGATAATGAGACCATCATGGCTGTCCCTGACCTTCTTGTGGCTATCTCGAATACTTCGTGGGGTACCCTCCCATATGAGTTTCCTCCCATTTGCCCCGACCTCAAGGCTATAACTATAGTTCCGAGCCTCATTCTCGTCACCCATGAAACGGAGGAATGCCATGTAAACAGGGGCCATGCCAAGCTGGAAAGCTTCAAAGTGAAGGCAGAAGTATTGACCAAAACAATGAAATACCTGATGAAAATAGCACCCAAGCCAATAAAATTCAGGCAAATAGGAGTACATTGAAAGGGGTACACATGCTGCTGGTGAAATGTAAACCAGAATTTCCAGGTCAGGGTTGATCAGCTTTTCCTTTTGATTTAATTAAGAACAAAATAGTTCTCTATCAAAATAAATTAAACTGCTTAGTGAGGTGTGCTACTTTTTTCCAGTGACATCCTCTAATAGGCTGCTTGCAATGACATGGACACACTGACACACAAAATACGCAGATAATACACAGCCTGGCCTCATAATGTCACACACACAATGCACAGCATGGCCAATGGCCTTCGGGCCTGTTGGCTCTGGAGTTTGTATGCACAGTTAACACTGAGCAAAAAAACAAGAAAAGAACTAGAATACCTAGTCATACCCTTTTGGTTCTAACACAATCATTGAAAACAACTATGGAGGCACATCACATATTGCTTACTATGGAAATCCAACCAAAGAGCCTAAATGCAATTTTAACACTTACTGTCAGCATCCAAGTGGCATTTTCAACTTCCCGGGGATTAGACTTCACATAGCGATGGTTAAATGTGCATCCTGTGTGCATGTCCACCTTGTGATCATCCCTCAGATGGGCAACCAGGAAAGGGATATCCCCGACAACAGAGCACTCTGATCCGGCATACGGACAATTATATGGTCTGAAGTTGCACGTTGCCTCATGTTTAAGCTTACTGTAGTATGGAAATATTTCTGGGCATCCCAAGGAGTAATACTTGCAGGGCAGTTCAAGTGACTCAGCCACCTTCTCCAAGGCCAAACACCTAATATCTCCAAGCTCTTGTCTACAAGTGGGGCATCGATTTTGTACCCTCGTTTTACAGGTAGAACACAGTGTATGTCCATTGTGGCACTGCATGAAAGTAATTTGTTATTAAATAAAAAACAGAATGGACAGATAGACAGTGAGAACATGAGAGAGAGAGAGTAGATAGATAGACAGATAGATAAAGTGATAAACAGACAGATGAAGATATTCACCATTGCCCTATGCACATAGAAACACTCTAATTTATCAAAATTACTGCTTAATGAGATTATTATTGGGGAAAAATAAGCCATACTTCACAGTTTAAAGCAGGCCCACTGGTTATATCACAACCTTGACCTTTATTGAATGATTATCCATAGAAGTCCTCTATGCTGCAGGAAAGGACCTCAGCAACCCAATGAGTAACAGAATTCCCATATATAACCCCGCTGGCCAACTTCCTTCTGGCAAGTAAAATAGTTGATAACTGCAAAAGCCCTCCTAACCCTTAGATGACATTTTCTCTCTCACAAACCAAATAGATCTCAACTCTCCTCTATTTCAGCATATTCAGAGGACAGGCTCCAGTAGCTCCCAACAAATTACCTTTTCTCCAAAAAGTTGTTTTACAAAAGAGTCTTCAACTATCAACTTATCAAACTTCCATGAAAAGTGCAAGCAAAGAAACTGCTGATGCACTCTTTAATGTGTCAAACATAACTGTAGGGTCAATTTTTGTAGCCCAAGCCCAAAAAGTATGGATTATGAGCCCAATGAACCCAAGACAATAAATTTGTAGAGCGTGGGTGAAAGAATTGGGCTGGGTGTGAATTAAATAAGAGTTAATTATGGTATTTATGGATGAACTAACATGCAATCATGCTTGAACAAAGGCAAACGTGAACGTCCGAAGAGGCATTTTATTGAATGAAAGTTGGTTACAATTCTTGGAGCTACAGTAAAATTATTTTCTTCTCCTCTCTCCTTTTTGTTTTTTTTTTTTCTTTTCATCAGAGGCCTCTCTTCCTTATATAGCACCCTTTCCCTTCATCTTCATCGTCTACTTTTTCATCATCTAAACATCCACTTGAGTACATGTCCCATCAGGTATCTTCTTTAGCCTTGTGTGAGTGGTGGCAGCTGGTATTGTACTGTTCAGGAGTCTTCTCCACATTAATGCGGTCAGAAAAGTAGCCGCAGTGCATTTAATGTGGTGGTTGAAGTTTGTTTTCTAGATATTTCTCCGTTCCTATCACCTCCATGTGCACCTGAGGCTCACCCTTATCATTAGACTTGTCAGGAGGATTACTTGAAATTCCCAGATATCTGTTTGACCAAGCTTCTTTGAATCCGAGGATAATGGCCTCTTCGGACAATTGAATATCTCCTCGGACTATGCCCCACGTTCATCTCCAGGTATGTTTCTTTCACATGGGCTTCTTCTCAAATACTTTTCTCTCTTCGGACAAACAGTAGTCCTCAAATAAGGCCTTAGGCCCAATATACTAGGTTGGGCTTTTTACCCCCCCCCCCCCCCCCACAATAACCATTAACTTGAGCTTCTCCCTTCAGGTAACTCCAAGCCCAAAAATATTTTGATAATTAAGGCACATGATTACAAGCAACAGATGTTGAATTGCACTTTGTCAAAAGGCACTGTGATCAGCTATTCAAGGGATCCAAGAAATATAGGAAATGGTAATGGGAAATAAATGAGAGCACTGTCCATGAGAGAGAGAGAGAGAGAGAGAGCATCCTAAAGGAATTCTCTATGTCCAAAAGTTAGAGAAACGTGGCAACTACTCCAAGCTCCAACTTATGAGTTATGACGTAGGATAACTTAAGTAGCTACGCTATAAATGGTTGTACAGTTCTGCAAATCAACTTAGCATATAATTACCATATCACATTTCATAGCAATATCAGTGATGCTCCTGACAAGATGGTGAAGTGAAACTTCTCCAACCATTCAGGTACGTTTCAAACCCTCATCAATCTGTAAGTAAGAAAATTTCATTTACATTCCACTATTTGGAGTTTGGAAAGAAAAACATATGAACCTATCTTGCTTTAACAAAGAGTACGTAAGATTAGTCAAAGAAACTTTTCAAAATGTGCTCAATGTATGACCCTAGGTTACTCTACTGGAAAAATATTTTCAAGTATCTTTTCTTTTAAATGTTATATTACACCCTTAATCAATCGTTAGCATACATCAAATTTCCCCCACTTCAGTGTTCCTTTCTAATGCAAACCCATGCTAATAAAATTTCTATGCTAAACGTTTCACAAACCACTCATTGATTTTACATAAACACACTATATTTGCCACCCCTCAAGTTCTAAGTTTTATAGAAGCTACTTGACAGAATCATATGATCAAGCTACCAACTGCCAACCAGTCCTGCTTCTAAATTTTTTTGATAACATCAATAGAGTTCGCCACTGATCAATCTTATGGCTTATCAACCAGACAAATTAAACCCAAAAATTCCAAGCAATCAATGAGCCTATGTCTATCCCTCATAAACCACGTACACAAACCATCCAACCCAAGATCCCTATCAAATCCCACAAAAAATTGAAAGAAAAAATTGCCAACGACCAAAACATAAACCCATATGCACAAAATATAATTCCACACGCAAAAAAAAAAAAAAAAAAAAAAAAAAAAAAAAAAAAATGAAAAAAAGAAAGAGCCTTGTAAGTTGTAGCTCAGTGGCACTATTTGGTCTCGTTATAAACAAGATACAAGTTTCGAATCCCCCTCCCTACTTAATGTAGCAATTGAAATATTAAGAGAGAGAGAGACCTAGTGGATTGGTGTTTGGGTGTGTAATTTTTTTACTTGGCAAGATGCCAGCATTAATTGGATTTTTAGAAGAATATAGTTAAACAAGATTTTTATTTGATTTGTAGATTCTGGAAAAATCAACTATGATATTTGACTTAAAACTTTCAAAATAAATAATGCAAATAATTCAGAAGTCAAAACTAGGCCTCACAATGAAAGGGAAGATGGTTTTCTAGCAGATTCTTTATTTTTTGCATTAGAAGGGAAATAAAGAGTTGTGGATAATGGTGCCTCATTGCTTGTTATGGTGTATTTGGCGCGAAAGGAATGCTAGAAGTTTTAAGGGATGTGAACGCTCTATGTTAGAGATTAAGTCTTTCTTTTTACGCACTCTACTTGATTGGAGTGCTGTCTTTTGTCATTTTTCTTGTTCTTCCCTTCCTGTTTTACTTGATCGTTGTAATCTTGGTTATTGATTTATGCCCCCATAGTACATTCCCAATGTACTCGGGTTGGCTGTTTTTCGTTTCTTAATAAAATTTTCGTTACTTATCAAAAAAAAAAAAAACTGCTAAATTTAATTCATAGTCAATCATAGATGATTTTCAGTATTTAAAAGAAACTTAAGTTCTATTTTGAAAGATGATTAAGTTGAAATGTATTAAAAAAACAGTTATTTTGTGAATTTATTTTGTTTATATCTTATTAGCATTGAATGGATACTAGTTTTATTTTTCAGTATTAATTTCGTTTGGAATTTCAGTATAATTCTTATTCTTGAGTAGTTGAAAAAAAATGTTCATACTTTGGCCCTGCCAGAAATAAAATCTGAGTTCTGTCTCTGCACTCTAAAGACCTATAAGCAGAAAATCTATAAGAAGTATATATTTTATAGCAAATACTTTTTTCTGTGTCTGTTTCAGGCCTAGATTAGCCAGTAAATAGCCTAAAAAATCAAGAACATTTTATAATAACAACTTTGAAGAAAAGACTGATCTGCTTTTGATCATGGAATTGACAAAGTTGGAACAAGAGATACCAAGAAGAAGAAGAAAAAACCTAAGAGGAGATGAAATATCCTATAGTTCCATCTGACCAGCATAATAAGCCATACTTCACAATTTCAGTGATGCCCACTGGTTGTATCAAATCCTTGACTTTTATTGAATGATTATCCACAGAAATTCTATATGCTGCAGGGAAAGGACCTCAGCAACACATTGAGTTATAGAATTCCAATAAATAACCTCGCTAGCAAACTCCCTTCTGACAAGTGACGAGTAAAATCTTTGATGCCTGCAAACGTCCTCCCAAACCTTAGATTCCATTTTCTCTCTCACAAACCAAAACTCACTTCAACTACAGCATATTCAGAGGACAGGCTCCAGTAGCTCCCAACAAATAACCTTTTCTCCAAAAAGTTTTGCAAAAGTTTCTTCATCTGTCAACTTATCAAACTTCCGTGAAAAGTGCAAGCCGAAAAAACTACTGATACACACTTCAGAGCATCAAACCCAAACATTAACTTGAATTCCTCTCTTCAAGTGACTCCCAGTGCAAAATATTTTGATAATTAAGACACATGGTTCTTTTAATAAGTAATATTTAAAACACATAATTACAAGCAGCAGATGTTGAATTGCACTTTGTCAACATGAATTATAACAAGGCACTGTAATCAGCTATTTAAGGGACCTAAGATATATAGGGAATCATAAAGGGAAATAAATGAGACTACTCTCAATTAGAGAGAGAGAAAGAGAGAATCCTAAAGAATTCTGTATATGCAAAAGTTAGAGAAACATGGCAACTAATACGAGCTCCAACCTCACTATCCCTAGGTTAAGTAGCTGTGCTATACAGGGTTGCACATTTCAGCAAATCAACTTCACATATAATTGCTTATCCAAAAAAAACTTCATATATAATTACCATATCAGGTCTTGTAGCTACAAGCTGGAGAAGCAAACCTTCTTTAACCATTCAGATAGACATTTCAAACCTTCCAATTCGTAAGTAAAGAAATTTTCATTTATATTCCACTCTACAGAGTTTGAACAGAAACACATATGAGCCTCTCTTGCTTTAACTAATAGTAAGTAAGATAAGTCAAAAAAAAAAAAAAACTTTTCAAATTGTTAAATTGCACCCTTAGTCTACTGGAAAAAATAATTTCAAGTATATTTTCAGTTAAATGTTAAATTACACCCTTAGTCAATCATTAACAGTAACACATCAAATCTCCTTTCATTTCTAATGCAAAGTTAGATGATCAAGTCACCAACTGACCCAACAGCCTGGTTCTAGATTTCTGACCCTCCCTTTATTGGAAAACTGGGGTGTCCTACAAGTTCTTTTGAGTAATATATTCATAGGGAGTATACACATATGTAATCACTTAAAGGCAGAAAATTGATTGATTTGCAATGAAAATTTCTGACCCTGAACAAAGATCCATTTGAATAGTAAAAGTACACATAAACACAGTAAATATTGAGAAAAGTCTGATTTGTTAAATTGATCAAAATTCTCTTCTAAGCATAATATCATTTCCGAACAAATTAATCCAAAAACAATCCAAGCAATCAACGATCCTCTCTCTATCCAACAAATCCTTCAAAACCCAGTTCCAAATAATCCTCCACACCCCAGATCCCCAATCAAATCCCACAAACAAATCCAAAGTAACAATTTTTTCAACAACGAAAACAAAAACCCATTTGCACAAAATACTAATTCCACAACACTAACTAGAGAGAGATAGAGAAAGATTGAGACCTGGTGGATTGGAGGGTACATGGAATTGGTACAGACAGGGCATTCTAGGAGCTCGTGGACGCTGGTGGCGGGAGTAATAGCTGTTGGGCCCACAATATTGTTGGCGTTGTTGTTGTTGCCGTTAACAACGTTGTTGCCGGCATTGCGGGACTTGTTGTTTGAGGAAGAGAATTCAGAGTGGAGATGAGGATGAAGAACGTGGTGATGTGGGTGTTGGAGTTGTTGGTGTGGATGTTGATGATGGTGGATCTCATCCTCGTCCAAATCCGATGATGAAACGCACTCGATGCTGTCCAAGTCCATCTTCCTCTCACAAACTCACCCACCAAAACCAATACCCACTTTTCAAAATCTTAAATTTATGCTAAAAAATTTGAACTTTTGAGTTTTCTTCTTCTCCTTCTTCTTCTCTTTGTTTTGGTTTTTAAAGGAAATTTTGAGAGATGGGAAAGATGGAGAGGGAGATGAAATGGAAGGAATCGAATGGTAGGAGGAGCTGGATGGATGGATGGATTCTCAGGAACCAAACTACCCTCTCTCGCTCTCTCTCCTCTCTCTCTCTCTCTCGCTCTCTCTCTCTCTTTTGTGGAAGAAGATGTTCTTTTCTTTCTTTGTTGGCTTTTTTTTTTAATTTTATTTTATAGGTTTTTATTTTTTTTGGGTTTTCCTTACAATGTATGGATATATGTACTTTTTACGTATGTATGTATTGTCTATACTCTATACCCATTCTCTCCATTTGAGAGAGAGAGAGAGAGAGAGAGAGGGACAGGGATTATTTTATGATTGAATTTGAAGTTGGGATGTATCTAAACACTACTAACTTGGGTTTGGTTTGGTTTTTAGGATAGGGAATAAGGAATTTTCTCTTTTTTTTTTTGGATAAAATATTAGAAAGAAGAATAAGGCATTAGAAATCAGGATTATGATTGCTAAATATCTTTGTCACCTATCCACTATGCTTTGTGTGAGATTTTTTTTTTTCATCTAGAAGAAAATGAATGGCGGGAACAGGTTTTGCTCATCTATTAGAGACTATTTTCACCCCATCTCATCTCATCCAGCCCCAAATTAGGGTAGTAAATAAACTAAACTGTTTTTAATTAATATGAACTCATTCAAAAAAATGTTTGTCTGTATTTGTTTGTTTAGTAAATAAGTTAAGTTCAAACCCGAATTTAAGCTCGACTATTAAACAAGTAAATTTTAATCATAATAATGTGCTTGCGATCAAGCCCATGATATGAGGCACGGTTTAACTATATAAATATTATATTTTTATATTTAAAAGTTAGTAAATAAATTCATATAAGTTTGGGTTGTAGTTTATTGATAATTTAAACAATTCATTCATAGTAAAGATTAACAAATTTGTGAATGAGTAAAAAAATTTAATCATGGTTTTACTGTATATGGAAAAAAAAAAATTAATCAAAGAGTTCATGAACAAGCTCTAATTTATTCAACAAGAAAACGAACCAAACTTAAATACATAATCTTGTTTAATATTGAGCTCAAGCTTAACTTATGCTTGAAATAAAATTAATTGAACTCTAAACTTTTAATATGTGTGTGTTTTTATTTAATATATATTTAAATTATTATTTTTTCCCACTTTCTTAGCACTTTCATAATTGTATCTTTGTTTCTTTCATTTCTATCTCTCTAATGTCAAATCCATTTCATTAAGAAATGGCTAAATAGCAAAACATTGCCAACCTGCCTCACCCTTGACCTACTCCACTCTTGTCTTGTGTGGGTTTTTTCTACCCTAAAGAGAGGGGTATAAAACCCCTAATTCAATCTCATCTTGCCCTCTTGCCATTCCTAAGTAGGACAACAAGAAAATAAATTAAGTTATTGTTAACAAGTATCTTAAGGATACAAGTTAAGATTTTCATACTATTGTATTTAAAATTAAAAAAAAATGAAAAATAAAATTGTACACAAGTATTATGAAAAATTGTATGGAACCACAATAATTGCATATTTATTTGTTCCTTGAGTTGTGACCTTAGGGCACACAAGAGTATATTATATCTTCCCTAAAACTCTTTTTAAATCTGCATTTTATATTTTGAAAAAAAAAAGGGGCGGGGGTCTCTCTAGTCTCTTTATTTTGTAAAAAAAGAGAATTAGATTCA
The DNA here is from genome assembly GCA_019022515.1 of Quercus aquifolioides. NCBI lineage: Eukaryota > Viridiplantae > Streptophyta > Magnoliopsida > Fagales > Fagaceae > Quercus > Quercus aquifolioides. The sequence goes on along the minus strand of CM032335.1, from coordinate 10,923,772 downwards.
TTTAGAGAAAAGGATGTCTTGTTTAAGCAAACTAGATTCTCAACTGTTAAGACACTGACAAAAGCTTCTTCTTTTTTCTTCTTTTTTTCGGTTAAATATTGTGGTTTATTCCAATTAAGTGTTTCAATACATCGATCATATCATAATCATATTTCATATAATGTAATATAATTATAATTAAAATATGCCATTGTCCTATATATGTCAACCGTATAAAGTTTTAAGAAATTTATTAAAAAATTTATCTTAATTTAAAATTATTTTGATAGTGTAGCCTTTTGTTGTTTTAATAAAAAACAGATCTACTTCTACTACAGAAGGCTTTATTTATTTATTATTATATATATTATTGTTCAAATGAGATGTGTAGGGACTTAAAATGGATTAGACCCAGAATATGAATGGATTTTCAGCCCAACAAGCCCAAACAATAAATTTTTAGAGCGTGGGTACAAGAACTATGTCTACTTGAAAGGAAAGGTTATAGTTATATTGAAATAAAAGACACTTCGAGCTGTTTTTATGATCAAGACTCTCCTCGGCTAGGTTTCAGTGAGTTTCTTTATGAGTTCTATCCTTTTGCTCCCTTTTTCTCCAAAAAGTCCCCCCTAATGTCATCTGCTTCCATGTTATATACTACGTTCCTTATTCCTTACTCCATTTCCACCGTACACGTGTAGTTCTTATCCTGGGAATTCCTTTCTGTCCCATCCAGCACTTACCGGAACCTTTGCTCAGTGGCCATAAAGCTGCTTGGTTACTGTTCAGGCATCACCTCCACATTAATGCGGCTAGAGAGTTAGTTGGAACGCATTTAATGCGGAGGTAGTAGCCTTGGAAGATATTTGTTATCTTTACCGACACCTCCTTAGGCCTATATTCACTCTCCAGTTCTAACACAATTTTGCGGATTACCCTGGACAAAATGATAGTTACATCCACCTCGGACTGGAATATCCGAGGTGGACTTCATCCTCGGACATGTGAGTGTCCTCGGACTGGGCCATTGGACTCCAAGCCCATTTCTGATGACTCCTGTATCTTTTTAGATAACAGGCCTCACAAGATGATTTTGGTGAAATCTTTTTCTATTATGTAATATACATTTTATTTTCAATCACTAAGCTGTAATACTAGTTCATCATGTATTGAGTTTGTGATTATTGGACCTAATCACAATTGTAACAAATTTATGGCATATATTGCTATAGAATTAGTTTTCCTAACCGATCTGGTTAATGAAATTTCAGAGAAGTAATAATGGATTATATTTTTTTTTATTCCATCTTTTAAATTTAACATTGACTTGGAATTTTTGTTTGAAAAACCTGGCAACCTATATCTTGCGGTGGTTTTTTTTTCCTCTCCCTAAATTACTGCTAGGCAGTTCTAACTTCTTATTGTAGGGTCTATAAGAAATAACTAAATTTATCTGGATTCAATATATATATATATATATATATATATATATAATCTCATATATAGCTAGTGTAAGAGGCATGAATGATGCCAGATCGTTTTTGTTTGCTCTACATGATTACATGGATTGAATAAGGATTCTCCCTCTACCTTTTTTTTTTTTTTTTTTTTAGCAGTACGATTTTTGAAGTAGAGAGTAGAGACTTCACATTATCATGTCAAGTTTATCACAATTCTATTCTCTTGTGTGACACCAAATTCATATATTAAAACATTATTCACTTTAGGATTTATTTGTTTCTTTTATAAAGATCAGAATTGTTCGTGAAACATTGTTTTATAATTTTGCTTTTGTTGGCCAAGTAACATGTAAATGCAAGTACTATTTTCAAATGGCACAAATGATAAGAAGTTCTTGGGGTTTCTATAATCTATCTACAACTTTTTTTCTGTAGTACACGTGGCCTGGCATGCATTCCATCCCAATAGGCAATGATTTTAAGGCCCCACTTAAAAGGTTGTGATAATGCAATCTAAAGGTTGAATAGGTCATAAAATATGGACATTGTTCTCATGATTCAGTAGGTAGAAATCGAAACTAGTCCTCAATTGTGCATTGATTTTTGATTGAACATTAAGTTTAAGAGGTAGAGAGTTAAAATCCATTACAAATCTTGAAGTTACACTGATACAAAACGTCCACCTCACCCAATAGATGGGATTTAAATATTCCTTGCTCTCATTGGTTTCAGTATATTTAAAAACTTATTTTAGAAACCTGCTACCTAAACAAAATAGGAGGAAAATTAAGCCAAGCCATCCTTATACAAAGGACAAAGAACACAATTTTTAAATGTAGTTGGTCTGCAAACCACACGACAGTGAACGAATAATCAGTCTAAAGAACATTTAACTTTTAATCGACGACTTAGGTGTGAAATACCTTTACAATGAGCTAAGCCAACATTTAGTTTTTTTTTTTTTTTTTTGGTTGAAGATGCAAACATTTAGTTACATCATAGGAATCTTATCTTAACAAATTAAATGGCTATTGGATTATTCTCCAGGGCACATATAATATGTACACACGCACATACATTTATATATGTGCACAGGCCCACATCTTCATCCATCAAATATACCAGGATCTGTTCATTTTGATGGTGATTGCTGCAAGACTGAATCAAGCACTGCAGACCATTGGATGATTATGGTATAAAGTACAATTTCATATTATATCATTATTAAAAATAAATGTATAACTTATCACCACACACCCTTGGTGTGATGGTAACTCCACAAGTATAAGTGTTTATGGGTGTGGGGGGCAAGGGCTGGAGTTCAAGTTTCCAGGAGGGAGCTTCACATACATATACACTTAGATTAGATTAGAGTAGAATTTCTATCTTATATAAAATAAATGTATAACTTATTATTATGTACAAAGGATGAGAATACAAGTGAATTTCACCAAAGGTTACATGCTGGCAACAATAGAAGGAGATTCTATATCCACTTCAGGTTCCACATCAGACCCCTCTGCAGTGGTCTGTAACACCAAATCAAATCGTTAGACATTAAAAAATTTGTGGATAATGTCAAATAATAGCTAAGGTTATATCCTGCCATGTAATTACTCACCTCTAAATCCTTTACTTTTTGTTGTGAAAGATAACGATCCAATGCACCCTTTCCATACAGGATCTTAGCTCCAGATCCACGTCCCTCAGATCCAACAGCTTCTTCATCAACTACAACTGCATCTATTATATCATCACCTGTTCTAATATCGGGAATCTGGAAAAGATTCAAAAGTTATAAGTTGCATTGTCTTAAAATGATAATTCCTAATGTTTATGATGCAAAAAATTAGGAGAAAAAAATTTCACAGCCATACAAAGAACAAAAACACATGGACTGGGACCTTTTTGGCCACTTGTTGCACTCTATTAACTTCACACCAAAATCAAAAATTGCACATGCATCGCAGATATACATCCTCCCTCTCACAGTGTGGGGGCCTCAAAGCTTTGTGGTATGCAAACGCTGTGAGTGGGAGGATGCATATATCCAATACATAAAATATCTTCAGAGAAGGCAAAAATTGCATACCTCAAACATAGACTCCATCAATATATTCTCCAATATTGCCCGCAAGCCCCGAGCCCCGGTGTTTTTAGATATTGCTTTTTTAGCAATTAATCTCAAGGCATTTTCCGTCAAATGCAGCCTAACTAAAGATGAGTAATGAGTAATCTCAAGGCATTTTCCGAATAATATTGTGTGATTTTTAATGGAAGATTTTATGAGTCTTAGTAAATGGAGCAGAGGCTTGGGCCCATTTTGTAGCCCATTGTGAATCCTGTGCGCAGGATATAGAAAACGCAGCTTTGGTGATTAGGGTTTTGGTTGCTGTAGTTTTTGAGAGAAAGAAAAAACTGTACTTCCGCACTTTTTATTTTTTCCCTGATAATAGTGAAATCCTTAAAACTCCATGGACATAGGCAAATTGCTAAACCGCGTATATATTGTCTTGTGCGTGTGATTGTTTTTCTTTGGCGTGTGTTTTCTCTATTTTTGTTTCTCACAGGTTGGGAATTTCAGATTAATTCCCTACATAAAAGTCATGTCAATGTGGCTTTTAGATGATCACATTTGCAGATCATGAATAGCCTGCAATATTTGTTAAAACAGAATGAGCAATGGATTCTGCAAGTCTAACATGAACAAGTAAGAATTCAACAAGTTGAATGGATGGCAGGAGTTTAAGACAATATTATATGAAGAATGATGGGCCTCAGAAAAAAACTTACACCATTCATCTGGAACATCTTTTTGTATTGTTTCCCAAGGGCATTTTTTGGCTCTGTAAGAACCTACAAAAAGATTATTGCCTTTAAGAGTCACAGAGGAAATTGACTTGCGTTGAATAAAAAGCTAGAAAAAGATTACAATGATGGCATTTTCATAAATACATTTAAAAGGACCAATCACATGAGACAAATAATTTCCCAGCAGATACACCCAATAAAAACCAATTGAAAAGTATCTAAAAATTCTGGCCAGATGTGTTGAATCTTATTCATGAGTTTTTTACTGGAGTCTGCCCAGTTATCTCTCTTCAATATCTCTTCTTGATCCATACATATTTGATCCTCTTTTTCATACAGTAGAAAGCATAACAGCATAAAAATAAGTACAGTTACATAAATGGCAGTCAGACAGAAAATAGTTTTTAGAACAAGACAAACAAATCACAACATATCACCTGCACAAGTTGGTTTTCAGTTAGAGCTGACAAACTGACAAGGATTGGAAATCGTCCAACAAATTCAGGTATTAAACCATATGAAATGAGGTCACTACTTTCAACATGCCAAAACAACAGTTGCTTTAGAACATGAATATCTAAAACTGCTGCAAAATATTAGTTAAGTAAACTATGGTTTCTTCTTTTATTGGTTATTACACATGCACCTTGTGGGTCTTGAATACATGACCTTACCCTCCGCCTTACACTTACAAGGGAATGAGGTGCCATTTGAGCTATAGCTCATTAGCTAAACTACGGCTTTTTGTTAAGAAATCTTTTAATGAAAAAAAAAAGAAGGAAAGAAAAAAGGCTATAAGCTGTTACATGTTAATTGAAGACTGGTGTGCACTTACAGTCTCCAATAAAGATGATGCAACAGAAGCATCTGTAACACCACCAGCCCTCATGTTGGCACATACTGGAGCACCAAATCCAATAGAAGAAACTTGGCGCCTGTAACGAATGCCAGACACTTCCAAGTTATTTATTCATTACCATTATTATTATTATTTCTAACAAAATAGGAAGCTCCAAATAACAAATACCACAAGATTCATCTCTATATTGGGCTAACCTTTCTGAGATTGTTTTCCCCAAGTCAATAAAGGCACCTCCACAGATGAAGAGAATATCCTTCGTATCAATCTGTGAAGAATAAATAACAGCAAGTATAGTTACAAACTATCTTAATCTGATCTGTGAAAAGAATACAACAGTGCATACGTGGAAGATGTAAATAGTATAAAAAAGGATGCTTTCAAGTCCCTTCTGTACCTGTATGTTTTCGCCTCTAGGATGCTTTCCAGCTCCCTTCTCAGGAACATTGACAACCTAGAACAAATGGAAGTTCATAGAGCAGACCATAAAGAAGTAAAATATTCACTCTACCCAATAAAAGTTTAGATAACTCATATCAGTTAATTCATTCATCTATGCTAAGGTTATAATATTCTACAGAAGGGCTCGGAGGCTGCCTCAATAATACCAGACCATCTCCATCATGTTCAAAGGACAACATACCTGGTGGTTGTTACTTGTTACCCAAGGTGGTATCTTATGTAACAAGTATATGCAACATCACTTTCGCATGTATGTGGATCTATGTGTGTGGGTCCCACATACATGTAAGGAGCATTGCATACACCTATTGCATAAAATACTTTCTATTAACTTAAAAGAGGCCATCAATTAACTAATATCTTCAATTTACATAACAAGTGCACTTACTGTTCGTTCTAGCATCTTCAGTAATGCCTATTGAACACCCTCCCCAGACACATCTCTACTAATATTAAGGCTCTCGGCCTGCAAAGTGGATAAGTGGAAGATGTCAATAGTATAAAAAAGGAGCATGGAAGTGGTCTTCAAAACAGAAAGAGATAGAGAGATTGACCAGAAAAAAAAGGGAAACCTTTTTGGTAATCTTGTCAACTTCATCAATGTAAACAATGCCTTGCTGGGCAGCTGCCACATTATAGTCAGCAACCTGAGATACAAATGCCCATGTAAATAATTTATAATCATTAATTCACCACATATGCATAGAAGTGCATATTTACACCATTTTATATCATAAAATAGAGTCCGTGTCTATATTCATTGAAAAACTTCATGCTCTATGAGAATTAATTAAATTAACACCCCAACGAAGGTTATTGATTCAGTTTCTCGTTTAGATTTTCTTAACATTATTGATTCATGCTCTATGAGAATTGATTAAATTAACACCACAACAAAGTTTATTGATTTAATATATTCCTTTCGGGTAAGTTGTATAAAGCTTAATGAAAAATTGTTGTACAATAGTGAATACATTAGAGACTTAATTATTACTAGAAAAGAAATTAAATGTAAATTGGACATTTGAATTTTCTTTGTAATATACTTACATATTATTCTAATTATATAAGATAATTTTTGCTTCTTTGAAAGTTACAATCTCATGAATTTATTCTTTTTTTTTTGGCAGGCGAGCTCATAATTTTTATAGTACGCACATATGCCAATAGAGAGAAGTTCTAAATTTTCAGAATAAATTAGCAACAACAACTAGACCTTAGTTTAGAGGTCGGCTATGGATCCTCAACAAACCACATGTATTCTTTCCTCATGTTCTCTGTCATCTCCTTACTTGACATATCAGTTTTTACTGCTTCTACTAATGTTATATTAGGTTGTCCTCTATCTTTTTCCACCTCCTCCACTTGAATTAACCCACCCTTCCTCATTAGTGCATTAATCGCTCTCTACTCATGACCAAACCATCTAAAGCAACTCTCCCTTATCTAATCTTTTTATTTTTATTTTCAGAATATATTAGATTTTAAAAAAAAAAATTATGATGCAAATAAGTGAATAGGCTTGTCAGAATTACCGTAAGGAGTTTGTATAATACAGACTCCACATCTTCCCCTACATATCCTGCCTGCACATAACAAGACCTATTAATACTTTTGCTCAACCACATTGTAACTCTTAACAGATAGCAACTAAACTTCAAACCAAAAAAAGCAAATCAGTAATTACTAATCACAATAGAACATGTCTGTACATAGATTTGCTCAAACCAAAAAATTGTTTCCCTTGAATCCTTCAAAAGAGTGTGTGTGTGTGTGTGTGTGTGTGTGAGAGAGAGAGAGAGAGAGAGTTCTGGTGTAACACATTAAAGGAGTATGTCATAATCTTTAATGTTGCATTGCAAAAGAGATTGAAACCTCAATGGTTTTCCAGTTCTAGATGATGCTGAACTAAAACCAATATTGGAAAGGGGAATGGGAAGGAGATGTCTAAGATTTGAGTAGCTCAAGGTTTTAAATTGTAATATCTACACTTTATCATCCCAAACTATCAATTAATTTGCAATGCGTCCCATCAATGTTTTAAATTGAAGGATTGATCCTATAATTTAAGAGAATTATTGCAAACTACCCCCATAGTCTAAATTAAACATTAGTGATGATATAAATCTACGCATGCGATGATTTGGACCACTTTACATTTGGAAGGTATCCCAGGTCTTTAGGGTTGTAAGTGGTGTAAAAAGACCAAATTCCAGCCCTTTTCTCCTTTAACTTAAGTTCTTATTAGTGCTACACCAATAGTAGCGATCAAAGCAGTGTAGAGTGATGCATCAATCACATTGAAACAAGCTCTATATCAATCTAAAAAGTCCACAAGAAAGCAAAACTTAGAAACATAACAATCTCAAGAATAAGAATTGAACATTGGAAACAAAGGGGAAGTACTACCATCGCAATTGAACTCAGATGGTTAGGAGTGGTTTCACCTAGTGAACCCACGCTCACTCTACAACTCAAGGAACCCAAGCCAAACTCTTTTTAACAACCCCCCCACCCCCCTTTTTTTTTTCTTTGAGAAAGTATTTGTTTTACTCGGCAAAAGTTACTTTTATGATGGTATTGTAAAAAGTCATAGAAAGGAGAAAGCACATGAGAAATGTGTTTATGACAGGGGAATGAGTTGAACTAATGAAAAAGCATGGAAGAAAGATTAGGAAGGAGGATGTTAGGGTTTGGAAATCAGGCTTTTGTGGTAGAGCAAAAGTGAAACAACCAGACTTATATCAAAGAGAAAGCAACAAAAAGCATGCTAAAACTCAAAATTACTAAAATACCCCCTCAATCTCATCTTTTCTTTTCTTTTCTTTTTTTAATTTAAAAAAACACAACAACTTTTTCCACCTTTCTTAGTTACCAAACCCTTTCCTTCGCTGAAACTCCTCTATATTTCTGTTCCACATCAACCTTTTCTTTCTCACCCTCAAAATCCAAACATTCTGTCACCTTTTCCTTTCTCTAGCCCTCTCAACTTTTTTTCCCCTTTCGTGTGTGTGTGTCTTTAGAAAACCCTTCAGCAACTTCCTCAGGTCCCAAATTTGCAATCATAACTCTCCCCTTCTTCCTACCGCTTCCACCATGCTTTTTCCCAAATTTCATTCACCATAGATAACATTCTTCCCAAAAGCATTTTAGCATTTGCAAAATTCACAACAATATATATATATATATATACACCCACGCACAACAAAGACACATCAACTTGCCTGAGTTAGTGTAGTTGCATCTGCAATAACAAAGGGAACATTCACAAACGGGGCCAAAGTTTTGGCAAGTAATGTCTTCCCTGTCCTTGAAATAGCATTTAAGACCAAGTTAGACTAGTAACAAAATCAACTAAAGTTCTTGCATTTTTATATGGATAAAATCATAAAATATGAAACCAAGATCAACATTCTTTAGCATAGTGAAAACATAAAAAAATACAAACTTGAAAGCACTTTGATATAAGGATTACACTAAATTACCTGAGCCTGTTGGCCCCATTAAAAGAATGTACTCTTCTCAAGTTCCACTCTATCATCATCCATTTCCTCTACTTTCTTGTTACTTGAATCTCCTGCCGACCTAACTTCCCAAATGGTAGTAACATGTTAGATATGATTACCTAAGCCGAATAACCATGGTTAATTGTAGTGACGAGGAAAAAGAGTTCACACACCAACTATTGGCCTTGTAATCCAAGGTATTTATGAATCATTCCCATAAAGGGAGGCCAAGCAATCAATTTCTACAAGCCCAACAAGGCGGTGACAGTGATGCCAAATCTATAGCAATTTAATTGGTGCAAATGGAGTGATCAGTTCATTCATTCATTTTATGCATCAATAACATAGGCATGCGAAGAATTTAAATGTGACCAATGTGAAATATTATATAAATTTATATTGATAAGGATAAGTTTAATCACAAAATGACTATGATAGCATTAATTTATCTTTAAGGACGGCTTTACATTGGTTAGGAGATGATACATTTATTTGTTAATGGGGTACAAACATCAGCTAGGTGATTTAGCTTTCTTGAAATATATTTTTTTTAATTTTTTTTTTTTTTGATAGTGCAGGGAACCTTTCTAAAGAAGAGCCCTTTAGACTTGCCTTTAGCTAGCGAAACCTACGGGCAACTGACCCCACCCGCCAGAACCAATTGCTAGGTGGTCCGTGGTCCAGGGGCATTCGCCCCTGATGGGCTAACCAGAGCTTTAAAAGAATTGAGGCATACCTAAGACAAAAGTAGCTATACGAAACTATACAAAATTAGAAGATCATTGATATTGACATTACAATTCTCTGTATATGCTCAAGAAAATTGAGCATTGGACTTAATATTAATTCTCTTCTTAACTAAGATTAAAGATGACACAATCATTAATCATGTACTTTCTCTAGCACCATACACATGTGAAAGCGTGCCTGAAAACACAACAGTAGCAAAGTTTAGAGGAAATTAAGAGTAACCTTAGCCAAACCCACATACTTCATTGCACAATTTTTATTTTCATGACAGTGGCCTCATATACAACAAAGCAATGTAGGAATAGCTCCTTATGGCAACCACATTATGCTAGATCCTTCCTAGTAGATACATGTAGAAAAGAAATGAAGGACATATATTACAACTTATGTATATTAAAGGTACAGAACCAACCACTTTTGTAGGGACTCATAATATATCCTCTTATAGTGATTGTAAACAGCCACAGCAAGCGCCTGTATTCAAGCAATACAGTTAGTAAAACTGCGAAAACAGAAAATTGCTCCACATTAACACAATACTACCACTGAATATGCAATGTATAGTGCCCCTCTCATACATAATGCTAGTCTCCTAACATACCTAGACACATCATAATTCACATAGCCATACACAACATTTGTCAGCTTATAAGCATTTACTCAGGTTTTAGGGAATCATCTAGCTTACACTGGTCCCAATCAATAAAAACACAAAATACTAAGACTTTTTTTTTTTGGTTAAAAGGAAACTTCATTAACAAAACTAACCGGCCTCTAAAACAAAGGTTACAATGCGATCGTACATCATTCCAGCCGAATCAAGGCTGAGCAGGAGAGTTACATCAGAAGGGGGGGCAAGAAAAATGATAAAATCCTGACTAAGGAGAGCACCTCGTCTAGCAAGGGCATCAGCACATTTATTCGCCTCTCTATAACAATGTCTAATCCTAACTAGGGGAATGTCTTTCAAAAACTTCCTACAATCAGCCACCAAAACATCAATAACATTAGGATGATCTAGTTCCTTCTTCATAAGATCCACAACCAATTTTGAGTCAAGCTCAATTTCAACCGCTGGAAGTTTAAGAGTAATACACAAGCGAATGCCATCACGAAGGGCCCAAAGTTCTGCAGCAACACTTGTTGTAGACCCAATTGCTCGTGCAAATCCCTTGACCCATTCTCCCTTATCATTCCGAATTAAACCACCTCCACCAGCCAGACTGGGGTTCCCCAATGAAGATCCATCTGTATTCAACTTGAACCAGCTAATAGGAGGTTGGTGCCAATGAACCTGGATTTTTGTTTTAGCTCTTATCTGCTTCCCATTGATTCCTAGGTGTAGAAATTCAGTTGCTTTGGCTACGGCTTCAGCTTTGGAATCCTTTTGGAGCTGAGGTCTTCCAAAGACAGTGTTGTTGCGGTGAAGCCAGATAGTCCATAGAGCGAAAGGAAAGAGGATACCCCACTCCATACCCAAAGAGCTGCTGGACTTGGAGCTTTGACAGTTAAGCATCAGCCACTCCACCACGGTAGTGTTGTTGATGCTGCTTACATAGGAACTTTTATATATTAACTTTAAGACAATAAGTTGATCATACAAAAAGCAAGCTTTCTAATAATCTTGCCATGTAATTAACATATTTCACAAAGACTTCATCTTAAGCTCCTAAGTCTACTTCCAAAATCTACTCCCAAAATCTACTCTACAATCATCAGCTAACAATAAAGAATTAACATTTACAAAGACAATTTTAAACCATTCCTCCACATGCTTCTTACAGTAATTTCCAAAAATCTATTTCATGCTTCTCCTCACTTTGCTTCTTCAAGCCGTGCGCATAATGACTCAGGACTTGACGTTTTATTTATACTGCAAAAAAGAACAGATAATGACATCAAACAATTTGAATAAGTTTTGTCGCTTGAAGAATAATTTATGATCTTCTAAAGACAAATATCCATTTGTTCTCTATAACTATTAAAATGGATCCATCCACAACCATATCACATATTAACAAGGCTCACCAGAAGAGCAAATCCCCTCCAGATGCCAACTTTTCTGAAATCCATTCCGGAACTAATTCTATTAAGAGGTTTAGCTGCTCTTCAACTTCTCCTGCAAACACAAATGAGGAGGATCACCAAAAGCTCCCAGAGAAAAGGGAATTATATCCATGTGGTACAAATGCTTACTTCTGTCAACAATATCACAATGGCTTGCAATTATCTTGTGTATAAGCTCCTCTTTTGTGATAACAGACCGCTTAATAGACTGAAATAAGAAGTGAATCATATTGAAGAGCTTAGGCAGGCTAGCAATCATTTGTCGCCTCCAATTTGCCCGTGAGATCGCCGGATTTCTCTCTTCTACTGCCTTCCTCTCTTTCTCTATTATCTGCAGCAAGAAAACATAGTTATAAATTCTAATGATGCAATCAGAACAAACTTTTATGTCTCTGTCCAGGTTCAATATGTTCACCTCCAAACAAATATTTAGGTATGTTCGTGTTGTAAACTAATAAGGCTAGGATAAATGCAAACATAATGACTATACACTGATATCCTATCCTTGATTTAATTTCCGTTTGAAGCAAAATGAAATTTATACGTTGGTTATTGCAATCAAATAACACTAGAAGAAAAAAAAATGATAGCTTGTATATTGTTTTAAATAGAACATAGAACCATGCTTGGTAAGGATGAAAGCATAAGGAATTCACAATGGGGCTTACCGATTGCAAAATATTCTCAGGAAGAATATCAAAAATATCATTATCAACTGAAACACCTCCAGTGTCATCCATTTCATCACCAATGTTTCCATTCTTTATGGGAGTGTCAAATTTTAACGATCTTGAACGGGGTGGACGCCTTTTTAACTTGTTTGGTGAGCTAGTTGAATCATCCTCTGGGCTCATATAACATCTCTTTGGTGGATACAATGTGGGCGTGACATTCATCAGCCCAGCTGGAGTGAGAACATGTTTTGCAGGAGTCGAATGGATATTAGCAATTTCTGCAGGAGAACCATTCTCATTATTCATGGCATCTATCTCTTTGCTTGGGGTTGCTGGTGGGCAAGATTGTGGCAAATGAGCAGGGGAAGCATGAACTGCTAGACATTTTTCATTGCTGGTTGATTCAAACGACAGTTTTGATGGGGATGGAGTACCAGCAGCAGAACTACTTTTCTCTTTGGAGGAACTTTTGTTAAGTGGTGACTCTGGAACTGGAAGAACTGAAGATTGGAGATCAGTCTTTGATAAGTTTAGAGGATAGTTCTGTACTTCATGGCTAATGACTTTCTGTGAAAAGCGCTTGTGGAAAGATCGAGAGAGATGTGATGCTACCACTGGTTGCTGTTTTCTATGAGCTTCGATTGATGTCCTGAGGGAAAATGAAATGTTGGGAGAATTTTTTATGTTTGAATTCAGATCTTGTTCTGTTCCTTCTGCAATTTCATCATCCTGAATGCAGGTTTCTGATACCGCTGATTGCAGAGCTGTTTGTGCAACAGTTGATGTCTTAACAGGAAATGATGAGGTGGGTGTTTTCATGTTCGAATGGACGTCTAGCTCTTTATGATTGAATGGTTCAGGCAACAGTTCCTCTGGAATTTCATCCACCTGCATGCAGAAGAAAAATCTTAAGGTGCAGTCTAGAGCATTGCTTAAAACTACCAGAAATCTTCATATCGAATATATATGAGTAAACTGACAATAATTTTTCATCTCAAATCCATATTGTTAGTTACAATTTTAAGCGGTAGTGAACATCATGCTGAAAGCTACCTTTATGGTTAACATTTGTAGTGAAAGAGACGTCAAAAGCAGCTAGAGCATAAAGTTGATTTTCAATAGTATGAAAAAGGAACACTTCTATAATGGAAACCATAGAATATGACCCTAATCAAAATTATATTAGATTATGGTATTATCTTAACCCAGTCTCATTAGGTGGCCACAAGTGGCAGATGGAATCTTGTACTAAAGTTTATACATAAAGTGTAAAACAACTATATATAGATAGGAATGGAGGGAACAGATGAGACAGAGGCATCTCACTGCAAGAATGTCCTAAGAAAAGAGAGAATATATGCCCAACAGTTTTTGTGCATTATATTCCAAAGCACACTCCCCTTTTCAATTGGCCAGGAAGGCATTATAACCAGAGAATCAAAGTAACTTATATATACATATAAAAAATGTAAATGATTGGCAACTAATGTTGTTCTAGATGTGATCATGAATACAGAACTAACAACAATTTAAGGATATATCCCATGTAATATAGAGAAAGTACAGAACACGAGTACCTCAGGACAGGATTTTGAAAAATCCGCAAGCCGCGATAGTAACACCTTCCTCAAATGCATATTCCCGCTTTCAGATTTCAACTTCCCATCATTTTCCACTGCGTCAACGTTGATGGAAACATGGAGATCCGGCTTCATACAGCTCGTCCGCTCATCGAACACAAGTACCCTCTTTATCTCAATTGCATCGCGCAAAATAAACTTCAATTGAGCCAAGTGCCTGTGTGTAAACCTCCTAAAAACATTTTTTTTTTTTTTTTTTTAAAACATACAAAACAATCATAAGATTCATTAACCTCATATAGCTAAGTGTAGTCAATGTATCAGGTGAGTTGCTTAAGAAATATCAAATATGCAGTGTGGTAGCAATTTTTGAAAACTGATATAAAAAAAAAAAAAACTGAAAAATCTGTGTTCTGAGAATACATACATTTTCCCTCTTAAAACTTTTTTGGCAATGGGTTTCTATTTTGTTTTCAAGTGCTGGAATACCATTTTAAAAACACGCTTTTTCCCAAATCCAAACAGACGTTTAAGGTTCTATTTTCTAAGCAACCAAAAAGAGGGAAAACAAATTTCATAACTTCATACCAATCATCATCGCTATAAGACACAGAATGCAATCATTTCCCAACCAAAATTTTACTTCCTTAGAAACTTAACAAAACCCAAAAAAAAAATTAAAAATTTACCTATCAGTTAAACACTCAATTTTGGGGCAAATATTGGTAAAAGAGGATGAGGAACCCTTCAACCGCAACAACCGAATAGAACTATCCAAGCTATCAAAAAACTGAGCAAGAATCTCATACCTGCACATAGAACAAATAAATACCCAGAAACATTAATTAAAAGCTAAAGCTAAAACAAATAAACCAATCAAATCAAATCACCGTATAAACCAAAAAAGTAGTTCATACTTTTCGGGTAGCTTAGTGGGCTGCTGGGGGAGCGGTTTCTTGGACTTGTGGGGCTCGGGGGAGGTTGGCCAGGATTGGATCTGCCTTCTGGCGGAGGAGGAGTTGGGGCGGTTGCGGGGGAGCTGTGTGGGCTCTTTTTCTGGAGTTTTGGAGCTCAGCTGGTCGGGTGAATGGGGTTTCTTGGATTTGGATTTTGATGAAGATGAAAGCTCCATTGGTATCACTATCACAGCGAGAGAGAGAGAGAGAGAGACTTGTGAGAGAGGAAATGTATTGTATTGTATTGTAGGGTTTTTCTTTGGAGGGAAAGCTGTGCGTGCTGGAGCAAAGGCGTGCTTGGTTGGATTCCCGCCTAAATGAGCCGTTGCTTCCCGCAATTTCTTTCTTTCGGGACTGTTTGGGAAGTAGGTCTAGTGAGTCAGGCAGGTGAGCTTGAGTAGTCTTGTCCGCTGCCAGGGAAATGAATGGAAACCTCTTTGGGTTTTTTTTTTTTTTTTTTTTTTTTTCCTTAAAAGGCTGGTGACCATGTCCATGATTACGACAATAACAAAAATATATATAATAAATTAAAGCACTTTTAATGCTTTATTTATTTCGATGAAAACCTTGTATAAAGATTATTTTTCTTATTTTTCAATGTTTAGTAACATAAAAAAAGATTAGTCAAATGAAAATTATTTTTGTAAATATAAAAAGTATGGCTTATTTTTAGAGATTGTTTTTCATTAAATTTTTTTGAAAAACAACTCTATCTCACAGCAAACTAAATAAAGAAAGTTAAGGGGTTATTTTTCAATTCATTTAAAGTTGCTACCAAACATTGAAAAATGAGATAATTTTATAGATAACGTTTCTTGAAAAATAACTCATTTTCTAGAAAACATCATTGTGAAAACAAACAAAGCGTCAAAGAAAGGACAAAGGAATAGAAAAATAATAATATGAAAGAGAGAAAAAAGCAACCAAAAAAATATCAAACAAATCAAAATTTCAGTCTCTGGCCCAAGGCTGGCCCTAAGCCTAGGCCATGCCTAGAGCTTTCTCCCCTGCTAGAGAAAGGCCCCAAATTTGGGGAGTAATTTTTTTTTTTATAAATATTTTTGAGAGAAATTAAAAAAAAATTAAATTACATTTTTTTTTCACTATTAAAAAGGTCAAAAAAATTAAGTAATACTAGAGATAGAGATAAGACAAATTTAAATAAATAAGTCTTACAAATAGACATGTTACTAAGCACAAATAATTCAAATAGAAAAATGTTAAAAATATTATAAATTTTACTACATAACTTCTTTTTTTTATATATACAAGATAAAAATTTTACGCTAGTCTAATCTAAGTGTATATAGCTAAATATCTTTGTCGCCTATCCACTATGCTTTGTGTGAGTTTTTTTTTTTTTTTTTTCATCTAGAAGAAATGATTGGCGGAAAGCCGGGAATAGGTTTTGCTCGTCTATTATAGACTATTTTCACCCCATCTCATCTCATCCCGCCCCAAATTAAGGTAGTATATAAACTAAACTGTTTATGATTAATTTGAACTTATTCAAAAAAAAGTTTGTCTGTATTTATTTGTTTAGTAAATAAGTTAAGTTCAAACCCAAATTTAAGCTCGACTATTAAACGAGTAAAGTTTAAACATAATAATGTGTTTGCAATCAAGCCCATGATATGAGGCACGATTTAACTATATAAATATTATATTTTTATATTTAAAAGTTAGTAAATAGATTCATATAAGTTTGGGTTGTAGTTTATTGATAATTTAAACAATTTATTCATAGTAAAGATTAACAAATTTGTGAATGAGTAAAAAAATTTAATCATGGTTTTACTATATATGGAAAAAAAAAACAAATTAATCGAATAGTTCGTGAACAAGCTCTAACTTATTCGACAAGAAAACAAACCAAACTTAAACACGTAATCTTATTTAATATTGAGCTTGAGCTTAACTTATGCTTGAAATAAAATTAAATGAACTCTAAACTTTTAATATGTGTGTTTTTATTTAATATATATTTAAATTATATATACCATCTTAAAATATTTTTTTTTCCCCACTTTCTTAGCACTTTCATAATTGTATCTTTGTTTCTTCCATTTCTATCTCTGTAATGTCAAATCCATTTCATTAAGAATCGGGTAAATAGCAAAACATCGCCAACCTGCCTCGCCCTTATCCTACTCCACTCTGGTCTTGCGTGGGTTTTTCTACCCTAAAGAGAGGGATATAAAACCCCTAATTCAATCTCATCTTGCCCTCTTGTCATTCCTAAGTAGGACAACAACAAAATAAATTAAGTTATTGTTAACAAGTATCTTAAAGATACAAGTTAAGATTTTCATACTATTGTATTTAAAAATTTTTAAAAAATGAAAAATAAAATTGTACACAAGTATTAAGAAAAATTGTATGGAACCACAATAGTTGCATATTTATTTGTTCCTTGAGCTGTGAACTTAGGACACACAAGATTATATTATATCTTCCCTAAAACTCTTTTTAAATCTGCATTTTATCTTTTGAAAAAAAAAAATTGTATGGAACCACAATAGTTGCATATTTATTTTGCTTTTGTTGGCCAAGTAACATGTAAATGCAAGTACTATTTGCAAATGACACAAATGATAGGAAGTTCTTGGGGTTTCTATAATCTATCTACAACTTTTTTTTCTGTAGTACACGTGGCCTGGCATGTATTCCATCCCAATAGGCAATGATTTTAAGGCCCCACTTAAAAGGTCGTGATAATACAATCTAAAGGTTGAATAGGTCATAAAATATGGACATTGTTCTCATGATTCAGTTGGTAGAAATCAAAACTAGTCCTCAATTGCGCATTGATTTTTTATTGAACATTAAGTTTAAGAGGTAGAGAGTTAAAATCCATTACAAATCTCAATAGATGGGATTTAAATATTCCTTGCTCTCATTGGTTTCAGTATATTAAAAACTTATTTTAGAAACCTGCTACCTAAACAAAATAGGAGGAAAAATTAAGCCGAGCCATCCTTATACAAAGGGAAAAAAAAAATTTTAATGTAGTTGGTCTGCAAACCACACGACAGTGAGAGAATAATCAGTCTAAAGAACATTTAACTTTTAATCGAAGACTTAGGTGTGAAATACCTTTACAATGAGCTAAGCCAACATTGCAAACATTTAGTTACATCATAGGAATTTTATCTTAACAAATTAAATGGCTATTGGATTATTCTCCAGGGCACATATAATATGTACACACGCACATACATTTACATATATGCACAAGCCAACATCTTCATCCATCAAATATACCAGGCTCTGTTCATTTTGATGGTGATTGCTGCAAGACTGAATCAAGCACTGCAGACCATTGGATGATTATGGTATAAAGTACAATTGCATATTATATCATTATTCAAAATAAATGTATAACTTATTATTATGTACAAAGGATGAGAATACAAGTGAATTTCACCAAAGGTTTACATGCTGGCAACAATAGAAGGAGATTCTATATCCACTTCAGGTTCTACATCAGACCCCTCTGCAGTGGTCTGTAACACCAAATCAAATCATTAGAAACTAAAAAAATTGTGGATAATGTCAAATAATAGCTAAGGTTATATCCTGCCATGT
The DNA here is from genome assembly GCA_019022515.1 of Quercus aquifolioides. Classification (NCBI taxonomy): domain Eukaryota; kingdom Viridiplantae; phylum Streptophyta; class Magnoliopsida; order Fagales; family Fagaceae; genus Quercus; species Quercus aquifolioides. Next base: position 10,905,080 of record CM032335.1, on the reverse strand, counting down.
AATTACTCACCTCTAAATCCTTTACTTTTTGTTGTGAAAGATAACGATCCAATGCACCCTTTCCGTACAGGATCTTTGCTCCAGATCCACGCCCCTCGGATCCAACAGCCTCTTCATCAACTACAACTGCATCTATTATATCATCACCTGTTCTAATATCGGGAATCTGGAAAAGATTCAAAAGTTATAAGTTGCATTGTCTAAAAATGATAATTCCTAATGCTTATGGAGCAAAAAATCAGGAGAAAAAAATTCACAGCCATACAAAGAACAAAAACACATGGACTGGGACCTTTTTGGCCACTTGTAGCACTCTATTAACTTCACACCAAAATAAAAAATTGCACAAGCATCGCAGATATATATCCTCCCTCTCATAGTGTGGGGGCCTCAAAGCCTTGTGGTATGCAAATGCTGTGAGAGGGAGAATGCATATATCCAATGCATGAAATATCTTCAGAGAAAGCAAAAATTGCATACCTCAAACATAGACTCCATCAATATATTCTCCAATATTGCCCGCAAGCCTCGAGCCCCGGTGTTTTTAGACATTGCTTTTTTAGCAATTAATCTCAAGGCATTTTCCGTTAAATGCAGCTTGACCTGAGATGAGTAAAATTCACGTCAATGTGGCTTTTAGATGATCACATTTGCAGATCATGAAAAGCCTGCAACATTTGTGAAAACAGAATGAGCAATGGATTCTGCAGGTCTAACATGGACAACCAAGAATTCAACAAGTTGAATGGATGGCTAGAGTTCAAGACAATATTATATGAAGAATGATGGGCCTCAGGAAAAAAAACTTACACCATTCATCTGGAACATCTTTTTGTATTGTTTCCCAAGGGCATTTTTTGGCTCTGTAAGAACCTACAGAAAGATTATTGCCTTTAAGAGTCACAGAGGAAATTGACTTGTGTTGAATAAAAGGCTAGAAAAAGATTACAATGATGGCATTTTCATAAATACATTTAAAAGGACCAATTACATGAGACAAATAATTTCCCGCCAGATACACCCAATAAAAACCAATGGAAAAGTATCTAAAAATTCTGGCCAGATGTGTTGAATCTTATTCATGAGTTTTTTACTGGAGTCTGCCCAGTTATCTCTCTTCAATATCTCTTCTTGATCCATACATATTTGATCCTCTTTTTCATACAGTAGAAAGCATAACAGCATAAAAATAAGTACAGTTACATAAACGCCAGTCAGACAGAAAATAGTTTTTAGAACAAGACAAACAAATCACAACATATCACCTGCACAAGTTGGTTTTCAGTTAGAGCTGACAAACTGACAAGGATTGGAAATCGTCCAACAAATTCAGGTATTAAACCATATGAAATGAGGTCACTACTTTCAACCTGCCAAAACAACAGTTGCTTTAGAACATGAATATCTAAAACTGTTGCAAAATATTAGTTAAGTAAACTATGGTTTCTTCTTTTATTGGTTATTACACATGCACCTTGTGGGTCTTGAATACATGACCTCACCCTCCGCCTTGCTCTTACAAGGGAATGAGGTGCCATTTGAGCTATAGCTCATTAGCTAAACTATGGCTTTTTGTTAAGAAATCTTTTAATGAAAAAAAAAAATGAAAGAAAAAAGGCTATAAGCTGTTACATGTTAATTGAAGACTGGTGTGCACTTACAATCTCCAATAAAGATGATGCAACAGAAGCATCTGTAACACCACCAGCCCTCATGTTGGCACGTACTGGAGCACCAAATCCAATAGAAGAATCTTGGCGCCTGTAACAAATGCCAGACACTTCCAAGTTATTTATTCTTCAAAATTATTATTATTATTACTTCTAACAAAATAGGAAGCTCCAAATAACAAATACCACAGGATTCATCTCTATATTGGGCTAACCTTTCTGAGATTGTTTTCTCCAAGTCAATGAAGGCACCTCCACAGATGAAGAGAATATCCTTTGTGTCAATCTGTGAAGAATAAATAACAGCAAGTATAGTTACAAACTATCTTAATCTGATCTGTGAAAAGAATACAACAGTGCATACGTGGAAGATGTAAATAGTATAAAAAAGGATGCTTTCAAGTCCCTTCTGTACCTGTATGTTTTCGCCTCTAGGATGCTTTCGAGCTCCCTTCTCAGGAACATTGACAACCTAGAACAAATGGAAGTTCATAGATCAGACCATGAAGAAGTAAGATATTCACTCTACCCAATAAAAGTTTAGATAATTCATGTCAGTTAATTCATTCATCTATGCTAAGGTTATAATATTCTACAGAAGGGCTCGGAGGCTGCCTCAATAGTACCAGACCATCTCCATCATGTTCAAAGGACAACATACCTGGTGGTTGTTACTGTTACCCAAGGTGGTATCTTATGTAACAGGTATATGCAACATCACTTTTACATGTATGTGGATCTATGTGTGTGCGTCCCACATACATGTAAGGAGCATTGCATACACCTATTGCATAAAATACTTTCTAGTAACTTAAAAGAGACCATCAATTAACTAATATCTTCAATTTACATAACAAGTGCACTTACTGTTCCTTCCAGCATCTTCAGTAATGCCTGTTGAACACCCTCCCCAGACACATCTCTACTAATATTAAGGCTCTCGGCCTGCAAAGAGGATAAGTGGAAGATGTCAATAGTATAAAAAAGGAGCATGGAAGTGGTCTTCAAAACACAGAGAGAGAGATTGACCAGGAAAAAAGGGAAACCTTTTTGGTAATCTTGTCAACTTCATCAATGTAAACAATGCCTTGCTGGGCAGCTGCCACATTATAGTCAGCAACCTGAGATACAAATGCCCATGTAAATAATTTATAATCATTAATTCACCACATATGCATAGAAGTGCATATTTACACCATTTTATATCATAAAATAGTCATTGAAAAACTTCATGCTCTATGAGAATTAATTAAATTAACACCCCAACGAAGGTTATTGATTCAGCATCTCGTTTAGACTTTTTTAACATTATTGATTCATGCTCTATGAGAATTGATTAAATTAACACCACAACAAAGTTTATTGATTTAGTATATTCCTTTCATGTAAGTTGTATAAAGCTTAATGAAAAATTGTTCTACAATAGTGAATACATTAGAGACTTAATAATTACTAGAAAAGAAATTGAATGTGAATTGGACATTTGAATTTTCTTTGTAATATACTTACATATTATTCTAATTATATAAGATAATTTTTGCTTCTTTGAAAGTTACAATCTCATGAATTTTTTTTTTGGCAGGCGAGCTCATAATTTTTATAGTATGCACATATGCCAATAGAGAGAAGTTTTAAATTTTCAAAATAAATTAGCAACAACAACTAGACCTTAGTTTAGAGGTCGGCTATGGATCCTCAACAAACCACATGTATTCTTTCCTCAAGTTCTCAGTCATCTCCTTACTTGACATATCATTTTTTACTGCTTCTACTAATGTTATATTAGGTCGTCCTGTATCTTTTTCCACCTCCTCCACTTGAATTAACCCACCCTTCCTCATTAGTGCATTAATCGCTCTCTACTCATGACCAAACCATCTAAAGCAACTCTCCCTTATCTCCTCTTTTTAGTTTTATTTTCAGAATATATTAGATTTTCAAAAAATAAATTATGATGCAAATAAGTGAATAGACTTGTCAGAATTACCGTAAGGAGTTTGTATAATATGGACTCCACATCTTCCCCTACATATCCTGCCTGCACATAACAAGACCTATTAATAGTTTTGCTCAACCACATTGTAACTCTTAACAGATAGCAACTAAACTTCAAACCAAAAAAAGCAAATCAGTAATTACTAATCACAATAGAACATGTCTGTACATAGATTTGCTCAAACTAAAAAATTGTTTCCCTTGAATCCTTCAAAAGAGTGTGTGTTTGTGTGTGTGTGAGAGAGAGAGAGAGAGAGAGTTCTGGTGTAACACATTAAAGGAGTATGTCATAATCTTTAATGTTGCATTGCAAAAGAGATTGAAACCTCAATGGTTTTCCAGTTCTAGATGATGCTGAACTAAAACCAATATTTGAAAGGGGAATGGGAAGGAGATGTCTAAGATTTGAGTAGCTCAGGGTTTTAAATTGCAATATCTACACTTTATCATCCCAAACTATCAATTAATTTGCAATGCCTCCCATCAATGTTTTAAATTGAAGGATTGATCCTATAATTTAAGTGAATTATTGCAAACTACCCCCATAGTCTAAATTAAACATTAATGATGATATAAATCTACACATGCGATGATTTGGACCACTTTACACTTGGAAGGTATCCCAGGTCTTTAGGGTTGTAAGTGGTGTTAAAAGACCAAATTCCAGCCCTTTTCTCCTTTAACCTAAGTTCTTATTAGTGCTACACCAATAGTGGCGATCAAAGCACTGTAAAGTGATGCACCAATCACAGTGAAACAAGCTCTATATCAATCTCAAAAGTCCACAAGAAAGCAAAACTTAGAAACATAACAATCTCAAAAATAAGAATTGAACATTGGAAACAAAGGGGAAGTACTACCATCGCAATTGAACTCAGATGGTTAGGAGTGGTTTCACCTAGTGAACCCCACGCTCACTCTACAACTCAAGGAACCCAAGCCAAACTCTTTTTAACAACCCCCCCCCCCCCCCCTTTTTTTTCTTTGAGAAAGTATTTGTTTTACTCAGCAAAATTTACTTTTATGATGGTATTGTAAAAATTCATAGAAAGGAGAAAGCACATGCGAAATGTGTTTATGACGGGAATGAGGTGAACTAATGAAAAAGCATGGAAGAAAGATTAGGAAGGAGGATGTTAGGGTTTGGAAATCAGGCTTTTGTGGTAGGGAAAAAGTGAAACAACCAGACTTAAATCAAAGAGAAAGCAACGAAAAGCATGCTAAAACTCAAAATTACTAAAATACCCCCTCAATCTCTTCTCTTTCTTTTCTTTTTTTAATTTAAAAAAACACAACAACAACAACAACTTTCTCCACCTTTCTTAGTTACCAAACCCTTTCCTTCGCTGATACTCCTCTATATTTCTGTTCCACATCAACCTCTTCTTTCTCACCCTCAAAATCCAAACATTCTGTCACCTTTTCCTTTCTCGAGCCCTCTCAACTTTTTTTCCCCTTTCGTGTGTGTGTCTTTAGAAAACCCTTCAGCAACTTCCTCAAGTCCCAAATTTGCAATCATAACTCTCCCCTTCTTCCTACCGCATCCACCATGCTTTTTCCCAAATTTCATTCACCATAAATAACGTTTTTCCCAAAAGCATTTTAGCATTTGCAAAATTCACAACAATATATATATATACACACACGCACAACAAAGACACATCAACTTGCCTGAGTTAGTGTAGTTGCATCTGCAATAACAAAGGGAACATTCACAAACCGGGCCAAAGTTTTGGCAAGTAATGTCTTCCCTGTCCTTGAAATAGCATTTAAGACCAAGTTAGACTAGTAACAAAATCAACTAAAATTTTTGCATTTTTATATGGATAAAATCATAAAATATGAAACCAACATCAACATTCTTTAGCATAGTGAAAACATAAAAAATACAAACTTGAAAGCACTTTGATAAAAGGATTACACTAAATTACCTGAGCCTGTTGGCCCCATTAAAAGAATGTTACTCTTCTCAAGTTCCACTCTATCATCATCCATTTCCTCTACTTTCTTGTTACTTGAATCTCCTGCCGACCTAACTTCCCAAATGGTAGTAACATGTTAGATATCATTACCTAAGCCAAATAACCATGGTTAATTGTAGTGATGAGGAAAAAGAGTTCACACACCAACTATTGACCTTGTAATCCAAGGTATTTATGAATCATTCCCATAAAGGGAGGCCAAGCAATCAATTCCTACAAGCCCAACAAGGCGGTGACAGTGATGCCAAATCTATAGCAATTCAATTGGTGCAAATGGAGTGATCAGTTCATTCATTCATTTTATGCATCAATGACATAGGCATGCGAAGAATTTAAATATGACCAATGTGAAATATTGTATGTATTTATATTGATGAAGATAAGTTTAATCACAAAATGACTATGATAGCATCAATTTATCTTTAAGGACGGCTTTTCATTGGTTTGGAGATGATGCATTTATTTGTTAATGGGGTATGAACATCAGATAGGTGATTTAGCTTTCTTGAAATATATATTTTTAAAATTTTTTATTTTTGATAGTGCAGGGAACCTTTCTAAAGAAGAGCCCTTTAGACTTGCCTTTAGCTAGTGAAACCTACGGGCAACTGACCCCACCCGCCAGAACCAGTTGCTAGGTGGTCCGTGGTTCAAGGGCATTCACCCCTGATGGGCTAACCAGAGCTTTAAAAGAATTGAGGCATACCTAAGACAAAAGTAGCTACACGAAACTATACAAAATTAGAGGATCATTGATATTGACATTACAATTCTCTGTATATGCTCAATAAAACTGAGCATTGGAGTTAATATTAATTCTCTTCTTAACTAAGATTAAAGATGACACAATCATTAATCATGTACTTTCTCTAGCACCATTCACGTGAAAGCATGCCTGAAAACACAACAGTAGCAAAGTTTAGAGGAAATTAAGAGTAACCTTAGCCAATCCCACATACTTCATTGCACAATTTTTATTTTCATGACAGTGGCCTCATATACAACAAAGCAATGTAGGAATAGCTCCTTATGGCAACCACATTATGCTAGATCCTTCCTAGTAGATACATGTAGAAAAGAAATGAAGGACATATATTACAACTTATGTATATTAATGGTACAGAACCAACCACTTTTGTAGGGACTCATAATATATCCTCTTATAGTGATTGTAAACAGCCACAGCAAGCACCTGTATTCAAGCAATACAGTTAGTAAAACTGTGAAAACAGAAAATTGCTCCACATTAACACAATACTACCACTGAATATGCAATCAAGACCACACGACATCGATCATCGCAATATAAATATAAGTGACTTATCACACACACTTCTAAAAATACAGAAATAATCCTTTGGATCTATCCACTTGAAAATTGCTGGCAACTATATCAACACTATCTTTTTCTTAAAATACATACAAGAAATCAAAGCCAGTCCCCAAAGAAGCAATCACAGAAAGCTCCACAAAAATCTAGTAAACCAAAAGAGATAGAGAACAATCATCATAAAGACACTATTTTTAGCATAAACCAAAAGAGCTAAAGAGTACTCAAAATGCACTTCCTCCATTGAAAAACCATAAAATCCATACAAAAAATAAAAAATAAAAACTAAATGTAAACAAAATTCAATTCACCTTCTTAGCCCTCTCCTGCCCAATTACAAACTTGTCAAGCCCCTTACAAATCTCCTTTGGCGTGGGAAAACTATTACCCAAATTAGACCCTCCCCAAGCCTCATCCTTCGAATTCGACCCGAACCCGCCACCGCCTGAGCCGCCACTCGCACCGCCACCACCGCCGCCGCCGCCGCCACGAACCACATGCATGCTCGAATTGCCCGACCGTATCACAATCCCATCTCCAGACCACACCTCCCTCGGGTCCCCACCGTCAGAGCTCAACACAGTAGCATTAGCACCACACCTGTTGCTCCAATTCTTGTCGAGCTGAGTGAATCTCCGACTGAAATCGGAGAATTGGGTACCCTTTTCGATGAACTCGCCGCGCAAAGACACGGGCTTGAAGGAAGTGAAGTGATAAGGGGTGTTCATGTAAGGGTCGTCCCACTTCGTACGATGCGCACAGTGAGAACTAGCTGCCGTGCCGATACGACCGTCGTGCATGTAGTTCAGTAGGAAGTACCGGAACTGAGAGACCGTCAACGACGTCGTTTCCTTGTAGGGTTTGGATCTGAGAGCTGCGGCCATAATTAGGATGTTGGGAAAAATAAAATTTTATTTTCCCGGGAAAGTGAAGGAAAATGAGAGAAAGTTTTAAGCTGTCAGAAATAGAATTTTGGGGGTCATAGAATTGGTCAAAATGAAATCTTGTGAAACGGGTTCGATAGAATCGGAGCCGAATTGAAATGGGTTTGTCTTAGATTTTGGGATTATCATGTATGGTTGGCAAATTTTGTACTAGGTACATAGGGATTAGAGAGAAAAAGACACCAAAAAAAAAATCCTGAAAATATCCAAATACAGTTTTTTTTTCTCTTTAATATAAAAATACCCAAATAAATTTTTTTTTTAAATATACCCAAATATGGTTCAGTTTTCATTAAGATTTTTTTTTTTTTTGGGGAGGAATCATTTTGAGAATTCTCTATAATCTATCAATTTTGGTGAATCAGTGGGCTGATCTATAAAGCGACGTCGTTGGAGTTTAGCATATGGGAATAGGAGGCCCATGTAGCTTTGACGTGGCAAATCGCGGTCCCAACTTTTTGCACAGTGCAGCAGATCATATCTTTTTTTCTTTTTTTTTTTAAACTGCAGCAGATCATATCAAATAAGCAAGATTTTATATTTTTCTTTTGCAGTGTTTAGGATTATAGATTTTTATCTTTGTCTTGTTCGGCAACTTGTCTTAGAAGCTAGGTTCACATTTCACATGTTCTTAGGCCTTGAATAAAGTTTTTTTGTTTTTTTTTAAGACATAAACTTCATTAAACACAAATAAAGAACGATAATATATCATGAAAAAGAGTTTGTTCAAGAAAACAAGGACTCTCTTCAATCCAAGTAACATAATCATCAATGCCTAAAGCATTTTTAACTAAAAGATGGACGGGCCTATTGCCTTACTGTTGAACATGGGAAATTTTACACATTGTGACCCATAGGTTGCAACTATCATTCCATATACAAGAGGAGCAACTGACGAAGGTGCTGGAGAAACATCACGAAGAGCCTAAACAATTGCTAAACAATCACCCTCTACCACAAAGTTCTGAATGTCTACTTCACCAACAAAAACAATACCCTCTTCAAAAGCTTTGGCTTCGGCTTCAATGGCTCCCAAAGGTGCATTTAGCTTCTGGCTCAGACTAGCAATGAAATTCCCCTAGCTATCTCTTATCATCACACCTATCCTAGCTTGTTTCTGACTTGAGAAAATCACCCCATCCACATTAACCTTGTAGACTAGATCAACTAGAGGCACCCATTTCGACTCCAAAGGCTTATTACATTTAATTTGAATAGCTATGGCAGCCCAGTACTCATCGAAATATTGTGTACACCAATGGAAATTTTGTTTTCCATTCCTTTTCAAACCACCATGGCAAACATCATTCTTATTAGTCCAAAGAGCCCTAACCAAAGTAATAGCCAAAGCTGAATCTTCATCTTGCCACCTCTCCTTTATCAACACAAACCACAATAAATCCATGAAGCTACGAAATTGTACTAAAGACATAGAATGAAAGAGTTTTGAAGCCATCCAAGTCTCACAAGCTTTTAGGCTTTTGGGCATTCCCAAGACAAATGAAACAAAGACTCAAAATTTATGCCACACTCCTCACACATACCATCCTCTAATACATGTTGTACGGGCCTGGGCCCCAAGCCCAAGCCTCACGATACATTATATGACCCTATCCCCATTTGACCTATAGCCTCGATCTGGACACCCCAGGACCCAATCTGGGCCCAAGAGCTGAAATGAGACTACATTGTCTTGGATACCTAAAGCAAGCCCCTCTCGATCGTCTTTAACCTGGTATGGGGTGTCATTGCTCGGAGACACCTTGTACTCAACTGCCCGGCAGTGCCTTCGGGAATATCGCTGCCGAGTGGGCTTTTGGATGTGGGAATTAGTTCCAATGTCATTACCACCTTTCCCGACGAAGCATCCGCTTAGGAACGATGGAATTGGACCCCCATTCACACGAGTAAGGAAGTAATCATAACACCTCCACTCGCCTCGAGCTATAAATAAGAGAATGGATTGAGAAGTGGGGGCTGGCAATGGAAAAGAGAAAACTGAGAGAAAAGAGCAAGAACATCAGTAGTAACGAGAGTTATTTGGAGAGGAGAAAGAGAGGAATTAAGCAAAGCTAGAGGGCATAAGGGGGTTGTCGGGTAAGGGACCACCCATAGTAGGAAACTACAAGCCCACTATACAAATTAGTTATGAGCCCAAATCCAGGCCCACCCCATTAAAGCTATATTGGGCACGCACACATGCCTATGAACCAATCTTGGTAGCATTGGCTTAAGGTCTCCGATGCATGATCTTACTAGAGAAAATTCTTTTTTAAGTGTGTAGATTGCTTATACCTTACTCTAGTTGAAAAGTTATTGAATTTATAAACTTGTTGGTGACATATATTAATTATAGTCATCACCTTAGTGGCTTAGTTATGGCTCAAATGAGTGGAATTACAACATTGCCACCACCACTCTATTTTCATCACTCGGAAACACATAGATCTTGTTTTCATTTTCACTCACTCATCACTCATTTTGTTGAGTTTTGAGTAATGAGAATTGAAAATGAAAACATAGCCAAACACACATCTTAGGCCTGGGACCCATAAAAAATGAGTAATGAGTGATGGAAACTGGTGAAACCAAACAACCTTTTACCCTCTTTGTAGGCAAGATATTCAAGTTTATGGTCATCAACTCTTGTGAATAAAGACTATGGGTTTCAATTTTCACATTTTCTTTAGTAGTGGTCAAAAATCTTCCATGGAGCTCCACAATATGGAGTTCTGTGTTTGTGCTTGAGCTTCATGAGCAAGTTCATTAGACCATCGAATCATCATTTCGTGAGCGTTTGGATTGAGATGATTCTTGCGGCACGTTTTCAGTTTCACGTTTTGGACTTTTTTTTTTTTTTCTTCAGGCGTGAGAGGGAGTAATGCGGAACTGTGCCGCTACTGTTCACATGAACAGTAGCCGCAGTTGTTGACTTTTTGTCCATGAACAATACATTTGTGCACTGTTCACGGACCCACAAATTTCACTTTTTATCAACTTTTTCATTAAAAATTGGTCACACGGTACTATTCACACATTTAAAAATTATTTTGCTACAGTGTTTTCAGTTTTCAATTTTCAGCTGTATCCAAACGGACCCTTCATCCGAAGGGCTCGAGTTACATAAAGATGGCTAGGTCACGTTCAAGTGAGAAAGTCATTCATGCCAAGTAGGCTTGTCCATGCCATATTGTCTTGATGGATGATCTCTTTTACATATGTGAACCTGAAAATACTATTAGGATTATACGTAATTTGAAACCTAATATGAAACGTCCTTAAAAATGTATAGTTTTTTTTTTTTCATGTGTATGTTCCAACGTGCTTAAAAACGTGCTTAATATATATATATATATATATTAAATATCTATTTTGCTTACTTATATAATGGTTTTTTTTTACTACAGTACACTTTTGACCCTTTACTTGTCAAATTTTTATTTTAATCCTTCATGTTTTATTTTGTTTTTATATTTGCCATGTCATCCACTATCATTAGTAATCTAGTGATATCTATGGATGACATAGCTTAATAGACACCAATTATCTAGCATTTTACTATCAGATAACTAACAAAACCAACGATAAGGCCATTATGAAAATGGAAACAAACACAAAAGGCCAAAATAAAACTTTTTAAATGTAAAGGGTCAAAATAAAAATAGTACTAAACTTTAAGACCAAAAGTACTTCAAATTTTTTTTTCTTTTTTGGATAGATACAATAGGATTTAAATATATAACATCTGCTATACGATAATTGTTCTTTATTATCAAACTAAGACAAACTAATTAGATTTTGTTGAGGACATGTTTCAAACCTAAGTCCCCTTATCTCTTATTCAACAACAAGAAAGTTGAATAAGCGGAATCCATGGTATTCGCACAGTTAAATCTCTTATTATAGTATGAAGATCATTTAATATTAAAAGATAACCTATTACTTTTGTTTTTCACTCTGACAATTTCAACTCCACAATATTCTTTAATTTTAAATTGTTGTTTTTATTGTTAATCATTTAAAAATGTATAAAAGTACAGATGTACTTTTAAGAAACCCTCTAAAACTATAATCTTTGAGAGCCATGAATACCAGCCGAAACTATAGTCTTGCTGCAAGCATAGACATCCAAATGGCTTTCATACTATTCCCATTAAACATCATTGGCCAAAAGTAGTTCTTTCCTGAAGGGCAGCAAGGTTATAGCTAACATGCAGGCTTAGTATCAACAAAAACAACCAAGCCATAATCCCTAAATTTTGGGGTCGGTTATGGATTCTCAATAGACTAGTTAGGGTCGCAACATGCAAGCCAAGTAACATTAAAAAATTTATTCTGTACACTCCTGGCAAACTAACATGTAGGCCTAGAGTAATCTTCAGAACTCAAGATACTAGAATCAATAGTTGAGTAAGTAAGACATCATTGACGACCCCTAACTATTCTAAAACAAAAATGTCCCGAAGACATTCAGGATTCAACATACTATACAGCAACTACTTTCTTTACAGTTAAGGCTTTTTCCTTCATGAGAGCCATCAATTAAAATGGATGCTCCTAGGCTTTCTTGTCTCCATTTGATGAACTGCAAGGTCATTAAGAACCATCAAAAGCCAAGAAAAGGGTATATGTAGATTACAACAATCTTGACAATATGGCATCAATATACATATATGATAAAATCGTTGGCATCACAACAAACCTAATACATGTTTCACTTAACTAAACACTTTCTGAATCTATTTTTTGATTCTCTAATCAAGTCACCCTTAATCTTCAGGTGGAGCCTTTGTCCTTAGCAGCTCTTCTTCCAATATGATTGTTGCCATATATCGGCCGAAATCTAAGAATAAGAAATATGGTTTCGCCCTGACTATAGATCTGAACAAATTATGATAATTTCATGATCTTTTCTTTTATAATTTCTTGGTCCTCTACCAATTTTATTTACACCCAATAATACATGGTCCTCTAAAAGTAAAAGTTGTTAGAAGAAAGTGTTGAATTCAAGAGTACTTACTCAATTTTGGACATTAGATTTTTGGCTTCACTTACGGCATTAGAAACTGCATATAGTGCCATCTTCTTAATCTATAAGCAAAGAAATCTCTGGAGCGTTAGAAAAGTATAAGGATATAAGCAGCAGTTGGTCCTACAAAGTACTTTTAAAAAAAAAATTAAAAAAAGGGATAAAAAGCAGCAAAACTTTCTCTTAGAGATCCTGAAACAAAGATGTTTGGTAAGTAAAGGAAAATGTTATATAAGCTTGAAAAATACGAATACAGGCTAACCAGAAAAAGTCATATATGGGGGTAAACATGTCAGTAAACATTTTCATACTGACATTGCATGCTAGATGAAAAATTAGAAGACATTTTTTATTGGATAAAGTTCCGTAAGATTTATTAAAAACAAATTACAATTGCATGGCCATGACATCTACCTTATGCTTTAAGGGTACTGCTAAGAGAATCAAATTACTAGGAATGCAAAAGCCAAGTAATGAGTTGCCACAGGAATGATTGAAGTAAGATGTACCTCCAATTTATCTTCTTTAGATCTATGCGTTTTTGGTAGCAGACGAAACTCTTCTGTCAGCCGGATGCATTCTTGAACGTTCTCAGGGGAAACAAAGTCAAGGGCCACTTTTATGCACGACTAGAACAGATCATGAGATAGTGTTAAACTTGATATAGCACATAAATGAAGATAAAATAAAAAAGCTTAATATACTATCTGAAATGGTTCGTGAGATTTTATGTATTTCATGTCATCGATTACATTTTTGAATTAATCTGCAAGAAATCTATCCATGAAGATTTCTTTTGAACAAACGAAACAAGGTAATTTCTACACAAAACAAGAGGGAACTATAGCATAGAAAACTATGAACTCTAATCTCAATGAGGCATAGATTTCATTATGGATGCCTCTTCGACTTGTTTCTTGATAAGTGAGGGATTTCCTCACTTTCTAGTAAAAAAAGGATAGGTCTCTTGCAGCCCCACTAAAACTTGTTTCAAACCTTCTTAATCTTAACCCCCCTTTTTTTCTTCCGAAATATTTATGTGTACATTGTTACTACTATAAACGATCATGGATTTAGAGTACTGTTTATGCAAGAGCATCACCTTCAGTGGATTTACTCCCTTAACAGGACCAAAAAGACATTCAAAATTAGTTCAGTAAAACTGGGTAACCAAGATCATAATATACTGAGCTATGCTTCAAAATCATGTAAGGAAAGGAAAAACAGATATTCTAGTGATGCTAAAAGGCTAGCTCATGATGAAATCAAATATTTGATTTGAAGAGAATTGCACCTGTCTATTCCTCACTTGATGCGGGCAACCTGCAGGAATGAACACGGCCTCGCCAAGGTGTTGCTCAAATGTCCATGGTTCAACACCTGAATACAATTCATGGTTACATAACAATGTGTGCCTTGTCCATATTATAATTTTAACTAGTTGACAAAACATAATTTCTTACCAAACTCTTCCTTCAGCTGCTTTTTATGCTTCTCGTTTAGATAAAGGGTTTGGTCGTGAATAGGATGAATAACCTGAAGCAAGTGCAAATCAAGCACATCAACTTAAACTACTACCACTCTAAATAATATAGCCAACATGGTTAGGAAGTAACACTCACAGAATTTACAGGAAGATTACTGATGTGGCAGAATTCTTTGTGATGCTTCCGTAAGTACTCAATTAACTTGGGTACATCCTGCCTACGGAAAATGTCCCATACAGCACATCCATATGCAACCTCTGAAATATCTTTGTTTTGAAGGGGATCTCTGGTGGAACTTACTTCTGGTTTGGTTGGCTCTAAGTTGTTATTTATATTGCCTGAAACTGTTGCACCAGAAGAGTATTCCCCATTGACAGACTTTAGTTCTGCCGTTGTACTTGAAGGCTGAAAATGTTTTAGATTACCTGAATCTCTTTCAACTCTTACATCTTTAGCATCACCTTCATAAGTAGACCAAAATTCTTCGGTAGCAGGACAATTAAGGCCTGTAGCAACCCCATCTGACAAGCTGAAGCTACACCCAGCAGCAGTTCCACTTACAGGACAGTGAGGGCCTGAGAGCTGCTCTTTAGATAAAGGGACATCAGAAACTTCCCAACTTTTTGCACAGGAGTTGGGATCTACATCTATCTGAACTGGGTCTGACTTTGTACCATCCGTATGGCTGCCTGCAAATGTCACCTCCACAGAACCATTCCAATTTGTCATCTTCCTTGTCACTGTCAAACTTGAAGGCACCTGTTTATCAGTTTCAACCATTTCACTCTGGGCATCAAGCAGATCAGCACTAACGTCTTCAATTGCAGGAATTTTGCATCTGGCACAACTAATTTCAATAGTGGCAGTATGGTTGGTACCAGCAATTATCGCATCAGGTGAAAAGTTCTCCTTGACATTCTTGCATTGGCAAATGCAGGATCCTTTAAATTTAGGTTGTTCAGTCACATTTGTTTTAAAGTCCCCAGTTATGCAAGTAGGCACAATGGATGAATTCAAGTCAACTACACTGGTGCATGTGTCAGGCTGATTTTTGAGAGAGCAAAACTCATCAAATTTTACCTTCAAACCAACAGCTTTTTCTTTTTCATTGTTGTTTTGAGTGCTTTGTTCGAGCTCCATTCTTTCAGGTAACAAGGTATCTTTAGCAAGACCATTGCATGGTGACAAGCGCTTTATCAATTCAACCTTGTCCTTAACCATATCACATGCCCTATCACAATTCCCTCCCAGCAAAGAAGAGCTAGAATCACACATATGAAGATCAAACTTCTGAACCCTTTTATGAAAATCTCCAACTGAATCACTCTCAGACTTAACAATCAGTAAACTTTCTGGAGAAGGACTTCCAAAATCCAAGGATTTATTTTGTTGTTCATCCAGTGTTCCTTCGTCTATATTTAGCCTTTCCAGTAAGCAAGAGTCACTTTCAATAATGTCAGCCTTTTCAGAATACCCATGAACTTTTCTTTTACCTTTGCGAGATCTTTTTCGTCGCTTTCTTCCAGATGTACTAGGGAACTTGTGTGTACCATCACAAGGCTTATGCAAATCTTCAGCTTCATATTTCTTCTTTAATTTGGTTATGAATTTGCGCTGTCTTGGAGGAATCTTTACTTCCGTTGTGTGGGTCAATACATTAACCTAAACAGAAATGATAATGTTACGATGACATTCATGAAATCAGAAAGGCTTTTAATAGACATGATACAAGAAGCATATTTTAAGAACCTATAGACATCCTACAAAAAATATGATTGCAAAATCTCTGACAGACTAAGAAACTAAAAGTGATAAAAGTATTATATATAAGAGAGAGTACAATAAACAAGAGTAAAGAATAAGCATACAATGCCAGTGACATTGTTTAAAAATACGCAATATCTGGAAATCTCTATGAGAAAAATATAAATTTAATTATGCATATCAAACCAGGGTCAAATGAAGGTAGTAAAACCCCAGGTGATAACATGTAGACCATAATAGTTCATTCTATCACCTGAAACAGATAAAAGGAGGATGGCTGGAAAAAGAGGAGGGTTTGGGTTGATCACAAAACAAAAAAGCAGACAAGGTGTCAAGGCCCTTGAGAGTTATACGCAGCAGAAACCAACCTACTACTACTTCACTAAAGACCTAATCAATGACAATGAAATCAACATTAGATTAAGTGCAAACACATTGAACAATCTAAAAAACTATCACTATACAATGAAAGCACAACTGGCTTCTCAAATGAAATTTGCCACAACATGCTTATTCCTGACTGGATGAAAGAGTGGAACCCACAAATGATTACAACAACCAAGCCTTAGTCCCAAATTTTTTGGGGTTAGCTATGGATCCTCAACAAAAAACAAAAAAGAAAAATCCTTGTTATCAGTAGCATAAGTTGTTCAGAGTCCAAGTTTTCTGCTATATTCTGTATCATTCATGTGTGCGCTTCAGGAAACCAACTTCATCAAGGAAATGCATTGCATTTAAGGACATGATAATTCAATTGGTTAACAACATTGAAGGTGAAGGAGGCAAAGAGCATAATAATAAGGTGATGTGGACTTCAGAAAAAGTTAAAAAGAAACAATCTGTGAACATAAAAATTGAGCACAAAATCTCCAAAGTTATTGCATACCGCATCGGAAATGTCACAATGTAGTTTTGTCACTGAATCACCTCTACCAAGCTCTTCTAAAGATCCATAAGCAATATATGTTTTGGGTCCCAGGTCTGGCTTCAAAACAGCAGGAAGTTTTGTAGCTAGATTCAGGAGACCAGATCTAGGATTTGTATAGTCACAGAAGGGAAGCATTGCAACAAATTCAGCGCCATGTCTGGGCAGACACTCCTCAAAAGAATTTGATGCAGGCCAATCCTTCAGCTTCAACATCTCTGGCCACCCATTCCTGTAACTACGGCCATGTAGGTAACCCTTGAAAAACTGGAAGATATTAATCTCAACCTGCAGAACCAATACAGAAGATAAATTTCACTACTTAATATGTGAGAAAACATTTTTGACAGAAATATAAGCCAACTGCATGCCAGAATAGCTGGTAACATTAGCTGAAATATGCAAATGCAACATGCAAGAAAAATTGCCTTACATGTTACAAGCTGAACACTCCTAATCATCATCTCATCAGGTAGAAATTTATTGGATTTCTCTTTTCCCATAAGATAGGAAGAGAATCTTCACTTAGTTGACTACCTTACATACTAGTGAGCTCTAATTAAGGCACCTCAAGCCAGTATAGGAAATCCTTAATCTAAAGTTAGGTTGACAGACCAAGATATTGTAAGATATAGCACATTCTGGTAAATTGAGAAAACCTTGCAAAATAGAAAACTGTTAACCTTTTCAATTCACATGAACATGGAAACAGGAATAGTTCTGGCTGAACTCCTATATTTTATTTTATTTTTTGGTAAGTTACACATGCACTTGATGGGTCTTGGACCCACGACCTTGCCCTTCAGCTAGCACTTATAAGGGGAGGAGGAGTTAGTTGACCTTGAGCTTATCAGCAATTGATTTCAGTCGAATTTCAAATGCATCACAACAACAAAAATTTAATTTTTCAAGTTTATAACAGGCCCCGCAGTTGCAACTTAAACAATTAACCCTTTTAGTATGCTAAGTATTTCGTATGGTCAAGTGAGTAATTAAATTGGTCAGAATAGGTACATACCACAACCATATTATATTTGATGTTATTTGACAATTTTACTTGGGTTCTGAAACAAAAATATCAGATCTAGTCTTTGACATTTTACAATTTACGCCGAAACAAATGAAACCCAATATCTAGATTAGAAGCTATCATCCATGTAAAGGTGCATTCACTAGAGAAAATAAAAACACAATTTGAGATGATCACATTACAAAGAAAAATTGAAGAAATCTAAATATCATTCAAGAGAAGAGGTGGGGAGGGGGAGAAAATCAAGTAATTAGAAAAGTAGTGAAATGAAATTTCAACATAAAAGAGTGAACACATACCTCACACCAATCTAAGCAATCAATAGCTTTAAACTTCGCTACCTCCTCTTTTAATATCTTTTTTGCCCCAATAAATGCCCTCCACATGACCATTGGTTCCCAACTAAGACCAGAACCCTTTTCAAGTACATTTCTAACTATGACAGGTTCACCTTGCATCCAATGCATTTGAAAATGTTCAAAGTCATTATCCTCCAAATGAACCGCATTTGGGCAATAGAGAAAGTTATCATGACTACTCTCCCTATAAGCCGCCCACCTTACTTCAGAATCTCTTGCTCCATTTTGAGCAATATTCATAGGATCGCACAAAGAACATCCTTGAGAAAAATCATTATCTGGTGGCTGATACTTGACAATGAGGTCCTCTGCACTCTTAATCAAATTGTCAACCCAATCCGCTTCAAATATGCGTTTCAGTACGAGTATCTCCCTACCACAACCTCCTCGCACTTTTGGGGGGCAAGGAATCCTGCCGTCAACCTCTGCATTCCAATCAGGAACATTACAAGACATGTCAGCCATGCTCTCATTTATGGGAAGGTCCATATGGCTGTCCCAATCAAATATCTTAACATTTGCAGTCTGACCATTCAATTCTGTATTTTGATCACATAGTCCTTGTTGGTGGGAAGATACTGTTTCATCACCTCCATGCTGAAATCCTTTTCTTAGTTCTTGGCAACAAGTGAGACAGAGATCATAAGAACAATCGGGATTGGAGCAGCTTCGGTGGATATTGACAATAGATGTATTGCAGTTGTCACTGTTAAACAAGCGTACGTGCACAATTACAAATTTGTATCACTATGAACAGAGAAATCATAGATGCAGAAGTTTCAATGCATTTTGAATGCTGATCCAAAACTAAAATTGATAGACATTGGCCTTGAGACTCCGAATACAGAAGGCACAGTTGCCAATGTTAGTATAGAGAGAATAATCAATGATGATGGATAAAATAACTTGTAACCTCCAAATCTTGACCACAAAGAGAGGAATTATAACAAGTGATGTGATTTCTTGACAGTGAAAAACTACTTGTTTAATATGTTTCTTAGCAAATTCATGCTTGACATCTGACATATTAGAATTCCAATAAACAACACTAATTTGGATACATTGAAAAGGATAAGTAAGAAGGTGCCAAACAAGGGGGTGCAACTAATGCACAGACAGTGCATGCAAACAACTTGGCAAAACTCATGCATAGACAAGTTAAACAAAGCACAGGGAAGGACGAAAATAAGTTTAAAAATATTTAAAATTAATCCTCTAATTAATTTGAAATAAGAAAAATCCTAAATAAAATGGCTCTTGAAGATGGCCTCTATCTTGATACCACCATTTTATGTATCATTTAATTCATATAGAGCACAGAAGCATTGATTGGAGAAACCCATCTTGATCAAACCTATATTTGCCCAGTAGATACAATCTGCTCATGGTAGAACTTTTATAAGGGTTTGATTTACTTTTCTATAAGATATAATCTATCTATATCCAATATGTTAATTCCAAATATTGAAAATCTATATATATACTTATCCAAAAAAGAATATATATATATATATATATATAGGCAAACTGGCAAACACTCTTTCAGTTAGTTCCTTTAGTACTGAGCTTGAAAGCCAAAGTATTCCAATAGAACTTGTCACCAGTCAGGCTCAAGCAATATCTGCCCCTGTAGAGTAAGTGGAAGTGTGGAACTTCAAATTACTAAATATAAAACTATTATTTTCCCAGGTATTCCACCTCTTTCAATACAAAAACATACCAAAGTCAAAATAAATATGCAACTGGAGATACCAGAAGTTGAACTCATGAATAACAAACTATTTAGTTTCAGTCATCAAGGAGCGTGAGATGGTACCAATACACTCGATCATCATCATCAAGTACAGATCTTGAAATATCCTCTTCCGTAATTTTCACACCTATGAACAAGGAGAAACAAAATTTTGGGCTTCCTGAGTCATCTATCTATTGAAGAAATACAGACCAATTATTGTATCAAAGTGCAATACCATGTATGCTGGCTTCAACATCTAATTCAGAGCTCTGCTCCTGTTGAATATGCCTGAGAAGAGGCAGAGTTTTGTATAGCAAATAAAGAAATTTTTGCAATTTGGCATTGGTATCCATATCTTCTTGTTCACGTCCAACCTGCCAAAACCAAATACTTATTTGCATATAAAATGTGACCTGCAGAACCACAGCAAAGGAAACAGAAAAGACCAGAAAGGCACAAACCATCACATTTAATTCCTCCTTGAGGCATACTCTACAATTGCAATTACCACAACAAAAAGGGCATGCAATCTCCACATCTTCTCTTGATTTATCTGGATACCTGTTTCATTCATTTTACAGTACCATCAGAAACAAAATACAAACAAGGTTCATTAAAAAATAGTAAGCTTTTAAAAATCCTTTTTTTTTTGTTGCATAACTAAATGAACTATTTACTCCTTTGCTAAACATAAGAAGCTGAATCAGTTTCAATATGGCTACTGGAATCTAAAAGCTAGGGGTGTTAAAAGAGCTTTGAAAGTTCTTATTACCACTTTGCAAGGCACTTGTGGCAATAGCGTCTCTTCTTGCAATTGGAACAAACAACAATATCACTTGTATTATTTCTCCAGCACTGGTGGCACGGTAAACTCCTTCGATTTTTCTTACTAGAATCATCCTAAAACAAAAACCTAGTTAGAACAGCATGCAATTGAGAATTTGGTTAAACATTTAACACTAGTTTCTTAGCAACAATCAATTGATGCAACAATTAGAACAGTACACAGTACACAATACATTTGGCTTGTGACATTTTGCAGATACAATATGGCGCTGCAAGCAAAGAAGTGGGTGTGGGTGGGGAAGGGGGAAGACTTATATGCCAGAGCATTGGATAGACTGTTTAATGATGTACAACTCTTGGATCTCTACCTTCTAAACTCATTGATACTTTTCACAATTGGCAGTTCACGTGTGCTTATAATAGTGGAACCAGCATAATTAGAGTGTTGAATAAGTAACATCAGTGCACTTCTACCAGTGCTGAACACCAGTGAACTTCTACTACCATATAAATTGGTTGCTTCCAGAGCCAATCAGCTTATAGCTTGCAGAGCTACTGGAAACCATGAAAGCAACCAAAACAGCTCACATGTGAACCATTACCATCACCAAAAAAAAAAAAAATCTATGAATGCCAATTTATCATAAAAACGTAGCATGAAAGTCACAGTAGTTTGGCAGTAACATTCTAGAACAACAGTTCAATATTATGGTAACAGCGCTAACTTTCTTGCTTCCTCTAATTTGTTTACCATCAACAAGCTAAATAGAAATATTTAGAATAAAGAGAAGAGATGGATGCAGAGTAACTCACTGAGAATCCTGAATTTTCCAATCCATCCTCAGTTGATCTTCCCTCCCTAATGCCATCAGAGTTTCTTTTTTTATTCTTGAATTTTCTGGGCCTCCCTCTAGGCCTTTTCAGAACACTGCTGGGTTCTGATATTAACTCATTAGACTTTATCTCTACGTCACCAGAATCCCTCAATGCTTGACGCGTCTTTGCTATTTTCAAAGCTTCACCAATGATAATAGTTCTCTTCTTCTTTGAACCCTTCGGTCGGCCTCGCTTCTTCATGTTCTCTAAACCTTTAAGCTTATCGTTTGGCTGGATCATCTCATTTGCAGTTCCATTACCAACAGTGGATTCAAACAGCATCCCTTGATCTTCTTCACCTACAAAAGTAGGCCTCTCATACTGAGAATCCATTGACAAAATAGTCTCAGCTCTGCCACCATCTTTACTGTGCATGGTTTCACCAGTCACTCCCTCATTTTCTTGATCTGCAACAATTTTCTTCTTATTCTTTGAACCCTTTGGCCGGCCTAGCCTTTTCTTTGGCTGGACAGTCCCTCCACCTCCATTACCACCAGTGGCTTCAACTGGCATCCCCCTATCTTCTTCACTTACAAGAATAGGCCTCTCATTCTCATAACTCACTGTAATTGGCCCAAGAGTTTCAACCCAACTACCATCATTACTGCCTTTGCAGAGCAATCCCTGATTTTCTTTATCAGCAAGAATGTTCTGCATATTCTTTAAACCCTTTGGTAGACCAGGCTTATCATTTGGCCTCACAATCTCATCTCCTCCTTCATTATCATTAGTGGCTTCCAAATGCAATCCCCTATCTTCCTTACCTATAAAAGTTTGCCTCTCATACTCCAATTCTAATGGCCAAACATTTTCATCAAAGCGATTATTAGCAACCACCATTTTGCTAGCTATTTCTTCATTTTCTTGACCTGCTGTATTTTTCTTCTTATTCTTTGAACCCTTTGGACGACCAAGCTTCTTCTTTTGCTGAACAGTCTCAGATCCACCTTCATTCCCCCCACCAATTGGGCACAGAGTTTTATCACCACCATCATTAACAACCACAATATTGCCGGGGGTTCCTTGATTTTCTTGAGCTTCTGATTTTTTCTTCTTGTTCTTTGAACCCTTTGGTCGACCAAGCTTATAGTTTGTCTGGGTATTCTCATCCCCATCTTCACCATCACGAGTGGCTTCAATGGGCAATTTCCACTCTTTTTCACCTACAGGAGTCAGCATCTCATTCTCCAAACCAGTAGGCCAATCAACTATATCACTGAAATTATTATTCATAATTTCACCAGGCACTCCCTGATTTTGTTGACCTGAAAGATTCTTTAACTTGTTCGTTGAACCCTTTGGTCGGCCGCGCTTTGGCTTTGGTTCAACAATCTCATTCCTAACTTCATTAACAGAAATTGCTCCTTCTTCAGCCAATCCTTTATCCTTCTCAACCTCTTGAAACAGCCTCTCATTATCCAAAGCTGTCATACAAGCAGTTTCTTGACCAGGCATTCTCTCATTTTTGTCCATCTCAAGACTTTTCCTCTTATTCTTTGGACCCTTAGGCCTACCCTGCTTAGCCTCCGACTTAACCTCATCTCTAACTCCATTTTCACCAGTAACTCCACTCAACCCTTCAATACATTCTTCTGTACCCAAACTTTTCTTCTTATTCTTTGATCCCTTCGGACGGCCACGCTTTCCTTTCGACTCTACCACCTCTTGTCTGTCACCATTTCCAACTCTAACTTCACCTCCATTTACACATACATTATCACCAAAGAGACCTTGGACTCCTTTACCATCAAGATTTGCACATGCAGCTTCCTCACACCAAAACTGGATGCCTTCACCGCTAAAACTCAGACCATCATTTCCACAGCTAGTTTCACCAAAAAGGGCTTGAATTCTTCCATCAACAAGAGTTTCACCAGTAACCTTGCTAAACAGGTCTTGAAATCTTCCAGTACCAAAACCCAGACCATCATTTTCACCAGCATTCTCCATAGACCCACCCCCATGAATTCCTTGACCACCAAAAAGCCCACTACTATTTTCACAAACATTTGCACTGCTCCAAAGCTGAACCTTTTTACCATTAAAATCCTCAAGACCACCAATTCCACTCATATTCCCACCATAACTCTCTTGAATTCCTCCACCACCACCAAGAATCAGGCCTCCAATGTCACATGCAGTCCCACCAAACCCCTCCACCTGAATTCCCTGCCCACCAGGGACCCCACCACCATTTTTACAAGCATCATCACTACCCCATAACTGAATTGCTTCACCATCAAGACCCAGACCACCATACCCACCTTGAATTCCTTCACTAACACCACCGCCACCAAGAACTTGACCGCCATTTCCACATACACCTTGACCAAATGCTTGACCATCTCCACCAGGCCAAAGCTGTAAACTTTCACCCTCAAGACCACCCAGACCACCATTTCCATCACTGACCTCACCAAACAGCCTTGCAATTTCTTCCCCAACACTCACAGCAGTACCACTACCCCCACCAAACCACTCTTGCACACTATCATCTCCAAGACCCACTTCTTGGTTCCCCAAAATATCTTCAAGTTTTTGTCTTTTCCTCTTCTTTTTCTCAGAACCCATTTCCCCTCCACCACCAATTTCACGAGCAACCTTCTCCATCTTCTTCTTCTTGTTCCTCAGCACCACATAAAGATGATGCTTCTCACAGAAAGCCTTACCATCCAAGGCTCTCTCACTACACCTCCAATTTGGTGTCCCTCTTCTCCTACACCTATGGTCCTCACCGCCAGATGGGCCCTCCTCCATTTCTCAATATCTCATTTCATATATCCCAAAAACAAACAATTAAAAAAAAAAACACACAAAATTCAACAACACCTTTGATTGACAACTAAAACACCCTCTCAGTCACTCTTAATACAAACATTAACTGTGACAGAAAGAAAAAACCCTGTCATGGTTCATTTGATTTTTGATGTTAAATCAGTACACAACACACACAAAGTTCAGTAATTTGGAAAGGTAATAATAAGCAAGCAACATAAATGTATGTCTGGTCTAGTCTGTTGGGGTTTTAATTCAAAAGCGAAGGGACAGGACAAGTCTCTGTACGTGCACTTTTTTTTCAACATAATAGAGAGAGGGACCACTTTGTTGGGGCTGGTGATTGTGACACACACGCACAGTCCCTCCTAGTCACTAATCTGAGACATCACTGGCTTACAGTTCCAGACCTGTTACAACCGAGTCTACATGACTAGAACCTGCCTTAGATCACAGGTGTGAAAGATCCCAATTCAATCAAATAACAATAATAATCCGGTACCTAGTATTTTTAGGACTGATTGCTAGTTCACACTGTGGGCTGTTGCCGTTTTATGTGGTCCAAATCCTCGTATGAAGCGTTACATACATTGGACCAGAAAAGGAATCATATTTATGACACGAGTATGTATATAACATCAGTTTAATGTTGAGAGTTTTTTATTAAGACTTTTTTTAGTTCTTCTAACCAAAAATTTAAAAAGAAGTTTGAATTTTTTATTGTGATGATTAATGGATTAGTACGGCCGCCCTTAAAATTTGGTAATAAATTACTTTTAAAGAGTTTTGATGCTACTTTTACGGAGCATATGAAAAATTATTAAATTAATTAATTACTTCTTTTCAATTTTTAATAAATTTTTTTTTATAAAATTCATATAATTAATATATTTGGGAGAGTTGCACGTCACCTGATAAAAAATATTTATTTATTTATTTTTGTTACTTTTTAATGAAATGCATTAAATTTCTCCGTAACGGATATGCGAATATAGCTATTACCTAAGTCATTTTTATTATAATCAATTAACTCTTTTTAAGGAAGTCAAGCAAGCAATCTATATAATTAATAGACAAAACTCAGATAAAGTTTAATTAGAGTTTGAAATTAAAATTTAATTTTGCACCATGTGTCTAAATTTACGTGGAAATCACGTCATAATTATCTACTTAAGTTTGTGTCATTTGTCCATTTAAGTTTTTTAATCTTTGTGTCAAGTGATTCTCAAAAAAAAAAAAAAATCTTTGTGTCAAGTAAGTTAATAAGTGTAAAATACTGAAAACATAATATAAATGAACTATAAAATAATTTTTTTTTTTAAATCAATCACATATACTCAATAAAAATTACCACACAGCAAATACCACCACATATTCTATCTTATTAAAAATTAGAAAAAAAAATTATCATAAGTAGTATTGAATTTAGGTAAAATTTTTAATATGTGACTAATTACATTTACTTTTTTTTATAAATAATTTGACTAATTATTTATACTTTTATGATAAAAATTGTGCTTAATTTTAAATGTATCCATATATATACATGTGTTACATGCTTTTTAAAAAATAATAATAATAATTTGACTAATTATTTATATTTTTATAATAAAAATTCTGTTTAATTTTAAATGCATCAATGCATTTGCATAGGTTATACATGCTAGTTTTCTATTAAAGGGTGAAACATGAAAAGCAGCAAAGTTAGTAACGGGCTTGATTTTTTATTTTTTATTTATTGAAAAGTTATTTGACTGCCTAGAAAAAATGAATTGACGCATTGGAAATTTTCAACACAGCGCACTCAATTTCTCCGGATACGCGAATGCACCTATTACCAAAAACCTTTCTATTATAGTCAATTAGCTTTTTCTTTTTGGATTTTACTACCCTCAAGACATCAATTAATAAATCATTTTAGGAAACCTTTTATTAAAAAATAAAAAAGAAACTGATTTTTATGAAATTTTTTTAATTTCTTTTTTAAAGGAAATCAAGCAAGAAAGTTTATGTTAAAGAGTGAAGTATGAAAAGTTAGAAAAAGATTGGATTTTTTTTTAATGAAATTGGTTCGACTACCTAGGAAAAAATGATCTGATGTATTAAAAATTTCACTTTAAAGATTGCCCTTAGATGCTCAAAAGTGCTCTTGGTTAAAAGGCAAAAGGTTTTGACTTTTTGCTTTTTACCTGAACTTTACAATAAAGTAAAATGTTAATTGATACTTTTTTAGGGTATTTATTAATGAATTATTTTTATGAGAAAAAATAAAATTTTTAATAAATTTTTATATTTTTTATAAAAATGGTATAAATTTTTTTTAAAAATAATTTATTAATAAATATCCATCTGTTAATAGGACTATTTTACAAATAATCTCATTTTTTATTTATTTTTAAATAAACTAGTTTTAAATTTTTTGTTACACATTTAATATAAAAGTTACTAAAAATTATATCTTTTAATAAATACTATACAAATAAGCAATCGTCAAACACACACTCAATAACATGACCTTTTACCACTCCTCAAATCATATTATTTAAGAGAGTATATTATATATGAAAAAATCTTTCAAGTATGGTGTTCACCTATAAGTGAGAGCATAATTTCATGCGTCTATCACATAATATACCAACTCATTATACATAGTATAATTTGTCGCACGCACATTTAAAAGTCGTAATAACTTTTGAGTAGGGTACCTTTCGTGTAACTTTTGTGTTATAATCTCATCCCTATCCGAACTTTCCCCATGTTTGTTTCTAATAAAAAACAAAAAAAATTGTTGTAGAATTTCCTTAAATTGATGCCACAACAACACGTGGAGTTGTCTCCACGTGTGCTCAATCACATCAATGTATAAAAGTATAAAGTAAAAACCATTTTTATTTTTTTGGCAAATGTAGGTGTTATTTTTAGTATATAGTACGATAACGTCTCATCTGTCACGTCATCACCTATACGTAGTAATTATTAATATAATACTCCAAAAGGGGCACAAATTCAAATGTGGAAAGTTTGATTGTTGTTTTTTTTTTTTTTTTTTGTAAAAATTTAATAACAATAATCGAGGTCACTATGATTTTTGTGACCCACCAAAAAAAAATCGAACGTGACAATGATTTCATTTGTCAGAGGAGAATATTCTAAATTTATCTCCGTGTGAGAGACTTTATATAGAATTTAAATTATTGACAAGCATCAATAGGGTTCCATGGTCTAGTGGTCAGGACATTGGACTCTGAATCCAGTAACCCGAGTTCAAATCTCGGTGGAACCTACAAATATTAACCAATTCTTTTTTGTTTTTTCACAATACAATTTGCCAATCCTCTAAAGGAAAACAATCATAAAAGTCATTTTATTCTATTCCTATATAAGTCATGAATTTTTATTTTATTTTTTGGGATGAAAGTCATGAAGGTTGAATGTACATCCAAGGATTTTTTTTTTTTTTTTTTTTTGGTTTGGTAATAACAGATCCAAGGATATTAATGCCATTAGAGATAATAAAAGTTTCCTTAATTTTATTTTGTTACTATATAAATCATGAAAGATGAAGTAGATCCAAAGAATTTTTTGTTTGGATAAGAGATACAAGGATATTAAGGGCATTAGAAGCTAAAACACAAAACTACATTGTTAGTCCCTAAAGTTTACCTACTGAGCAGTATTGGTCCCTGAAATTTGAAATGAGCAATATTAGTCCCTAAAATTTTAAAAATAATTTCTATTGGTCCCTTCATTAACTTCCGTTATTTCTATGCCCATGTATCTAACAGAAAAATGAGGTGGTATTATTTAAATGACTGACACATTCTTTTTTTATCAAAAACTTATACATTAGTAAACTATTACCTGAACCCATTTTAAGTGATGGGTTAGCCGACACATCCAAATCAAAACACACCAAACCTGGTACTGGAGAGATAGAACATGATCTGAGCCTTAATCTTCATATTCTTCACTTCTCTAGGTTCCACCTCCATCTGGCACTGCAACATAGCTCGGCCTGAAAGAGAGAGCTTCGACAAAACACTATACAGGTCCCCCATATGTCAAGAAATGCTAAAATCACAAGGAGAAATGCATATAAATTACTGACAACGAGAATCATAACAATATTCTTCCCTCGTTAGTCCATGGTAGCAAATTCTATAGCACAGCAGCTCCAAAATTCCAAACCCTTCTCTTTCCCTTTCTAATTACTCCATCCCCATTTCCATAGCCACGTAATTGTTTTTTAAGAAATAGTTAACAATTAGCAACAGCATAGCAGGTCATAAATCTTGATAGATCAAAAGGAAAAATAAAATCTCCCAACTCTATATCACAAATCTATCATTCATTGTTTTGTTTGTTTATATTTTACATTTCCAATCAATTTCTCAAAAATTTAAAACTCACAATTCACAAACTAGGTAGCATAGCTGAAAACTGACAATTCACAAACCATGTACTCACAATTCACAATTCACAATTTAAAACTCACAATCGCTTAAAATGGATTCTAATCAAAATTTATCCTATGTAATTTTTTAATATAAAATATTAAGTCACATCATTCAAAAAGTGCCACCTTATTTTTCCGTTAGACACATAGGAAAAAAACTAACTGAAGTTAATAGAGGGATCAATAAAGCTCATTTTTTAAACTTCAAGGACTAATAGTGCTCATTTCAAACTTCAGGGACTAATAGCACTCAGTATGTAAACTTTAGGGACTAGCAGTGTAGTTTCGCCAAGCTAAAATGTAAAACTCCACCTCTAAGTTTCACCATAATTCATTCAAGTCTTCTAATTTCGATTTCATTCATTTCTGTCATCTAAGTTTTAAGTTTATTTAATTAAGGTCTCTCGGTTAGTTTTATGGAAAATATTTTTCAATCGTCATTTGGAATTTTTTAATGTAAAAAATTTGAAGAAAAATCAATTTTCAAAGATGATATTAACCATTTCTTTTTTCACAATAAAATTTGCCAATGCTTTAAAGGAAAACAATCATAAGTCATAACTATTAGAGAAATGCGTTGTCCACATCAATTTCACAAAAATTTCTAAGTGATAAGTTATTATTGGCTGTTATGGAAGGATAAAAAAGAAATTTAAGTTGTGAATTTAAATTAAAACCAATAAAAATGTTTCACCTGTAATTTGTTGTGAAAATATAATGGACATAATACTTCTCTATTTGTTATCTTAATTTTATTTTGTTACAATATTATGTTGAGTAAAGCTACAGGCAGGGGCGTAGCTAGGATTTTTAACTTGGGGGGCCAAATTATGTATTTATAGGTTAATTACGGGATTTTTTAGAAAATAACTACAAAACCCAAACAATATTATTAGTTAGGCAACGTTTCAAACATATTGCATTTCTAACAATTCGACTTCAGAGGAGTCGATTTTACTGTTCATATCGCTTATTTTTGTGCCACGTAGATAAAGAAATCGAGTCCTTTATACTCATTTTTTATACATAGAAATCGACTTCAGTGGAGTTGTTTTCAATACAAAGAAAACGACTCCACTGAAGTCGATTTGCCCAAAAACCCACCAACACCACGAACTCCACACAGTTAAGCTTCAGTTGTGTTGTCACAGAAGAAGCAAACGAACCCAGGCGAAGCACGAAAAACCCAGGCGCCGACGAACCCAAACACCGACGAACCCAAACACCGACCAGCAACACCGACGAGCAAGCAGGCGCCGACGAACCCAGGCGTCGATTTCACCAGACCCCGACAAACCCAGCAACACCGACGGCGAAGCACGAAGAATCCAGGCGCCGATTCTGACCAAACCGGTGATCGGATCGGATCAGTGGAGGACTCCGTTTTGGATTTGAAGGTTGTGAGTTTTGGATTTGAAGGTTGTGAGGTTTTTTTTCAGGGAGCAATGACGTGAATGGATTTCTTTGAATTTCTACACAGTGAAATCGACTTCAGTGAAGTCGGTTTCTACACATGGAAATCGACTTTACTGGAGTCGTTTTCTTTGTATAGAAGTCGACTCCACTGAAGTCGATTTCTATGTATAAGAAATGAGTCCAAATGACTCGATTTCTTTATCTACGTGGCCCAAAAAATAGGCGATATGAACAGTAAAATCGACTCCTCTGAAGTCGAATTGTTAGAAATGCAATATGTTTAAAACGTTGTCTAACTAATAATATTGTTTGGGTTTTGTAGTTATTTTCTAAAAAATCCCGTTAATTACACATCATAAGTAATATATATAAATTTAACATATTATAAACTCAAATAAGTATATAAAATTGTCTTTTTTTTAGAAGAGTATATAAAATTGTCTAATTTGCTATAAATATGTAAAAAATATATATATAAAAGAAAGAATTTAGCATCTCTTATCAAACTTATGCTCGACGGTGATTCTTCATATAATAAAATTTATCTATTATCATTTCCACATTGAATTTCTTAGCAATTTCATTTTTCAAATCTTTGAAGAAAAATGTACCATAAATCCATTGCAACCCAATCTCTCTTTCTTGAAACAAATCAAATTCTCTTCCAAAAAAAAACTAATAGTGATAAAGTTTAGAAAAATATATAACTTTGAGGGGAAAATGGGGATGTTGAGAAAAATATCAATTTTGTTATAAAAAAAATGATGATAATAGAAGAGGGAAATAAAGAAATGAAGTTTAAAGATTAAGATCGTGAAAACACAAAAAGGAACGCAACAGTTTTTGGATAATTATACAATGGACTTTCAAAATTTAACACACAGACACAATGCACTTTTGTTTTCTTAGGAAAAATAAAAAAGGAAGGGAACTTGACAGTTTTGGATTTATTAGCCTTTACTAAGTTTCTGTTTGTTTGTTTTTTTTTTTTTTTTGGGTGAAGCACACTTGAGAAACTAATATATTAGAATTGTAAAGCCAGTGTGAGATTTCAAAGGGAAAAAGGCATAAAAACTAATAAGAACTGGGCAAGTAAAATCATTTTGGGGGGGGGGGGGGGAATCATTATATGTACACGAGCTCAACTTATTTTTATATAATATTACAAAGAGATTTTAAAATTTTGGAGGGAGTGGGGGCCATGGCTTCCCCAAGGTTCTATATGTCTTCGCTCCTGACTATAGGCACAAACTATTTTACAACATTTTTATAATATGTTGATGTGACCAACCTCTTATTGGTTTTCATCTAGGCTCACTATTAATATCACTTTTTTATTTACTAATAATCACTCATCATATCAACAGTTTGTAAAATTTTTTGTAAAATAGTTTGTATCTAGGGGTGGCAATTCGTGTTCGCGTGTTGGATTTGTGTCGTGTCTACCATGAGTATTCGACTGTATGGGTCAGCCCTAATCCAACATGTTTATTAAACGAGTTAGGATTCCTCAACCCTAACACAACCCATATATTAAACAGGTCAGTCATGTCGACCTGTTTATTATATTTTATCAAAAAAAAATTAGTATTAACCAAATTGATATGAATTATTAAAAACCAAAGAAATAAATATTTTTAATATAAAATTTAGAACTAATGAGTAACTGCATCATAAATAATCATTCAAAACTAAAGCATATCTCAATATCACAAATAATCAATCATAATATGTCAAATAAAATAAATCACGACAACTAATAATTTTATATACCTAGGGTTTGAAAGTATATTGGTAAAATGTCATTTAATTAAACGAATCAGACAGGTCAAACGGGTTTTATGTGATGGACACTAATAGGGGTATGCGTAGGTCGAATTGGGTGAGTAAACGCCAATTTTTCTATCCAATTTGCCACTAGCGGGTTGGGAAAATTCCAGTCCGCTACCAACCCACCAAAGTCTAAATCCAACGGATTGGTTATAAATTTTGGTGGTTTCAACTCGGTGGATTAGGCGGGTTGGGCAAGTTGACGTTAACAATATTTTATAAAAAAAAATTATCACAAACTACAATTTTTTATTAAATAATCTCAAAATATAACTAATGCACCAAAAAAAAAAAAAAAAAAACTAAAGGTAGATTTCAATGAATAATCTCAATTCTAACATAAACATAGTGTCAATGAAAAAGAGATATATCATCTCTAGCAAAAGTAGGCTCTACCTCACAACTTAGGAAATTAAAAAACAGTGGGCTCTTCCTTACAACTTAGGAAAATTAAATCAACAAACTCAAGTCTTAAAATTTCCAAAGTCACATCAAGGATTAAAAATAATAAATAAAAAAGTAGACAAAGACAAAGAACTAGATGAACTATATTCTTATGTAATATATAACATATTTAACTTGAACATACAATGAACCTGCCTGCTAGAATGGCTTTACTTGTGTTGGGAGTGGTTTTTTTGCGCGTAGCCACGTGTCTCCTACTGGAAGTGTGACTTTGCTAAGCCTAGATTTGTTTTAGGGAATTCAACCCAGAACTCGACATCAGGCCGCATAGACCAATGGCTTCCGGTGTATTTTTAAGCCTACAAAATAGATGAAGCCCAAAGTCTTAGAATCTTGATAATGGTTTAAATAAATAAATGATATGCTTAGCATGATAGTTTTGATTAGATGGTGAGTTAATACATTATTATTATGTATATTAAGTGATGTCCAATGTTAGAAAATAATTAATTAGGTGTCAAATGTCCAACAATGGGATGAGTCCAATAGTCTATGTCTAGTTGCGGTTCATGGTTCATGTTCAACATAATAAGGTATGTCCGGCAATGGTAGTTCATTTTCAAAAAATATGTGTCCAATGGTAGTTCATGTCCAAATAATATACGTGCGATGATGGTAGATCGATTTATTAATATCTATGTTCATTAATGAAGTATTAGTGAGATCATGTTTATTAAATAGTGAGATGATATTAAAATAACTTGCATCCAGTAGTAAAATAAAAATGAATTAACATGTACTTAATAATGTAATCTTGAAAATAGAGAAAGGTTGACTTATCTTCACAGTTTGTAGCTCTAGCCATAGAACAGCAGTGGACCTATGATGTTTCAGCGGCGTGATAAAACGAGTCCAGCGATACAATATGATATTATGAGTCCTTCGATGGTGACTTCATGATTGAAGGGGAAAATGTATAGTCATCTACATAGGTTGGTTGAGTTTATTCCCTTTCATCATGCAATGGTAGTTCATGTCCAAATAATATACGTGCGATGATGGTAGATCGATTTATTAATATCTATGTTCATTAATGAAGTATTAGTGAGATCATGTTTATTAAATAGTGAGATGACATTAAAATAACTTGCATCCAGTAGTAAAATAAAAATGAATTAACATGTACTTAATAATGTAATCTTGAAAATAGAGAAAGGTTGACTTATCTTCACAGTTTGTAGCTCTAGCCATAGAACAACAGTGGACTTATGATGTTTCAGCGGCGTGATAAAACGAGTCCAGCGATACAATATGATATTATGAGTCCTTCGATGGTGACTTCATGATTGAAGGGGAAAATGTATAGCCATCTGCATAGGTTGGTTGAGTTTATTCCCTTTCATCATGCACTTAAATGACTTTCCCCATGTAATGCTCTTTTAGTTTTTAGTCAAATATGAGTAATGTTGCCTTCCATGAGAATGACTTTTAGTATTATAAGTTTTTGCCTTTCATGAAAAGGGGTTTTAGCATTATAAACATATGTCTTCCATGAGAAAGAGCTTTTAGTAATAAGTTTTTAGAAGAGTGTTTGATATGTTTTAAGATGTGTGGAGATGATAAGAAATATATATATTTTGTGAGATATGGTATTTGTAATATGTATAGAAATTATACGTAGATACTTTGTTGAACATGGATCTTGTATATGTATACTTTGTGAGACATGGAGTTTAAAGATATATGAGAAGTATGTATGGGTATTTTGTGAGGAATGTGTTTGTAAAATATATGGAAGTGTGAGATAGATAATATCAAGGTTAGATATTGTAAATACATGAGATTATAGCTGCTGCTGGAGTGGTTTTTTGTGTTATGACATGAGTTAGGTTGCTTTCTAAGAAGGGAGATTTTGTATGAGATGGAGATGTATTTTTGGGCAGCAAAATGATGAAACTTCAGAATATTAAAGTGTGGGAGAGATGGACAGTGTGTAATGGTGTGGTGTCATAGGTGTAATGTAATGGTATTATCTAAGAAGAGATATCTTTGTAAGGGAGATGGAGAAGTTTAGAGACATGTGCAGCAAGGTAAATGGAGTTTCAAAATATTGAGGATGAGAGAGGGATGGATCCCCCCCCTCCCCCCCCCCCCCCCCCCCCCCCCTTTAGTGTGTAGCTTGGTCCTCTTTATATAGAGCCAAGTATGTAACTAGATTAGAATTAGTTGAAGGGAAATTTAGCAAATAAGAAATTTTTTTTGACAAAGTAAGTGGTTTCATTAGTGGGATTTTGTTTTTTAGCCAAAAGGAGAAAGTTTGAAACTTTAATGGTGCTGTCACAGTTGTTAGCTGTCAAATAATGCCATTTGAATGACATCTTTTGCTTGGAGTGAAATATTTGGCAT
Organism: Quercus aquifolioides; assembly: GCA_019022515.1. Taxonomy (NCBI): domain Eukaryota; kingdom Viridiplantae; phylum Streptophyta; class Magnoliopsida; order Fagales; family Fagaceae; genus Quercus; species Quercus aquifolioides. The sequence goes on along the minus strand of CM032335.1, from coordinate 10,869,880 downwards.
TAAATTTATGGTTTGACTAAAAATGGTAAGATAATCTTTATGAGATTTTTCTATTTCTTGTACCACAGCTGGAGCCACTGCAGAATGTGCTGGAGCTGTTTCTGCAAAACAGCTTCTGCTGGAGATGTTTCTGCAAAACAACTTCTACTGGAGCTGTTTGCAACTTCTGCTAGAGCTGCTGTTGGTATTTTCAGCTAAGTTTTATCTTTTGGAAAATTATATACTTAGTCCATATATAATTTTGGTAAGTAATAGACTAGTTGGTTGATATTTGATAAAGTTTTAGAGATGTAATTATGGAGAGCATTTAATGCTATATATGAGATATTAATATATATTTAGCCATGTGCTTGGAATTGATTTAGATGATAATAATATAATTTATATGAAATACTATAATCACATTTTTAAACTTATATTATATGATGAATATTAGTTTTTATGTAAAGAGCATGGAGAGGTTTATCATTTTAAGTGTTATGTGATATAAGAGACTTACCAAATGTTACCTATTGCACACTAACACGTCAAAGTTCAGGGAATTGGGGAAGACATACCATACAACATGCTTTCCTTAATCAACTTTGAATCATTGGAGCTTTACTGAACATATTTCTTGGCCCTCCAAACCACGACTCCCAAAATTCCCCCGATGAGACTTATGAGCTTGGATCATGAGCCAAAAAATGAGATGATGTGCTATAAGCTTGAACCGTGGGCTTTGATGTCTTTTTGTATAAATATGGGCTCTTTTGGGTTTTAGTAGAGATTTTCCCAAAATCTATGATAGTGTTGATGTGGTGCGGGTCGCCAATGAAATGAAGCCATGTGGCGTGAAAATTTGTCCTCAACAACTTGTAATATTATAATACATTTTATAATATATAAACAGATTAAATGACATAAACCAAAATAAAAAAGACAAAAGAATTAAACAATAGAAGACAATAACGCAATTACGTACCTTTGTGATTGTCGGTGAAGAATTGAAATGATAAGAAATAGGCTTCAAAAAGGTTAAAGAAGAAAGAGGAAGAGAAAGACAGTGGCTGAAGGTGAAAGCCAAAAGTGAAAAGTGAGAACAAAACGTGAGACCTAGAGCCACAAAGTGTATACCGTATACACGGCTGAAGTAAATGGGATAGGTGGTAGGTAGGGGTGTTTAGGTTTCAATGTTTTCTTTTTAGATTTTGTTTAAGGAATTTTTTGAAGGCCAGTTCTATTTAGGGAATTGATTATTATTAGTTGTAAAAATTTATTAGTTGAATTGATTAACTTTAAATACTTAACCATCTAAACTAATATATTTTATTTTTTTATGTATGTATAATTAAATGGGTGGGTCGGGTTGGCAATTTTTCAATCCATAACCCAATTCAAACCGCAATTTTGGGGGTCTAACCCTCTCAACCCAAATCGCCTAACTTAATGACCCGCATGGGGCAGTTGGGTCGGGTGTGGGTCGGGCGGGTTGGCGGGTTAAGAGGACATTTTGCACACCCCTAGACACTAACCTAACCTGTTTATTAAACGGGTCAATCTTGTCAACCTAAATATGATACGAATCCATTAAACCTCAACCCATAACCTACTAATTTTTTGTTGTGTCATATTGAATTAGTGGGTTGTGTCCAATTTTGTCGCTCCTATGAGGATCTCTAGCATTATTCATGTTACTAATCGTGAAAGATGAATGTAAATCCAAGAATACCAATCCAATGCCATATGAGATAATAAATGTTAGCCAAGGGGGGTTATTGTAATAAAATAATTATCTTAACTTGGCCCAGTTACTTTCCAAAGGTTGATTGGATTTGGAGTCATGTGTGTTGTGTGATGTGAGTGAGGACAGTCCCACTAAGTACTAAGTACTAACTTTTGTTTCTTTTATATTTTATTAACAGTACATTGCTATTTAGCAATATATAAACGTGCGTGTATAAAGCAAACTTTTTTCCTTCCAGAATAAAAGAGAGAAGAATGTTGTGTATTAAATTTGTTTCAGTCATTTACTCTTACGTTTGTGTAAAATCGTTTTCCTATGGAAACTTTATAGGAAGTTCTAGAAAAATAAAGAATGCACCAGTTACTTGGGTTGTTAACAATCTTCATTATAATACTGCCCTCATAAATTAGGTTCCATCTTGCTGTGGGTCCTTTATTTCTTCAATCTCAAAGTTCCAAAAGAAAATCGAATAGATTCAACAAAAGTTCATATATTTTAAGAGGGGAAGACCTTAATTTGAAATTTTGGACAAGAGTCATACTCATTTTTGTTTCTTTTCTTCTTACCTATATATGTATGTATGTAGGGTTGGGCTTAAGTTACACATGATGTAACTCTAATCAATATTACACCACCTAATAACTTATTATTGAATTTGTTTAAAATCTCACCATTGAATTACCTGTTCTATAAATTCCTAACATGCATGTCAATTTTCATGCTAATTAGATATAATTTATTATTCGATCCATAAACTCATATTTTATGTATTATTTTAAACTACAAAAACTTGAATTTAAATAATTGAATGATGGCATAACTATTGATCTTTGACCACCTTGAAATTTTGCAAGCATGTAGAATATACGAAGATAATATAATCATTTTACCAAAAAAAAAGAAGATAATGTAATCCAATGATGAATTTGTCAACATTCACGTCCAATTAAAAAATATTAAGTTGTGTAATATTACTTATCATTTTTTGAATTTTTTTTATTAACTTTATATATTTTTTTAAATTTAAAAAAAATTAAACACCAAAATCACATCGGGTTTTTCAGATACTTAATGGCAACCTACCTAATGAAAGTAAAAGGAATGACTGAATCGAGAACAAATGAAAATGATTTTTTTTTTAAGAAGAAGAAGAAGAAGAAGTAAAGTTTGGGGACAAAATTATAAAAAAAAAAAAAAAAGACCAAAATTTGAGAGCATCAAAATTAATATATAATTTAGCCTTAATATATACATATATATATATATATATATATATATATATCCATATAAACTCTCTCTCTCTCTCTCTCTCTCTCTCTCTCTCTCTCTCTCTCTCTCTCTCTCTCTCTCTCTCTCTCTCTCTCTCTCTCAACCTAACAGTCAACAAGAAGGAGAGAGGGGATGATGAAGAACGGTTTGGGTGAGAAGTAATAGTTTTTTTGGTGTATAGAATTTAATCTATCAACAAATAAAAATTATTAAGTGTTAGTATTATTTTTTATGAGCTTCTTCTTTTTGTTTATTATGAACGCATGGTGTGATCACCTTATTATTGTTAATGCTACATACAAAATTAATGAATAATTTCCCCTTTAAAAATATGGATCCACACTTAAGGAACAACCTAACATGAATTTCACTCTAATTAATAAAGTCAATTGAACTTTTCAATGGTTTAACCAATATAATATCTAAGATCTTCGGTACTCACAATATATTAATAAGAGTCCTTAATCAATTTAATTATATATAAATAAATTATTAATTGAATTTGATCTAAACAAATTCAAGATGAAAAATATTTTGAATTTAACTATTATAATATTTAATATAAATATCCCATTCAATACACACTACAAACATGTACTCATTTTTTGTCAAACAATGAAATAAATAAATGAAGGGGATAGAATTTGAGATAGACAGATCTGTTCAAAAAAGCCAAACGAAAGCAACGGTGCTAAAGAGAAGGACGGTCTAAACGTATTGACAAACATCAAGCGGAATAAAGAGCGCACCCCAAACAGATAGGAAGAGAAGATGGACGGACTCTCCATGGTGGATGGATTCCAATCAGACGGATACAAGGTAGATGGGTAGCAAAGCCACGTGGCATCCACGTGGCCTAAGTGGTCTTTAAGAAACTTCAAAAGGAAATGTCTTGTGCCCTACAATTAATCCTAATCAACAAAATCTTTATATGGAAAGGATCTTGTAAAATACGTGCATTTATGAGAATCTTCCCTACAATGAAACATCTTTTTCACCAAGAAACAAAGGTCGGTTCTACACTACTGTAAAAACCCAAAATCCTCAGAAATTAAGGTACGCAAAATTTACCACAGCTCTGACACTTTAAAGTTGTGAACATTCTCTAACTTAACATTCGGGGGATATTTGGCCGGCACCACACCGATACTCTCTGTAAGGTTTTTTTCTTCTTTGTTGTGCAGGTTTTGTCTAGAGCACGTGAGGACTGTGCAACTTACTGACGATTTTCGGCATCATCAATAAATATAGCTCTCTCTCTCTCTCTCTCTCTCTCTCTCTCTCTCTCTCTCTCTCTCTCTCTCTCTCTCTCTCTCTCTCTCTCTCTCTCTCTCTCTCTCTCTCTCTCTCTCTCTCTCTCTGAGAAGAAGATAGATGGAAAGGAATTTGGATAATTGTAATATAGAAAGTGATATTTTGTTTTGGACAATTAAGTAACCTTATTAATGCTATAAAAAAATCAATAACGCCTTCAAATTATTTAATGCTAACAAAGTCAACTAAGTAACCTTATCAATAGTTTTTCTAAAAAAAAAAGAGTAATGCTACAGACACAAACTCTTCTACAAATATTTTACAAACTGCTGATGTGGCATACTTCCCCTCGGCTTTTTAAAAACTAAAATACCATGTCAGAAATTAGCAAAGTAAATTAAAAAAACAAAAAAGAAACCAAAATCACGTTTGCAACAAAACCCTCTCCCTCTCCCTCTCCGCGTCTCCCTCTCTGCCTCAGTAGTATCGTACAACACTGCATCTCCTTTGCCTCTTCGGTCTCACATTCAAGCTAAAGAAATCTGCTTCCTCTTGCCGACTAACGCCGCCGCCACACCTCTCGCCAGAATCGTTGCAGAAGCCGCCGGAACCATGGCCGAGAACAGTGTTGCAATCACATCTAATGAGTGGTTCCGGCGGCTTTTGCAACTATTCCAGCTAGCTGGCGACGGCGTTGGTTGGAGTGTGAGAATTTTATGGCAAGGAGGGAGGGCGTGAGGCAGAGGATTTGAGGCCAGGGTTTTTCGCCGTCACGTTTTGTGTTTAGGAGTTTGTTAGCACCGATGAGGCAAAGAGGGAGGCACATGGAGGGCTTGGTCTGAGATGGAGGCGCCGTACGGTATTGCTGAGGCAGAGAGGGAGACGCAGAGAAGGAGGCGCAGAGAGGGAGAGGAAGAGGGTTTTGTTGCAAACGTGATTTGGTTTCTTTTTTTGTTTTTTTAATTTACTTTGCTAATTTCTGACGTGGTATTTTAGTTTTTAAAAAGCTGAGATGGAGAATGCCACATCAGCAATTTGTAAAATATTTGTAGAATAGTTTATGTCTATAGCATTATTCAAAAAAAAAAAAAAAAAAAAAGTAACCTTATCAATAATTAATCAATATAACATCTAAAGGAAAATTCTTCGGTAGTCATTCTTCTTACATTCATGGTGGACCTCACCATAAATTTACATAGAAATTATTATTTTTACATTTTTATATATTTTAGATCAATTTATTTTTGACCTTTTTTGTACCAACTTAAATTTTTTAAAAACAAATATAGGCTTGTTTGCGAGATTGAGCTCAACTTGTTTTGAGCTGGTATTTAGGTTAATTTTGGCTTGATTAAAAACATAATCCGAGCTCAAAATTACTTGAATTTTTAATACATTTGAGTTCAAAAAATTATAATTAAGCTAGAAATAGGCCCAAGTCAAGCTTGATCACCTTATTAATCTTGCCTAATTGAATTCAAACCTTCAATATTCAACTAGACTAAATACCCGTTTGGATTCAACTTATCAGCGTCTAGCGTCTACGGTTTTTTTTTTGTTTTGGAATCGCGTTTCTCTGGCTCTGGGCACTGTTCAGTGGGTCCCGTGCACTATTCACGGATCCACAAATCTCTTTTTTCAACAGAACTTTCATTAAAAATGGGTCCCATGGCACTATTCACACATTTAAAAATTATTTTGCTATAGTGTTTTCAAATTTTCAGCAAAATAAGTGGTATCCAAACACACCCTAAGTTAATCAAAACTATGCATTGATTTGAGAGAGAGAGAGAGAGAGAGAGTTATAATTTTGATAAAGAAATAATATTTCAATGAAATGTAGTGAGCGTTTAGATCTGGATGAACCTGCGTTTGCGTTTTGCGTTTTGCTCTTTTTTTTTTGTACACGCGTTTCAGCTTTAGGGGACAAGTGTACAGTTGAGTACTGTTCACACACCGTTGAGCCGTGATTTTTGAAATTTCTGTGCACACCAGTGGGTCCCGTGCACTGTTCACGGGACCCACAAACCTCACTTTTCAGCAACTTTTTCATTAAAAATGGGTCTTATAGCACTATTCACACATTTAAAAATTATTTTGTTACAGTGTTTTCAGTTGTATTCAAACGGACCCGTAGTGTAAAATAGATAATCTGATATGAGTGTTTTTGAAAAATGATTATGTAAAATAGAAAAAAATAGATTCTTAGGCTAAAATAAACAAAACTTTGTACGAGCTCATGCAAATGTTCTGTATTCCATATCTCATCTATTTGCGCACTATCTATGAACAATAATACTTTTGGACAAAGTTTGATGACAAATTTTGTTGTAACTTAAGTTACAACTCTACTACATATATATACATATATATATATATATATATATATATTATTGGATTTGAATTTTGACAAATCTGCCATTAGATTACATTTTCTTTTTATATCCTCAATACTTACAAAATTTCCAGAATATCAAAAGTTAATAACTATGTCATCAATCAAATATTTAAATTTAAAATTTTTGTAGTTTAAAATTATGCATAAAAAATAATTTTATAAATTGAATAGTAAATAATATCTAATCGGCACAAAATTTCATATACATGTTAAGAATCTAAAGAACATGTAATTCGATGGTTAGATTTTCTTTGACTTGTTCTTTAAATCCAATAACGAGGCAATGGTCGTCACACCCTAGCCTTCCTCATCTGCCACTAAATATCGATAGACCTTCTTTTTAGATTCTCATGTAGATATGATGATCGGGTATGTTTATACATCTTTTTGCTATAACAACAATCTACATTGGCTAGTATATTATTGACTATGGTTGAATCGAACTCTTGTTGAATATAATTAATTGATAGTTGTACCATGCCTTGTTTTTCTTTTTAGTTTCTATGCTTCTTGATGAATATCTTGTGAATCTTATCACTTTGAAATTCTCAATGTGGGTATACTTGGGAGCATGTTGGCCAGTTCAACACATTTTATGTCCTTAGGCAAGGACTTAAAGTGAGGCATTTTATGAAGAGTTATTAGTTTCTTTCAATATCCCAATGATGTTATTTGTTGAACGCTTTTTGCAAAAAGTTATTAATTTGATTTTTTTTTTTAACAACTTCATACTCGATTGAATTGGTTTCTTTGTACTAATACAACTATGATCATGCCAAAATCATGAAATATTAACTATATTATTAGCATGTTAAATGTCTTTCATGCAAAATATGGCCACATTTTTATGAAGATTTTTTATGTGTAAATTATTTTAAATATAAAATTTGCAAGTTTTAAAACTTGCAAATTTTAAATAGCGTCGTTTATATTGAATACCTCAATTAAACTTTAAATAGATTCTTTTCATCCCTCAAATTTATGGTCTAGAAAAATATGTCTAGTCTTGGGCGACTTAATACATTTTATACTTCCTTCATATATAAATGGCTTAATCACATTTATGGTGTATCCCACCATGAATTTAATAAGATGATTCACCATGAATGTGAGAAGAGAGATCATCATTCATTGTACTTCAGTATACTTAAGAATTACTCACATCCATGATCATCATTATTCAAAAAATATTTATAAAATTCCTTATTAAGTTTCAAGATTCTAAAATATATAATTAATTATACGCCAAGGAGATCCACTGTCTCCTTACCTTTTTTTGCTTTGTTCAGAGGGTCTTCACAGAATGATCCAAAAGGTTGTTGAGAGAGGTGAGCTACAGGGTGTTTCTATATGTCGCAATGGCCCCAAACTGACCCACCTACTTTTTGCAGACGACAGCCTTTTATTTTGTAGGGCTACTACTTATGACTGTCAGAAAGTACTGGAGATTTTGTCAAATTATGAGAGGGTGTCGGGACAAAAATTAAATAGGGAGAAGACTGCTTTGTTTTTCAGCAAATCTACTCCAAGTGAGTTGCAAAAGGAAATTATGGATCTCCTTGGGGTAAATGAGTTGAAGCAGTACGAGGAGTACTTGGGATTACTGGCTTTGGTAGGAAGGAATAAAAGGGCAAGTTTTGACCGATTGAAGCAAAAGGTTTGGAAGAGACTTCAAGGGTGGGAGGGCAAACTGCTATCTCAAGCCGGAAGGGAAGTTCTCATTAAGTCAGTGGTCCAAGCAATACCCACATTCACAATGAGTTGTTTCAAACTCCCGATTACATTATGTCATGAGATTGAGACTCTCATTAGAAAATTTTGGTGGGGACAAAGAGGTGAAAGGAGGAAAGTTCATTGGGTAAAATGGGGGGACATGTGTCAAGACAAGGGCCAAGGAGGTATGGGGTTTAAAGACTTGACAATGTTCAATGAAGCGATGCTTGCAAAATTGGCATGGAGATTACTCCAAGATGACAATTCCTTATTCTATAAGGTGTTCAAGGCAAGGTTCTTCCCTAAGGGAACAATTCTCGAAGCGAAAGATTCCTCCTCCGCTTCATATGCTTGGAAAAGCATCCTAAAAGGCCGTGATGTTATCTTAAAAGGTGCACTTTGGAGAATTGGTGATGGGAAAAGGGTGAGGATATGGGGTGATAACTGGTTGCCATCAAAAACATCTGCCAGAATTATTACACCGGTCTTATATGGTCAGGAAAATTCCAATGTGGAGGTTCTAATAAATCCAAGTACTAGGTGCTGGAGAAACAATATAATTGACCATGTTTTCAATGTGGAGGAAGCTGAGATGATAAAAAGCATCCCACTTAGCTCAACAACCCAATCGGACACCTTGATATGGCCATTCACCCCCGCGGGTGTATACTCTGTGAAGTCGGGTTACCGTTTTTTGCTGGAAAATTCTGCCCAATTTCAGAGCACAGGCCAAGATGGGGAATACTGGAAAAAAGTGTGGAACCTGGAGGTGCCTAGAAAAATAAAAAATTTTGTATGGCGAATTAGCAAAGACGCTCTGCCCGTGAAGAAAAACTTGCTACGTAGGAAGATTGTCCAGGATGGGCAATGCGATATTTGCAAGGCAGGGGAGGAGGACTGCCTACACACCCTTTTCTTTTGCCCTGAGGTGCAAACTATGTGGACCGTAGACCCTCACTGGAGGTGGCTTTTGGAGATGCAGGGGAGCACCGTGACAGACATCTTCAAGAGAGCTTTCCTAGAGAGACGGGATGCAGAGCTCTTGGCTTTTACAAGTTCAGTAGTTTGGAACCGGCGAAACCAGCTGCGTTTCAATGAAACAGCTTGTCCCCTGAACCAGATTCTATCTTTGTCTAAAGATAGAAAAGCTGAGTTTCAGCGCATCCACCCGGTTGCAGAGACGCCGCAGCACAGAAACCATACTAGATGGAAGCCGCCGGAGCAAGGAGTTTACAAAGTGAACTATGACGGAGCAGTGTTCAATCAACAGGGCAAAGCCGGTCTTGGTGTAATCATAAGGAACCACGAAGGAGCTATTATGGCTTCAATGGTGCAACAAGTCCTACTCCCTACAACAGTGGCTCAAGTTGAAGCTCTTGCAGCCCGGAGAGCTGCTGAATTTGCGCTGGAAGTTGGTATTACTAAGGTGATATTGGAGGGTGATGCAGAAACAATAGTCAAGGAGCTTTTGGAACCAAACCCGTCACTGGCTCTGCATGGCCATTTGATTCAGGATGTTAAAAATTTTCAAAACTCTTTTAATTTCCTTAGTTTTACTCATGTACGTCGCGATGGAAATAATGTTGCACATGCACTGGCAAGGTGGGCTATTAAAGAGCCTAATTTAACTGTCTGGATGGAAGATGTACTACCAGATATTCGCCAATTTGTAATGGCTGATTCAGCCGTGATTTGATTTTATAATATATGAAAGCTTCCTTCTCAAATAAAATATATAATTAATTGAAATTGAACACCATGGAAGAAAAACTTTAGATTATTAAATCAAGATTTGGGGAAATATCAGAAACCCTCTCTCTCTCATTAGAAAAATACTTAGGACTTGGCAAAGCAGAACATATCGAGAGGTGAAGTATGGGCTCAACAGGGCACACAACTAGGAGTAGGAGTAAGCCCAAAAATAGACCAGATAGTTATGAACAGTACAACATCCTTTTAAGTAATTGGTACATATAATTTCATCCTTTTAAGGTCTTAAAGCAATCACAAGTAGAGCTTGATTTTATGATTTCATCCCTCTAAAAGTGCGACCCCTAAAGTTGTGATGGTTGAGAGTAATACCTTATCATGAGGCCACTGTGACTGATCAACAAAACATTTTGGGTGGCGGAAAAATGCTGGGCTTTCAAGTGGGGGAGCTTTTGGTAAGGCAAGGCAGTCTTTGATACGCTGGATGAAGGCAGGTGTGGCTACTGCTTCTCAGAGTTTTGGGTTTGGATTAACTTTCTGTTGATTTGCTAATTTGCTGATTTTTTTGAAAAATCAGTAAAAGTACAATTGTACTAAAAAAAAATTAAGGCTTAAAAAGTTATACATAAACAAACTAAAAGAAAAAGGAAAAAAAGAGTGAGCCACTGATCCATTTGCATGACTCAGTCAGGTGTACAGTGTACCGACGCAAGCTTTGATTTACCAAGGTCCTTTAGCTTATCTCTTTGATATTTTGCAAGATTCAATATTAAAAAAACACATAGAAAAAGAGTATCCCATGACATTTTGAATTTCTTGCATTTGTGCACTCTAGTGCATAAGATATTTCTCCAGGAAATTCTTTCAAGAACATGCACAAAAATGATGTAGAGTGTATGCATATTAAGCCAAGTCCATTAAGCTTTAATAAGAAGACCTTTCTACCGTTTATTCATGAAAAAGAAAAAGGAAAAAAGAAGAAAGACCTTATCAAAAAGAAACGTCATAAGAAAAGGAAAGATCAAGAGGGAACCATTCACTTGCTCTTGTCTTCTTCCTTCATCTTCTTCTCCCACTTGCGCTTCTTGTAATCCAGCAACATTTGTGGCATCTCTTGCATCAACCTTGCAGTATTTGCCCGTTTTTCTGCAGCAATCCTATCACATTTGTGCCCTTTCCTCTTGGTTCTCATCTCTTTCCTCTCTGGATCATATGACCAGTCTTCCCCAGCAAGTAGGACTTCTTTGCGAAGTCTAGCTCTATGACGAGCACTAATGCCAAGGGGTTTCCAGGCCCCTAGCTCCCAGTAACCCCATACACCCTTGGATAGCTCATTCTTGTACTTAACCAACTTCTCCCGCCATGGGTACTGGTAGTCCCCAACTGCCTTCACCACAGATTTTGCCGCTTTGCCAGCCATCAACCTCCCAAAGGTTCTCTGCTAGAAAACAGACCGACAAGGTGACAAGGTGCACAACATGTTAATAAATCTAAGTAAGAAAAATGGGGAAAGGGAAAAGAAGAACAAGTGGTCTGAAAAGAAAACTTGATTGAGAAACAATTAAGGGAACATCCATAACAGAATAGAAGTCACGCTTTTTCCATAAATCAATAATAATAAAAATTGATATTACTTCTTCAGCATTCCAGGAGCCTTTAATGGATTGCATTAATCTTTCCACAAGCATTCAACAAAATAGATTGAGGCAACAATAATTTTTTTTTTTTAAATCACTTGGGCTCAGATGAGAAATTTAGCATTATTTATAGTATCACTGTCAGCACACACTGCAAATTAGAGAAGCATAAAATTAAGATGGACTGCATAAGCTAGTTTAAAGCAGGTATTTGACTTGACTTAAAAAGGAACAACTTAAAAACAAATACCATGTTCAATATGTGTAAGCTATAAGCGATTAAATGATACCCATTTAATAAAAATATTCACCGAAACTTAAAAACACTTTTCCATATGTACCTTTTAAAAGTATACTATGGTTTCCATCAAACCTTGTTCTATTTAATTTTCAAACAGAGAAAATAGGGATCAGTGTCACAATACACCATATATTTTGATATGTTTAATGCCATTGAATAAGAAAGCACCAGATACGTCATATGGGTCAGATACAGTTCCAAATGTTGACATGGTAGATCAAGAAAATGAGGGCACAACTATAATTAAATTTATTTTATAATACCTTAATATGTAAATGAATTACACATATAGCCCAAATTCCAAAAAAGTATGTAAAACAAACAGAGATAAAGTCATACTTTATATTTAAATCATAAATCAATATAAAAGATTAACTAAATGACTCATACAAGATTTCTAAGTAACAAAGTTTACAAAAGCTCTAAATTGCACATGAATTGGGGTTCATAACATGAAATTTGATCAAACAAATACAAAGTTTAGCCTAATTCAGCAGATATTATTCTTTTAAAAAGAAGTTTTTTGAAGGAGTGCAACTGCTCTGTGTCTGTGGTGTGTTTCTGTCTCTCTGATTCTAAGATGAGCATGGGTCCTCTCACTCTTGTCTTAAAATTTATGAAATCCATTTTTTATTAACACAGAAAACATTTTTTTGATCACCACACAGCACTTTTAAGATTAGGAAATGTAGACATTCAGAATATCAAAAAGTACACTTAAACCAACACATTTGGAGCATTTCCTACCAACTTGGACAGAAAATAACATTGATTCTTGACATAAATGAAATGTGTCTGCTGCGCATCAGATGCGTCTTGCAGGGATGTCAGTTCCTCAAGCTGTCTGACACTGTTAGGTGTCAGTGCATAAAACTTGTAGTGTTACTGGCATATATAGATTTCAAAATGTGGATTGGAAGTGGATATTTTGAATTGGAATATTAACACGAAACTTCGATGAATATAAGCATGGTAGGTGAGCACAATAATTTGATAATAAAAGAAACAAAAATCATTGAATTGCTTCACTTTTGTTGGGCTTATGCATACAGAAGAACTAACTTTAGGTGACGGCAATATTAGATAGCAAAAGCAACAACTACAATTATAAAATTGCTCCACCCATGTTGTACACATTATAGTGAAGTACTGAATACTATTTAATAGAGACTTTCCACTAAGGGAATCATGGACATATTTTAGGAAATTAAGTCATGCATTGGTTTTTATATTGTAAGCTAAACCCTAGGGAAGACTAGAAGAGAAATTTCAGCTAGGAGATGATGTCTTTACTAAGTAAAAGAGCTTCACATTTTCCCATCTGGGGTTCTGAATTATAGTACTGAATATCAAATAATAATAATAAAATTAAAAAAAAGACACACTGTTCCCTAATTTCCTAGGACAATAAGTATCATTTCAGAGATACACAATTGAATGCCCAATGGTAGGAGTAAATGAAGAACACCCTTTTCCGATGCAAGCAAACAAAGCCAAATGAGATTTTGTAAGATACAAACTAACACCCAATAATCTTCAATTTGGATTATATCTGAATAGAGAAAGGCAGCTTTGTAAGGTTGCAAAAGTTGAGATTTCTAAGCAGGAAATTTTTGAATATCAACAATGTTATGCACAACAAATTTGAAAGGCCAAACAGTCATCCTATATAACCATATTCAGTTAGAAAGTTAGAACTATAACATTGTCAAAAAAGGGTAGAAAGTCAAAAATACTAAAGTAAAGCAGAATTGAGTATATGAATCCAAATCATCCAACAAAACATCACCGATACCATTTCCAATTCATGCAAGTAACACCCGTATGAGATCTTTTGTATCATGTATGTAAAATACTAAAATTAGACAACCTTGCCAATGAGCTATAGCTCAGCTTGGCACTTTCTCCTCCCATAATAACGGGATAAAGGGCGAGATTGTGGGTTCAAGACCCATTGGGTGCGCACGTAAGTTTCCCAAAAAAAAAAAAAAACAAGATAACCTGAGTCCAGTTCATACCCCAGTTAAGTAATCAAATTGAATGTAAGCTTATTGGGTTCAAGATCAACAAAATGTAGTTAATAATATAGCATACAACTCTGAATCTCAGCAATACCAATTTTAAATATAAAAAATTTGGACTATAAGTAATTTTATTCATTACCAATTCATGTAACAGTTCAGAAATCAATTGGATATTAGTCATTTCAGGTACTTAACTAAATAAACCCTAACTGATACACAAGCAAAGCAATCACACTGAATCTGTGACCTAATCAAAAACCCAATTTTCTTAAGGGTATATCTTATCTTCAAAGATTAAGATTTTATCGGGCAGAGATTTTTCATGGGGGAAGCAGCAAGAGTATGGAAAACTTATAAAATTACGAACTTTGAAACCATAAACCCTAAACCTCCCTTTAGGTTTATGAGAAAGTAAAAAGCTTTCCACATTTTCTCGGCAACCAAACAATTACGAGAGAGAGAGAGAGAGATTATACCTAAATCAGCTTCACCGTCGGGACTCGCCGCCGCCGGTCTTCCTTCCTCACTCACCCAACTCTGTCCACTGAAATCAGCTCAGTACTCACTTAGTCACTTATGAGGTATTTTTTTGAAAAATGTTCAACTTTTACCGCGACTGGCATGTAATAGTAAATATGTGATGGTAGGTCATTTTTTATCCATTAGTTAACAATGTGGAACCATTATGATATCGTACTAAAAGATTTAAATGCCAATTTGACACATTTAAAATGTCGAAGATCAAATTGATACACAAGATTACAAAATTACAGACTAAATATGTAATTTATCCTTAGGTTAATTATCATTTTTTGTAGGGAGAATCTATTAATTCTTAATTATCAATTGGTTCTTTCATGAGTATTATTAATCTTCAAACATGAAACAAATAAATAATTAAATAGTTTTACGTATTAGATTATAACTTTGTCCCCCTCAAAAAAAAAAAAAAAAGATTATAACTTTGTAAGTTTTTTATTTATTAATTTTTTAAAGTAAAATTGTTAATAGTCTTTACGTTTTCCTTAAACAATATTGTGTAATAAAATATTCTCAAAAAACAAAAAATTGGTAATATAACTAATAGTTATTCTTTAGAAGTTGTGTGTATATTAAATTTTTTTTTTGAGAAAGTATTAATTTAAATATTGATAGCTTTCCTTTATGAGAAGAATCAAAATTCAAACTCATAATCTAGTAATATTACTAGCTTTCCTTTATGAGAAGAATTCAAATTCAAACCCCTCCAAGGACGTATTATAACTACATTAAAATAATTAACACAATTGATTGTTGCCAAGGTTTCAAATTAAAAAAAAAAAAATACAAATACAAATCCAATTATAATTTTACTATTAAAATTTTTTAGAAATTTTAAAAGTTATTTTAATAATCTTTAATTCTTATTTCTTAATACTAATAGAAGTTTGATTGTAAATCGTACTTACACTGTGTGACTCAGGGCCTGTTTGGATAAACTGTTTCAAAATGTGCGTTTTAAAAATTAGCGTTTTTAAAACATACGTTTTGAAAACACAATTTTGAAAGCCACAATTAAACATTTGTTAAAACTTTTAAAAATTGCAGTTTGAAAACTATAAATTTTTTGTTGTGGGTGCAAATTACCAAAAAGGACTTAATTTTGATGATAAGGATATACTGTTATTTTAAATGTAGTCCATGCTAAACATGTTAACACAGTTATCTAGTACCGTCACTTCCCCTATGCGGTTGTGCCCCACTAAAAAGCTTTTTTTTTTTTTTATTATTATTTTTTATACTATCCCCACTACAGAGTTAATGACAACTAAATAAAGTAATAGTATTATATATGTTGCTAATCAATATCAACCACAAAAAAGAGAGGTAAAAATTCTAAAAAGTGAAGAGACCAAATAGAGGGAGAGAGAAAGAGCAGTGGGTCTCTTCTCAACCAAATAATTTGCAGAGTTCACCATTGAACTCATTCTCGCAACTTCTAGTGTGTGTCGCATGATCTTCGTTCCAACAAAACAACTTGTGCCAAGAAGTTGCAAGCGCTGGAGAGTCAGATCAAACACAAGTGAGAATTTTACGGGTTGATAAATTTGTTATTAAGCAAATACTTGAGGGTATTTAAGGTATTGAGACCCCTAAAACATTTGTGTTGCTTTTGAGTGATGAGATTGAAACTAGCGTTTTCATAAAAAGCTAGTTGGAGGCACGGTTCTAAAACGTGATTTCTTGGCATTTTGGAAATCGTATTTTGCTGAAAACGTGAGGCCAAACGCATATTGTTTTGCATTTTCTTCCAAAAACGCGCGTTTGTTCCACACAAACGCCTATCCAAACGGGCTCTCAGTATAACTATTACAAATTGTACCACATAATTTCACTACTCCAATTAAAACTCAATTATCAAACACCTCAACCCCCCACACCAATGAAGAATGAGATCTCACCAGCTTTAAACCTATTTAGATGTTTAACGTTTGGAAAATAAGGAATTTGGTTTAGTTTGAAACTGATCAATTCAACTTTGAACTGTTAGATTTATATGCAATTAGGCTAAACAATAATCTTGTTTAGGTGGTTGACAAACAAAAAATTTGGATATCAAATTAGCAACTGATTTACAATT
Source organism: Quercus aquifolioides (assembly GCA_019022515.1). NCBI lineage: Eukaryota > Viridiplantae > Streptophyta > Magnoliopsida > Fagales > Fagaceae > Quercus > Quercus aquifolioides. Next base: position 10,853,228 of record CM032335.1, on the reverse strand, counting down.
GACTCAGCTTTTGTGGTTCATCATATATCAAATTATACTTATGTTTAATTCTTAATAGGGACATGCATTCTATATAGAAACAACATTCATCCTAGAAAATAGAAAATATAAAGCAAAATTAATGAATTAACAAAATTATTCATGTGGGTTCCAGTTAGCTCAACTGGTAAAGTCTCTGATGGTTGAATAAGAGATCTGGGGTTCAATCCCCGTTTATACCAGAAACCGATTTGTGTCTTGGCTTGATAATAAAAAGCTATCATCGGGAGCGGACGCCATAGTTTGAAACTCTAAAAATAAAACAAAATTATTCATACTATCATCAGGAGCAGACGCCATAGTTTGAAACTCTAAAAATAAAACAAAATTATTCATGTTACATCAGTTATAAAACCCGAGTCATTTCTTGAACCCATCCAAGATGGTAGCTTTTTCCTTTTGATGCCTACATAGAACCAACATCACTCCTTGTCTACACGCGTAAGCTGAATTGACTCGATCCCCATTGGCATCGCAAGGAGTAGTTCATATAATTATCAATTCAGAAAACAAAATTTTAAGCATCCAACATAAAACTTAACGAGAGTTTAAAAAATTACTAAATATTATTAAAAAAAAATAAATTATTAGAGAGCCAGCAATATTAAGAAAACCTTGGATCATTATGAAAACAATCTTAACAGCCTCTAATTATGCATGAAGACACTATGCAATATTAACAGCCTCTTGGCCTTGAAGTTGTTCAAAGCGCCAGGAGCAGATGGGCTTCACGCAGGCTTCTTCCAATACTTCTGGGTTGATGTTAAGGATTTGGTATGCCAAGAGGTCAAAAAAATATCTTTGAAACAAGGGCAATGCCAGAATACTTGAATGAAACTTTGATTTCACTGATTCCAAAATGCCAAAGCCCTGAAAGCCTCAGTAATTACAAGCCCATTATTCTTTGTAATTCCATTTATAAAATAGTTACCAAGATCATAGAAGGCCGTATCAGACCTCTCCTTGATAGACTTATCTCTCATGTCCAGTCTGCATCCTTCTCGGGGAGGAGAGGATTGGATAACATTATCATTGCCCAAGAACTAATTCATTCCTTGGACAGTAAAAAAGGGAGAGACGGATTCATGGCGATTAAAGTGGATCTTGTGAAGGCCTACGATCGTCTTGAATGGAACTTCATCCATAAAGTTCTCAAAGCTTTTCGCTTTCCTCAAATGATGATTGATTTGATCATGAGCTGTGTCTCCACCACAAGTGTATCTATTCTTTTCATCCTTTGAGAGGAATCCGCCAAGGGGACCCCCTATCCTCATACCTATTCATCCTCTATATGGAATATCTTGGGTCCCTCATTGAGAAAGAATGCATCGACAAAAGGTGGACCCCAATGAAAGCTTCTAGAGAGAATGTTGAAATCTCACACTTATTTTTCGCGGATGACTTAATGCTATTTGCCAGAGTGAGTGAGGAAGGTAGTGAAGCCATCAAAGATGTATTGGACCTTTTCTGCGAGGAATCAGGGCAAAAGGTTAGCTATGAGAAATCTCGCATTTATTTTTCTCCGAATGTTCCAACCTCTCTTAAAGAAAAAGTTTGTGAAAACCTAGGTATTCAAGCAACAACCAACCTGGGAAAATAATTGGGATTCCCTATAAGGCATAGAGGGGCACCTAGAAACCAATTCAACTTTGTTGTGGAAAGAGTAATCTCCAAACTAGTTGGCTAGAAAGCCAAGTTTTTGTCTTTTGCTAGAAGAATTGTCCTAGTTAATCGGTGATGGCTGCTATTCCAAATTATGTGATGCAAGGGGCAGCACTCCCTACACACTTATGTGAAAAACTAGATAAAATTAAGAGGGACTTTCTTTGGGGCTCCTCTCCGGAAAAAAGGAAGATGCATCTGGTGAGGTGGAGCAAAATTGTTAAATCTAAGGAGGAGGGAGGCTTGGGTATACAAGTGGCAAGAGCAAAGAATATTGTTCTCCTAGCAAAACTTAACTGGAGGCTCTACGAAGAAAAGGACTCCTTATGGACGAAAGTGATCTTGAAGAAATATTGCTCCCAATCGCGGAGGAACTCCAAAGATCCAGATAAATTGTCGTGCTCCCCTTGCTGGACTGCTATAAAAAAGGGATTTCCTATCTTTGCTAAAAGGGTGTGTTGGAGTGTGGGAAAAAACTCAAGTCTCAAATTCTAAGAGGACAACTGAGTTAAGGGAAACTCGTTGAGAGGCATGATTGAAGGTCCTCTCCTCCTAAGAGAGGCAAATCTCACAATTGGTGAAATATTCCAAAATGGGAACTAGAACTAGGACACCATTTCCTTTGACCTCCTAAGACAAATCAAAGATAAGGTTTGTGCAAAACCCATGCAACTGTATAGGCGAGAAAAAGGACTCCCTGATGTGAAATTTTCCCAAGATGGAAAATTTAACGTGGCCTCGGCTTATGCTCTGATCAATTTTGAAGAACTTAATCCTCAAGCTTTTATGGGAAGCTGGGTTTGGAAGCTTGACATATGGCCTAAGGTTAGCTCCTTTCTTTGGCTATGTCACCACAATAATGTCCCAGTTAGACAAGTCATTGCAGCAAGAGGAATTAATTGTAACATAACATGCCCACTATGTAAAAATCAAGAGGAATCAATCCTCCATCTGCTAAGAGACTGTCCATTTGCTGTCACCTTTTGGAGATCAATCAAAATTCCTCAACCTCTTTCCAATCTTGGCTATTTGGACCTACCTGAGCGGCTGAAACAGAAATACTTGTGCAACAGCCAATTTCAAGCCAACAGGCTCCCTTGGAATACTCAATTCCTCTTTGTTGTGTGGGGACTTTGAAAGCATAGGAATAGAGTGGTGTTTGAAAACACCCCCCTAAATCCTAACCTCCACAAATCCTACATCCAACAAGCTACGGAATATTTCTTTTGTATCGGGAAGCCACACTGAATCAGGCAATATTCAGCTACCCCAGTACGCTGGCATAAACCGGCAGAAGGATGGTTCAAACTAAATTCAAATGGTGCTTCTCTAGGAAACCCGGGGAGGGCAGGAGGCGGTGGATTGATCCATGACTGTAACGGAAACTGGGTGAAAGGTTATGTGAGGAATATTGGGGTGGCTACTAGCATCATTGCTGAATTTTGGGCTCTAAGAGATGGCCTCCTTTTGGCTTCTCAGTTGGGTATTACCCAACTAATTGTGGAACTTGATGCTAAAGTTATTGTTGATCTTATTCTCTCCATAAATGCCTCTAACAGAGCTTATGCTTCACTCCTAAATGATAGTAGGTTCCTACTCAGCCACTTCCAGTGTGTCAATATCAACCATGTATACTGGGAGGCAAATAGATGCGCGGATTTGCTCGCGAAGGAAGCCTGCTCATGTTCAGTTGATTTTGTTGTGTTAGATAATCCACTTTCTGCTGATTTATGTATTATTTTGGACTCAGATGCTTCTGGTTTATACTCCTTAAGGCTATTAGCCACAACTTTGCCTATTTTGGCTAGTTAGTTTCAATGCATTTTCTTCCTTTAACCAAAAAAAAAAAAAAAAAGTTTTATGTATTAGATATTTAATTTTTTTTAAATAAAATTGTTAATAGTCTTTACATAAAGCGGCCGTTAACATGATCCATAAAATAAAATAAAACTTTTAGAAGTTGTGTGCGTGTGTTTTAATTGGTTACCCTTAATTAAAAAATTGGGTGTCTTCAATTAAAAAATTAGGTGTCATAAGCCTTCTTAGCATTGCCGACTTTCCTTTATGAGTAGAATCAAATTTCAAATTCCCCTCTTTTTTCTTTTTTTTGATTGGCACCAGGTGTCAAGGACTTTGTCCTGACTAATCTTGGGTGTGCACAGGCTCTCGGTAAGGAGTTTCTTGTAAATACACCTCGGGTAATTTAAAGGACAATTAAATTCCCCCAGTTCGATGGCCCCAAGGAAGTGAATGCATGTATAGCTGCTTGAACTCAAGACATCAGAGTTTTACTGCTCATCCCAAAGTTTCAAATTAAAAAAAAAAAATTAGCCATAATTTTACCATTAAGAATTTTTAGAAATTTAAAAAGTAATTTTAATAATCTATCACACTTTTTTTTGTTAATAATAGAATTGTAAATCATACTTGCACTAGATATCAAGTTAGCAACTATTTTTACAATTGATTCAACTTTTGTGGTTCATCAATATCGCTATATAGCCCCCACACCCGACTATAGAATTATACTCATGTTTATTTCTTAATAGGGATATGCATGCTATATAGAAACAACAATCATCCAAGAAAAATAGTAAATATAAAGCAAAATTTACGAATAACAAAATTATACATGTTGCATAAGTTATAAAACCCGAGTCATTTCTCTAACCCATCCAAGATGGTATCTTTTTGCTTTTGATGCCTATATAGAAACAACATCGCTCCTTGTCTACTCGCGTAAGCTGACTTGACTCTACTCAATCCATTGGCATCACAAGGAGTAGTTCATATAATTATCAATTTTGAGACAACAAAATTTTAAGCATCCAACATAATACTCAATGGGAGTTTAAAAAATTACTACGTATTAAATATTATTAAAAATAAATTATTAGAGAGCCAGCAATATTAAGAAAACCTTGGATCATTATGAAAACAATCAAATGCATGAAGACACTACTATGCAATATTAACAGCCCTTAATTATGCAAATTGACCAGATTATGCACAAAGGTAAACATTATGCATGAATATATCCAGAGACAGATGAGTAGGAAATGAAGTTGCATCTTCAATAATCTAATCTTGCATTACAATGTAATCATGAGCATACTGAGTACCAAGGGATTCCTAATTTAATGCCGCTTCTGCGGCTTCAGAATTTGAAGGGAAAAAATCCTGTCACCGGACCCTACACCTATGCCTTTCCCTCACCACCACCTTTTTCTTGCATCCACATCTGGAAACGAAGCATGGATCTCAGCCATAGCTCATGTTGACAAGCAGACTGTAATGGCTCCTCCATTCCCTCCAACTGTACTAATTTTAGGCTTGGTTTGTTCAACATACGCATCATCTTTACAATTGAAACTGATTTACAAACAAAAAATTTAGATATCAAATTAGCAACTGATTTACAATTGACTCAGCTTTTGTGGTTCATCAGATATCAAATTATACTTACGTTTAATTCTTAATAGGGACATGCATTCTATATAGAAACAACATTCATCCTAGAAAATATAAAGCAAAATTTATGAATTAATAAAATTATTCATGTTCCATCAGTTATAAAACCCGAGTCATTTCTTGAACCCATCCAAGATGGTAGCTTTTTGCTTTTGATGCCTACATAGAACCAACATCACTCCTTGTCTACTCCCATAAGCTGACTTGACTCGATCCCCATTGGCATCGCAAGGAGTAGTTCATATAATTATCAATTGAGAAAACAAAATTTTAAGCATCCAACATAATACTTAATGGGAGTTTAAAAAATTACTAAATGTTATTAAAAATAAATTATTAGAGAGCCAGCAATATTAAGAAAACCTTGGATCATTATGAAAACAATCTTAACAGCCTCTAATTATGCAAATTGACCAGATTATGCACAATGGTCCACATAATGCATGAATATATCCAGAGACAGATGAGAAGGAAACGAAGTTGCATCTTCAATAATCTAATCTTGCATTACAATGTAATCATGAGCATATTGAGTACCAACGGATTCCTAATTTAATGCCGCTTCTGCGGCTTCAGAATTTGAAGGGAAAAAATCCTGTCACTGGACCCAAAACCTATGCCTTTCCCTCACCACCACCTTTTTCTTGCATCCACAACTGGAAACAAAGCATGGATCTCAGCCATAGCTCATGCTGACAAGCAGACTGTAATGGCTCCTCCATTCCCTCCAACTGTACTAATTTTAGGCTTGGTTTGTTCAACATACGCATCATCTTGGGGTCACTGGTGCTGCCTGCAAAGTTGCATTTATAAAATTTATAAGTCATCCACAAACGTAGAATATATGAGACAACTAGAGAGAGGATTGAGAGAAAGGGATAACAACAAAATGCTTTGCATTTCTGGCTTTTCCAAACATGGGGTCATCATAAGGCTTGGAAAACAAATAAGATTTGATCCTAGAGAGTAAATCCATCATATACAATATCAACATGGTTGAAATATTGCTGCTTTCATAGATGGGTTCACATACTTTGGCAGTCATAACAGCATCATTATCATTGATCAAAACTACTGCTGATCAGTAAGTCTCCAACACAGCACTTAATTGACACCATAATTTAGAAGAGGATGAAAGCTCAAAGAGGACATAAGAATTTATCTTTTTCAATCAAATATTTTCAGGTCATGCTCAAAACAGAGGGAATTTCAATAAATTGTTCACAAAGATCAAGTTAATTGCCAACCCCCTCACCCAAAAAACAAGTAAATAGCATACAACATCCCTCAATTTACAAGTTTAATTTCTACTTCATGTCTACTAATTAAACTTACAAAAGTTGCTTCCATAAGCAAACCACAAATTGCTGTTAGTTAGGGATCAGTTCAAGGCATTACCTGAGTTGCATATGATGAGCTTTCAGCAAGGAACTTCAGAAACTCTTGCTTCTTTCTATCAAAATTGAACTTTGCATTATTCAATAATGCTTGTTCTCTTTGAATATCATCCTGCGTTTTTTCTTTTTTCCATCTCACCTCCTTGACCTGCCTCTCAGCCTCAATGTGTTTTTCAAGTAGGGTTCATGTCACCAAGGGTTTTGGGAATTTCATATCTACATATTCCCTAACATCATCAAGAGGTTCCAAAACTAAGATGAAGCAACAATTAAAATTCCAATTCTATTAAACAATGAAATTGAAATCCACAAGGTTCAAATTTTTTTTTTTTTAAATAAGTAAAACTACTGCAGGCATCTTACTAAGTGCAAACACAAGATTAAGTTTTGAAGAAGAGAAAAGAAGTTAACAAAATATGTATATGGAAATAATGTGAAATTCATTTGTGATAGCAGAGCTTCTTACCGATCCCCTAGGGAAAACACACTGGTACTCCTAATCATCCCTCCATCCAAAGAAATGGCTCCATCACTTATACAAGGAAGAGCACTTACCATGTCTTGCCTTGTTCTATATACTTGAAGATGAGAGAAGAGATTATAAAATAGAGTCTCCCTGAGGCCATGTCCACTAGCTGTGGCACAAAATAAGTTTGTGTTGTCCACATTGATCATTTTCACAGCAAGGAGGACACTCCCCATTAGGTAATTTTGGCTTTACAAGATCAAGCCTCCTTTGAGGGTCATCTGCTACAAACTCACCTGCATATGGTCTGTGAAAGGGGGAAAATAATTCTTTTAGAAGGTTTAAAAACTACAAGTCAAAGTTGTCAAACAAAGACAGCATATGAGACTCATGCATTATATTTTCAAGACAAATGACGAGAAATCTGCCGTCCATATTCCTTCCAATAGTAGTACCAAGTGCGTGAAGACCAGAACTTTTATTTATGCAGCCTTGCTTGTCATATGTTTCTAGGGCTTTAACACCTTCATAAGTCTTACAGACAATGGCCAGCATAGTCTCCAACCCTAAGTACTCTGAAAAAAGCCCTCATTGCAAATAAATAAAAGGACGATTATATTAAGCATAGCATAGGATTGTTAATAGTCATTAGTCACAATGTCCCTCAGCCAAAATATCCCACCCCCAGCCTAGTAAGCAAACAGGCCCACTCATTCATTTGAACCTCCTAATCAATGAGCCATTTTGGCAATATTTTATAGCACCTAAATTCATTCTAATCCATTCTAAAGTACGCACACTAAACCCCAACAAAGAAGCTTTGATGATGAAGCTACTAAAATGTCATAGTCTATTTTTATCCAAAAGAGAACCATAAATGATCAAATATAGTTGATGACAAGACCATAAATTGAGAGCAAATAAAGTGCAAAGTCAATCAAACCTGCTAAAAGATTATCATCATCCACTTTACCAAGTGTAGCAACAATACCCAGCACATCCTTGATCAATTGAAGATGGGAAGCCTGAGGACCATGTCACGCTTTCAATTGACACAAAATACCAGCAGCAGATTTTTCATGCTGTAGAATCAATTCAGTTGTTTGGTCCTCAGTCTGAAGTTGGGTATGGTTCTCAATTTCAATCTTTGGAGTGCTCGAACCATGATGCTTGCCCAAGGTAACAGAGATGAAACTTGTAAGTTAATACAAATATGGAATCAAAGAGTCAAAGCCTTAGACATTTGAACTTAACTTAAGTCCTTGCCTACCTGAACAACATGGACCTGATGTCAAACACTTTTATACACTTCATCTTTTAGTTTATAATTACCATAAAATTCTCAGGTAACCATAAATGATGATGTTAAGAATGAGGAGAGATGGTTGCTTGGGTGTCTTCTATGATAACCAAAACTGACACAATTGAGATCTTCTTTATCTAATGATTTAGGGCACAATTTTTAACCAAGAGCAAGATATCTTATAACATGATAGCTATAACTGTATCCTTAAGAAGCTGGATCTTGTATATGGCTTTAGAAATTAGTCATGTGCTCAATTTATCTGCATTTCATTCACTTGCTAAGATGGGCTTGCTTAACATTAGTGACATTATTGAAATAAATAAAAATAAAAATAAAGAAAAAGATTATACCTTGCAAATCAAGAATGCAGTCATCTAATTTGTTATTTTGAGCATTCAGAAATTTTATATTGTCCTCATGCCCTTTGATTTTCATCCCTAACATTTGCAGATCATCTTGAAGTCTCTGCACAGATGCAGTTATTGCGAAGTTAGTTTAGTTAGTTATACACATTGCCACTCGATATACAGTAAATGTATTAAGAAATGACATATCCACGAACATTTAAATAGGTAAATTAGTTTGACACATTGCTACTCAATATACAGTAAACCCTATTAAGAAATGACATATCCATGAACATTTAAAATGGGTAAATACACAACTCGCACACCTGCACAAATTGTACCCATGACCTCACCCCCCCTTACTTATAGGGGAAGGAGATGCCATTTGGTCCAGTTGTCACTGGCAAGATATAGACCATGAAATAGGAAACAAATATAAAATTTTGCATATTTGTTATACAACACCTCAACAAGATCCATAGAACAAAAGATTTATTATTTCCATTAACAGATGCAATCAACCAATATGTCAAAGCAGCTCTGAAATTTAATAATCTTCACAACCTTAAAATAGTATATAACAGTCTCAGCATGTGCAAATCCTCCATTTTGCTTTTCATCCCTTACAACTATACTTTTCTCAGTCTAATCAACTTGCATCAATGTTGATGAATCTTTGATAGTTTGAACTGGAAGCTGCATAGAGAGAAAGATCATCAAGTAGTTAAAAAATAGTATTTTAAAGCATAAACACTAAAGACAAAAACTACCCAAATTTTCAAGGTCAAAATGCTTATGTCAGTACCATTAAAAACCAAACCTTCAATTTTCACTTAATATTTCAACAGAGCTTACTTTATGAGCATTTCACAAATACCCAGAACAAAATTTTCAATCTAACAGTTTAAAACACTAAAACACAAACTATAATTGAAGTCCCTTTTGCTTTTGTCTTGGGAAAAAAATGTGGGCACAGAAACAAGTAGATAAAAGAAAAGAAAGCAAATTTCAAATTCAAACCCTGGTGTTCACAGTTACAAAGATTCCAAATTTTCCTTTCAATTATTTTTATTATTTTTTCTCATATTTTCTTAGCAAAGAAAAAGAGTGAGAAAACTTAGAAAAGGGACTCACCTGGTTATTGGGTTGAAACATTTTGTAGCTGAGGTTGACTCGTTCTCACTCTCAGTCTTTCTCGCAATTTTCGCTTGCTCTATCCCTCTCTCTCTCTCTCTCTCTCTAAATGTTGGCTTATACACACACACACACACATATATATATATATATATATATAGGCATATAGTATATATAAGTCCTAGTCCTGAACCTCACATATTCATTTCCTTCCCATTGTTAACTTCTTTTGTAAAAGAAAAAAACCCTTATGCCTCGTGGCAGTAGTCCTACATTGCAGATGAGTAAAATTATGTGTTTATAAATGTTTAGCTTAACTTAGAGGTTTTTTTTTTGGTTTTCCACGTTCTCTCAAAACTTTCAACTAGAGACTAATCACTGTTCGCGGCCAACTCCACTGGAGTATTACACAATATGATATATTACTCATTTAACATAAATGAAACTTGAAGGACGTCATAGGTTGAAACTCTCTTAAAATAAAAATGAAATGCTAAAATTATATGTTAATATAAGAAAAATATAACAATAATAGTAATTAAATGAGAAAACAGTATTTTTCATCATAAATGACAAGTGCAACAAAGATCTCTAATTCATAACCACAAAAATTATAATTGTTGTTTATTCTAAAAAAATACAAACATAATATCTCTATATCTAATTACCCAAATGCAAAAAAGAAAAAAGAGGTTTTGTTAGATATACTACTAATAATAAGAAGAAGAAAAAAATCATGCATTAATCATCGATTTAATTATAGTATAATTATTTCAAAATTTAAGAAGAGGCCATTTGTTAAATTTAATATATAATTTTTTTTATTAAAAAAAATTGGAAGAGAAGGAGGAGAATTTCAAAAGTCGGGACTGTGAGCCAAGGCACTCCTTCCCTCTATCTATTTTACCTTTTTGTTTTGTTTTGTTTTTGTTTTGTTTTTTTTTTTTTTTGCATCAAATCCTGGGGAAAAAAAAAATGCTTTAAGACCCTTGAACTTTTATGCATTAGCAGTAAAATCCTTCGCTTTCTTCTGTTTTTTTTTTTTTTTGGGGGGGGGGGGGGGGGGGGGGTTAATAATGATTTGGTGAAAAATAAAAAAGTTGAAATAGACGGTAATGGACATGAGGGGATATTCTTCATATTCTTCGTGATTGTGTTGTGGCGAGGAATGTTTGGAGGAATTTGGGTATAAACGATGATAACCAGGATTTTTATAGTCCTCCCCTTACTGTGTGGTTGAAGAAGAATTGTGAATTGTCTTTCTCGCTTGCTAGAATTGGGATTCCATGGAAATTCTTATTCCCACAAGCTGTCTGGCTTTTATGGCTGCACCGAAATAGCTACATTTTCAGGAATAAAAGAGTTGATGATTCTCTCCATTTGCAGTGTATTAAGAAAAGTGTTGAGTTCTATGCTATTGTTCCAAATTCTTCAAACAAACCTCCTCGAATACAAATCCAAGTTAAATGGATGAAGCCCAATCCTGGTTGGGTAAAACTGAATACTGATGGGGCAGTTGGTGGTGCTCTCGGCAAGGCTGGTGGGGGTGGAGTGTTACGCTGCAATAGAGGGAATTGGGTAGCTGGTTTTATTAGGAAGCTTGGTGCGGTGTCCAGCACTAAGGCAGAACTCTGGGCGCTCAAGGATGGCCTTTTACTAGCTAAACAACTTAATATCCAGCATATTAACATTGAAATTGATGCTGAATATATTGTTCATTTACTTTCTGACCAAAACACTGTTAATCTGATGCTTGAACCTCTCCTAAATGATTGCAGGACCCTGATCAACTTGATGCCTAACTACACTCTGTCCCACATATTCCGGGAAGCTAACAGTTGTGCGGATATTTTGGCAAAAATGGGAGCCGAGCTAGTTTCTGGCTTCCACATTTTGTATGAACCACCGCCTGTGGTGGGGAATGCGCTAGCTTTTGACAAAGCTGAGCTATTTTGTAATAGACTGATTACTTAATGTTATTTTCCTTCCGTTGTTTACCAAAAAAAAAAAAAAAGTTTATGAACCGAATTGGCAAAGAAAAAAAAGTCATGCAATCTTACTGCAACATAAAAGTTCAGAGGATCTTAATGCATTTTACCTAAATAAATAATATTTGTTAATCACAGATTCACAGGCCATAATCATCAAAGATGCAACCAAAGTGAGAAACCAGTGTAATAAGTATAGATGTAATTATGTAAATTAATACCAGACCATAAATAAAGTGCTACACATTGAATTCTAACCCTAACTTAAGAGGTCTTCTTCAAACTTTGAATATAAAAGTAAATGGACTGCTATGTTGATCCTATGAATTTTGGAGCAGTGCTAGCAGTAAAATTCTCAGGGCTCAGGTAGTCTTCCAAAAGTGACATCTACAAATATAAAATTTCCTTTTAAGCAAAAACCAGTTCTATGAATATTTACAAGCATTATAGAGATTTACTGCACTACAAAAGTAACTAGGACAATGTACATCAGCAAGGTGAGTTATCTGACTTGCTCTTGGTATTATATTCCAGATAGTAGTCTTTTAACACAGGTTCCATATTATCCATGAACTTGTCGAACTTTTCTTTCTTCTTCTTGAACTTCTTCAAGCATTTTTCTTGGGATTTAGTCATCTTCCCAATAGAACTGGTGATCACTTCCAACTCCTTTTTTTCTTCAGTTAACTTCATGACCTCCACATTTCCTGCCGAGGACTCACTCTCATTGTCTGGTGTCACAACTGGGAAACATATACGAAGATCCCTGAAGAGGAAAAATAAAAAATCTTGGTCACATATTATCAATATGCCTATAGGCTGAATAAGTACTTATAGTAATCTTGCACATTCCTTAGGTGTCCATATGTCCTAAATGTTTTTTAGATAATTGATCTCCAACAACATGAGAACATTCCCAGTAAAGAAAGCATTCAACATTGCAATGGGAAATACAGGTGAGTTGTGACATGATATATTGTACAAAGCTTCCTATTAAGTTGGAACCTACTAAGAAAGTACACATGTTTCATCGTATTATTCTTCTTTGTCTCGACCTTTCTATCTGAAACTCTTTAAATACGATTCTATACCAGCATGTATGTGAGATCAACTGGAATCAATATACCAGCTTGGAACTTCCCACATCGAATCAAGGAAATTTGTTCTTTTTTGAGGTATGGGGCTCCCAAAAAAAAGAAAAAGAAAAAATTGTTTCACACATGCAAAGCCTATTTGCACACGTGATCTCACAGCGAGAGAGAGAGAGAGAGAATCATGTGAAGGAAAAAAAGAAAAAGAAAAAAAATTTGTGTCACACATGCACATGTTCCTACATGCACGGGCGATCTCACAGAGAGAGAGAGAGACCCATATCCAAGAGAAATAACTCCTTTCTCTCTTAAAATGCCACCATCCAGAGATACAGCACCATGCTTTATACAACGACGGGCTTCTAACATGCATTCCCTGGTTTCATATACTTGAACCTCTCCTAGAAGACGATACAGTACTGTCTCCCAAAGACCATGGCCTGCAGCAGTTCTTGTGTATAAATGATCAATGTCTAAGTCAATCATGTTAACCGCATACCAAATGAAACCTCTTGGCACATTCCCCCTAGGCAAGGTAGGATACGGCAAGGCCAGCTTCCTCTGAGGGTCACTACGTTCGTACTTCCCAGAATAAGGCCTGCCAAAAAGTTCAATAATTCATATAACATTACAGATTTATCCTTGATGCTAACATTTCAACTTCAATTATGAGTAAGGATCATTTTTATAACAATAACTACCAAAATATGTGAATCACAATCATCACAAAAGAATACCTTAGATCTTCAAGGCAGCTGCTGCTGCATGAAGGGCTTGCCCACAATCCACTTCTCCATTTTGTTCATAATTCTCAAGAGCACTTGCAGTCACAAAGGATCTACAGACAACAGCAAGCATCTGATCTTCACCCAAGTACTCTGCTAAAATCCTGCAGAGAGACGAATCCAGAGACAGCATAAATGGAATAAGATATAGAGGATTGAAGTAACTCCTTTATTGAAGAAGAGAGTTAAAAATTGTTAAATTACAGATTCTCCCAAAAGCTTAAGCTATTGGGATATGATATATTTAATCATTTAACTGCATACTTCTAACAAAAATAAAAATAAATAAATCAAAGGAGAAACAACCTGCTAAGATTGTTGGTGCAAACTGTACCCAGAAGTGCAACCAGGCCAATTATATCTTCCAAGAAATGATTTGGTTGCTCTTGGAAGGAGAATTCTCTTGAAAGACTTCAGAGGACAGCTGCCGCAGAGTAATTCATGCTTTCTATTCAATTTATCAGTTCCTCTTTTGTGGAAAGTAGTTTGGGTCAACAGATGCTGGAAATGAGTCATAATTAGGAAAACATGCTTATGCATAGCAAAATTACAAACATATATTTAGGATAAATCACCAAGCAACATCAAATGCTACACTCATAAATAGCAGTGAATTTTGGACACCAAATTATCTTTTGTAACACATATTGCCAGCATAGGGCTCCAGAGCATAGGTTGCAGCCAATTAATGGCTAGGCAATGTCCATGAAACTAAGTGCTATAGGTCTATCACCTACTCTGTCATTAGCTATGAGGATCCACATACACTCAGTAGGACATAAAATGTAGTTATAGTGAAGTGACAACCAGGCAAAAAAAAAAGCATCTCAACATGCGCGTTCAAAGCTTAAAATGGGATGATCATAATGCATTACCTCAGGTCATCATCAATAAAAACGAAAATATTAGACCTGGTTGTTTTGAACTGAATCATATTTTTTTTATAAATATTTTCTTTCACATGAGTGTGATTTTTAGCCAAAAAGTAAATGTTCTGCTAAATAATAGTAAACAGTACATCCTTGTTTCCTTTTGCAGTAGAACATATTTGTCTTAGAAAATAAGAATTCAACAGACACAATAGAATTTACGATATATTTGCTATCAGCTTTAGAATTGTACATGCCTCCCTGACTTGCGCAAATATACCATCAAAGAAATTGAATTGCTATATTGGGTTGCATATGTGAATTCTTTCTACAAATAAGACATCTTCATCGCTGGACCTGGATTCACTAAGAAATGTTCCCTTTACATCTGATCGGATACTTTTTCGTTCACTTATCCAACCCTATATGCCTATTTTATGAGCAAAATAATAACAAGTGCTAGTAATTCAAAACCTTGCAATTGAAACAAATCTTGCTTGACTTCTATCTTCCTTTTAGTATGTGTATTCAGTTGCTTCTCCAGATTCCCAATGCGATAACCAATTTAAATTATTTTTTCCTCAAGTCCCAGCATAGAGAAGCCATCAAGGCAGGGAACTCAATTAATGACAGTAGAAAACAATTTTAAGGAACACATGCATTTTTATCTGAAAATATGAAAAAAAGCTGAGGTTAATGGCTGTACCTTCTCATTATTTATCATGGACACCATCAATTTTTCTACTTGCTTTAGGGAAGATGAGTCCTGAAGGAGCAAGACATTTCCGTCTATAGATGGAGACTGAATATCATCATACTCCACTTTTGGAGCTTGCACAGAAACCTGCTCATAAAGCTTAACAATCATCAATATAGAACTCCTAATCAAATCATAGTCACTGCAAAGTTGTGGTCACCTGAATACTCAAATTTAGCTCTGGGAGACGAGAATGAGAAGCTTCAAAGGAAAATATCCCATTCTTTTGAGGGAGGGAATAGCAGGAACAGTGCAGCGCCCATGTTGGAAAGTGTACCGAATAGATTCCTCAGTATTGAATGACTCTGACTTTATAGTGAGAGTGTGAGATTGCCCATACTTATCTTCATCATGAATAGTCTCATCAACATCACCCTCAGAGTTGACAATATCAAAAATGATATTTTCCAGTTCAGTACCAGCAGTACAAAACTCAGGTACCTAAAATTACACACATCATGAATTTGAAAGAATAATTCATGGTAGATGCAATATTTTAAAACCTAAAATACCGAAGCAAGTAATTACTAACCCTTGATGCAATCCTCAGCTCCCTATTTTCAATTTGAAGCTCTTGCTTGAAAACAACTTCATGGCCAGATAAAACAGAAAGTGAAGCTGCAAGGCAAGGATGATAGAATGAATTAAACCATAATTCACTCACAATATGGTTGTTAATGAATACTATCTAGAAAATGGTAAGAAATTGTTACAGCCCTCAGCTTCCATATTCCACTTATATAGGAGAGTTAAATACACAAGGATAAGGGATATTCTGAAAATGATCAGTTGGTGGGGACACCTCACCATGGAAATATTCCAAACTCCGAAGAGTACAATACAATAATACCACTTACACAATAGTAGCTCTATAACAGTTGCCCAAGCCGGAGCAAATATGTCACATAAGCCCATCTTGGAACAAATAGACTCTAAGCAACCTTTACATAATGACTAAATTCACCATTTACTTTTAGAAAACTATGAAGTAGTCATCTAACTATATTACTCAAACACTCTTCCTCACATGTGGGCCCAAACCTTAATAAATAAGGTCCAAAATGTGGAATATTTAAATTCTTAAATGGGAGGTAGAGTGGAGATAGGGTTCAAACTCAGGACCACCTGCTTTGAGACCATGATAAAGTACCTCTTGTTTCAAAAGAATAAGTTGCTAAGAAATTGTAAAATTAATCAACAGCAACAACCAATCATTAGTTCCAAATTTTTTTGGGGTTGGCTAAGAAATGATGAGTTCGATCATTTAACCAAAGCAACAGATTGTAGGTTTGTGTCCGGCAATTAGCATCTCCAATAA
Source organism: Quercus aquifolioides (assembly GCA_019022515.1). NCBI lineage: Eukaryota > Viridiplantae > Streptophyta > Magnoliopsida > Fagales > Fagaceae > Quercus > Quercus aquifolioides. The sequence goes on along the minus strand of CM032335.1, from coordinate 10,836,598 downwards.
ATTGGGTAAGGCCACCTACCATGATCTCTTCTAGACCCTGCAAAAGTGGAAGCTTTGTGCACTAAGTATGATTTTTTTTTTTTTTTTTTAACTATACTATTCTAAGACACATGGAACAAGAAGTCTTGAAAAACATCAAGGAGTTGTCTATTTTTGCACTCAACAACACCATTTTGTTGTGGTGTGTGAGCATAAATGGTTTGATGTACAATGCCTTTGTCATATAGATAAGAAGCAAAGGATGTCTTTTTGAACACACTATAAGTATTATTTTGCACTAAATATACTGATAGAAAAAAATAAAAATCTTCTTTGCTAAAAAATCTCCATTTGCTGCTACAATAGAATCTGCAATTAATACCAAAGCCTCAAAAGCCCCCATTTTATCGATTCCCTATCTCTTGAAACAACCAACAACTATCTACCATCTTTAATTACCAAAGAAAACCCTGTACAGTTAAAGCTTAGTCACATCTTATGAAAATAAACAAGATTCTTATAAAAATTCATATTGCCACTAACAAAAAATGGCATTTCATATTTTAGAAAGAATTATCATGCTATTTCAAATATATAAAATTTTAAAATAGAAAGAATACAATTTATTCCATCCAAGCCTAGAGGACATGGACTTAAGTCACTTTTATACAAACCTAGGGGAGGGGAAGTGCCATTTCCTCCATAGTTTTTGAAGGAGTGTCATTTCATGAAAACTCAAGGGAGGTCGATATAATTTACCCTTTTTAGGGGGATAAGAAAAGAAATATGCCCACTGTGGCACATGAACCATGATTCAGGTGTCAAATTTTCTTGGTCATTATAAAAGGCTTTAGTTAAATTCATCCGGTATAGGGTATTTTTTTTGTACAAGGCAACTCATATTTTAATGGTCATCTCCTAAACAAGTTTCACAAGATCAGCACAACAAAAGAGAAAGCTGACGAAGAAAGGATCATACCTTTACTTCCAAATCCTGCTATCACTCTTTCAAGAGGTCACCAAGGTTAATGCATCCATTTTCATCAACCTACATAGAAAAATTCTCTAGTTATAGTGAAATACCATAAGACACCAGTAAGCTTAACTTTCAACTCCTTGAGCCTTAATCCCAATTATTTACTTAATATGCTCAGGATGTCAAATAACATGCCAGAAAAATAAAAGCAACCTCACCTTCCGCTTGGGACCTATTTGATCTGTTTGATCTAGCATTTGAAATCCGTCCACATCCAACTGAACTTCCAAGCCTTTTGACACGTGATTACCATATGCATCAAACATCTGTAGGAACACACATTGACTAAAAGAGTTAGAAAGTAAGAGCAAAAATGGAGATAGTGCAGGATACATGCTCTCATTGTCTACCAAACAGGATCATGATCTACTGTTTCAAGGTTGAACAAGAAATCTTGTATTGAACTCTATGCAGTAAATTTATTCTAAATGCAAGCCATAACACATTGATGTAATTTTTATGCCCAAAGTTATCAAATCATGTACCTTATCATGTATCATGTATCTTTTCATAAGCTTATTACATTTTTTATATGAAAAAAAATAAAAATAAAAACTAGAACAACCAAACAAGGTAAACTACAAGACAAAGACATTCCATACCATGTCTGCCATGTAGAGGGTGCAGTGAAGTTACAAACTTTCAAATATGGTAACATCTAAAATTCAATGGAAATGAAAATAGTGCACACGTGCTGTTCTGTCAAACTTATTAAATTTGTATGTAAAAACACCAGCAGTAGAAAAGTTGGTAGAGGGAAATAGGGGCTGGATTATATCCAAAACACTTAAAATTTCAAGCGTAGTAGGAAGCGATGGCCTCTAAAGCTTTTGCTCTATCCATGCAGTTCCTCTCAACAAAAATTTTCATTAAGGAAACTGCTATACGTCTGAAAAGCATTCATGGCATGCATAGAGAAGTGTAGTAGACATTGATAAACGGATTTTCAAGCTGCGTAAACTCTTCAAAGTTCTGTGATAAATACCTCATTGATTACATAAATTTGTTGTTGAAAAAAAAAAGGGAAATTGAAACAAATAGGGGTATGTATGCGGTTCTAACAAATTGATAAATGATAACCTCAAACAAATTGCATATAGATACATACACATTACACACAGTATGAGTGTGTCATTGTCATATAAGAGGCTTCAAGAGAGTTTTAAAATGTGTGAGTTGGACTAAAGTTATTCAAAATTAAGACTTATTTAATGGTTAAGGTTGGAGATATTAACATTTTGTTGTTCTCGGAGAAAACCAATAGAAACACTACTTTTTATACATCATCAACAAAAGGAACTAGCCAATCTAGCCAGCCTATTTTTTTGGGGGGGTAAGTACCAATCCAGCGAGCCTCATACTGATACGAGATAGAAGACATGAAGTTTTTAAATTACATTTTTAATTTAAAAATGCAAAAATTCCCATTCAAGCAGATAGCTGAAAATGTCTTGGAATTGTCACAGAAACATGTCATACAAGTGTGATTGTGAAAATGATAATACTTCCTCAATATACCTCTAATAGGAGCTGCTTAACCATGCAGCCTGGAAGCAGTCTGTTTTCTGACATTGGTGGCTAGGCCTTGACAAGCTATAAAGATCCAGGACTAACTGATACAAATAAAAACAGAATATGTAATAAGAATGATAAATGTAGCGAAAGAACGAAAAATTTACATCTCCCAACACCACATTAGAATGGGGCTATCTCAATGGACCATTATACCTTGACATGGAACTGAGACTGAGAACAACTCCTTCTCTGGACATATCATCAAAGTCACTTTATAACTTAGCTTGATATTGTCTAACTCATTGCAATCAATTCACTAGTCCTTATATACAATTGGTTTCTCAAGACCTCTCACCAGCTAACTAACTAATTCAGTAACTAACTCAATAACTACCCTAACTGACTCCAGCTAAGCACAGCTCAGCATTTGCACTCAACACCTCTGCAACACTACTCAACATAGCACCTATCAAAGGGACCCTACTTTGCTGGTGAATATTTGACAAATAAGCTCAGGCCACATTTGAAATTTCAACCGTCGCCCGCTAACTTCATTAGCAAAATTCAGTGTAATCTTTGATTTTATAATAGAAGCGGAGGAGGAGACGTTAGCTAACATCACGATCTTTGACCCTTCAAGGTAATACTGTATGCATAAATAGGAAAAGCATCAACTACATAGAAACTAATACTTTCATTTAAATGTTAGAGAAGTCAAGGCCCTTTTGTAGTGTGTGTTTAACAGTTAGTTTTTTTCTCAAAAAAATGTTAGAGAAGCAATAGTTGTACCTGCAAAAATTTAAATAGCCGCTGCTTATAGAAAAATCGTGCACCAGCAGGCTTTGCCACCAAGCCTCTCAACACTTGACGCAAATCGAAAAGGGAACCCTTGATAAACTAAATGCAACAAATAATCCAAAAAGGGAACTTTTATTAAACTAAATGCAACAAATGAAAAAGAAGAATACTATTAACAAATTGAACTGAATGGTTAATGAAATTCGACAGAGACCGTAGATTCTTCATAGGAATCAACATTAGGATTGTCCAGTTGTGAATGGTAAGTGTTGTCCATTGGCTCACTCCCAGCCAGATCAATAAAGTGTCACACTCCCTCAGATGTAAGCATGGGATCCTAAAAAAGCAAGAAAATATGTCAACAAATAAAATTGGAAAAAGAGAGAAAAAGAAACACAAATAAAACAATACAAGAAAACTGTTGTGAAACGGGATAATTTACTCAATGTAAAAGAATTAGTCAATTCAAGATAACCAATCTCCTGAACTTGAGAGTGGAAATAGACATTTTTGGTTAGTTTTCTACTTCCTTCTCATTAATGCATTTAACGTATATAAATAGCCAAGGATGAGATAACTACATCAACAAATTCTAAGACATAGGAATTAATTTGAATACAAATAAAAGCAATACTAATCTATCTAGGAAGCCTTATTCTATCACTAAACGAAATTCAAATAATTTATCTAGCACCCAGAGATCATAACAAAAACATACCTCATTTTTACCATGTATGTACACTGTAAAAAAGAAGTGACTCCTTGATGCCGCATCATTCATCTTCATAATACGCTTAGACCTAAAGGCTCAAGAGCAACAACATTTTCCTATTAAAATTATTCGGATAAGTAATATGAGCATTAAGACAGAAAAAATGTGTGCCATCTTCCCTAAAAATATGATAAAATTGGTATGGAAAATTCAATATAATAAGTTTGAAGATAAGTAACACACACCCAATTGGTCTTGAACCAACAACCTCATCTCCAACTTGTGCTTACAAGGGGAGGAGGTGTCATTTGTGTTAGAATATAGTTTATAAGATCAGCACGTCATCTTTAACATCAGAAAATTATACAGGAAAAATAAATATCAGCTTCTCACACATCTAATAATATTATATAATATTAATTCATCACATTGCCACTTGAATTTTTTTTCAAAAGACACATGTCAGTCATAAGAAAAACACAAATATGCAGCCACAACAAAAATTTAATCAAATACTCTTACAACCCAATTACCTTCTTGTTACGGCAGTTGATTGTAGCACATCATGTTCTTGGTAAATTTGCAATCAATCAACCATTTAAGGTGTCATGTTTTCTCCACACTTTAAACATCAATTCAACCTCACCAACCATTATTTGGTCTCCCATATGTGGTTCAGCATGGAAATACAAGCTTAAAGATTTTAAGACTCACCATAGTTCCTAGTAAAATGAGCTAAAGATTGTCCACATATCCATGTCTCGTGCATTCCTAGTATGCAGTAAAAGCAACGTAATAGTCAAATATTTCTTTTGCCAAGCAGCCACAAAAATGATGAATTGCTCCCAAAAATTCAACTAATAAATTACATTTGTTCCAAAAACTTAAGTTACTAGGATATGGAGAATTTAATCAAATACTCGTACAACCCAATTACCTTCTTGCTATAGCCATCTGGAAATGTTGTAAAGCATCTTTCGAGCACAAACATCAACTTTTTTCGAAAGATTTGGAGTTTCAATTTTGTCCTTTTTTGATGACAAATCGAAGTACCCATGTCTGAATAGTTCAACCATTGGAACATACACATATTTAGAAGAATTTGTTAATGTTTTACTAGAAAATATAAGTAGATCAAAAACAAAAATTTCAAACAGTTTACCTCCACTTTGTATGTCCAACCACTCTTTTTGTGGGATTGATTGGTGTCAAAAATATGTTCTAATGAACGTGGTATAAGCCCCCTCTGCTCAAAGTCTTCTTGACTGCCCACCATGGTATGTGTTTTACCAGACCCCGTCTGGCCATAAGCGAAGATGGAAACCTGCCAAAACATCAACACCAGCATTATATTAATGCAAGTTATATAAAAAAGGCTAAGAAAACCTTTCTGACAGCAGATTCGTAAGCACACAAAACTTAAATATCTAACACTACAATTGCATTTCCAATGTTTTTCACAATAATATAATGCATAATCTAAGTTTCCAACCCAAAAAAAAAAGGTTTTCCTCCAAAACAATTTCAAGTCAACGACAGCCAAATGTAATGATATGAAACTAAACGCATACTGCAAGTTAGTTTTGACATGGTAATCAAAATTCATCTAGTCAAGTAGTGTGGAAATTGAGAAAAACCTCTCTACAAACACAAAGCATCTACCCACCCAGAGGCCACCAGCGGCTACACTAGACATCCCCCGTCTTCTCCTGAAGGCAAAACAAGGAGGTGCCTGCAGTGTAGAAGTGGTAGTTTTTAGAGAATTTTTTGTTTTGACGTAATAATGGAGGGTTCAAGACTGTTCCGCATTGAATCCAAAATGTTCTAAGTGGCAATGTCAGAAGGTGATTCAAGATTTCGTTTACACATTTATGAGAGAGGGAGATACTTCTTAAGATCGGTTTTCTTGCTCTTGGGAAGACATGGAGCAAGATGGTGGTAGGACTCGTTGGCTTTACCAGATTTACAAAACTGTGAGAAGGATTTTTTAAAGACATTTAGGGAGGGGGAAACTGCTTTCATCCTACAACTAATAGCTAATGCAATGGGACAACAATTAATGCTAACAGAATTTGGCAAAGGTGGCAAGAAAGGATGATCCTAATCCCCGAAGGCTTTACTATAGATTTCTTCTAGCATTGTTGGTCTGGTGGTGAAGGGAGATGTTATGAATTTTTTTCACAGCTTCCATAATGGAGGAATGTTTGAGAAAAGTCTTAATACCACTTTTATCTCACCCATTCCTAAAATAGTGGGGGCAGTGGAGCTAAAAGATTTCAGGCCGATTAGTATCAGGAATGTGTACAAAAATTTCTGAAATGGTATTTCAGAAGCATAAGAATGAAATAGGACAATATTCATCGATACTGGAATATGGGGCTAAATATAGCAAGGGATCGGTGGTCATACTGGAGGGCAACAACAATAGTTGGGGATGGAGGGGAATATACCAAAAAATCCAAAGTATGTTAGCAACAAACAACAAAGGGAAAACTGTAAATACAGTGGCCGACACTGGTTAGAAAATACTAGCCGTGACAGAGGATCAAAGGTTGCGCGATTCACAATCTTTCAAAAACGTAGTGATTAGTAACATAATTACTCTAACAACTACGGAAAAGGAAAGTGCTAAAATTGTGGAGCGAAATAGTAGGGATATGCTTCAAGCAAAAGATCAGGAAATAAAACGAGAGAGCCAACCACCAATCCAACATCATTAGCAATCTGTCGCCTTCATCCATTGACTGCGGTTGATGTACGTCGCTGTTCTGGCGACTCTTACAGTTGGATGCTGCAATTTAGCGATGATAGGCAACTCGTACTTTCTGTAATTTTTTAGTAAGGACTATCATCATCACCAGATTTCTAGTTACCACCTTCGAGTGACGATTGGGATGATTATGAGAGAGAAAAAGCTTTAATAGCAATGAAAGCGGCAACGAAATCTGGTGATGGGATGGTATGACATGGAGGAGGGTAGTGCTTATGATACCGATGACAACTCCTCTGTCCCAAGTCTTTGTGAGAATGTTTTGGCTACTATGTCAAACACTGATTTGACTTTAACTGAACTAGAGGGATAAAGACCAATATGGGTTAAACCACTGATGGTGTCTATACCAGAAACTGGGGAGGGGGAAATATCTTTTTCTGATGGGAATACAAGCAGATCACACTTGAGGCACGAATCTACTTGGGTGACGAAAAGATTTAATGGGTATGGAAAATATATGGGTGTAAGGACTGATGGTTTTGAGGAGGCAATTATGGAGCTGATGAGTGCTACGAAAATTAATTTGGAAGATGATCATTAAGGTTTCACTCCAAAAAAAAAAAAAAAAAGGTAGCTCAGAAGCTAGAGGGTAGCTGGAGTTGAAGAATTTGATTACTAATATCAACAACAAGGTAGAGAGTTCTAAAAGAAGAACAAACAACAGTGGGAGGGTGAGATCAGAATTATGAAAAAAAAAAAAACTTTTCCAACACCCTCTTGTCCTACATAATAATAACCCCACCTGCTATGTTATCAGAATCAAGAACAACCCAATCCATAACCATCCATATTTCCCAACACAGCCATCTCCTCCACAAACACCATCAAAACAATGCGAAACAACTATCCACATCCAAATGTGACCTATATATCATGATGCAATAGCTTGTAAAGTGTAAACATGCTAATGTGTTTCAGGTTTTATAAGAAATGCTAAGCTTGTCAAATGCTACTTGTGCTTAAGAGCGAGATATTGCCTCCAAATCCAGTGGCATGTGCTCCTCTTGCATCTGAATAGGTGTAAGCGCGCACACAAATATTTTCTTTGATAAGTAATAAAGATTTATCCAAGTACACAAGGAGTATGCTGCTTGTGCTTAAGAGCGAGATATTACTTTCAAATATGGGTTAGATTTATGTAATTTTTGTAATTGATTGTATACACTTGTATAGTATACTTACCTGGGTGTCTTTATTTTTTATGTCAATAAATCTTTATTACTTATCAAAGAAATATGTGTGTGCATGTTTACACCTACTCAAGCGCAAGAGCAGCGGCACGTGCTACACATGCTACAGAATTTGAAGGTAATATCTCGCTCTTAAGCACAAGTAGCATACTCCTTGTGTACTTGGATAAATCTTTATTACTTATCAAAGAAATATTTGTGTGTGCGCTTACACCTATTCAGATGCAAGAGGAGCACATGCCACTGGATTTGGAGGTAATATCTCGCTCTTAAGCACAAGTAGCATTTGACAAGCTTAGCATTTCTTATAAAACCTGAAACACATTAGCATGTTTACACTTTACAAGCTATTGCATCATGATATATAGGTCACATTTGGATGTGGATAGTTGTTCTCCATTGTTTTGATGGTGTCTGTGGAGGAGAGGGTTGTGTTGGGAAATATGGATGGTTGTGGATTGGGTTGTTCTTGATGCTGATAACACAGCAGGTGGGGTTATTATTATGTAGGACAAGAGGGTGTTGAAAAAAATTATTTTTTTTCATAATTCTGATCTCACCCTCCCACTGTTGTTTGTTCTTCTTTTAGAACTCCCTACCTTGTAGATGATATTAGTAATCAAATTCTTCAGCTCTAGTTGCCCTCTAGCTTCTGAGCTACCTTTTTTTTTTTTGAGTGAAACCTTCATGATCATCTTCCAAATTAATTTCCGTAGCACTCATCAGCTCCATAATTGCCTCCTCAAAACCATCAGTCCTTACACCCATATATTTCCCATACCCATTAAATCTTTTCGTCACCCAAGTAGATTCGTGCCTCAAGTGTGATCTGCTTGTATTCCCATCAGAAAAAGATACTTCCCCCTCCCAAGTTTCTGGTATAGACACCATCAATGGTTTAACCCATATTGGTTCTTTATCCTCTAGTCCAGTTAAAGCCAAATCAGTGTTTGACATAGTAGCCAAAACATTCTCACAGAGACTTGGGACAGAGGAGTTGTCATCGGTATCATAAGCACTACCCTCCTCCATGTCATACCATCCATCACTAGATTCCGTTGCCGCTTTCATTGCTATTAAAGCTTTCTCTCTCATAATCATCCCAATCGTCACTCAAAGGTGGTAACTAGAAATCCGGTGATGATGATAGTCCTTCCCAAAAAATTACAGGAAGTACGAGTCGCCTACCATCGCTAAATTGCAGCATCCAACTGTTAGAGTCGCCGGAACAGCGACGTACATGAACCGCAGTCAATGGATGAAGGCGACAAATTGCTGATGACGTTGGATTGGTGGTTGGCTCTCTCGGTTTATTTCCTGATCTTTTGCTTGAAGCATATCCCTACTATTTCGCTCCACAATTTTAGCACTTTCCTTTTCCGTAGTCATTGGAGTAATTATGTTACTAATCACTACGTTTTTGAAAGATTGTGAATCGCGCAACCTTTGATCCTCTGTCACGGCTAGTATTTTCTAACCAGTGTCAGCCACTGTGTTTACAGTTTTCCCTTTGTTGTTCGTTGCTAACATACTTTGGATTTTTTGGTATATTCCCCTCCATCCCCAACTATTGTTGTTGCCCTCCGGTATGACCACCAATCCCTTGCTATATTTAGCCCCATATTCCAGTATCGATAAATATTGTCCCATTTCATTCTTATGCTTCTGAAATACCATTTCAGAAATTTTTGTACACATTCCTAATACTAATCGGCCTGAAATCTTTTAGCTCCACTGCCCCCACTATTTTAGGAATTGGTGAAATAAAAGTGGTATTAAGACTTTTCTCAAAAATTCATAACATCTCCCTTCACCACCAGACCAACAATGCTTAAAGAAATCTATAGTAAAGCCTTCGGGGATTAGGATCATTCTTTCTTGCCACTTTTGCCAAATTCTATTAGCATTAATTGTTGTCCCTTTGCATTAGCTATTAGTTGTAGGATGAAAGCAATTTCCCCCTCCCTATATGTCTTTATAAAATCCTTCTCATAGTTTCGTAAATCTGGTAAAGCCAACGAGTCCTACCACCATCCTGCTCCATGTCTTCCTAAGAGCAAGAAAACCGATCTTAAGAAGTATCTCCCTCTCTCATAAATGTGTAAACGAAATCTTGAATCACCTTCTGACATTGCCACTTAGAACATTTTGGATTCAATGCGGAACAGTCTTGAACCCTCCATTATTACGTCAAAACAAAAAATTCTCTAAAACTACCACTTCTACACTGCAGGCACCTCCCTGTTTTGCCTTCAGGAGAAGACGTGGGATGTCTGGTGTAGTTGCTGGTGGCCTCCTGGGTGGGTAGATGCTTTGTGTTTGTTGAGAGGTTTTTCTCAATTTTCCACACTACTTGACTAGATGAATTTTGATTACCATGTCTAAACTAACTTGCAGTATGCATTTAGTTTCATATCATTACATTTGGCTGTCGTTGACTTGAAATTGTTTTGGAGGAAAACCCTTTTTTTTTTTGGTTGGAAACTTAGATTCTACATTATATTTTTGTGAAAAACATTGGAAATGCAATTGTAGTGTTAGATATTTAAGTTTTGTGTGCTTACGAATCTGCTGTCAGAAAGGTTTGCTTAGCCTTTTTTATATAACTTGCATTAATATAATGCTGGTGTGATGTTTTGGCAGGTTTCCATCTTCGCTTATGGCTAGAAGGGGTCTAGTAAAACGCATACCATGGTGGGCAGCCAAGAAGACTTTGAGCAAAGGGGGCTTATACCGCGTTCATTAGAACAGATTTTTGACACCAGTCAATCCCACAAAAAGAGTGGTTGGACATACAAAGTGGAGGTAAACTGTTTGAAATTTTTGTTTTTGATCTACTTATATTTTCTAGTAAAACATTTAACAAATTCTTCTAAATATGTGTAGGTTTCAATGGTTGAACTATCCAGACATGGATACTTCGATTTGTCATCAAAAAAGGACAAAATTGAAACTCCAAATCTTTCGAAAAAAGTTGATGTTTCGTGCTTGAAAGATGCTTTACAACATTTCCGGATGGCTATAGCAAGAAGGTAACTGGGTTGTACGAGTATTTGATTAAATTCTCCATATCCTAATAACTTAAGTTTTTGGAACAAACGTAATTTATCAGTTGAATTTGTGGTCACGTCTGCAACATTGACTTCCAAGTTTATGGAATGGCTGCAAATCTTCACAAATCACGACTAATTAGTGGATTGGAGTGTAGTTCCTCTCATAAGCCTAGAGATTATGTATTCTAGACATAAACTTGATGATAGTTAATGTATTCCTTCCGTTTTAGGTTTTGGGAGCAATTGATCATTTTTGTGGCTGCTTGGCAAAAGAAATATTTGACTATTAAGTTGCTTTTACTGCACACTAGGAATGCACGAATAGGGGTTTACCTTAATTGCTTAATTTGGTGTGTGTACTATGAAGTTAGCATGAGACATGGATATGTGGACAATCATTAGCTCATTTTACTATGAACTATGGTGAGTCCTAAAATCTTTAAGCTTGTATTTCCATGCTAAACCACGTATGGGAGACCAAATAATGGTTGGTGAGGTTGAATTGATGTTTAAAGTGTGGAGAATACATGACACCTTAAATGGTTGATTGATCGCAAATGAATCGGGCTGTAAGAGTATTTGATTAAATTTTTGTTGTGGCTGCATATTTGTGTTTTTCTTATGACTGACATGTGTCTTTTGAAAAAAAATTCAAGTGGCAATGTGATGAATTAATATTACTTAATATTATTAAATGTGTGAGAAGCTGATATTTATTTTTCCTGTATAATTTTTTGATGTTAAAGATGACGTGCTGATCTTATAAACTATATTCTACAAACTTATTATATTGAATTTTCCATACCAATTTTATCATATTTTTAGTGAAGATAGCACACATTTTTTCTGTCTTAATGCTCATATTACTTATTCGAATAATTTTAATACAAAAATGTTGTTGCTCTTGGGCCTTTAGGTCTAAGCGTAGTATGAAGATGAATGATGCGGCATCAAGGAGTCACTTCTTTTTTACAGTGTACATACATGGTAAAAATGAGGTATGTTTTTGTTATGATCTTTGGGTGCTAAATAAATTATTTGAATTTAGTTTAGTGTTAGAATAAGGCTTCCAAGATAGATTAGTATTGCTTTTATTTGTATTCAAATTAATTTCAATGTTTTAGGATAAGATTAGTTCCTATGTCTTAGAATTTGTTGATGTAGTTATCTCATCCTTAGCTATTTATATACGTTAAATGCATTAATGAGAAGGAAGTAGAAAACTAACCAAAAATGTCTATTTCCACTCAAGTTCAGGAGATTGGTCATCTTGAATTGACTAAATCTTTTGCATTGAGTAAATTATCCCGTTACACAACAGTTTTCTTGTATTGTTTTATTTGTGTTTCTTTTTCTCTCTTTTGCCAATTTTATATGTTGACATATTTTCTTGCTTTTTTAGGATCCCATGCTTACATCTGAGGGAGTGTTACACTTTATTGATCTGGCTGGTAGTGAGCCAATGGACAACACTTACCATTCACAACTGGACAATCCTACTGTTGATTCCTATGAAGAATCTAAGGTCTCTGTCGAATTTCATTAACCATTCAGTTCAATTTGTTAATAGTATTCTTCTTTTTCATTTGTTGCATTTAGTTTATTAAAAGTTCCCTTTTTGGATTATTTGTTGCATTTAGTTTATCAAGGGTTCCCTTTTCGATTTACGTCAAGTGTTGAGAGGCTTGGTGGCAAAGCCTGCTGGTGCACGATTTTTCTATAAGCAACGGCTATTTAAATATTTGCAGGTACAACTATTGCTTCTCTAACATTTTTTTGAGAAAAAAACTAACCGTTAAACACACACTTACTTAACCCAAAGTACCACTACAAAAGGGCCTTGACTTCTCTAACATTTAAATGAAAGTATTAGTTTCTATGTAGTTGATGCTTTTCCTAATTAGAGTAACCCTTTTGTAATTCTACTTCAGATTGTTGAGTTTTTTTTTTTTTTGGATAAATAACGGAATTGTAATAGAAAGAAGCCCAGGTACACCGGGGGTGAACATGAAAAACAGAACATCAAACACATAAATTACAAAGATCAAGCATTTCAAGAAAATTAGAACAGGGGAAAAGATTACAGGAAGAACTCCACTCTAGCAAGGTATGAAGAAGAAGAGATTTAAGATCAGAAGTAGACCGCTCCTTCCCTTCGAAACATCTTGAGTTCCGCTCTCGCCAAATACACCATAGGACACAATGAGGGACAGCCCTCCATAAATCAATGCTCCGATGCCCACCGAAGGAACCTTGCCAACTCGAAAATAAATCAGAGACACCATGCGGCATAACCCAATGAAGACCAAAAAGAGCCCACACCATAGACCATAAATCATAAGCAATAGGACAATGAAGGAGAAGGTGATTCACCGATTCCCCACTCTTTTTACACATATAGCACCAATCAACGACCACGACACCCTTATACCATAAATTTTCAGTAGTCAAAATCTTACCTAATGATGCAGTCCACGAGAAGAAAGCAACCCTACGAGGGACCTTTGAACGCCACACAGGTTTCCAAGGGAAAGAAATGTCGAGTAGAGGAAAGGGAGAGATAGAACTCACTTACTTTAAAATTCTTATTCCCTGTTGGTTTCCAACAAAGTTTGTCTGACCTTCACCGTTAAGGGGCAAAGAATAGATAAGATCAAGAAAGGTGTAAAAATGTTCAGATTGTTGAGTTGGACTTGATAGATAAAAGGGTTACTCTATTTATTAGTTATGTGGTTATATTAGTCTTTAATCTGGGGTAGGGCGTGCGTGGTTCGGTCGGCTCGGTTTTTTTCTAAATTTGTTACTGAACCGATAGGGATCGGTTTTATAATAATTAAAACCGATGCATACCGATTAGGGTCGGTTTTCCAACCTATAGCGGTGCGGTTTGATCGGCTCGGTTTAATCGATTTGGTCGGTTTGATTTGAAACATTAACAATCTGTTTTTGTTTTTTTTTTTTATAAAAAATAAAAAATAAAAATCTGTTCACCCAAACAGTTAATTTTTTTTCTTAAAATAAATGATTTTATTGAAAATGGGCCGGATCCAGTTACAAAAAAGAGGCCCAAATAGTGGAAGCAAAACATAGATAGTAAACAATAAATCTATTCTAATCTGAACAGCATGAAGGAATACCATTTTGTTTTATTAATGTTATACTTATATATGAGTTAGGCAGGCCCACCCATTTGGCAACGAGCTCACAACAGCATAATAACAACTAGCCTCTGAGCACGCGCTCAGAGGCTAGTATCAATTGTTGACTTGGATGTTAATAAAAACTTCTTTGTTTAATTAACTTTTGACCATATTTGATTTTCCTAAATTACGATTTTTAATTAAATAGTTTAATTTTTTTTTAATAAAAAGTAATATATGGTTAAGAGTCTTGTACTTTAGTGGCATGACTTCCCTCTACATTATGAGAAGATTTAAGGTTCAAACTTCAAATCCTTCAACCAAAAGTTGTTATTATTGAATTAAAAAAATAAAGAAAATAAAAGTAACGCATAATAATTCCAACAATTATGTTTTTAAGACACATATTCAAAAAAAAAAAAAAAAAAAAAACACATTCTTTAAAATTTTGAATTAAATAAAAACAACATGAATATTTCCATATCATCATATATTAAATACAATTATATCTTAAAGTGTGTTTTTAAAAAATTATAAACTAATAAATCTGATTCAAATCACGAATAGATCAAGCGAAAGTGTAATTGACACCCCTCCAAGTCAATTTGTAGAAATATTATTCACCCTATTACGTGATGAGTAGGTGTTCATCATATGATTTAAACAACTAATGTAATGTAAGCATTAAATAAATCATGAAGTTTGTTTTTAGGAAACAATGCAGCATGACTATTATTTGATAGCTAATAAATCAGTAACACGAAGTTAAAAGGATAAATATATTATCACATGAATCATTGCATAGAGAATTCACATAAGATGTAAGATAAATTGCAATGAATATGGAGTGAATTTAAAAGATGAGAGACTAAAGTACCTTCTTTGAAGCTGCCTGCCGTTGGACCTAGAAGAAAATGGTGTTTCCGTTCTCCCCGGGTGAAAATTTTTCTTTAGAACCTTAGAATCTAAGGTTTAGACTTCAGAGGATAATAATTTTCGGAGTTAGTAAATATCAGATCAAAACGCGAAACATAATTCAACAACGTAAAATGAGGAGAAAAAAATACCAACCGTTCATATGAGAATTCTCTCAATGAATTGTCTGGTTAAATTCCTTTACATTTACTTCAACTTCACCATCTCATCGCTATATAGAAAATAAAGAATCAATTGTGTTAGAATATAGTTGCAAAATTCAAAATAAAATGTGAAGGAAAAAAAAATGCCAACCGTTCATGAGGATTCTGTAAGCAATTATATGCCAATTTTGAAAAAGAAAAATGATACTTGGGGGAAGTTATCTTTAAAGATAAACTTATAAAGTCATGGATAAAACTGCTTCCAAATAATAGGCTAACTTTTAGGAGAAAAAGCCAAAACATGGGTTTTTCTTCTTCTTCTTTTCTTTAAAAATAAAATTATAGAATCACGGAGATAAATACTTATAAATACCAATAGACAGTTCCAAAAAAAAATAATAATAATAATACTAATGGCAAACTTTTAGGGGGACCTAAAATGTGTGTTTTTAAATATAAAAAAAAAAAAAAAAAAAAACCGTGTTAGTCTATCATAGCATAGGATTCTAAAATCCTAAAATTTAGGAATTTTTTTGGTTTGAAATTGTAAAAAAGAAAAAAAATTGATGTTCAGTTTGAATTTGAAAACTAAAAGGGGGTGGTCCTATTTTATAGGCAATGTTTTTGCAAAAGTTAAAAGATGTAGTTTTACCAATTTATTCTTTAGTTTTGTCTCTACTTAAACTTAGGGATATAGGGGTATTTTGGAACAAAAAAAAATCTGGTCCAAACAGGTGCAGCCCCTTAAATAGTAGTATAGATTAACAAGGCCCATTCATTATGACCGTACACAATTTTGGAGTATTCAATTTAAAGTTTTATATATAAATCACAACCTTAATCAAACTCAAACACGAAGACATTCATGCTTTCCCAAACAGCCAAACTTAATCAAACCAACTTAATCATTCCCAAACAAAAAACAAATGAAAAGGAAAACAAAACTGAAACACTCTCAATCACTTGCAATCACAAAGACAAATACAGACACAAACACAAGCTCTCACCAATAAATCAAAATCATGAACTTCACTTCTCTCACAAGCCTAGAACCCATTGTACCGTATCATTCATGCTTAAGAATCATTCATGCAGAGGCTTACCGTTGGTTTGCTGTGACTGGTGAGCGACGGCGAGATCTCAGGCGAACGGCGAGATCTCAGGCGAACGGCGAGAGCTCAGGCAAGAGTAAGAGAGGGAGTTAAAGGATAGAGGCATAGAGCAGACAAAAGAATGAATTTATATGGCCGAGAATCTGAAAACCTAAAGCAAAACACTGTTTCGCTTTTTTTTTTTCTTTTTTTTTTTTTTTAATAACACCCATACGACGTCGTTTTATTAAAGAAAATTACAGTCAGAACCTGTGAAATGACGCTGTATCCAAACTGGGGGGAGAAAAACGAATAGTCTGGGCCTAGTATCGGTTCGGTGTAGATCGGGTGTGGTATCATTTGATCCGGTGACTGCGCCGCACCGACAACGGAACTGGCTTCACCCTCCGAACGCCGGCCTCGGCTCAATCGGTCGGCGCTGGTGTCGGGACAGTGTCGTTGGCGCCGGTAACGATTTGCTCACCCCATTATTAATATTTGTGTGCAGAAGATGGAACATAAAGACTCTATTTTAGTAGGATTGTTTAATTCTATTCTGAATAGAATCTGCATTGGCTAGGACATATCAGGTGGCCACCCCAATAGAAGTGCTAAAGTTTTGGTGTATCTGCTTGTTTATTAGGAAAATGGATCTTCTTGTACAGAGTGGTTGACGTCCCTTCATCTCACAGTTGTTAAAGAAATTGAATGTTAACAATTATAAAAAGAGACAGAACTTGTTCAGTTAAAAATATTTCTATTCCCAAAAGAACCCGGAGCTTGGAATGAAAAATGTGGATTTATCACCAAGGAAGTAAAAGGGTAGATTTTGGAAATGAGAAGAATTACTCAGGAAAATTATTTTATGTGTGATATGAACCCTAATGGACCTTCAAATTTCTAACAGAGAACAGTCAACAAAATTCGACGTCAAGGGTCATGTTAAGATATTGACATCTGAATATAATGAGCATTTTTTATGAAAAGAAGTTGCTGCAGGTCATTTCTACAATTCTCTTTGACAGAGTGAGTACTTATTTTTAAACTCAATATGGATATGCCCCTTCATCCCTTGCCCACCAAAAGAAAAGATAACACTGAATTTATTTTAGGTGGCAACAAACTTTAGTTTAAGTTTCAAGGGGGCAGGCTGAAGTTTTACAGTTTCTGGTGTGGGTATGAGTGGGCATTTGTGTATTATATAGTGGAAGTTGAAAGGAAGTTTCAAAGTAATTCAATCATGTCTGTGTTTCTATGATTTATCACAAATAAATACAAATAAGTTTTAGAAATTTATCGTTGGGACAGAGCTTTTCATCCATAAACTTCTAATGGTTAGGATGGCTAGCAAGCCTGAGATTCTTTGTGATAATCCTCAAGACTTGTCAAAATCAAATGTAACCGTGCTATAGATGTATAGTCATTAATCTTAATAAAATTACTTTTTTCATATACCAGAAAAAACAAACATGTCCTGAAAGTGTCATGTAGAACATATATATATATATGTTTAAATTAAGTAATCTGAATGTTGATTAATCATAATTTTATGTAGTCAAGGACAACAACTGTCTCAAATACAACTACACTGAGAAATTTTGACACCCTAAATCAAATCACAAATGAAACCCTATCCCACAAACAATGAGCGAACATTTCGGAAAACCAAAGGTTTCAAAAATGGAAACCAAATTAGATTTTAAATATTCAATATTAAAAAAAAAAAAAAAAAAAATGCAGAGCGGTTGTTGAGAACCCTAGATCTTTTTAGTAGTAAGTAGAACTAATTTTTAAAATTTAAACGAAGATAATGAGCTTACCTTTAGGAAACTGTTATCAGAGAAATCCTCAGATCTAAATGCTTGAAACACTGTTAACGACCCAAAACAAAAAACAAACAGAGTCACAAACCACAAATAGTACAATCAACCCTGTAATTTTTTAGATCGGTGACCAGATAACACAGACATTCCCAAATCCCGTGTTTGGTTACCGAGAAAACGCAGGAAGATACGGATAAAAGAAATGTGAAAACATTAATTTATTAATTTTAAATAACAAAAATAATATATAAAAAATCAACCGCTTGAGTTCTTCATTAAATGCAGAACATAGAAAGTTTTAGTTTATTTAATTAGTGTTTCCTTTGTTGTTTTTTCTTTCCGAGACAAAAGCGACACCGACATTAAATGTTTGGTTACATTACATTTTACTCAAAACTTTCTCGGCAACCAAACATGGTTTTAATGCAATACGGTTAGCTACGAGACAAAGACAACTCAAAGGAACCGAAAGGTTGTTTTAAGGTTATTTACCTTGTCGGAGACGGAAGAGAATCACCGAAAACCTACACCGATTACTGCATCGGAGTTCATCTTCTTGTTGAAGCAAACCAAGAAATGGCGTTGATTTTTGTTTGTTGTTGGGAATGAAAATAATCAAAGAGACAAAGAGAGAGAGAGTGTTTGGCTTTGCTTTTGCTTTAGGAGCGGATGGGGGAATCTGATGAATATGTGAGAGATACACACAGAAGCTACTACACACTCTTTTTAGACACACTATAATGTGCGTTTGTGTGTGGGTGTGAAAGAGAGAGAAACAAAGGGGGACCCAGGGTCAAGCGTGCGAGGGACAATGGTCGGATCCTCGCACGTGCGATGGACTATTTGTTTGTATGTTGGGGAGGGTGTGGTGTGGGCCCCCCCTCCTTGCACTTTTAGCATGTTGTTTATTGTTTATTGGTCCATTTGGGTATATTGAGTTTTATTATTATAGTATGAGATATTCAGCAAAAAAATAAAAAAAAATTTATAGTATAAGATGGTCAAATGCTATCATTCTCCCACAACATGTGTGGTATATAACGAGATACCCCTCAATGGATTAGTTTGAGTCTGTACCCAATTTAGCCAAGTTTAAAAATTACTTTTTTCATGTACCAGAAAAAACAAACATGACCTGAAAGTGTCACGTAGAACATATAAATATATGTTTAAATTAAGTAATCTGAATGTTGATTAATCATAATTTTATGGAGTCAAGGAAAACAATTGTCTCAAATCACAAATGAAACCCTATCCCGCAGACAATGAGCGAACATTTCGGAAAACCAAAGGTTTCAAAAATGGAAACGAAATTAGATTTTAAATATTCAATATAAAAATAAAAAAACAAAATGCAGAGTGGTTGTTGAGAACCCTAGATCTTTTTAGTAGTAAGTAGAACTAATTTTTAAAATTTAAACAAAGATAATGAGCTTTCAAAACACAACTAGCGCAATTATGAGTTTACTATCAATGTTCTTTTTTAGTGTGAAATTCTTAAAATATCCTCACAAAATTGCATAATGATCAAAATACTTAAGAAAAATTTATTGCCTTCACCCTATCGATCTCCTCTGTGCTTTTGCCCAATTGCCTGTGTCTATCTCCTGTCTGCCTCCAGTTGTTCACTTTTTGTTCCCTTGTCTTTCTTAGCTTGTTGCTTCGTTTTCATTGCAAGGACTAGTTGTCCTCACTATTTTACTTGACTAGAATCTTATGGGCAAGGGTGAAAATTGGAGCTAAAGAAGATTAATGGGTGGCGGCGCTGTAGGGATGAGTAAAAGGAAGACAAGCAAGTAGGCAAAAATTATGGTAGGAGTCTAAGGGATTGATTCTTTTGCCAAAAAAACTAATAATAAAATACAATTAAATATAAAACATTAAAGTGGGTGTCCTTTTCTTTTCTTTTCTTTTTTTTCATAAATTTTTTAACTTTTAAGAAAACTTTTTCTTATTTTATAACAAGTCATTAACCTATAAAAAATTTATTCTGTTATTATATGTCTTACAAGTTACAAGATGAGAAAGGAGCCTTAACAACATATTTATGTCCATTTTGGTGAATTACACCTACCACATACATTTTACACCAATTTTATCCAAATGTTTAGTTTATAGAAACCATACTTTTTCATCGTTTTAGCAAATAGTTAAGTGTGATTTGATAAATAATGTTTTCAAGATGTGCGTTTTAAAAATGCTATTTTTAGAAAATGCACTTTTTAAAACAGCTTATCCAAACAGATCGTTAAATATAATCCAAAAGACTCGAGTTCATCTCAACAAAATTGAGTCCAAAGAACTCGAGTTTTGTGCCTACGTGGACAAAATGTCCACCTCAGCTGCTACCACGATTGGATAATCAAGTTAATTATACTCGATTTATGACTCCAAAATCGAGTCTCTTACTCTCAAGTTGTTAGATTGTTAAATAGTTTTGAAAACGTGCTAACTAACGAAATTGTTTGAGTTTTAGTATTATTTTGGAAAAAAAAAAACTGCAAAAATAACATCGAGCCCAGAGAACCCAAAAACAATGACAAATAAGTTGCCATAACAAACCCATTTCCAAAAACTCTTCTTCTCCGACAATCAAACACAACAACTAGAGAGAAATAACAAAATTAACAAACCCAAGCAAACCCAGAGACCCACCTGGGGTTTTGCTCGGATTGGATCGGACCTGGGTTTTGCTGAAGTTGCTCAGTTCGGACCTAGGCTTTGCTAGAGTTGCTCAGATTGGATCGAACCTATTCCGATTTTGTTGGAGTTGAGTTTTGTTAGTTTGTTGAAGGTAAGAACTGAAGTTGAATTCTGAAATTTAAACGAAATTGAGTCCTAATTTGTATACGACGGAACTCGAGTCCTATTGGAGTTCCATGACGGTCCAAGTGAGTTTATTACACTTGAGATATTAGTTTCCTAAATAGTTTTGAAAACGTGCTAACTAACAAAATTGTTTGAAAGTCAATGTTATCTTGAAAAAAAATATGCACTAGCATCCGGGGTTGTATAAAAGTTGATATTTTACAACCTAAAAAGTTACTTTATCTATTATACCATCCCACTTTACAAGACACCCAACATTCCAGTTTTTATTTTTCCATACAGCACAATAAATTAATATAAGTCAACACAATGAAATAATATAACTACACCATAAAATATTATAAAATAATGCTTTATTAGCAACCAGAAGACAGAGAGCTAAGTGAATTAAATAATGTCTTTTTAGTTTACATTCAAGTGAATAGTAGGTTGTAAATTAAGCAACTACTTGTAGTTGGATTGTATATTTCTTGGATATACAACCCTGGATGTGGCATGTTTTGGGGCAAAAAGGATGTAAAATAGCCACTTGGGGGGTTTTACACCCCCAATGCTAATGTGCTCTTATGATCCTAAGTCAACTCAGTAGGTATTTTTTTGAAAAATGTTCAATTTTTACCACGATATGTGGTGGTTGGTCCTTCTATGCCCATATATTTATCATTCACAATTCGCCACATGCTGAATTATAATAAAAGTTATGAAACTCATTTTGAGAGTTGTTTCGTCTACAACATTTCACAACAAATCATAGATGGTTAGTTGTTATATCAATATTTTTTATCTATTACTTAACGATGTGGACCATTTTGGTATTGTACTAAAAGGTTTAAGCGCCAATTTGACACATTCAAAATGTCAAGGATCAAACTGATACACAGGATTACAGACTAAATACGTAATTTATCCTAATATTAATTATCATTTTTTAGGGAGAATCTATTAATTCTTAATTATCAATTTGTTCCTTCGTGAGTATTATTAATTTTCAATCATGAAACAAATAAATAATTAAATAGTTTAATGTATTAGATTATAACTTTGTTCCCCTCAAAAAAAAAAAAGATTATAACTTTGTAAGTTTTTTTTTTAATTAATTTTTTAAAGTAAAATTGTAAATAGTCTTTATGTTTTCCTTAAACAATATTGTGTAATAAAATATTCTCAAAAAAAAAAAGTGTAATATAACTAAGGGTCATCCTAATGAGTGCCCTTAAGGCATTGGTTAACAATCTAGTTAAATAAAGTTTTTATGGAAAAAGAAAAAAAATCAACTAATGTTTTGACAGTTTTTTTCATTTTCCATAAAAATGATGTCAAAACTTTCCTAAAATGGATTATTAACCAATACCCTAAATGCACTCGTTAGCATTTCCCTATAACTAATAGTTACTCTTTAGAAGTTGTGTGTATATTAATTTAATTGGTCACCCTTAATTAAAAAATTGGGTGTCATCAATCATGAGCCTTATAATCCAAGAATATTGATAGCATTTCCCTATAACTAATAGTTACTCTTTAGAAGTTGTGTATATTAATTTAATTGGTTACCCTTAATTAAAAAATTGGGCGTCATCAATCAAGAGCCTTATAATCCAAGAATATTGATAGCTTTCCCTTATGAGAAGAATCAAAATCCAAACTCATAATCTAGTAATATTACTAGCTTTCCTTTGTGAGAAGAATCAAAATTCAAACCCCTCCATGGACGTATTATAACTACATTAAAATAAGTAACACAATTGATTGTTGCCAAGGTTTCAAAACTTAAAAAAAAAAAAAAAAATACAAATCCAATTATAATTTTACTATTAATTTTTTTTTTAATTTTTTAAAAGTTATTTTAACAATCTATCATTCTTTTTCCTTGATAATAGAAGTTTGATTGTAAATCGTAGCGCACTGCGTGTCTTAGTATAACTATTACAAATTGTACCACATAATTTCACTACTCCAATTAAAACTCAATTATCAAACACCTCAACCCCCCACACCAACGAAGAATGAGATCTCACCAGCTTTAAACCTATTTAGATGTTTAACGTTTGGAAAATAAGGAATTTGGTTCAGTTTGAAACTGATCAATTCAACTTTGAACTGTTAGATTTATACGCAATTAGGCTAAACAATAATCTTGTTTAGGTGGTTGACAAACAAAAAATTTGGATATCAAATTAGCAACTGATTTACGATTGACTCAGCTTTTGTGGTTCTTCAGATATCAAATTATACTTATGTTTAATTCTTAATAATGACATGCATTCTATATAGAAACAACATTCATCCTAGAAAATAGAAAATATAAAGCAAAGTTTATGAATTAACAAAATTATTCATGTTCCATCAGTTATAAAACTTGAATCCATCCAAGATGCTTTTTGCTTTTGATGCCTACATAGAACCAACATCACTCCTTGTCTACTCGCGTAAGCTGACTTGACTCGATCCCCATTGGCATCGCAAGGAATAGTTCATATAATTATCAATTGAGAAAACAAAATTTTAAGCATCCAACATAATACTTAATGGGAGTTTAAAAAATTACTAAATGTTATTAAAAATAAATTATTAGAGAGCCAGCAATATTAAGAAAACCTTGGATCATTATGAAAACAATCTTAACAGCCTCTAATTATGCATGAAGACACTATGCAAATATTAACAGCCTCTAATTATGCAAATTGACCAGATTATGCACAATGGTCCACATAATGCATGAATATATCCAGAGACAGATGAGAAGGAAATGAAGTTGCATCTTCAATAATCTATTCTTGCATTACAATGTAATCATGAGCATACTGAGTACCAAGGGATTCCTAATTTAATGCCGCTTCAGAATTTGAAGGGAAAAAATCCTGTCACTGGACCCAAAACCTATGCCTTTCCCTACCACCACCTTTTTCTTGCATCCACAACTGGAAACGAAGCATGGATCTCAGCCATAGCTCATGCTGACAAACACCAACCGTAATGGCTCCTCCATTCCCTCCAACTGTACTAATTGTAGGCTTGGTTTGTTCAACATAAACATCATCTTGGGGTCACTGGTGCTGCCTGCAAAGTTGCATTTATAAAAATTTATAAGTCATCCACAAACGTAGAATATATGAAACAACTAGAGAGAGGATTGAAAGAAAGGGATAACACCAAAATGCTTTGCATTTCTGGCTTTTCCAAACATGGGGTCATCACAAGGCTTGGAAAACAAATAAGATTTGATCCTAGAGAGTAAATCCATCATATACAATATCAACATTGTTGAAATATTGCTGCTTTCATAAATGGGTTCACATACTTTGGCAGTCATAACAGCATCATTATCATTGATCAAAACTATTGCTGATCAGTAAGTCTCCAACACAGCACTTAATTGACATCATAATTTAAAAGAGGACATAAGAATTTATCTTTTTCAATAAAATATTTTCTGGTCATGCTCAAAACAGAGGGAATTTCAATACATTGTTCACAAAGATCAAGTTAATTGCCAACCCCCTCACCCAAAAAACAAGTAAATAGCATACAACATCTGTCAATTTAAAAGTTTTAATTTCTAATTCATGTCTACTAATTAAACTTACAAAAGTTGCTTCCATAAGCAAACCACAAATTGCTGTTAGTTAGGGATCAGTTAAGGCATTACCTGAGTTGCGTATGATGAGCTTTCAGCAAGGAACTTCAGAAACTCTTGCTTCTTTCTATCAAAATTGAACTTTGCATGATTCAATAATGCTTGTTCTCTTTGAATATCATCCTGCATTTTTTCTTTTTTCCATCTCACCTCCTTGACCTGCCTCTCAGCCTCAATGTGTTTTTCAGGTAGGGCTGATATCACCAAGGGTTTTGGGAATTTCACATCTACATCTTCCCTAACATCATCAAGAGATTCCAAAACTAAGATGAAGCAACAATTAAAATTCCAATTCTATTAAACAATGAAATTGAAATTCGCAAGGTTGAATTTTTTTTTTTTGGATAGGTACAGGGTTCAAATTTTAATCTTCTAATGTTTGACTTTGAGCAACAGCATGCCAATAAAACGAATTAGAGTAGAAATTCAGGATCCATAATTTATAATGATTTAAAACCCTAATAAGCTAATAAGTTTAGACATATCAAATATAACTAATGCCTAGGAATTGTAAAGTATAATGAGAACACTTATAATTTTGACAAGGTACCCTACATAGTTGGAGAAGAGTTTTCAGAAAGAGGGGATTAATGCTTTCCAACCTAAAAAGCCACCGTACTTCAGGATTTTACAATTTGTAGACTGTTGGCTGAACAAGAAGCAGGAACAATACAGTGCTTTTAACAATCATGATTTTACTTTTGAAAGGGCAGAGGAGTGGCAGAAAGTCCATGGGTTGAGCATCTCATATAGCAATTTAATTAGTTTAACAGAAATTCAACCACAATTAGGAGAACCTTATTTAGGCATTTCTGTTACAAAAATACTGTAGGCATCAGTTTTTTTTTTTAGTTTAAATAAGTAAAAATACTGCAGGCATCTTACTAAGTGCAAACACAAGATTTAAGCTTTGAAGAAGAGAAAAGAAGTTAACACAATATGTATATGGAAATAATGTGAAATTCATTTGTGATAGCAGAGCTTCTTACCGATCCCCTAGGGAAAACACACTGGTACTTCTAATCATCCCTCCATCCAAAGAAACGGCTCCATCACTTATACAAGGAAGAGCACTTACCATGTCTTGCCTTGTTCTATATACTTGAAGACGAGAGAAGAGATTATAAAATAGAGTCTCCCTGAGGCCATGTCCACTAGCTGTGACACAAAATAAGTTTGCGTTGTCCACATTGATCATATTCACAGCAAACCCAAGAAAGCCAGGAGGACACTCCCCATTAGGTAATTTTGGCTTTACAAGATCAAGCCTCCTTTGAGGGTCATCTGCTACAAACTCACCTGCATATGGTCTGTGAAAGGGGGAAAAGAATTATTTTAGAAGGTTTACAAACTACAAGTCCAAATTGTCAAACAAAGACAGCATATGAGACTCATGCATTATATTTTCAAGACAAATGACGAGAAATCTGCCATCCATATTCCTTCCAATAGAAGCACCAAGTGCGTGAAGACCAGAACTTTTATTTATGCAGCCTTGCTTGTCATATGTTTCTAGGGCTTTAACACCTTCATAAGTCTTACAGACAATGGCCAGCATAGTCTCCAACCCTAAGTACTCTGAAAAAAGCCTGCATTCCAAATAAATAAAAGGAAGATTATATTAAGCATAGCAAAGGATTGTTAATAGTCATTAGTCACAATGTCCCTCACCAAAATATCCCATCCCCAGCCTAGTAAGCAAACAGGCCCGCTCATTCATTTGAACCTCCTAATCAATGAGCCATTTTGGCAATATTTTATAGCACCTAAATTCATTCTAACCCATTCTAAAGTACACACACTAAACCTCAACAAAGAAGCTTTGATGATGAAGCTACTAAAATGTCATAGTCTATTTTTATCCAAAAGAGAACCATAAATGATCAAATGCAGTTGATGACAAGACCATAACTTATGCAGAATACCATAAATTGAGAGCAAATGAAGTGCAAAGTCAATCAAACCTGCTAAGATTATCATCGTCCACTTTACCAAGTGTAGCAACAATACCCAGCACATCCTTGGTCAATTGAAGATGGGAAGCCTGAGGACCATGTCGAGCTTTCAATTGACACAAAATACCAGCAGCAGATTTTTCATGCTGTAGAATCAGTTCAGTTGTTTGGTCCTCAGTCTGAAGTTGGGAATGGTTCTCAATTTCAATCTTCGGAGTGCTCAAACCATGATGCTTGCCCAAGGTAACTGAGATGAAACTTGTAGTTAATACAAATATGGAGAGTCAAAGTCTTAGACATATGAAAATTTGAACTTAACTTAAGTCCTTTCCTACCCAAACAACATGGACCTGATGTCAAACACTTTTATACACTTCATCTTTCAGTTTATAATTTCCATAAAATTCTCAGGTAACCATAAATGATGATGTTAAGAATGGGGAGAGATGGTTGCTTGAGTATCTTCTTTGATAACCAAAACTTACACAATTGAGATCTTCTTTATCTAATGATTTAGGGTGCAAGTTTTAACCAAGAGCAAGATATCTTATAACATGATAGTTATAACTGTATCCTTAAGAAGATGGATCTTGTATATGGCTTTAGAAATTAGTCATGTGCTCAATTTATCTGCATTTCATTCACTTGCTAAGATGGGCTTGCTTAACATTAGTGACATTATTAAAAATAAATAAAAATAAAAAATAAAGAAAAAGATTATACCTTGCAAATCAAGAATGACGTCATCTAATTTGTTATTTTGAGCATTCAGAAATTTTATATTGTCCTCATGCCCTTTGATTTTCATCCCTAACATTTGTAGATCATCTTGAAGTCTCTGCACAGATGAAGTTATTGCGAAGTTAGTTTAGTTAGTTATACACATTGCCACTTGATATACAGTAAATGTACTAAGAAATGACATATCCATTAACTTTTTAAATAGGTAAATTAGTTTGACACATTGCTACTCAATATACAGTAAACCCTATTAAGAAATGACATATCAATGAACATTTTAAATGGGCAAATACACAACTCACACACCTGCACAAATTGTACCCATGACCTCACCCCCCTTTTACTTATAGGGGAAGGAGATGCCATTTGGTCCAGTTGTCACTGGCAAGATATAGACCATGAAATAAGAAACAAATATAAAATTTTGCATATTTGTTATACAGCACCTCAACAAGAGCCATAGAACAAAAGATTTATTATTTCCATTAACAGATGCAATCAACCAATATGTCAAAGCAGCTCTGAAATTTAATAATCTTCACAACCTTAGAATAGTATATGATAGTCTCAGCATGTGCAAATCCTCCATTTTGCTTTTCATCCCTTACAACTATACTTTTCTCAGTCTGATCAACTTGCATCAATGCTGATGAATCTTTGATAGTTTGAACTGGAAGCTGCATAGAGAGAAAGATCATCAAGTAGTTAAAAAATAGTATTTTAAAGCATAAACACTAAAGACAAAAACTACCCAAATTTTCCTTCAAGGTCAAAATGCTTATGTCAGTACCATTACAAACCAAACCTACAATTTTCACTTAATATTTCAACAGAGCTTGCTTTATGAGCATTTCACAAATACCCAGAACAAAATTTTCAATCTAACAGTTTAAAACACTAAAACACAAACTATAATTGAAGTCAATGCTTATGTCAGTACCATTACAAACCAAACCTTCAATTTTCACTTAACATTTCAACAGAGCTTACTTTATGAGCATTTCACAAATACCCAGAACAAAATTTTTCAATCTAACAGTTTAGAACACTAAACAAAAACTATAATTGAAGTCCCTTTTGCTTTTGTCTTGGGAAAAATTAAAGCTTTAAACAACTGTAAAGAAGAAAACAAGGGCATGCATGAGAAACCCTAATGCTCTGTTTGGTGGGTGGGAAAAAAAAATGTGGGCACAGAAACAAGTAGATAAAAGAAAAGAAAGCAAATTCCAAATTCAAACCCTGGTGTTCACAGTTACAAAGATTCCAAATTTTCCTTTCAATTATTTTTATTATTTTTTCTCATATTTTCTTAGCAAAGAAAAAGAGTGAGAAAACTTAGAAACTTAGAAAAGAGACTCACCTGGTTATTGGGTTGAAACATTTTGTAGCTGAGGTTGACTCGTTCTCTCTCTCAGTGTCCGTCTCGCAATTTTCGCTTGCTCTCTCTCTCTGAATTTTGGCTTTTTATGCATATATATAGGCATTGAGTATATATGAGTATTGGATTGAGATCGGTGCAATTACTATTAATGGGTAGAGATTTTTTTTTTTTTTGATAAAAATTAATGGTTGAGATTGATGGTCGTAAAAAGTTAAAAGAAATTTTCAATTTCAATCATTAATTAAAACAAGTAAATAAAAACTTTATGAGAAGTAAAAAAAGTAAAAGTAAAAAAATAGTAAAAAGTAAAAAAAATTTGTGAGACAATTGAGGTGAATTGCATCCTACACCTGCACCGGATCCTAATCCATGAGTATATATATCACTAGATTGGGATCCAGTGCAATTGTTAAATGCAATTGTACTGAGCAATTCACCCAACTCCCTCACAACATTTTTTTACTTTTTTTACTTTTACTTCTTTACTTTTACTCATTTTTTATATTTAATGGTTGGGATTTAAAGTTTTTTTTTTGCAACTTTAAATCTCAACCATTCATACAAATGGCATCAGGTACAAGGGTATTACATTTGATCTCAATCCATATATCACTATAGTTTGTCTCATTAGAAAATACTTACACTTAATAAAAAATTTGTAAATAAATAAATAAATAATTTCAAGTTGGGATTTTTTTTTTGGGGCACATGATTTGTTAGTGAAAAATGTTGTTTTTCTTTTTTCAATGCGTTAGGATTTGTGTGTGAATTTCTCAAAAATAATTTAAAAAAAAAGACTTTTATTATTAATCTATATCTATATATCTATATATATTAGAGAAAATCTAATTAGATTTTAAATTAGATTTCAATTGGAGTATAATTTTGTGTTATGTGTCTCATTTAATTTTTAAATTATTGTGTCAAGTGAATTATAAGGTTCAAAAACCAAAGAGTTTAAATCCAATTAGATTCCAAATAGAGTTCAATTTAGCGCCACATATCCATCAATTTTTTTAATTTTTGTGCAAAGTAAATATTGGATGCAAAAACCAAAGAGTTCAAATCTAATTAAATTCAAATTAGAGTTCAATTTAGAGCAACATGTCCATCAATTTTTTTTTAATTTTTGTGCAAATTAAATTATTGGGTACAAAAACCAAAGAGTCTAATAGTAATGAACCTTCAAAAAATCAATAATATCTACTCAACAAAATTCACCAAACTAATAGTCTCACAAGGTGCCCGTGCATCTTCTAATGATATGCCTCATGAAGTTTTTCTTCCTCACCTACTCTCAGAGCAATTCTCTCAGAGCAATTCAATGGAGGTCATGCCAAATACTCACTAATATCTGAATCAAAATCATCTGTCTCACACTCTCTATTCCACCCCATGCTCCACAAATCAAAATAAGCCACATGTTTCTTAATTCCTAATTTTAAGCTATTTTATTCAACTTACCTGAAATAAATTAGAAAGAAAAAACCCAGCACATATTCTTCCCAAACCCTCCCACCACCAAACTCCGCCCAACGCCCAACATCATTGACATGAGTTCACTGGCGCTAACAACTCTAGTCAAAATCACTAGGTCCAAACAGATCTGAATTCAATTTGTCCCTTATTCGCTCCAAGACCACCGCCCCTGCCTCCTCTTACTTTTTGTATTCTTGTACGCCCCCAAGGAGCACAACCTGAACTCAAAGAAGATTTTGATTAGGTAAATAGAACATGTTGTTGGTGGTGGTCCCAGGCCCTTATTCTTCTTAATTTTGATTCGAATGTTTGAAATTTCTAACTATGTTTATTCTTCTTAAGAAATATATTAGTTGGAAACCTTCTTAATCATGATTCAAAATTTTGAAATTTTGGAGTTGAACCAGCGGGGAAGAATATAATCATCAGTATAAGAATAAGGGACCAAGACAAAGTGAACAATGACATGGTGGTGGGTATTCAAATTGATTGCAATTCTTCCTGAACTTGGTGGCAGTACGGTGGCTATGATTGGAGTCGATAGCGTCGGCAAACTTATGTCATTGGCATTGGGCTGAGGTTGGTGGTGGGAGGGTTGGGGACGAATATGTGCTGGGTTTTTTCTTTCTTATTTATTTTGGGCAAGTCAAATAAAATAGCTTAAAATTAGGAATTAAGAGACATGTGGCTTATTTTGATTTGTGGAGCATGGAGTGAAACAAAGAATGTGAGACAGATGATTTGGACTCCTAATATCTTATGTTTCATGTGCAAAAAGTTTTGGTTTTATTCTAATTCGCGTTAGGTTGGACTTTTTACAATAATGAATTGCTTTTCTTGGTTGTTCTCTCCTCATACAGTTAATAAAGCATGCCTAATAATGGTAAATAATTGAATACAACTATTTTAGCCTTTTGGGTTTTAGCTTCCTTTTTTTTTTTTTGGTTTCCAATAAGACATGTTTTGCTTAGCTATGAATATAATATTTCATATTTACATTATATTTCATAGCTAGGAAACTTACCGGTAAAAAAAAGTTTGAATATATTCACTCCTTTTTTAATATTGTAACTTGTAATTAAGGAGCAAGTTGCATTTATCCTTATGCCCAAAGATAGAAATTGGAAGCAGCAAGTCGAATTTGAAATGTTTGACAAGGTAAAGAACTAAAGATACTTTAGTCTTTTTTTTTTTTTTCTTTTTTTTTAAATGCAATTGAATTAATGAGGTTTCAGCCTTTCAGGTTCACAAGTTCCATGCATAATTTTTGTAACATTTTTTTCCTCAAGGTTGGGACGAGACCTACTGCTTGAGATACCTAAATGATTTTCATGAAATCCATTTCTTTGGTGACAAAACTTACAAGGTCAGCCCTTTTAGTCTCATCATTTATCTGTTCGATTATTTTAATAAATATTTTGGCTGTTTTTCAAAATTGAGTAATGGTTCAATCGTGTCATTTTGGAAAAAATATATATATATTTTTAAGTTTCTCATGTGATAGTATTGTTGGCTTTGATTAGAAATGATTACGGCAATGGGCAAGTTAACTGATTTAGGAGACAAGGGGAAAAACATACGACATATATAGAGACACGTACACCCTCACCACATAGGATTTGATGCATTTTCACTTCTAATTTTAAAAAAATATACAAATACCTTCTAATAAAATTTTGGTAGAAGTTTTGTTTGGTTGTGAGAAAACAAAGAGGACAAAAAGGTTTTGTGGTTATGTAATAATACGTCTTGTGTGTGTGCACGGTTAATGGTGTTTTTTTTTTATTAGTTTTTTTTTCTTGTTTCAATTGCGATTTATTTGCTTGCTTGCTAAAACAAAAAGGAAAATAAAAATATATACTTTCCCATTTACGGTTCTTTGCAAATATAAACCTGTAGGGTCTTAATTTTGGGTCCAAGCCCAAAGAAGAATTGGGTGATGGCCCAATGAGCCCAATGCAATAAATTTGTAGAGAATGGGTTAAAGAGCTTGGCCTTAATGAAGTTAATAACGGCTAGTATGGATTTAGAAGATGATCAAGCAAAAACAAGACTCTCTGGATTGAATAGATTCACTGTCCGAGGAGATCATTCAAAGTATAAATCAATATTACTATTTATAAATACAACTTTTATTGCTATAGTGTTTCTTTTCTCCTTTTTTATTTGATCCCCCTCTCGTAGAAGATCTCTCACATTATATAGTTCCTCTTAAGCCATCCAAATCTTACATTTGTTAATCATTTAAACTTTCACTTGAGTGCCTGTCCCATCAAACACCTTCTCTGGCTTTCTGTGAGTTGTGATATTTGAGATTGCATTGTTCAGGGGTCTTCTCCACATAAATGCGGCCAGAAAAGTAGCTACAGTGCATTTAATGCAGTGGTAGCAGCTTTTTCTTTTATATATTTATGAGTTCTAATCGCTGCAATAAATGCATGAAGCTCATCTTTATCGTGTAAACCTCGGATAGGTCACCTAGATTGCTGGACTATAGATTCGAACTGTAGTTGTCATGTCCGAGGAGGAATTACTCCTCGGATTGTTCTCTATTCGTTCCTTCTTCGTGAGACTTTAAACTTGGGATCTCTCTCAATCACTTAGCCCTCCTCGGACACACCCACGTTTCCAGATAAGGTCCAATATCCAATATGCAAATTTGGGCTTTTAGCCCTACAATAACCCCTCAAAATTCCAGTTTTTCCCTCGCATTCGAGGAGAAAAAGTGGGGTTTTGATTTGCCTAAAAATCAAGGGCTAGGAATATTAAAATTTCTGAGTTTACACATGTGAGAGTATAGTTTTGTGCGCTTTATAATTGCTACTGACGTTTCGGAATCCGCGAAGCGCCATTAATTGCTCCAGGCGGCGTTATGTTCCTTGCATCTAACGGTGAGGCATTAATCTGACGGTTGATATTATTCCTCAGGGTTTGGGCGGGATAACTCCCACTCATTCTTTGCCCTCTATATAAAGCCTTGAAGAAAATCATTTTTCCTTTACTTTACAAACTCTCAAGCTCTCCAGCAATCTCAAGCATCCAAATTCACAAGACCTGTTAAATCATTAAGC
The DNA here is from genome assembly GCA_019022515.1 of Quercus aquifolioides. Taxonomy (NCBI): domain Eukaryota; kingdom Viridiplantae; phylum Streptophyta; class Magnoliopsida; order Fagales; family Fagaceae; genus Quercus; species Quercus aquifolioides. Next base: position 10,803,319 of record CM032335.1, on the reverse strand, counting down.
TTACCATTCCTGTTTCCCTAAAACTCTTTGAGAGTTTTTCTAAAGGTTTCAAGGATCATCACTCACCTTAGTTCGTGTAAGTTTTGATTTCTCCAAACCTTTCTTTTTCTCCTCGGCCAATCTCCTCGGCCCTCAAATTCTTATTTCTCCAGTTGTCATTGTCGGTGTTTTCCCTTTTAATTTGTTTGAAATTGGTAGATTTAAGCATTTAGTGGACAGCCCTGCCAAGATAGAGATCTTTAAGAAAGAATACCACATACTGTAGGAAGTCACCCTGCAGTACTGTTCCCCAGAAGAAATAGTAACCAACCGAGAAGTGGGAAAAGTCATAATCCCTATGATAGCTTTCATAGAAGGGGGAATGACTCTCCCCATGAGTAGTATTACAAGGGACTATCTCCGCAACCATAGGATATGCCCTCACCAGTGCGCACCTAACCTTTTTAGGATCCTAGGGAGTGTTGATGCTCTGAATGAGCATTTGGGCTTGAGGCTCACCTGGCACGACGTGGTCCACATGTACGAATGTCACAAACAAAAAGGGACGGGATTTTACCTCAAATCCCGATCTGATATTGTCAGACTCATCTCGTGTCTCCCCAAATCTAACAAGAGTATGAAAGACGACTACCTGATTGTTTCGGGGGCATGGCATGATGGTCTTCATTGCCCAGTCAAAAAGGGAGCGCCAGGTGGGACATCTTAGATTTAGGTCTTCTAACAATAGATTTAGACTCTTTAGCCTCGGCCTTGTTTTGCTACTTTTTGTCTTGTTTTTTTGGTAATAATAGATTTTAACTTTTTGATTGTGTTTTGTTCTTCTTTGGTGTTAACAGATAGAAGGCACGTAGCTCCTCGGATTAGCTTGACTAACGTTACAGCCCTCAACTACTTACTGAGATCCGAAATCTTCGTAAATGAAGACGAGCGGCTTCGGGCCGTCCATCTGATTTTGGACTTCCAGTCCATTTCAGAGATATTCCAAGAGGTCGGCAACGCCATAAGAGCGGGTGACCAACGTATAGCTTGAATTGACGTGTCTCAGCCCAATTTTTTAGCTCCATACGATCTTCCACCAGTAGCACACCCCTTTCCACAAGGTGGTCCTCTGATCGTCCCACCAATTCAACAAGTTCCCCTTGAAGCAGCAATAGCCAGAGAAGGAGTTTCTTCATCTAATTCCTCACTAGAGGAAGAAATTGACAAGTTCCATTTTGAAGAGGAGGTGCCTCGAGAGGTGCAAGTAATTCCCATCTCAGACACCGAGGAAGAACCTAATAGGCAATCAAGCATCCATGCGCCAGTTATAGTAACTGCTCTTCCGGACGATACCTCAAAGGAAGAAGAAGAAGACGGGATGGCTCTGAACAAAGGGAGCAAAACTTTAAAGGAACTTATGGACACGAGAAATCAAGTGTCCACTTCAAAAGAGGCCAATAAGTCCCAAGTCCTAGCTAACCTTCCTCCTCCTCAAGTTCCTAAAGACCTCGGACTGAAGCCACTTCCCGAGTTGAAAAAGAAAAAGCCAAATGAGGCTTTGGAGGAAGGCGAGGTGCGCCCCCAAAAAGGGGAAAAATAACAAAAAGTGGCCAAGGACAACCGAGCCAGGATATCCCCATCCGTTGAAAGTCGGGATGAATCATTTGGGGCCGATGTGCGCCGACCATCGCGCACTTGTTCCCCCAGGTTGGAAGTGGATGGTGCCGCCATCCCTTAGGATGCTTTAGTTTGAAGTTTCCAAGTAGGCCACTCGGGTCACATTGCTGAAGCCCTAGAGCAGCCACTTCTTCTACCAAAAGATATAGACACTTACAGGCGTTTCAAGCAGCCCGATCTTTTCTTATCCCTCAAGAGGGATCTTGCTATGGTAAGTGATTTAACCCATTCTTCTAATTAGTCACTTTGTCATTTTTATTCATTTCTTCTCTTTGTCTTACATGAGATCCTTCTATTCTTTTTATGTAGATTACCCAACAGGTTTTCGTGGCCGAGGAGTGGATCAAGGATGCCCGCAACGAGGCTAAGGTAGAGGCCTAATCTCAGTCCGAGGTTGAGAAAGCGTTGGGGAATCTTAGGCAAGATCAAGCCAGGCTGTCCAAAAAATTGAAGGAGGCGATTAAGGCCAAGGACAGTTCTGATGCAGGCCTTAAGACTGCAGAGAAGCAGGTCGAGGATCAACGCTAGAAGTTTCATGTGACTGAGATTAACTTGGCCACAAAAAGGCAACTGGTAAAAGATCTTCGAGATGAACTTCAGAAGGCCAAGGAGGCGGCTCAGTTAGCTAAGGAAGCGGCGGCGGAGAAGTCAGCGTCTTATTTGCTCGACATGGAAGAAACGCAGATAAGGCTGGCCGAGGAACTTTCAGGGGTTTGTCAGGAATATTGCGGCGTATCATGGGGCAAGGCCCTTGACGCTGCAGGAGTCCTAACAGACTCTATTTTAAGGCAACCTAGGAGCATATACTATCATCTAGAAATTCACGAGCTCCCAGGTTCTGATCCTTCTCCTCCTGAGCATCTTCCAGAGGTATCAGAGAAGCCCTTTACAAGCCAAACTACTCTTGCTCCTGCTGAGGCTTCAAAAGGATCCAGCCAGGCAGAGGATCAGGGTAAGTAAGCTGAGGGAGCTCAGGATAAGGAGAAAGTCCAGGAGAAAGGAGCTACTTCTAAGGCGAAAGCAAAAGAGGCTAAAGGTAACCAAGTTGATCCTAAGGCCAAGGATGTTGCTTCTTCTCAACCGAGCCAAGCCGTGGATCCTCCAACCCCCAAGACCAAGATTTAGTTATTAATACTTTTTGTAAGAGTTTTTTTTTTTTGAACTATTGTCATTGAGAATAATGTATTTTCTCTCTTTTTGATTAATGAATGTACTTTTCTTTCTATCTCTCGCATCTTTATTTCATATACTTTTAGACTTTCTGTTGTTGCAAATAATTTTGAACTATTGTCACTTTAGTTTCAATAAGAACCAACCAACAATATTACTCCACTGATAATACAAGTAATTTAGCTAAGTGCCAATGAAGGCTGATTCTAATAAGAATAAGCAGTGAAATTGGTAAAGACTGAAAGAAGGAAATACCTTTCACATTTATCAATACTTGGATAAATAATCAAGGATTTTACCTTATTCAGATTTATCAAACTGAGGATTCAGTCATAGACTTAAACATTCATAGAAATGTGTTGAGTGTTAATTTCACCCAAGTATGTGGTATGAGGAACCTAACATGACTTAAGAGTTGTTTGACACTTATAGAAGTTGTCATTGAGTGTTAAAGCCTTTATATAACAAATAAACATATTGATCAAGGAAAAATTCGCTAATAATAATACCTTTTCAGGTTGTTTACATTCCACGGGCGTTGTATTACATGATCATCTAAATCTTCTAGAAAATATGCCCCGATGCCAGCCCCTGAGATAATACAATATGACCCTTCCCAATTGGGCCCTAATTTTCCCCATGTTGGGTTATTTGCAGCGCCCAGAACTTTCCTTAACACTAAATCACCAGGTGCTAATGGTCTCAGTTTCACATTGGCATCATAACCTTGTTTGAGCTTGTGTTGGTAATATGCTAGCTGGACCATTGCATTTTCCCTCCTCTCTTCAATCAAGTCTAAATTCTTCTCTAGTAGCTCATTGTTACTGCTCGGATTGAATGAACTGGTTCTTAACGTTGGGAAACCAGTTTCTAAAAGGATGACAGCCTCAGCCTCATAAGTCATTGAGAAAGGGGTCTCCCCGATAGATCTACGAGGCGTGGTCCGATATGTCCAGAGAACATGTGGCAGTTCTTCCACCCATTTGCACTTCACATCATCTAGCCTCTTCTTTAGTCCATTCACTATGATCTTGTTAATAGCCTCTGCTTGTCCATTCTCTTGGGGATAAGCTGGGGTAGAATATCTATTCGTAATTCCCAACTCACAGCAATATCTTCTAAAAGATTTACTATCAAACTGAAGGCCATTATCTGAGATGAGGGTATTAAGGACTCCGAACCGAGTAACAATGTTTTTCCAGACAAACTTCTTGGCATCCATATCCTTGATGTTTGCCAGAGGTTCAGCCTCGACCCACTTAGTGAAGTAGTTCGTGTTGACCAGAAGATACCTCTTATTCCTTGCTGCCTTGGGAAAATGGCCTACAATGTCTAAGCCCCATTGAGCGAATGGTCAAGGGTTGGACAAAGGATTAAGGACTCTCCCTAGTTGGTGTATGTTTGGTGCAAACCGCTGGCATTAATCGCATTTCTTCACATATTCTTGTATTTCCCTTTGCATATTTGGCCACTAATAATCTTAAGTGATGGCTCTGTGCACCAAGGATCTACCTCTAGTGTGGCTTCCACAAATTCTCTCATGTAGCTCTTTGAGGAGTAATTCAGTTGCTTCAGGATGTACACATAACAAATATGGTCCTGAGAAGGAGCGTTTATACAGTTTCTAGTCCTCGGACAACCAGAACCGTGCAGCCTTTCTCCGTACCTTGTCAGCTTTTGACTTTTCTTCAGGCAGAGTGTCTTCCTTCAAGAATAGCATCACAGGGTCTATCCAGCTAGGCCCTGCTCTGACCTGGTGAACTCGGACTGTCTCTCTCCTTACCTTTGAAGGGTTGTACAAATCCTCTACGAGGATAACCTGAGGCAGGTTCTACGCCAAGGAGGTTGCAAGTGTGGCTAAGGAATTAGCATGTGTATTTCCGCTTCTAGGAATGTGTAACAAGTTGAAAGATTTGAACTCTGATTGCAGGTGTCTAACTTGACTCAAGTACACCTGCATTCTTTCATCTTTTGCTTCTAATTCTCCTTTTACTTGGCTGAGGACTAACCTTGAGTTCGAGAACATCTCTACTACTTTTCCTCCCATTTTTTGAACCATGGTTATTCCCATCAGTAGAGCTTCATATTCAGTCTCATTATTTGTAACTAAGAAGTCCAGCCTCAATGACTTTTCAATAGTGATATTCTCAGGGGATACCAGCACTAGCCCCACTCCGGAATCTTTATGATTCGCTGCACCATCAACGTACACTTCCCAGGATAAGAGACCTCGTTGGGAAATCATGCCAACCGATTTTTCATCCATGATCTATGTCGGCATTACTTCTTCTAACTAGGGTTCAGCGAACTCAGCCATCAAATCCGCGAGGACTTGGCCCTTGATGGAGGTATGAGGCATGTATTTGATATCAAAAGCCCCTAACACTGTGCCCCATTTAGCAATCCTCCCCGTGTAATCAGCACTTTGGAGTATGGCTTTAAGTGGAAGCTGGGTAAGGACAACAATTGTATATGCTTGGAAACAATGGGGCAGCTTTCGTGTACCATGCACTACTGCCAAGATGGCTTTCTCCAATGGTAGATAACGAACATCAGCCTCATGCAGCGACTTGCTCACATAATAAACTAGCCGTTGTACGCCATAATCAGCTCGTATCAATACCAAACTTACAGCGTAAGGGGCGACAGCGATATAGGCAAACAGGACTTCATCTACTTCAGAACTGGACATAATAAGTGGCTGAGTTAGATATTCTTTAAGTTGCTGGAAAGCTAAGGTACACTCTTCGGTTCACTCGAACCCTTTTCATTTGTTAATCAGTAGGAAGAAAGGCCTGCACCTATCTGCTGATTGAGAGATGAAACGGTTTAAAGTCACGGCCATTCCAGTCAGTTTCTGGACTTCTTTGGGATTCCGTGGTGGCTGCAAACTATTAATAGCCTTGATTTGATCGAGATTAACCTCAATCCCTCTGTGGGTTACCATATAGCTCAGGAACTTGCCTGATCCCACACCAAATGAGCACTTGGAAGCGTTTAAGTGCAACCCGTGTTTTCTAAGAACTTCAAAAATGTTTCCGAGATCTCTTATATGCTCAGGTACCACTTTGCTTTTCACTACCATGTCGTCTATGTAGACTTTAATACTCTTACCCAACTGTGGCTCAAACATTCTCGTCATCATCTTTTGGTAAGTAGATCCTGCATTTTTCAAACCAAATGGCATCACCTTGTAGTGGTAGTTCCCAATAGGGGTAACAAAAGCAGTCTTCTCCTGTTCATCCAAGGCTAATGGTATTTGATGATATCCTTGAAAGGCGTCTAGGAAGCTCATCCGAGGATGACCTACAGTTGCATCTACTAACTGATCTATTTTAGGCCTAGGGAATGGATCTTTCGAGCAAGCCTTATTCAGGTTTGTGAAATCTACGCACACTCGCCACTTCCCATTCTTCTTCTTTACCACCACAGTGTTAGCCAACCATTTAAGGTATAAAACTTCCTTGATTGCCCCTGCACGTTTGAGCTTCATTACCTCGTCTCTGACAGCATCTGCATGCTTTTTAGATGGGCGACGAGGCGGTTGCTTTTTGGGAATGATGGATGGATTAACATTTAGATGATGGCAGATGAAGTCTGGATCCACCCCCGGGGCCTCAATAGCGTCCCATGCAAACACATCGAGATTTTTTCTGAGGAATTTCATCAGCTCTTCCTTCTCTTGAGGAGGCAGCTGAGACCCGACCTGAAAGAACTTTTCTAGATTGTTATCGATAATAACCTTTACCAAATCCTCACATTTAGTCTCCTCGGCTAAATCGTTGATGGGCAACGCCGTAGGTTCTAACTGCTATAAATCATTTTCAACATGGGCTGAGGACTCAGCCTCGGGCTTATGCCGGATGGCGGCCACCAAGCATTGTCTGGCCATAGATTAATCTCCCAAAATCTCCTTAACCTGGCCTTCAGTCGGATATTTAACCTTCTAGTGCAGAGTAGAAGAAACAGCCCCTAGTGTATGAAGCTAGGGTTTGGCTACAATTGCTGTGTATGATGAATACGCGTCCACAACGATGAAATCTACCTTTACTATTTTTGGACCAGTTTGCATAGGTAGTCGGATTTGGCCTTTTAGAATGACGACCTTCCCATCGAAACTCACCAGGGGAGAGCTGTAGGGCGTTAAGTCCTCAGGTTTTAAGTTCAGCTCCTTATATAAGTCGGGGTACATTATCTCGGCACCACTACCTTGGTCCACCATCACCCTCTTTACATCATATCCCCCAATTTTAAGGATAACCACCAAAGCATTATCGTGAAACTGAATGGTTCCGATTTTATCCTCATCCGAGAAGCCCAAAACCGATTGAATTTTCATTCTAGCCCTCTTCATATCTTGATTAGTATCCTCAGCAAATAGCCGAGCCACAGACATTACTCTGGACAGATAGGATCTAGTTCTCCTTGGTGCAACGAAGATAACATTTATCGTTCCCAGGGGGGGTTTGGAAGAATTATCTCTACGAGATTCTGAGTTTGCTTGGCCCCCCCAACCACTAGAGTGGTGTAAAAGTTGTTTTAATTTATCTTCACTAACAAGCTGGTCTAGGTGGTCCCATAGACTCCTACAATCCTCTGTGGTGTGTCCATGATCTTGGTGGTATTGGCAATAGAGGTTGTGGTTGCGCCTTTCGGGGTTTCCCACCATTTTATTTGGCCGTTTAAAGAATGACTCATTCTTAATCTTCTCAAGAACTTGATGCACCGGCTCTCGGAACACGGCGTTGACTGCCTAAAGATTTGATGATCCTGATTGTCCAACAAAATCTCTACGTGGTTTGTTGTTATTGTACCGATCCGACTTGAAATCCCTCATCTCTTGAGGGATAAACTTATCCTTTCCTTTTCCTTGCTGTTGATCTTCTTCAACTCTTTTATACTTATCAATCCTGTCCATTAGTTGGCGAACACTGGTAACAGGTTTACCAGTTAGAGATTTTCTTAAACCGTGCTCAGCTGGAAGGCTGAGCTTAAAAGTACTGATGGCCACTTCGTCAGAGTCACCATCCATTTCGTTGAACATCTCCCAATATCTATCTAAATACGTTTTCAGGGTTTCACCCTCTTGCATGCTTAAGGATAGTAGGGAAGCCAAAGGCCGAGGAACCCTGCAACATGTGACAAAACGAAAACCAAATGCCTGGGTGAGCTCTTTGAAGGAACTTATAGAATCTGCTCTCAGGCTGTCGAACCATTTCATTGCGACTGGTCCTAGACTGGATGGGAAAACCTTATACATCAAGGCTTCGTCCTTGGAATGGACAGCCATCCTTTGGTTGAAATGGCTCACGTGCTCCACAGGGTCTGTTCGGCCATTGTAGATGGTGAATGTTGGTTGATGAAAGCGCCGAGGAAGTATTGCTTCTTCAATCTTATGCGTGAAAGGCGACCTAGAGATTTGGTTCAGGGCCCTGTTCATAACGTCATTTCCTACACCTCTACGTGATGGGCTTCGAAACCGCTGCTCACGAAGATGCTCTTCTTCATAGGAGAAGGATTCGCTGGGTGGGGTTCGAGACCTCCGCCTGTAATTAACATCCCCTTCGTCATCAGAAGAAACGTCAGAGTCCAGAGAAGATTGTTTCCTCTTTGCATGGCGTAACTCTCTTTTTAATTGATCGATCTCCAGTCACATGCTCTTGTTGTTCTTTACATAGGAGATATGGCTCCCCCTGCGAGGTTGACTCCTGTCAGGGTGTGTGGTATGGATACTTCCTTCACGATCACCTCTCTGCTCAAGGTTAAGAAAAGGGTCACCGTGCTGGGATCCTCTTGACTCTGCTTGTTGTGGATCTGGTTCTGCCATAGTTAACCGTTACTTTCAATATCACACAAGCTTTTTTCCCACAGATGGCGCCAATTGTAGGGTCACAATTTTGGGTCCAAGCCCAAAGAAAAATTGGGTGATGGCCTAATGAGCCTAATACAATAAATTTGTAGAGAATGGGTTAAAGAGCTTGACCTTAATGAAGTTAATAACGACTAGTGTGGATTTAGAAGATGATCAAGCAAGAACAAGACTCTTTGGATTGAATAGATTCACTGTCCGAGAAGATCATTCAGAGTATAAATCAATATTACTGTTTATAAATACAACTTTTATTGCTACAGTGTTTCTTTTCTCCTTTTTTCTTTGATCCCCCTCTTGTGGAAGATCTCTCACATTATATAGTTCCTCTCAAGCTATCCTGATCCTACACTTGTTAATCATCTAAACTTTCACTTAAGTGTCTGTCCCATCAAACACCTTCTCTGACTTTCTGTGAGTTGTGATATTTGAGATTGCACTGTTCAGGGGTTTTCTTAACATAAATGCGGCCAGAAAAGTAGCTGCAGTGTATTTAATGCGGTGGTAGCAGCTTTTCCTTTAGATATTTATGAGTTCTAATTGCTCCAATACATGCATGAAGCTCATCTTTATCGTGTAAACCTTCTGATAGGTCGCCTAGATTGCTGGAGTATAGATTCGAACTATAGTTGTCATGTTCGAGGAGGAATTACTCTTCGGATTGTTTTCCATCCGTTTCTTCTTTGTGAGACTTTAAACTTGGGATCTCTCTCAATCACTTACCATTTCTCGGACACACCCACGTTCCCAGATAAAGCTTAAGGCAAAATATACAAATTTGGGCTTTTATCCATACAAAACCTATCTCAGGAGCCAAGGGTCTGTTTGCTTTCAAAAAGTGGTGTATCCACTTTTCATTTTATTTATTCTATATCCAAAACCTGAATTTAAATATAGAAAAAACATTTATTTTCATATTTGGTAGTGTTTGGTAAGTTGTTTTGAATACATAATTTGGGTATAGAATACATCATATCCGGGTTTGGTCATTGTTTTCTACTTCAAAAAAAGTAACTTTTCTCACTCACACACATTACTAAAAAAAAAAAGAACTTTGTGTTTTTACAATATTTTCGAATATGCTATTGTATTCATATTCATTGAAAACAAAAATGCTGAAAAGTTGTATTCATTTTTTGTATTTAAATCAAACTTTTAAGATATTGAAAATGAAAACTGAATACAAATACTAAAATCAAACTAGTTTTTTAGTGGTGGGACCCACTAAAAATTGGAAATGAAAACAAAAAACGATGTTTTTTCAGCTAACCAAACAGGCCCCAAATAATTTTAGTGATTGATTGAGTATATGTTGTTGATAGAGGGATCTCATGTTGTTGATGATGTTGTAAATTGTGATATCAGAGAATGAGGGTGATCACTGAAATGGTTTTTCTTTTTCTTTTCTTTTTGCTAATATTTGGTTGATTTTGAATTACATAATTTGAATTTCATTGATGATTGGCTAATGAAATGTTTTTTAAGGGCAATCCTTCTTTAAAAAAAAAAGAAATAAAAAATACTGGCAATTGTTGAGGAGGAGAGGGGGGATAATAATTTGTGATATTTGTTGAAAGTTCAAAAAGATTTGGTTTTTAAGGGTATGTAGAGATAAAGACCCAAATTTGTAAATTGGGTCTTGGGCCTTATCTGGGGACGTGGGCGTGTCCGAGGAGGCGTAAGTGATTGAGAGAGACCCCAAGTTTAAAGTCTCATAAAGAAGGAACGGATGGAGAACGGTCCGAGGAGTAGCTCCTAATCGGACACGGTAAATACAGTTCGAATCTATATTTCAGCAACCTAGGTGACCTACCAGGAGGTTTCCACGATAAGGATGAGCTTCATGCATGTATAGGAATGATAAGAACTCAGAAATATTTAAAGAAAAAGCTGTTACTATCACATTAAATGCATTGCAGCTACTTTTCTGGCTGCATTTATGTGAAGAAGACCCCTGAACAGTGCAGTCTCAGCTACTACAATTCACAAAAAGTCAAAGAGGATGTCTGATGGGACATGCACTCAAGTAAATGTTTAGATGATTAACAAGTGTAGGATCATGATGGCTTGAGAGGAACTATATAATGTAAGAGACCTTCCACGAGATGAGGATCGGGAAAAAGGAGAAAGAAATACTGTAGCAATCAAAGTTGTACTTGTAAACAGTTATATTGATTTATACTCCGAATTATCTCCTTGGACAGTGAATTTATCCAGTCCAATGTGTCCTGTTCTTGCTTGATTATCTTCTAGATCATTACTAGCCGTTATTAACTTCATTAGGGCCTAGCTCTTTAACCCACTATTTACAAATTTATTGTATTGAGCTTACTGGGCCATCACCCCATTCATCTTTGGGCTTGGGCCGCAAATTGTGTCCCTACAAGGTAATTTATATTTAAGGAGGAGAGGGGGGGAATAATAATTTATGTGACTAAGCGATAATGGATGTAAGAAAAAATTGAAACCCCATCAAGTGTTTTTGCAATTTACCAAAGCCTCGTTGTGTTTTTGCATTTTGGAAATTTTGCTTCCAAACTACTTAGTGATCTCTGTATTACAAGTCCTAGTCCTAAACCTCACATATTCATTTCCTTCCCATTGTTAACTTCTTTTGTAAAAGAAAAAAACCCACAAGCCTCGTGGGAGTAGTCCTACATTGCTAATGAGTAAAATTATGTGTTTATAAATGTTTAACCTAACTTAGAGGTTTGATACTTCCATTAAAAGAAACCAATAGGATATATTACTCATTTAACATAAATGGAACTGGAAGGCTAAATGTCAATATAAGAAAATATAACAATAATAGTAATTAACGAGAAAACATTATTTTTCATCATAAATGACAAGTGCAACAAAGATCTCTAATTCATAACCACAAAAATTTATAATTTTTATTTATTCTAAAAAATACAAACATAATATCTCTATTTCTAATTACCCAAATGCAAAAAAAAAAAAAAAAAAAAAAAAAGAAAAAGAAAAAGAAAAAGAAAAGAAAAAGGTTTTGTAAGACAGTACTAATAATAATAAGAAAAAAAAAATGATGCATTAATCATCTATTTAATTATAGTATAATTATTTAAAATTTAAGAAGAGGCCGTTGGTTAAATTTAATATATAATTTTTTTTATTAAATAAATATTGGAAGAGGAGGAGGAGGATTTCAAAAGTCGGGACTGTGAGCCATGACCCTCCATCCCTCTATCTTTTTTTCTTTTTTCTTTTTTTCTGCATAAAAACCTGGGGAAAAAAAAAAGCTTTAAGACCCTTGAACTTTTAGGCATTAGCAGTAAAATCCTTTATTTTATTTTTATTTTTTTTTGGAGGGGGGGGGGGGGGGGGGGGGGGTGGGTATAATGATTTGGTGAAAAATAAAAAAGTTGAAATACTGCCAAAGTTTATGAACTGAATTGGCAAAGAAAAAAAAGCCATGCAATCTTACTGCAACATAAAAGTTCAGAGGATCTTAATGCATTTTACCTAAATAAATAATATTTGTTAATCACAGATTCACAGGCCATAATCATCAAAGATGCAACCAAAGTGAGAAACCAGTGTAATAAGTATAGATGTAATTATGTAAATTGATACCAAACCATAAATAAAGTGCTACACATTGAATTCTAACCCTAACTTAAGAGGCCTTCTTCAAATATAAAAGTAAATGAACTGCTATGTTGATCCTATGAATTTTGGAGTTGTGCTAGCAGTAAAATTCTCAGGGTTCTGGTAGTTTTCCAAAAGTGACATCTACAAATATAAAATTTCCTTTTAAGCAAAAACCTGTTCTATGGATATTTACAAGCATTATAGAGATTTACTGCACTACAAAAGTAACTAGGACAATGTACATCAGCAAGGTGAGTTATCTGACTTGCTCTTGGATTTATATTCCAGATAGTAGTCTTTTAACACAGGTTCCATATTATCCATGAACTTGTCGAACTTTTCTTTCTTCTTCTTGAACTTCTTCAAAGATTTTTCATGGGATTTAGTCATCTTCCCAATAGAACTGGTGATCACGTCCAACTCCTCCTTTTTTTCTTCAATTAACTTCATGACCTCCACATTTCCTGCCGACGACTCACTGTCTGGTGTGACAACTGGAAAACATATACGAGGATCCCTGAAGAGGAAAAATAAAAAATCTTGGTCACATATTATCAATATGCCTGTAGGCTGAATAAGTACTTATAGTAATCTTGCACGTTCCTTAGGTGTCCATATGTGCTAAATGTTTTTTAGATAATTGATCTCCAACAACATGAGAACATTCCTAGTAAAGAAAGCATTCAACATTGCAATGGGAAATAAAGGTGAGTTGTGACATGATATATTGTACAAAGCTTCCTATTAAGTTGGAACCTACTAAGAAAGTATACATTGTGTTTCATCGTATTATTCTTCTTTGTCTTGACCTTTCTATCTGAACTCTTTAAATATGACTCTATACCAGCTTGTGCGTGAGATCAACTGGAATCAATATACCAGCTTGGAACTTCCCACATCCAATCAAGGAAATCTGTCCTTTTTTGAGGTATGGGGCTCCCAAAAAAAAAAAATTTCATGACTAGAATCACGACAAGCAAAAAAGGAAAAAGAAAAAGAAAAAATTGTTTCACAGTGAGAGAGAGAGAGAGAGAGAGAGACCCATATCCAAGAGAAATAACTCCATTCTCTCTTAAAATGCCACCATCCAGAGATACAGCACCATGCTTTATACAACGACGGGCTTCTAACATGCATTCCCTGGTTTCATATACTTGAACCTCTCCTAGAAGACGATACAGTACTGTCTCCCGAAGACCATGGCCTGCAGCAGTTCTTGTGTGTAAATGATCAATGTCTAAGTCAATCATGTTAACCGCATACCCAATGAAACCTCTTGGCACATTCCCCCTAGGCAAGGTAGGATACGGCAAGGCCAGCTTCCTCTGAGGGTCACTACGTTCGTACTTCCCAGAATAAGGTCTGCCAAAAAGTTCAATAATTCATATAACATTACAGATTTTATCCTTGATGCTAACATTTCAACTTCAAACCCTAATATTTATCTTTTCTTGGAAAAAGGGAAGAAAAATAAACTCACAATTATGAGGAAGGATCATTTTTATAACAATAACTACCAAAATATGTGAATCACAATCATCACAAAAGAATACCTTAGATCTTCAAGGCAAATAACAAGAAATCGACCGTTAATAGAATTTCCACGTGCAGCTGCTGCTGCATGAAGGGCTTGCCCACAATCCACTTCTCCATTTTGTTCATAATTCTCAAGAGCACTTGCAGTCACAAAGGATCTACAGATAACAGCAAGCATCTGATCTTCACCCAAGTACTCTGCTAAAATCCTGAAGAGAGACCAATCCAGAGACAGCATAAATGGAATAAGATATAGAGGATTGAAGTAACTCTTTATTGAAGAAGAGAGTTAAAAATGGTTAAATTACAGATTCTCCCAAAAGCTTAAGCTATTGGGATATGATATATTTAATCATTAACTGCATACTTATAACAAAAAATAAATAAATAAATAAATCAAAGGAGAAACAACCTGCTAAGATTGTTGGTGCAAACTGTACCCAGAAGTGCAACCAGGCCAATTATATCTTCCAAGAAATGATTTGGTTGCTCTTGGAAGGAGAATTCTCTTGAAAGACTGCAGAGGACAGCCGCCGCAGTGTGATTCATGCTTTCTATCCAATTTATCAGTTCCTCTTTTGTGGGAAAGTAGTTTGGGTTGACAGATGCTGGAAATAAGTCATAATTAGGAAAACATGCTTATGCATAGCAAAATTACAAACATATATTTAGGATAAATCACCAAGCAACATCAAATGCTACACTCATAAATAGCAGTGAATTTTGGACACCAAATTATCTTTTGTAACAAATATTGCCAGCATAGGGCTCCAGAGCATAGGTCGCAGCCAATTAATGGCTAGGCAATGTCCATGCAACTAAGTGCTATAGGTCTATCACCTACTCTGTCATTAGCTATGAGGATCCACATACACTTAGTAGGACATAAAAGGTAGTTATAGTGAAGTGGACAACCGGGAAAAAAAAAGCATCTCAACATGCACGTTCAAAGTTTAAAATGGGATGATCATATACATCTTTCAATAAGATGCATTACCTCAGGTCATTATCAATAAAAACGAAAATATTAGACCTGGTTGGTTTGATTAGCAAGTGAATCATATATTTTTTAAAATATTTTCTTTCACATGAAGTGTGATTTTTAGCCAAAAAGTATATGTTCTGCTAAATAATATTAAACAGTACCTCCTTGTTTCCTTTTGCGGTAGAACATATTTGTCTTAGAAAATAAGAATTCAACAGACACAATAGAATTTACGATATATTTGCTATCAGCTTTAGAATTTTACATGCCTCCGTGACTTGGGCAAATATACCATCAAAGAAATTGAATTGCTATATTGAGTTGTATGTGTGAATTCTTTCTACAAATAGGACATCTTCATCACTGGACCTGGATTCACTAAGAAATGTTCCCTTTACATCTGATCGGATACTTTTTCGTTCACTTATCCAACCTATATGCCTATTTTATGAGCAAAATAATAATAACATGTGCTAGTAATTCAAAACCTTGCAATTGAAACAAATCTTGCTCGACTTCTTCCTTCCTTATAGTATGTGTATTCAGTTGCTTCTCCAGATTCCCAATGCGATAACCAATTTGAATTATTTTATCCTCAAGTTTCTGCAAAGAGAAGCCATCAAGGCAGGGAACTCAATTAATGACAGTAGAAAAAAATTTTAAGGAACACTGATGCATTTTTATCAGAAAATATGAAATAAAGCTGAGGTTAATGGCTGTACCTTCTCATTATTTATCATGGACACCATGACTTTTTCTACTTGCTTTAGGGAAGATGAGTCCTGAAGGAGCAAGACATTTCCGTCTATAGATGGAGACTGAATATCATCATACTCCACTTTTGGAGCTTGCACAGAAACCTGCTCATAAAGCTTAACAATCATCAATATAGAACTCCTACTCAAATCATAGTCACTGCAAAGTTGTGGTCACCTGAATACCCAAATTTAGCTCTGGGTGACGAGAATGAGAAGCTTCAAAGCAAAACGTCCCATTCTTTTGAGGGAGGGGAATAGCAGGAACAGTGCAGCGCCCATGTTTAAAAGTGTACCGAATAGATTCCTCAGTATTGAATGACTCTGACTTTATAGTGAGAGTGTGGGATTGCCCATACTTATCTTCATCATGAATAGTCTCATCAACATCACCCTCAGAGTTGACAATTTCAAAAATGATATTTTCCAGTTCAGTACCAGCAGTACAAAACTCAGGTACCTAAAATTACAAACATCATGAATTTGAAAGAATAATTCATGGTAGATACAATATTTTAAAACCTAAAATACCGAAGTAAGTAATTACTAACCCTTGATGCAATCCTCAGCTCCCTTTTATCAATTTGAAGCTCTTGCTTGAAAACAACTTCACGGCCAGATAAAACAGAAAGTGAAGCTGCAAGGCAAGGTTGATAGAATGAATTAAACCATAATTCACTCACAATATGGTTGTTAATGAATACTATCTAGAAAATGGTATTTAGAAAAAGGAGGTAAGAAATTGTTACAGCCCTCAGCTTCCATATTCCACTTATATAGGAGAGTTAGTTACAGAAGGATAAGGGATATTCTGAAAATGATCAGTTGGTGGGGACAACTTACCATGGAAATATTCCAAACTCCGAAGAGTACAATACAATAGTACCAGTTACACAATAGCTCTATAACAGTTGCCCAAGCTGGAGCAAATATGTCACATTAGCCCATCTTGGAACAAATAGACTCTTAGCAACCTTTACATAATGACTAAATTCACCATTTACCTTTAGGAAACTATGAAGTAGTCATTTAACTATATTACTCAAACACTCTTCCTCACATGTGGGCCCAAACCTTAATAAATAAGGTCCAAAATGAGGAATATTTAAATTCTTAAATGGGAGGTAGAGTGGAGATAGGGTTCAAACTCAGGACCACGTGCTTTGAGACCATGATAAAGTACCTCTTGTTTCAAGAGAATAAGTTGCTAAGAAATTGTAAAATTAATCAATAGCAACAACCAATCATTAGTCCCAAATTTTTTGGGATTGACTAAGAAACGATGAATTCAATCATTTAACCAAAAGCAACATATTGTAGGTTTGTGTCCAGCAATTAGCCTCTCCAATAAATTGGGTAAGGCTACCTACCATGATCTCTTCTAGACCCTGCAAAAGTGGAAGCTTTGTGCACTCAGTATGATTTTTTTTTTTTTTTTTTTAAACTACACTATTCTAAGACATATGGAACAAAAAGTCTTGAGCAACATCAAGGAGTTGTCTATTTTTGCACTCAACAACACCATTTTGTTGTGGTGTGTGAGCATAAATAGTTTGATGTACAATGCCTTTGTCATATAGATAAGAAGCGAAGGATGTCTTTTTGAACACACTATAAGTATTATTTTGCGCTAAATATACTGATATAAAAAATAAAAAATAAAAATCTTCTTTGCAAAAAAATCTCTATTTGCCACTACAACAGAATCTGCAATTAATACCAAAGCCTCAAAAGCCCCCATTTTATCGATTCCCTATCTCCTAAAACAACCAACAACTATCTACCATCTTTACTTACCAAAGAAAACCCTGTACAGTTAAAGCTTAGTCACATCTTATGAAAATAAACAAGATTCTTATAAAAATTCATATCACCTCTAACAAAAAATGGCATTTCATATTTTAGAAAGAATTATCATGCTATTTCAAATATATAAAATTTTAAAATAGGAAGAATACAATTTATTCCATCCAAGCCTAGAGGACATGGACTCAAGTCACTTTTATACAAACCTAGGGGAGGGGAAGTGCCATTTCCTCCATAGTTTTTGAGGGAGTGTCATTTCATGAAACCTCATGGGAGGTTGGTATAATTTACCCTTTTTGGGGGGATAAGAAAAGAAATATGCCCACTGTGGCACATGAACCATGATTCAGGTGTCAAATTTCCTGGGTCATTATAAAAGGCTTTAGTTAAATTCATATGGTATAGGGTATTTTTTTTGTACAAGGAAACTCATATTTTATAGGTCATCTCCTAAACAAGTTTCACAAGATCAGTACAACGAAAGAGAAAGCTGACGAAGAAAGGATCATACCTTTACTTCCAAATCCTGCTATCACTTTCAAGAGGCCACCAAGGTTAATGCATCCATTATCATCAACCTACATAGAAAAATTCTCTAGTTATAGTGAAATACCATAAGACACCAGGAAGCTTAACTTTCAACTCCTTGAGCCTTAATCCCAATTATTTACTTAATATGCTCAGGATGTCAAATAACTTGCCAGAAAAATAAAAGCAACCTCACCTTACGCTTGGGACCTATTTGATCTGTTTGATCTAGCATATGAAATCCGTCCACATCCAACTGAACTTCCAAGCCTTTTGACACGTGATTACCATATGCATCAAACATCTGTAGGAACACACATTGACTAAAAGAGTTAGAAAGTAAGACCAAAAATGGATATAGTGCAAGATACATGCTCTCATTGTCTACCAAACAGGATCATGATCTACTGTTTCAAGGTTGAACAAAAAAATCTTGTACTGAACTCTATGCAGTAAATCCAATTAATGGAGAAGAAGTGTTCATGTAGTTTATACCAATTAGTTAGGGTTATGCTTATATAAGTTGAGTATGCTAGCATAAATATCCAATATTGTTTATGACATCCAATTAAATAATATCTGAAGGTGGAAAAAAATAAGCCGTGAAACTTTAAGTCAATTTATCATGCCCAGATTGGAGCCAGGTACTGCATGCTATGACAAACTGCAGTATGCCAAAGAAAATATCAATTATGAAGGCTTAATGCAAGCCATAACACATTGATGTAATTTTTATGCCCAAAGTTATCAAATCATGTATCTTATCATGTATCATGTATCTTCTCATAAGCTTATTACATTTTATATATATATAAACTAGAACAACCAAACAAGGTTATCTACGAGACAGAGATATTCCATAACATACCTGCCATGTAGAGGGTGCAGTGAAGTTACAAACTTCCAAATATGGCAACATCTAAAATTCAATGGAAATGAAAATAGTGTACATGTGCTGTGCTGTCAAGCTTATTAAATTTGTATGTAAAAACACCAGCTGTAGAAAAGTTGGTAGAGGGAAATAGGGGCTGGATTATATCCAAAACACTTAAAATTTCAAGCGTAGTAGGAAGCAATGGCCTCTAAAGCTTTTGCTCTATCCATGCAGTTCCTCTCTACAAAACTTTTCATTGAGGAAACTGCAATATGTCTGAAAAGCATTCATGGCATGCATAGAGAAGTGTAGTAGACATTGATAAACAGATTTTCAAGCTGCGTAAACCCTTCAAAGTTCTGTGATAAATACTCATTGATTACATAAATTTATTGTTGAAAAAAAAAAGGGAAATTGAAACAAATAGGGGTATGTATGCGGTTCTAACAAATTGATAAATGCCTCAAACAAATTGCATATAGATACATACACATTACACACAGTATGAGTGTGTCATTGTCATATAAGAGGCTTCAAGAGAGTTTTAAAATGTGTGAGTTGGACTAAAGTTATTCAAAATTAAGACTTATTTTCTGGTTAAGGTTGGAGATATTAAAATTTTGTTGTTCTTGGAGAAAACCAATAGAAACACTACTTTTTATACATCATCAACACAAGGAACTAGCCAATCTAGCCAGCGTTTTTCTTTTTCTTTTTCTTTTTTTCCTTTTTTGGGGTAAGTACCAATCCAGATAGCCTCAAACTGATACGATATAGAAGACATGAATTTTTTAAATTACATTTTTAATTTAAAAATGCAACAATCCCATTCAAGCAGATAGCTGAACATGTCTTGGAATTGTCACAGAAACATGTCATACAAGTGTGATTGTGAAAATGATAACTCAATATACCTCTAATAGGAGCTGCTTAACCATGCAGCCTGGAAGCAGTCTGTTTTCTGACATTGGTGGCTGGGCCTTGACAAGCTGTAAAGATCCAGGACTAACTGATACAAATAAAAACAGAATATCTAATAAGAATGATAAATGTAGCAAAAGAACGAAAAAATTTACATCTCCCAAAACCACATTAGAATGGGGCTATCTCAATGGACCATTATACCTTGACATGGAACTGAGACTGAGAACAATTCCTTCTCTGGACATATCATCAAAGTCGCTTTATAACTTGGCCTGATATTGTCTAACTCATTGCTTTCAATCAGTACATCCTGAAAAATTAGCAAACTGGACAATATTCTAACAAAAAGCATAGCTACATTTAAATGAATGAGTGCAATGTATTCAAAAGGGCATGTAAAATATGTTCATGTGAAACATACCTTCACTTTTAGGGTTAATTTATCACGTGAAAGTTCAGTACTCATTTTCTTAACATGGACAAGCACACCCTTGATTGTATGAATTTTGATCCTCACTTTGGGAGTATGTGCGAATGTAATTCGATTGTCATAAATGTCAAAACATCCCAAATAGAAAGGTGGGAAACATGAACCAACCCTATCAAAAAAGTTCATAATAAGAAATGAAAATAACAAATTATAAGTTGAATGTGCAGATAAAAATGCAAGATTTAAGTCCTAAGAGAAAAATAAAAAAAGCCAATACAACAAATTCACAAGTGATAATATAGCTATACTACATTCCATAAGTAGATATTCAATTTATAATATGTTAAGTAACATTAATGTCTCACCAGGTTCCAAAGGGAATGTTTCAAAGAGAAAATTCATTAGCTCAATGGATACAAGGTGTCGTACCTCACGTTATATTGTGGATTCCGCTCACCATCCAAAAGCTCCCACTTGCCCACCTCAGAAGATGCCTTAACTAGCACTTCTTTGATACAATTATTACAAGTCGAATCCTTCTGATAAACAAAATTCAATTACATCAGATTACATGATTAGACTAAGATTTAAAAACATATATAATATCATACAAAGACAAGACATGACAATAGTTCCTAGGTATTACTTACAAGAGAGAATTTAAATGTATAAAGACCAGCCTTTTGAAATAATTCTGGAAACTTGCAACCCAAAGGAAAGATATATAAACCATGAAATCCTTTACGTGATGAAGGTGTTACACATCCTGAATAAATATGGTGAGCATCTTCAGGATGCTCAGCTTCTTTTAAAAATTTAATTTCCATAGACATCTCTAAATTGCTCCTGACAATATACTTCTGATCCAAATTTTTTGAAGTAAAAGAAGAAACAAAATTGGCAGGCCGTACAACTGCCACAATTTCTGTTGGAGGAACTTGTCCTGCATGAACTGGACCATCAACAGGTAATTCCTGCGACACCCAAAAAAAAAAAAAGTATTCAACAAAAGTACGTGAAAATACTATGTTAGAATAATGCTTATGTAACTAAATTCACCCTTCCATATCAGCTTAAGTTTTTGGGATAAGTGGTAGTTTAACATGGTATCAAAGTAGGTGATCTTGAGTTTGAACCCTATCTCAGCCCTACCTGCCATTTAAATGTTCAAAATTGCATGTGTTAGAGCCTACTTATTGATGAGGGGTCTAGGCTCACGCTTAAGAAGCAGTGTAAGAAAAATGGTTTAGTGGTTAAACTCACCATTTCCCATAAAACTAAAGCTTTTCGGACAAGTTTTAACATGCTCTGAAGGAGGGAATAATATGAAAAATTTTGGTATTCCAAATTTTAAATTTTCAGATATGTTTTTGTTGTTCTCTTCCTCGGTAAACCAAAGAAAGAGGAATATGGATTCAAAAAGTTACCATGTTCCAACATATATGAAGAGAGAGCAGTAAAGAAGAAATACAAACCCCATCAACCTCCAGATCTAGACATTGTTGTTCACTCAGCAAACCAATTGTTGAAGGAGATTTCTGGCGTAGTTTATCAAGCTGGTAGTTCCACTCAATACTTTCAATAGCAAGGCACTGATGTGAATGACTCAGGATTCAGAAAATTGTTCATTTACATAAAAAGTTGGAAGAATTAAGGAAAGATAAATAAAAAGCAATGGCAGACCTTTCCAGAATCAATCACATCAATGGGTAGGGATAAAGAGCCACGAATATCAAAACTGGGATTCCCATCATTGACTTCAAGGATGCAGGCATTATCATCTGGCAGTCCTAGTGGCCTTTCAAGCCCAAAGTAACAAGAGCGTTTATTAATGAGAAAATTATTCAAGGAGTCACATTCATAGACTGGGCAAAATACAAATAGAGTTGCGATTGCAAAAGAAAACATACCTACATATAATTCGAGCTTCCCCTAATGAAAATAAAAAACAAAAAAGAATGGTCAAATCCATATATTGAAAATGTTATAAAATTCTACTAAAATTCCAGTTGAACTCTAGATATCTTTGAGACATAAGACACGACAATTTTATTAAGGGGATAAGCACAACATTTGTCAATAAAAATAAACTGAGGGGATAAACATATCAGCTATATGTTCAGTTTAAACATTAACTACTGAAACATAGAGGCATGGTCAAATTCAAAGACTTTATATGTTGTCAAAGAAATTACTTACCACCCACATCACCTTTACATCCTTCAATCAGGAAGTATTCAAGTGTTGCATAGACATTGTTTTTATGGCACCCAGCACATGCTCCCTTGAGAACCTTGATTTTCTGACCAGATTTCCATGATTTTCCCTTCCTCTTTAGAACCTGATGCACCCTTATGACTACAAGTTGAAATTACCATAATTAACTAGCAACATATAAAATCAGAAAGAGAAACTGAAAAATTAAGGAAAAGAAGAAAGAACGTAGTCAATAGAACTTTGTCTAACTTATAGACTGTTAGGGCATCCAAGCCAAACGCTTAACTAGTCATGAAGTGGGCAACAATGTCAAGCTTATGAATACTAACTCTAACACCCAACTTTGCTGGCTAACTGCCCAACAAAACTGAACCAGAAGCAGGAGATGCAGGTTTAGAACAGAAACTAAAACAAAAACTGGAACCGAAACTGAACAAATGGGGGCACTGAAGATTCGAACAAAAGACCTACTAGTCAAACCAAGACTCTAATACCACGTCAGATCATCCAATCCAAAAGTTTTAAGATGTCAAAAAGCAGGCTATCAACGTATATTAAACTTAAAAAGTACAAACTCTGACAGAGAAAACTAGTCCAACAGAAGATGAATTAAAACTCAATATGATACTAGTTTGGAAATTAAACGGTCTATCCCTTTATGCGTACCATCTGACGAAATTCCTAGTGCCTTTTTGTTTGCAGGGTTGACAACAAGAACAGCTTGATCCTCGCCAGAGTCAGTTTCTTCATCATAACGCTCATGCATCCGAAGAATCCAATCTTGATACTCTCTCTCCATTTGCAAAGGAGTCAACAGTTTTTCGTCTCTATAAATTTCAACATTGACCTCTTTGACCTCTACAGGGTCAAATTTTTTTGATTGAGAGGAACATACAAAGATCAACATAAACAATTAATAAAGAGTTCTTTATTGTGATGGCAAAGAAACATTACCCTTTTCCTTTTCTGGCGGCTTATTGCCAAAGTTCTTTAGAGCAGTAGTAAAGGGATTATGGTGAGCTAGATCAGTCTGGAAGAAATGCAAACACTAATCATTGTTTAAGAAAAAGGAAATAAAGTTCAGAAATCAACTATTTGTTAAAAAAGTACACATCTCCCTTGATTTAACTATTTTTTTATTCTTGGCTTGATTACTATTGCATATAACTACATAAATCTATTATTTGCATACGTATGAAATTATCCATTTACATGTTATGTGTGAGCAAGCCTATGTAATATTTAGATATATAACTGAAACTTATTACATTTTCATTCCTTTAGCATAGCCTAATTATCACTGGATGGCTGGCAGCAGGTGAACCAAAGTAATTGCATGGACTATACCTCAGAAAGAGAGAAAGAGAGAGCATTATTGTTTAGTTTTTTCATGTCTATAAGACATATGGGAATGAACCAAGATAAGGAAAATGGGGGACATTCTTGTTACACACACGTGCAAGTATTAGCATTTCATACCTTAGAAGGTGTTGGATTGAAACC
Source organism: Quercus aquifolioides (assembly GCA_019022515.1). Classification (NCBI taxonomy): domain Eukaryota; kingdom Viridiplantae; phylum Streptophyta; class Magnoliopsida; order Fagales; family Fagaceae; genus Quercus; species Quercus aquifolioides. The sequence continues at coordinate 10,779,451 of CM032335.1, read as the reverse complement.
AGCATCAGTGTCTGCAACCAGAAAAGTTTTGGTCAAGCATTTAAATCCCAATTTGTAGTAATTATTATTAAAAATCAAATATGTGGCAACTTATAATAAACACAACCACCCTACCAATAAAGCATTTAACCCTTAAGCAACATCTCTTCAGTAAGTGGGATTTATCTCCCCTTTTGTGTCTGAATTCCATAAAAGGAAGCCATGTCTGTGGCAAAGCAAGAGTGATAGATACATGAGACTCACCCAGCATACAGCACTTAGAATAAAGACAAAGGCATATATAAGATATACAAACAAATGGAAACCAAAAGTTAAAACAATGAAATGTTAAAAAATTATTGAATATCTGAAAGTTATATATTACCATGTGGTGATTTAAGAAAAACCACTCCCCTCAAAGATAATGATAGAGACTAGAAGGCAGTGATAACAACTAGCCCTGAGGAAAGACATCCTTATTGATATACTACCACTTGTTTCAAAAGCTTATGCTATTAGAAAATAGTGAATTTAATCATTTAACCCTGCATCTTGGCCACTGATCATACGACCATCTGATCTTGAGCAGCCGCTAGTTTTTCTGGTTTAGGCACTGCTACCTGTATCCCCACAATTTCCTTGTCTTCAGTGTTATATGTCCCTAAGTTTCCCCATACTTTAGTGTCTATAAGAAAACTCATTAAAACTTTTAATTCTGTTGCAATATTCTTACCCTCCTATTGCATTTTTCAGGATCTCCTTACAAGGAGCAAGATTGGTGGCGGGCATGGATCTGTGGTATGTACTATTTGGATTTTCATGATTCTTCTCATTCAGTGGCTCTTCAGTGATTGGTCTTTCATTTTCAACATCATTGTCACCTTGGTCATCTCTCTATTCAGGCCTTGAAGTTGCTAGTTCCATCATGTCGTCAAATTAAATCCTTAGAATGTGAGGTGTGTCACTTCCCGAAACCTAGTATGTGTATGTGTGTGTATAATTGTTGCAAATGTATTCATATATTGTCCTTTCATGGATTATTACTAGAGCATGGTCATATCTTTTGTTTAAATTTTATTTTATCAAGAAAAGAGTCATAATCTTGGCTTGGTATCTTTCAAGAAAAGAGTCATAAAGAACACCAGTGCACTGGGGTTGTTTTTCTTTCTAATAAAATTTTTCAGTTACTTATCAAAAAATATACTGAAATAAATTTCAGTATATTGTTAATTTCGGGATGCCTGAAGGCAAACTAAGGTTCCTCTCAATTGAGTTTGTGATGCGGACAAGAAAGAGTTCAAGGATAAACAAGATTAAAAACCAAAAGAATCAAGATTTTTGGTCTAGTTTTAATGTCAGACTTTCTTGACACCTTTCATAGGTTATTTTAGTTATTATTGAGTCTAAGTATTAAGTTTTTAAGTTTAGAAAGTTGCTGGTTTAGTTTTAATAAAGCTTTCCTAGAGTAAGGGTAATTTGGTAATTTCAAGATTCCTGGAATGGGCTGTGATGGGCTTTCCTAGAGGCCCATGAGTCATATTTATGTTTTGAGTCCTTTTCCTATTTGGTTTTGAAGTGATTAAGTCCTTTTTTTTGTTTGTTATTTTTACTCCTAGTCATTCTAGGAATAGGTTATTTAGAGTCCTAGTCCTTCTAGGAAAGGGTTGAATAATAGCCTATATAAAGGCTTTATTGAAATCAATATTATTCATATAGATATAGTGATATTGATTCTAGTAAAATTCAGCAGCTTATTTTGAGCTTTGAGGGTGCGATTGTGTTCTCCTACCTAAGTGTGATTGCTTAGGAAGACCTAGGTGTGATTGGTTAGTGTTTTATTTATCTTATTCCTTGTTCTATCCTCTGCTTTAACGCCAAACAGCCATCAAGATTCGATATTTCCTAACCTAAAACCCTTAAACATTAATCCTCATTCAAGAACCCTTCAAGAACTCATCAAGAAACTGAGGTTCTGATATGAAATTTCTGGTATGAGAAGCCGTGGCTGAGGTTCTGCTGAACTAGGCCAATCTTAGCTTACAACCACAAAATAGAGCATTAAGGCACTTAAATTAGGAATTCACCAAAAGGTGAATCAAGTAACAGAGACATTCTGCAGGCCTACTTATAGAAAGAATGATCTTTATCTCAAACCCCAAAAGTTGAAATTATAAATCAAGGTCAAGAGCTCAACACTGGATAGAATTGAAAAATCAGTGTTTCTGCATCAGATATACCTACTTGTCTTTTAAAAGAAGTTGAACACACCAGGGTCGTGTCTTGTGTGCTTTAAGAACATGCATGTTTACAATAATGAAAACTATTTAATACATCAAACATAGACTCTAAAATTATTTCAGACTAAGGCTTTGTTGTTGTTGCTGTATAGAATATTAGTATCTCCTATGCCCGTTCTGAGTTGTCTCCTTTAGAACTTGAGGACACCAGAAATTATACATTCTACAGAATGGAAAGATGTTGTTTCCAGAATTAATCAGATACAGATTACTATTGAATAATTGCATTCAAAAGGTAATATAGGAAGCCTGAGAACCTACCCAGCGAGCATCTGGAAGTAGACGACCCAGCCGTCGAATAGAGACATGACTAAAGGTGTCATAGTTTTCTGTGATACTGCATCCTTCAGCTTCTAGTTTCTCCAAAATTATCTCAATACTTTCTTTTCCCTGTAAAATAAAATTTAAAAATCATTCAAGATGTTAAAAACAAAATGTTATAATATGCCATTCTTGTACCTCCATGACTGGAAAATAGACGCACTTCAGGCGTGCATTGGCTTCTTGACATATTTTTGAACCTGTAATACTTCAAGTCTTAGAAATAAATGGCAATTAAAGCTGGAGTTCAGTTGTTAGCTGAAACTCATTAAGAACAACAGTGGGAAAACAACTGGAAAATTTCTTATATTAAGAAGTAGGTAATTTAAGAAGGTATGGGTGATAGATCACTTACCTGGACTTCTGGTTGCAGCATTGTCTTGCTTATAAAAAAAACGAAGCTGCAAAATAAACTCAGGTCCATTGCAGGAATGCAAGTTGGTTATTGCCACCTCACCACCCTCAATTTCAGCCAAATCAACACCATTAACCTGAAAAGGCACCAACCTTGTCAACACTTGTAATTCCTACTGCAGAAATTATGTAGTACATTAAGTATTGGCCATTAACCACCTGTCCAAAGAAAAATAATGATAAGAGACATAGACCTAGGTGGGCCCATGAAGAATTGGTTAGATAAGATAATCCTAAAAATACTAAAAAACATTAAATGCAAATGTAGAGAATCATTGTTTTGTTATATCACAATATTATAATAACTATCTTTTTTATCTATTATTACTATTTTTTTTAGAATATCATAGTAGGCAAAGCTAGAGACTACTTGTAGATGGCCAATTCTACCAACAGCAACTATACACATAATCTAGATGGAATTAACCATATTCAAACGCAAGTTTCAATTTCAAAGCATTTTGACCCATTGAACTACACAAATGTAAAGAACCAGCAAGACATATGTTTATCCAGTAACTCTTACAAATGAATGAAATATAGGAAAGTACAATCTTAAACCTGAAACTCTATCGGTGTAATAGTCCTCCCTGAGTTCAACACTTCATCACACTGCACATCAATGAAATAACACATAAGAATATCAAAATTATATCCTTCACAAGAATAAGAAAATATACAAGAAAATGCATTTCTAGAACTAACAAAAATTATTATAATAAAAAACTGTTGCAGTCTCACCACAATGGTTGACAGGCTTATTCCACAACCAAAATATATATCTCAAAAAGTAAATGTCACATGCAGGCAAATGAGGAGTACTCAATAATCTGCATACATGTGCATGCATCGCGTACTTTGTCTGGGACTTTACTACGAGAAACTCTAAAAACCAGCCAAAGGAAGTTATATATTCATTCTCAATAACTCTAAAAGCCAGATAACGAAATTTATTCTCAATATCTCAAAAGTTTTTGTTATTTGTAAGAAACACACTCCATGGATCTTGAACCCATGACCTCCGATGTTCCACTAAAACTTCACTGACATGATCTCATAAAGTTATCTTGTGGCTAAAGCATCAGATGGCTAATTGATTAAACATCATTAAATAATCATAATCTTTGAACCCTGTAGCTCTGTTAGCGGGTTACATTTGTTGTTAACTGTAAACAAACTCAAGCCAAGCCATATTGACAAGAAATTAAATCATAATAAGGTCTTTGAATACTCAGCTATCAGATACTAGGACCATTATCAAGTGTTTCATGGATAAGTCATATTCAAACATTAAAATAGTTTCCTTTCTGTAAGAATATTATATATTAAAATGAGAAAATGCTCATTGCAAACCCAAGTGACTCCATAAAGCACATCTCAGCATGGCAGAAACAAGCACAACATCCTTATGAAAATTACTTGGGATCACCTCAAGGCTATGGGTATTCCTAAGGTTTTTGCATTGCAAAGTGTAACAAATATCTCTACTTCTGTTCAACAATGTAACTAAAAGTTAGCAATAACCATTAAGCATTTTATTCAAGGCAAACGAACCTGAATGTATGGAAAATAGATGTCTTTCAGCTTGCATTGGAGTTTAAATATTTCAAAGCTATTTATTTTTGGCTCAAAAATCTCAACCTGTCAAGAAAATTTATACAATTACCAACTTGTATGATGTAATCACATAAATAGAAGACAAAAAAACTCCCTCATCTAATTACTTTGGTGCTTATTCCCAAGATAAACTGAAGAATACATGTCACTTTTCAAAGGACTTAATGGACAGACACAAGCAACAATGTGAACATCAAACAGATAGGCAACACTTCTTAAAAATTAGATCTACGAGCCACTCATAAGCTGGGAATAAACATCACATCAATACAGTCCCACAGTTTACAAGAGGAAAAAGGAGGAGGAAAAAACAAAAGATTTCTTATCCCCATAAATCTAATGATTCACCAGCATGGTTCAAGACGTGTATTGTTTACATCCTTAAACTCAGCTAAAACTATTGACCATTTGTGACTCATGACTTAAGGAATCTGACACTAAGACATGCGTGCCTGCCCTTGAAGCCTTGGCATTCCACATTTAAAACAAAATAATGATGCTCATGAATGATAAACCCATTAAATCAAGTGCAATAGATTAAATCCACAAAAATCCTCAAACCTGAAAAGAGAATACAAATTTTCCCAGATAACTATGAAATAAAAAATTGCTCAAGAGGAACACTGAGCTGCTTGTAAGTGCTCTGTATGCCCATCCTCCCATCATAATGTGGCACATTTTTTTGCTTTTTTATTTGCTAGTTCTAGATTTTCTTAAGCACCTTTTATTAGCCCCTTGATGCTTAATAACTTTCCACTCTCTAACTCCAACTACATTTTAGGCTCCAAGCTTCCCCATACAAAATTTCCTCCCTGCATTCACCCAAGGAACTATGGATTTGTAATGAGCTCAGCAGCCTAGGTACAAAAATAAGTCTGAAGTGGTGAAAAAGATGTGCAACAGTCCCCCCAAAAAAAACGAAATCCACAAAAAATATGAAAAGAAAAGAAAAGATGAATGTGCATAACAATAAAAAGAAAGAAGATAAACACGAGTACCTTAGTAAAGCTCCCATGCTGTGATTCTCCAATTTCTTCTTCAGAGGGATTCCTCATTCCACCATCAGTCTGATTGGAAAATACCAGTAATGGTTAATACAAGTTAATGTACCATCGTTTAGTTACATAACAAACTAATAAAACAAAATAAAAATCTAATGATAGCATTAGAAGCAAATGCCTTATAAGAGGACAGTAGTCTGCTCAGGGAACTTGCTTACCTTCCAGGTAAGTTCAGTACCAGAACTGCTGAGTAAAGCTTCTCTTTTATGGTGCAATGTGTAGACCTTTTTAGAACTTTTTGTCTTGGAAGAAACTAAAGCATGCCTATACAGTGTAGGATAGTGTACTTATCAAAAAATAAAGTGCAGGATAATGCATAGTTCAGGATAACAAATAAACTATGCACACATGAATCCAAGGTATTATTACAACAGGACATGAAATTACTCTAAAAGGAGAAGAAGAGGGGGGGTGAGAGAGAGATCATGAGGCTATACCTCCCCAGATGCATAGATGCAATAGGTCCTCCATATCCAAACATGCCAAAAAAAGGCTGCATAAATACAGAAACAGTTCATAATAAACTGAACTAGCATTGCTACTAAAGGAAACAATAATGACCATAATAGTTATGGTTAAAGAGGTTCTCTTTATAATATTAGTATATATTAAATTACGAAATGTCCCAAAAAGCATAAACTGTTAAAAAATTGTGAATTTAATCATCCATGTGTGGCCCTAAACTGCCACTTAAGTGAGGCCAAACACATTTGATTTTTAACATGTTAAATGGAAGGTAGAGTGGAGACAAGGATCAAGCTTAGGACCTCCTGCTTTGATATCATGATAAATTACCAATTGTCCTCAAAGCTTAAATTATTAGGAAATTTTGAATTTAATCACTTAACTATAATTCAAATAGTATATAATAATATGAAAGATGGATTTACTCATTTACATTAACCTAAGTTATTATTTCAACTTTCAATGACACAAGAGATTACCTATTCGCACGTGCATTTATAAATCTTAAAGATTCCATTATCATCACCAAGCAGTAGTTAATTATAAATAATGGCTTCAGAACCACAGGAAAATAGCAATATGGTAAAATACTTCATGAAGGCCAAAGCCCTAAAAATTACCACTATGCCACACAGTAGGTGCCCATGGTAGGATATTCCTTTTAGATGGGGCCAGCTGAATTAATCCGATTATCAGCTCCCACATATGCAGAAAGTAAATCTGTATAAGCTTAATTTAGCAAAAATATTTCTTACATAGGAAATATAAGCTTAATTGGATGCTGGCCCTCTTACTGTGTATTTCTTACATAGGAAAGGTGGTAACAATTTGATACGGAATATTCTTGATGGTGATAGCTAGTGGGGACACCTCACCGTTTGAATATTCCAGACTCTTCTAGAAGAGTACCACCCATAAAGCACAAACCACCCATAAAGCACAAGAGTATAACCCTTATAAAATCATCTTTCTACTTTCTAAAAGAGTCAAATTTGTGCAATCCTTAGTTCTGACAAAAGATAACAATTTCATTATAGCTGGGTTTCTATTTTGTTTTAATCAAGAATTTATGTACCTAATAACAAAAGATTTTGGAGCCTTAAAAACAGTTAATGCATCTTATAATGTTTCTTGATTCCCTAGTTTAACATGTCTGAATGAAAAATCTTTTTTAGCAAGTCTACGGATTTGAAAATCAGGTCTCAATAACCATATTCTATTATAGAATAAAAAAACTCTAACATATTTATTAAAATTTAAAAAAAAATCATGATATTTGCACAAATTTATAATAATTATAAACTGTCCTGCACCTAGCAAAGCATGAAACCAACAGACATTCTCTGATTTATTATTCTCTAACTTCCATTTAATTAGACATTCCTGATGCTACTTTTGGTATGCACAAGAGTGAACGAAATTGTGTCAAAATTAAGTTTCACATTAAAGAGTTGAAGTCAGAAAGCATTATTAGTTATGCAGTACATAAAGGCATACTTCTCTTTGTATTTGAACACATCACAGATGCCTACCATAAGGCGGTCATAACATATATATATGTGTGCGTGTGTGTGAGAAACGTATGTACATTATAATGCACGTTGCAAGGTTTTTAAAATGATTTACCCTTAAGTATGGAGGCTTGCCCCCTATTGCCTGTCCTTTAGATGATCTGTGAAGTGAGGCACCCATCTTACCCCTAAAAATGATGGAGGGATGTAAAAACCAAGCTAAAGCAGCAAAAACAAAATAATAATACAAAATGCATATACACAAATGAAAAAACATGTAAAGCACCTGCATACAACAACAAGAATTTTTTTTTGATAAGAAACAACAGTAACATATCCTTAGTCCCAAAACTCTTGGGTCGAGTAAAGGATCCATTAACAATAAAGTTAGTCAAAAACTAAATTGTCCTCATACAAACCATTACACTTGTAACATTTTCCAATTATTTATTGATGGCTGTCTATGAAATGAATTATAAGAAGTATTAGGTAGCCATTCTCAGAACCCATGAGATTTGCAGCCCATTTTGAGCAAGAATGAGTTCTAATACTAACAACCTAGGTTTTGTACAGGTCTGTCCACTAGCAGGCCACGAGAAGAATCTATTTATGAAATTTGAAGCTTTAGAGACTTTTATAAGCGACTTCTAAACTCAGTTTCCAAAGCCATCCATATTTCTGATACAACCAAACCTTCTGTTTTAATCAACAAGAAAGGAACATCATTTGTCATGTACCTGTAATCTTGAAGAAAGTTAGTAAAGAATGTCCACTATCACATACCACTTCACTATAGAGTTTTCATCACTTCCATCCATTCCAGGGCCAGTGTCAAAAATAGAAATCTTATCTGCAGCAATACTCACACTGCAAACATTGAACAAACATACGGAAGTCATTATTTTAAGAGTAATTAGTAATGCAAGACAACACAAGGATCATGTAAATCAAACAAAACAACCATCCAATTTACTATGGAACTAAAGATTTAGTTATTAGCAATGATAAAGGTGTTGAAAGAACTTCTAATGTGTTACTGAACGAAGCTTTTCTCTAGGTAAGGTATTGAGTCAGACCATTTTTTTTTTTTTTGATGAGTAATAAAGATTTATTGATATCAAAAAAAGAGACAACCAAGTACACAGGGTCTGTACATATCAAATACAGACCATAGAATTGTCTTGCATTACTAATTACAAAGTAGGAATGAGGATAAGCCACACAATGGAAGGGAGGTTCAAAGTAATCAACAATGAGGCATAATGAAAAATGATTCCATTGGTGTGAAAAAACTGAGGTTCAATACTGAGTTCTTCTATTGCATTTACCATATAATCCCAAAAAACCATCACAGACCATATGACATAAGCCATGTCTAATTTATAGGTTGAATTTTCCTAGTTGATAATTGGGCCATTCAAACTCATGCATGTACCTCCTGTCATGATATTTCATAGAAAATACAATTAGTGATACAAGCTCAAGTTATGCACAAGCCTAATGGTTACCCCCATAATGTCATACCTTATCAGTCTTCTATCATTTTTACTGTTGGACCATACTGCTTGCAAGGAATTATCCTGGTAAATGAGCAACAAAGTGTCAGACCTAATGACCAAAAAAGATCAAACACACAACCAGGTCATTTTGTCAACCGTATTAGACAAACTTACTATCAAATCAGCAAGAGCAGTTTCAAAATTGTATTCCTCTGGTAGCTCCATTAACAGATCAGTATCAGGTGTCAAGTCCCACATATTCTGCAAACCAGAGAAGTTCATCACATAGTAAACGACAACCCTTGATCAGGCACATCTATTGGTGAAAATTAATTCTGCAACTAATAATTTAAAAAAGCAATAATACACAAATAAAAATGCAAACAGACCGCTTACCTCAAAGGTATGAGCAGTCTCACCAGAGGCATCCTAATTCAAAATCAAAACCAAGTAAAAGCATCAACAAGTAAGCATAACCATATAAACAAAACCTCTATTACACTAACCCTCTATCTGGTTGCTTATGCAAAGGAGTTACAATCTAGAAAAAAACAATTTTACAATCTTATTAAATAATTCATAAATTCAAAATTCAGAAACTCAGATAGTATAACTGTATTTGTCTAAATTCACTGTTAATCTCAAATTTTTTAAGTACAAAGCAATCAAACAGGGCAAGAACAATAATGCAACTCATACTCACATGAAGCTGTAAAATGTGACACTTATGAGGCTTAAAACTCTCAAACTTAATCATTTTTTTTGTCTTGTTACCATTCGTGTCCTCAAGATAGAAGTGACCATCCTTCCAATTTATATGCCTTTTTAACCTCATTGATTCGTGCTGCTTCCGAGCTTGAAAGTATTCATCTTTCACCATAGCGATGAAGTCCTCAAAGGGCATTTCAGGGTCAGGGTTCCGCACCGTTAATCCTATACTTGTCCCATTTGGTAACAGGACTTTAAACCTATACACCACGTCAATATCATCGTCCAAAACTAGCCTCTTCCTTGCATTCACCCTCGCTTCCATCGCTGTAAAAATGTAAACACAAACACTTAAACTAAGAGATTCCAAAACATTTTAATGAAAGCCGATAAAATCTCAAGCTCTACAAAGACATACTATATTTTCTGTATACTTATCAATACACGGTTCTATACAGATATACATATTTTTATCAGCATTGCTTCAAAATTCACAAACTTTCTAAGATCTAAACATACACACACATACATACATACATACATGTATAGATACAAACATACATACCATATGAACTTCAGAGTTAATATGTGTTCCAAAGCCAAGCAAGTCACAAACTTTCTAAAATTTGAACATACATACATATATAAATATGCTAATTATTGTTGCACCCGCTAAGTTATTGTTACGCACAAATTTCAATATGTACATCTCGTACATACAGTGTGTAACTATCACCAACCACAACAGATATGTTACTTCATAGACATTTTGCATAAAAAAATTTCACATCTTTATTTCACATTGCATTCTCTATCTATGTAACAAAAAGTTACTTCACCACCACGCAATCGCATTAAACATAGATATACACACAAAAGCGAAAACAAATTTTCACAAACCAAAAACAACGAAACCTTTTGTTGTGCGAGTTGACGGAAGAAGCTTGAGTGTGAGTGTAGGGTTTGTTTGTTTTTTCTAGAGAGAGAAAATTGAAAATGTGCTTTTTGAGGGTTTTAGAGAGAGAATGAGAGAGAGAGAGAGAGATGAGAATGAATAATACAGTGAGAGAGAGAGGAATAAGACAATGACAGACTCTGAGGGGGGAGGTGAAGTTGCTATTGCTAAAATGCGCCAGGGGCGTTATGTTTGACACGTAAGCAAATAATTAGTTATGTTGGGGGCTACAAATTTGGGATGTGCGTATGTAACGCGTGGAGGGAGACGAAAAGGCAATTTGGGTTTGTGGGGTGTATTGCGCACCCAGGCGCTTGTTAGCGTTTCCGAATATTTTGTGAGAATGATGATATTTGACAAGTGTATACTAGTGACTCTAGTCTACTGGTAGTGACACGTGTCATGTCGGTTGGCCAATTGGGTCCCGATCAAATTTGACTGGTCAGTCTACACAATTTTTTATATATTTTTTAAAATTATTTGTATCTTGGGTGAGAAGGTATCAAAATTCTGAATTAAACCATATCATAAGGAACTACAGTATTTTTTTTATACAATAATTATTTTTCATCTAATTTGTACTAGGAACATCTATTGATTCTATATCAATAACAAAGAGAATGATTCATACATATATATATGTGGGGGGTGAAAAGTCCAACCTAGCGTATTGGGCCCAAAGCCCTATTTGAGGACCACTGTTCGTCCGAAGAGATGAAAACACTTAATCAGAGGCTCATATGAAAGGAGCATGTCTAGAGAGGAGCACGTGCACTATCCGAGGATGTGTTCATTTGTCCGAGGAGTCCAATACCCTCGGATCCGAATAAGCTTGGCCCGACAGGTATCTGGGAAGCTCAAGTGATCCTTCTGACAAATGTAACGAGGGAAATGAACCTCAGACACGCATGAGGATAACAAGAACGAAGAAATATCTAGGAGACAGGCTTCAACCACCGCATTAAATGCACTGCACCTACCTTCTTGGCCGCATTTATGTGGAGAAGACCACTGAACGGTGCATTCTCAGCTACCGCCACTCACACAAGGCTAAAGAGGGTGTACGATGGGACATGCACTCAAGTGGGCGTCTGGATGATGAACAAATGGATGGTGGAGATGTAGGAAGGGAGTACTATATAAGATAGGGATGCCTCTGATAGAAGGGGGATCGAAAATCAGGAAAAAAAAAAAAAAAAAACTCCATTACTGGAGCTCCAAGAATTGTAACCCCAGTTTATTGAATACAAATCCCTCTTCGGACGTCATATTTGTATCTGTCCGAGCACATTTTAATACAAATCTATCCACAAACACCGCTGTCTTATACTGTTAATTCATTATTAGCCTAGCTCTTTCACCCACTCTCTACAAATTTATTGTCCTAGGTTCAGTGGGCTCAAAATCCATACCTTCTTGGGCTTGGGCTACAAAAATTGACCCTACAATTGGCGCCGTCTGTGAGAAGAGCTTGTGCAAGGGTGAAAACAACAGTTGATGATGGCAGGACAAGGTGAACAACAAGCAGAATCCAGGGCATCCCAACACATGGACCCTTTTGTTAACTTAGAAAGGAGACAAAATCATGAGGGCAGTGTACACACTGTGCGCCTTAGCCAGAGCCAGTCACAGGGCGGAAGTCACATGTCCCATGCAGAGAAAAACCGTGACTTACAACTGGAAGTAGAAAAACTAAAAAGGGAGTTGCGCCATGTAAAGAGAAAACGGGCTTCCTCATATTCTGAGGAGGATCTTGATGACGAGCAGGATGTCACTTATCAGCATAAATCTAGGACACCAGCTAGCGAGTCCTACACCTATGAAGAGGAGTCTCATCGTAAGAGGCAACGTAGAAGCCCATCACGTGAGGACATGAAGAACGATGCCATGAACAAGACTCCGAATCAGATATCTAGGTCACCCTTCACGCGCAGGATTGAGGAGGCGAGACTTCCTCGGCGCTTTAACCAACCAACGTTCACCATCTACAATGGTAAAACTGACCCCGTGGAACATGTGAGTCATTTTAACCAGAGGATGATTGTCTATTCCAGAGACGAAGCTCTGATGTGCAAGGTTTTCCCTTCTAGTCTTGGGCCTGTTGCCATGAGGTGGTTTGACGGTTTGAAGGCAGGCTCCATCAACTCCTTCAAAGAGCTCACTCAGGCATTCGGCTCCCGTTTTGTCACATGCCGAAGAGTGGCCAGACCCTTCTCTTCACTGCTATCCTTGTCCATGCAGGAAGGCGAGTCCTTGAAGGCATATTCAGACAGATACTGGGAGATGTTCAATGATATGGAGGGCAACAATGATGCAATGGCCCTCAGCACGTTCAAGCTCGGCCTCCCCACTGACCACGGTTTGAGGACATCTTTATCTGGCAAACCGGTCACAAACGTGCGTCAACTAATGGACCACATAGAAAAGTATAAGAAAGTTGAAGAAGATCAGTAGCAGGGCAAGGGAAAGGACAAGGTTATCCCCCAGGAGAGGAGGGATTTTAGGTCGGACCGTTACAACCACAGTAAGCCGCGGAGAGATTTTGCTGGGCAATCAGGACCGACGAATCCTCAAGCGGTCAACACCGTGTTCAAAGAACCAGTGCATCAGGTCTTGGAAAAGATCAAGAACGAATCATTCTTCAGGTGGCCGAACAAGATGGTAGGAAAGCCCGAGAGGCGCAACCATAATCTCTACTGCCAGTACCATCAATACCATGGGCATACCACGGAGGATTGTAGGAGCCTGTGGGATCACTTGGACCAACTGGTTCGCGATGGCAGACTGAAACACCTCTGCACCCCTCCAGCGGCCGAGGGAGGTAGACGGGCTTAGGGCCACACAGAGATGACCCCTCAAAGCCGCCGTTAGGGACTATAAACGTCGTCTTTGCCGCGCCGGGGAGAACAGGATCCTGGCCATTGAAAGTTATGTCGGTAGGCCGACCATCCGCAGAGAAGTCAAGCCGAGGACCGAAGAGAGCTAAATCTGGTGCCCCGCTGGTTATGGGGTTCTCGGACGAAGACATGATTGGCACCATCCAACCCCATGATGATGCACTAGTCATCACCCTCAGAATAGGAGGGTACGATGTGAAGAGGGTGATGGTGGACCAGGGTAGTGCTGTGGAGATAATGTACCTAGACCTCTACAAGGGGCTAGGCCTAAAACCCCAAGACCTGACGCCATACAATTCCCTCCTCTTAAGCTTTGAAGGAAGGCCTGTCACCCCGAAAGGCCGGATACGCTTACTTGTGCAGTCCGGCTCCGAGGTGGTGGAGTTGGACTTTATAGTTGTGGACGCATATTCGCCCTACACGGCACTCGTAGGCAGACCTTGGATTCATGCACTTGGGGCTGTTCCCTCTACTTTGCACCAAAAGGTCAAATACCCATCAGAAGGGCGGATCCATGAAATCCGAGGAGACCAGTCTATTGCCCGACAGTGCCTGGTAGCTGCCATCCAACATAAGACCCAAGCCGAGTCCTCGGACATAGCCGAAAGGGATTTATAGCAACTACAGTCTCGGGGATTGCTCGTCGAAGATCCAGATGAAGGCACTCGATGTGAGGATCTAACGAAAGTGGTTATTGGAGATGATCCTGATAGGTTCTTTCAAGTCGGATCTCAGCTGTTTCTTCAAGAGAGGGAAGAGCTAATAGAGTTCCTCAGGCGAAATCTCGATGTGTTTGCCTGGAGTGCTTACGAAGCCCCAGGGGTAGACCCGGAGTTTATATGCCACCACTTGAAGGTGAATCCACTGGTCACCCCCAAGAAATAGCCTATTCGGCGCCCGTCCAAGGAACATGTTGACGCAGTGAGAGAGGAGGTAGCGAAACTCAAACAAGCTGGGGCTATCAAAGAAGTTTTTTATCCTAAATGGCTGGCAAATACCGTAGTGGTAAAGAAGAAGAGTGGGAAATGGCGAGTGTGCGTAGACTTCACCGATTTGAATAGGGCTTGCCCCAAAGATCCATTCCCTATGCCGAAAATTGATCAGCTGGTGGATGCCACTGTCGGCCACCATCGGATGAGCTTCCTAGACGCCTTCCAAGGCTACCACCAGATACCATTAGCCCCGGATGACCAGAAGAAAACTGCTTTTGTCACCCCTATTGGTAACTACCACTATAAAGTGATGCCATTTGGCTTGAAGAACGTGGGTGCTACCTACCAAAGGATGATGACGAGGATGTTCGAGCCACAGTTGGGCAAAAATATCGAGGTCTACATAGACGACATGGTGGTGAAGAGCAAAGTTGTCGCCGAGCATGTGAAGGACCTTGAAAGTACCTTTGAGGTTCTAAGAAAGCACAAGCTACGACTGAATGCTTCTAAGTGCTCATTTGGAGTGGGGTCCGACAAGTTTTTGGGCTATATGGTGACTCACAGAGGGATTGAGGTTAACCCTGACCAGATAAAGGCCATCAACGATCTACGAGCTCCTCGGAATCCCAAGGAAGTTCAGAAACTAACCGGAATGACTGCTGCCCTCAATCGGTTCATCTCTAGATCAGCAGACAGGTGTCGGCCTTTCTTTTCTCTGCTCCACAAGTGGAAGGGATTCGAATGGACTGAAGAATGTGCTTTGGCATTCCAGCAACTCAAGGATTATCTAGCTCGGCCACCAATCATGTCCAGTCCTGAGCCATATGAGGTACTGTTCGACTACATCGCTGTAGATCCCTGTGCGGTGAGCCTGGTGTTGATACGATCAGACTGTGGTGTACAAAGACCAGTTTATTGCGTAAGCAAGTTGCTGCATGAGGCTAAGATTCGTTACTTGCCTCTGGAGAAGGCTATCCTAGCAGTAGTGCTTGGCACGCGGAAGCTACCTCACTACTTCTAGGCCCACACGGTCATTGTTCTCACTCAACTCCCACTCAAAGCTATACTCCGAAGCGCTGATTATACTGGTCGGATTGCCAAATGGGGTATGATCTTAGGGGCTTTCGATATAAGATATATGCCCCGCACATCGGTCAAGGGTCAGGTCCTCACAGATTTTGTGGCTGAGTTCACGGAACCCCGACTAGAAGAAGTAAAGCCCACGTCAGACATGGATGAAAAATCAGTTGGCATGATATCCCAACATAGTCCCTCCCATTGGGAAGTGTACGTTGATGGTGCAGCAAACCAAAGAGGTTCTGGAGTGGGGTTGGTGTTGATATCACCCGAGAGGATCACTATCGAAAAGTCGTTGAGACTGGACTTCTCGGCAACAAATAATGAGGCGGAGTATGAGGCTCTACTGATGGGAATGGCTATGGTCCGTAGAATGGGTGGGAAGTCCGTGGAGTTGTTCTCGGACTCAAGATTGGTCGTAGGTCAAGTACAAGGCGAGTTTGAGGCGAAGGACGAAAGAATGCAAGGGTACTTAAGCCGTGTTAAACATCTACAATCAGAGTTCGACTCTTTCAGTTTGCTGCACATCCCCATAAGTGGTAACTCACATGCTGACTCCTTGGCCACGCTTGCTACCTCCTCGGCGCAAGACCTGCCGAGGATCATCCTCGTCGAGGACTTGCACAGGCCTACAGAGGCGAAAGCAGAGGCAATCCAGGTTCACCAGGTCAGGGCCGGGCCCTGCAGGATGGATCCTTTAATCAAATTCCTCAAAGAAAATATATTGCCTGAAGAGAAGGGAGAGGCTGATAAAGTTCGGAGGAAGGCGACCAAATTCTGGTTATCCGAGGACCAGAAATTATACAGACGCTCCTACTCGGGACCATACTTGTTATGCATGCATCCTGAAGCGACTGAGCTATTACTAGAAGAGCTGCACGAAGGAATTTGTGGGAGCCACACTGGAGGTAGATCCTTGGCTCACCGAGCCCTCACCCAAGGTTATTGGTGGCCTAACATGCAAAGGAAGGCCCACGAGTATGTCAGAAAGTGTGATCAATGCCAGCGCTTCACTCCGAACATTCACCAGCCAGGGGGAACTCTTAATCCGCTATCTAGCCCATGGCCTTTCGCCCAATGGGGTTTGGATATCGTGGGACCATTCCCTAAAGCTGCAGGAAACAAGAAGTACCTTCTGGTCGGCACAGACTATTTCACCAAGTGGGTTGAAGCCGAGCCGTTGGTCAATATCAGAGACGTTGATGTGCAAAAGTTTGTGTGGAAGAATATTGTCACCCGGTTTGGAGTTCCTCACACTCTCGTCTCGGACAATGGCCTACAGTTCAATAGCAAGACATTCAGGAGTTATTGCAGCGAGCTGGGAATTATAAACAGATACTCCACTCCCGCCTATCCCCAGGGTAATGGACAAGCAGAAGCTGTCAACAAGGTCATATTGAATGGTTTGAAGAAGAGGCTAGATGATGCGAAGGGTAAATGGGTAGAGGAATTGCCACATGTACTTTGGGCTTACAGAACTACGCCTCGCAGGTCTACTGGAGAGACCCCTTTCTCAATGACCTATGGGGCTGAAGCTGTCATTCCTTTGGAAACCGGGTTCCCGACGTTAAAAACTAGCTCGTTCAGTCCGGCCGACAACGATGAGCAACTACAGAAGAGTTTGGACCTGATTGAGGAAAGGAGGGAGAATGCAATGGTTCGGCTGGCACATTACCAACAAAAACTCAGGCAAGGCTATGATGCTAACGTAAAACTAAGGCCTCTAGAGCCTGGTGATCTAGTGCTGAGGAAAGTTGTGGGCACCGCAAAAAATCCAGCCTGGGGAAAACTGGGACCCAATTGGGAAGGGCCATATCGCATCACTTCAGGAGCAGGCATTGGGGCATATTTCTTGGAAGACCTGGATGGTCATGTAATACCACGTCCATGGAATGTAAATAACCTCAAAAGGTACTTTTATTAATCGAGTCTTTTCTTCAACCGATATGCCAATTCGCTGCGTAAAGCTTTCTCTCAAGTGTTTAAATTTAAATCCAATCATTCCTGTAGTCCTCGGACCAGATGATTAGGGTTAGTTAACACTCCGTTACAGTTCTAGTGTTTAAACTTAAATCCAATCATGCCTGTAGTCCTCGGACCAGATGATTAGGGTTAGTTAACACTCCGTTACAGTTCTATAGTGTTTAAACTTAAATCCAATCATGCCTGTAGTCCTCGGACCAGATGATTAGGGTTAGTTAACACTCCGTTACAGTTCTAGTGTTTAAACTTAAATCCAATCATGCCTGTAGTCCTCGGACCAGATGATTAGGGTTAGTTAACACTCCGTTACAGTTCTATAGTGTTTAAACTTAAATCCAATCATGCCTGTAGTCCTCGGACCAGATGATTAGGGTTAGTTAACACTCCGACGCAGTTTTCTAAGTGTTTAAACTTAAATCCAATCATGCCTGTAGTCTTTGGACCAGATGATTAGGGTTAGTTAACACTCCGGTGCAGTTCTCTAAGTGTTTAAACTTAAATCCAATCATGCCTGTAGTCCTCGGACCAGATGATTAGGGTTAGTTAACACTCCGTTACAGTTCTATAGTGTTTAAACTTAAATCCAATCATGCCTGTAGTCTTCGGACCAGATGATTAGGGTTAGTTAACACTCGAATACGTTCGTCCCCCCATGGTCCTTGAATCAAATGACACAGGTTAGTCAATACCCCCACACAGCTATTGTCACCGGGGCTTAGCGCTAAGATTCCTGATTGCATTTAAATTGATTATAACTTATGACTGTCTTCCTTAGTTATGTCTTAAAGCCGAAGGGTAGTAACACTATACATATTTGGAAAGACATGTGAGACTTACATAATTACTCGCTGCAATCATTACTTATTAATAACTTTTATTCGGACTGTTCTTTTCAATATCAATTTCGATTACTCACACCATCAGTATGATGTATCAATCAAGTTTATTTGCATTATTTTGTTATGATTGCAATGTACAGTTATATGCAGCAATAGTAAGTAACAAAACATGTATTGAAGACACCCGAGACAAATGGGAAGCCATTTCATTAATAAAAAGAAAAGAGTTTACAATTCCTTAGACAAAAACAAAAGTAAATACAAGTGCAAAACAAAAGCCCTATGTATCTACTCTTTTGCTGGAGGGAGCACAGGATCAGCAGCCTGGCCTGTCCGAGCAGATGCTTCAGAGGCTTGGTCCGTAGGCTCAGCAGGAGTTCTCTCTTTACCCGACCCTTGGCCTTTGTCTTTGGCCGGATCATCTAGTTTACCCTTGTCACCTGGCTGACCAGCCTCTTTGGGTGCATCAAGGGTGGATGGAGGAGCTTGACTGACCAAGGTTGTCTCCGAAGCCTCTGGAAGCTGTGGGGTAGGAGGATCATCCACCGGGAGCTCTCGGATCTCAGGATCGTAGTATACGCTCCCGGGCAGCCTCAGCTCAGAATCAGCAGGGACTCCAGCGGCGTCCAGCGCCTTACTCCAGGTTATGCCGCAATAATCTCGGCTAACCAAGGCAAACTGCTCCATAAGCTGGGACGAGGTCTCCTCCACCCCCAGCTGATGCGCCGCCTTCCTCTCAGCCTCAACCGCCTCCTTGGCCAGTTTGGCATTCTGCTCGGCCACTTGGGCGGTCGCCTTGGCCCTTAGCAGTTCAGCCTTGAGACCCTTCACCAGCTCCCTCTCGGTCGCCAGATTGATCTCTGCCGCGTTTAGCTATTTACGCTGCTCCTCAGCCTGTTTTTCAACATTCTTAAGCTCGGCGTCAAGACTCTTCTTCTGGCTGGTCATCTCTTTGAGGTCCTCAGACAGATGGGCATATTCCTCCTTCAACTGGCCCAGAGATTTCTCCGCCTCGTCTCGAGAACAGAGTGCTGCCTGGGCCTCAAGGTGGTTCTTCTTATTCCACTCTTCGGCCACATAGATCTGCTGGGTGACCTGCATAATGGAAATTTCGAATGTCAAGCACAAAAAGAGAAGAGAAAGCAAAAATGCCAATGATTCATTCAACTGATCAGACCAAACTCGCTTACCATGGCCATATCCCTCTTAAGGGATTGAAAAAGCTCCTGCTGGTTGAAGCGCCGGTAGGAATCCATGTCATGGGGAAGGAGGAGTGGTTGTTGCAGAGCCTCAGCAACGTAACCTGCCCTTCCTCCATCGTAATTCCTAAGGGAGGTCTCCCAGGAGATTGGAGCACCATTCAACTCCAGCCTTGGAGACCAAATTCGAGGTCCCCCTCCTCGGCGGACATCTGCCACTAAGGCCTCATCTCGGCTTTCAGTGGATGAGGCCCTGTGTGTCCGGTGGTCTTTCACCACCTTCTGCTGCTTGGCCCCCTTGGCTGGCAGCACTTGCTTTTCCTCGGCATCAAGGAGGGGCCTCTTCTTCCTCAGGTCAGGAATGGGCTTCAAGCCGGGGTCAGGAATCTGGGATGGCACTGGAGGCAGATTCACCACCGGTTGGGAAGTCCCAGTACCTTTCTGCTCGGGCTTTTTGCCCCTGCCCTTCATTAAACTCCTCAGATCCATGTCGTCGTCTGAGGAATCTTCAAAGTGAGTAGCTGGCAAAGTAGGGTGAATACCTGACTGTTCGTCGGCCTCTTCCTCGGCGTCTGAGACCTCTATCACTCGGTTCACTCCTGAAGGCTCTCCCTCGAACTGAAATTTGTCTATCTGCTCCTCTAGTGAGGAGGTGGAAGAGCCGACCCTCTCACCTTCAACCACCTGTCCGAGGAGAACTTGCTGGAGTGGTTAGACAAGAGGGGGTATAGCCTGAGGACGTGGATGGGGTACGGGTTCAAGCTCGTATGGCGCCAAAAAACCCTTCCGACCGACGTCAATACGTGCGAGGCGATGGTCTCCTTGAACGATCGCGTTGCCGACTAGTTGGAAACCCTTTGGCTTTCCTGTGTATCCCAGAATAAGAGGAGCCGATCGGAGCTGTCCGTCCTCACTCACGAAAATCTCCGATCTCAACAGAAAATTAAGGGCGGCGATGTTCGTAAGGCTTAGCCGAGGAGAAACGAAGTTCTTATCTGTTACAAGGCACAGCAGAGTTATGTTAGGGACTCAGAAATAACCGCACAAGAAGAATAAAAAACCATTAAAAGACGAGGACCCTAAGCCTATGGTTAGTGTGCCTAAATCTAACATGTCCCACCTGGTTTTCCATGCTTGGTTGGGCAATGATGGCCGTCATGCCATGCGCCCGAGACGATCACATAGTCGTCTTTCATCCCTTTGTTGGATTTGGGGAGGCAGGAAATGAGCCTGACAACATCCGACCGGGATTTTAAGTAATATCCCGCATCTTGCTGGCTATGGCATTCGTACATATGTACTACGTCGAGCCAGGTGAGTCCCAATCCTAGATGAAGGTTAAGGTCCTCAATCGCTCCTAGGATCCTAAACATATTAGGCGCGCACTGCCAGGGAGTAAGCCTATGGTTTCGAAGGTAGCTAGTGGTGATGGGACCCATGGGGATTGTCATTCCCCCTTCTTTGAAGGCGATGAGGGGAATAACGACTTCTCCCGTCTTCCGATCTGTTAATATTTTTTCTGGGGGGCAATACCTCACACCCACGTTTGGGGGTATGCGATATGCGGCCCTAAACGCCTCCATTTGCTCAGGGCTATCTACCAGGTACTGGAGTTTCCCCATGGTGCTTAAACAAAAATGACTGGCCGAAGAGAAAACTAAAGGATTTGTGGACGACGACTTACTAGGACTAGGTCGGAGAAAGGATTTCAGGCTTGTAGAAAGATTCGTGAAAACTCTGGGGAAGATCGGAACCGGCGACTGAGAGATTTGGACGGAGTCGTGCGTTTGTTGCTGGAGCGTCTGAAGATTTGCAAAGTGAGGAAAAAATAACTTCCTCTGAGGTTTTATACGGAGTCAAACGAAGAGTCAGGGGCACTCCCGCCCAAATTCTGAAGAAAAAACCACAGCCGTTGGATCAATCATTCACCGTTGGATACGAAGGACAAAGCGCCACCTGGTGCAATTAATGCAGCGCCTTGGGAATATGGAAACTGCAGCGGCATTAATGAAGCGTCTGTTCCTATGTCTACACACGTGCTAGTTCAAATTTGCCTGTTCTCAAGCTTTTGCTCCGTGGCAAGTCAAAATCCTACTTTTTCTCTTCGGATGCGAGGGAAAAACTACAATTTTGAGGGGCTATTGTGGGGGGTGAAAAGCCCAACCTAACATATTGGGCCCAAGGCCCTATTTGAGGATCACTGTTCGTCCGAAGAGATGAAAACACTCAATCAGAGGCCCATGTAAAAGGAGCATGTCTGGAGAGGGGCACGTGCACTATCCGAGGAGATGTTCATTTGTCCGAGGAGTCCAATATCTTCAGATCCGAAGAAGCTTGGCCCGACAGGTGTCTGGGAAGCTCAAGTGATCCTTCTGACAAATGTAACGAGGGAAATGAACCTCAGACACGCATGAGGATAACAAGAACGAAGAAATATCTAGGAGACAGGCTTCAACCACCGCATTAAATGCACTGCACCTACCTTCCTGGCCGCATTTATGTGGAGAAGACTCCTGAACAGTGCATTCTCAGCTACCGCCACTCACACAAGGCTAAAGAGGGTGTATGATGGGACATGCACTCAAGTGAGCGTCTAGATGATGAACAAATGGACGGTGGAGATGTAGGAAGGGAGTACTATATAAGATAGGGATGCCTCTGATAGATGGGGATGGAAAATCAGAAGTAAAAAAAAAAGAGAACTCCAGTACTGGAGCTCCAAGAATTGTAACCCCAGTTTATTGAATACAAATCCCTCTTCGAACGTCATATTTGTATTTGTCCGAGCACATTTTAATACAAATCTATCCACAAACACCGCTGTCTTATACTGTTAATTCATTGTTAGCCTAGCTCTTTCACCCACTTTCTACAAATTTATTGTCCTGGGTTCAGTGGGCTCAAAATCCATACCTTCTTAGGCTTGGGCTACAAAAATTGACCCTACAATATATATTTATACAAAATAGAAATTCTACTCTATCTTAATCTAGATGTATATGTGTGTAAAACTCACTCTTAGAGATTTTTTTTTTTTTTTTTTTTTTGATACACCTCTTAGAGACTTAAAATGTTAGTATTGATTAGATTTGTCTACAAGTCGGTTAGGATTGATTTTAAAGTTAATCCGCCAACTAACCACAAAGGCCAGATGGTTTGGATTAGTAGAGATTGCCTAAAGGTTGGTGGCATTGACACTTGATGATAGAGATTCCATATTTGGTGAATGCTCATGCGTATTTTATCTTGATATCCCCAATTCTAGCTACAATCTTTCAGATATGGTGGAGATCTTGCCAGATCTATGAAAAATGAAGACTTTAAAGGGGGAGAATTGTGACTTTGAAGGGTGTCTCAGTCAAATTGATTGGCGTTGAATTGCAGAATAATAGAATTGCCACTGAAACTAATCTAATTAGCTTTTAGAATTATAGAATTGTTGTCGATTGAATTAATTATCAAATTAGTTGATTTCTGTCTAGTTCACTCCAAGTCAAACGAGTCAGGTCCAAGTCTTGGATGAACAATCCTAATTTTGGTAGATACAAATACAATCACTAGAGGTGTTGGGAAATTTATCACTTTATTTTTTCATGTATTTAATTGATCTAACCATTGCATAATTTTTTGTTCATGATTTCGCAAGATGATTAGGATCAATTAGAAAAATATGAATAATATAAATTTTTATGTTGTATTCGAGTCTTGTTGATTCTCAAGAACTTTATTTTAGATCAACCAAATTTAGTTCATGTTTTTTATCATATTTTTAGAATGTTTTAACCAACTATTTAGAAATGTCTGTGTTTCGATTAGTTTTATGCAATAAGATGTAAACTAGACAGTACTCTA